>JAHRHZ010000035.1:23030883-23107716 GCA_024137785.1 Ginglymostoma cirratum
GTTCATCCAGCTCCACACCTTGTGATCTCAGATTCCCCAGCATCTGCAGTTCCTATTATCTCTAACACACTTGTTAATGCTGTGTTGGATTCATTCTGCTCAGACTATAATTTTTTCTTAGACCAAATCATCCTTCTTGTGAAGAAATGCACTACTAACCATTCGTCATCTCAGCAGCAATTTGAAAGTTGAATTTACTTTTCCCAAATTTAAACATAAATTTCCTTCAAATGGAATAGCAATCATTTTCAATTCAAAGCTGCTATTTAAAACATTCAAACTAACTCACATTTGGTTCTTGACTTTCTCATTTAGTGCACAACTATTTTTCTTAACATATGAATAGCAACAGAGACAATATAGTTTGGAGATCTGGCAAATATTCAACATAAGCACAGCTGTTGAAATTTGGGGTCAGACTATAGCCGAAGTAAATTTGAATTAAAAAGCAAGTTCACAAAAACAGCAACTACATAAATCATTAACAAGAGGCAACAGTAAAATGCTTTATAACACTTCAGTCAATTTTAATGTGAAATTAATTTTCATAATTTCAGACTTTTAATGAGATAGTATTTGTGTTCTTATGGTCAGATACATAGCATTTCTGGTTTAATTTTCATATAATAACAGTCAGTAAAACTATTGAACATGCTTGACTAACATTTGAAGAATGAATGAACTCAATATTTTTTTAACACCTCATCTGATCCCAGGTGCAGTTGTTGTTTTTTGATGGATAAACATGGCAGCCGAATAATGGATGGCAAGTTGTCTCAAAACGCAAATGAATCAATTACTAGTTTTTTTGGTGCTTTTTGAAAAAGGAGGGATATTGGTCAGGACATGAAGGTAATTTTGTGCTCTTCATTTAATAGTAGCACAGGATGCCACCAAAGCAGGCAGATGGGGGTTAGATTTAATATTTAATTTGCAAGGCTATATCTGCCTCTACCAATCACCATCTGACTGAGACAGAAGTACTGGCTAACAACTGAATCAAGTTGATACTTAAAATAATATATTCTCTAAGTCACAAATCAAAATTTGCTCTACAAAGTGATTCACTACAAAATTATATATCTGAGTGAAAAAAAAATAAATATTTCATTTACGTTCAGAAATTTTAAAGATGGCAGGAATCTGGCTACCTCTGCAGATTTTAAACGGTGAATATTACTCTGTTGTTTCAACATGACTATTGGTCCACTTCAGTGAACAAGTGTGTTAAAGCTATTTTTGTGCTCACATAACAAAAATATGTATTTTAAATGTAATATGAACAACCCACTTAGATATTTATAAAATAGAATTACAAGGATCTGACACTGATTTAACATGCGGGAGGAAAATCTTATTCCATAAGTAGGAGACATTATCCTTCTTGCAGAATACAAATAAACTCAAAAGCTGTTAGAGACAGATGGCAAATAGTTTCTGCATAGATTTAACTGATGCTTGCCTGACCACCATTAAACACAGCATCTTGTTTTATTCGACAATGGCAACTCTACACACAAGTTATTTCTGAAATGCAAGAACTGTTATCATGCCAAGTATTGAGAAGTGGAGATTTTAATTTGGTAACAAACTTGCATGCAAATATAAAAAGACAAAGTGCTGGAGACGGTGATTATATTTCAGACTTCCAGCATCCACAGAATCTTACTTTTGTTTTTATCTATAAGTATGCTTTTTTTTCCCTCAAAGTAATTCATTTCCACTCTTACTTCACAGAGCTGCATACTAAATACAAAAGAAACACTAGATTATGTATTGCTTCCCCTCAACCTCCTCAGAATAGCTTGTTTTATTTATAGGAATGTAAAATTTACAGGCTTTCAATGAGGTGACACCTAACATTGAAAGTTTGTCTTTAATCAATTGCTATTTGGAATAAAGACAACCAATTCATTTTCTTTTTGTGATGACTGTGATTCTCATCAAGGCAGAAAGATAACATTAAGTAACAAGACGTAGAAAACTAAGCTGTATTCTGACCATTAACAGTTTAAGAATACAATCTTTATCTCAATAAAATTAATAACTGAAGTACATAGGATGTATAGTTAATTACCTAGCTCACCTAAAAATCACTGCTTTCACTTTTGTCCATTTTCCAAGAGACAGGTTGCAAAATAAATCTTTCATATTTAGTAAAAAGTGCTTGAGCATTTTTAAGTGATTAGAAAAGAATTACTGTCAGAGAAGTAACACATTATTTATGTGTACTAAAATTGCAAACTAGAAAGGGATTATATGCACAATTCAGTCTATGGTCCAGAAATCTCAGAAACCACAGAAGCAGTCAATACTGTTAATGTGCCTTGTTAATTTGATGGGATTTGTCAGGTAACTCCACTGGAAAATTATATAAAACTGTTCCAGATGAACAGATGATAGTGACATGAATTAAACTGATAGAACAATACCAGAATATAAACCAGAAATGACACCTAAAGTGGCTGTTGATTTATTGCCATCCTGAGTTTGGTTCTGGGCTTCCATGTATATTAGTGCTACAAATCTGGGTCCATTTAGCAGTGAGATGCTCGTACATACATCACCAGCTCCTGCTCCAAGCCAAGGTCATTCCCCATTGCATCAATCTTTTCAGTAAAGGCTACTCCAACACTGTACTAGTTTTTAGCTATTTCAGCTTTGTTTTTTGTTGGAAGGATTTGAGAGATGAGGAAAGTTTGGCTGGGTTTTTCATGGGTGGGGGGTGCTTAGGGAGAGATGAAATAAAAAAACAAAAAGGCATAGCAAAGTTGATTCTACTAATACTTCTTAAATTGTTCTTCATTCTAAACACTGCTGAATTATTTGTTTGATTTAAAGATGCTGGCTTTTTAATTCCTTTGGCAATTACATTTTTAGTAAAAACAAATGCCTGTGATAGAAAACTCTTCTTCGTGTCTTCAAAACCTCTGTGCCCCTAATATATTTGCAAAATGCGTAAAAATTCAGCTCTACTGGAGCATAATCATATTGCTTCTTTAGCTAGCACAAACAGACATTGGTCAGTAAGAATGTATGCTTTATGTACTTTACTCAAAATTCTCGTTGGTGTTAGCAATAATTTCAATGGTTTCAGTAATCATGACTAATACTTAATTTTGTTGAACAAAAAAAAAAAACTGTGTTGCACTAAACATAACTGCCTCTTCTAGAAGTTTGCCCAATTAAAACTGTTACTTATTCTCAGAAAAGCACGAATACGGTGTCTTTGCAGGTTTCCTATTATGTATCGTCCAAGGTTTCTTTGTGCCTTCCGCATTCTTTATTCCCTAGGAAGTCAGGCCTTTCTAAAGGACTGAAGGTTTAAGGTGCTGCAGTTTTAATGGCAAAAATATTCTTAGGAAAGGATGGGTGGGGGAAAATTAAATTAGAATCCTCAGACTTTAGAACTCAAGCTACAAACTAAAAATGGCAGACATTGTTAAAAAGGAATTGAAGCATTACCCAAAAAAAAGTCATTCTTTTATAATTAATGCTTTAAGATTACTTTTACATTTGTCAAAAAATGCATCATTTGTTATTAAGGGAATTCATACCAAGATATTAATAGAAAGCTACAATCCAATTAAAAATAAACATCAGTTGTGAATTGAAAGATTACCCAATACATAAAGGAAACCCAGGTACTACTCCTATGACCGTGATGGTTTACTTCCAGTCATGTTTAGTTCTGTTACAAAACAATGGGCAGATGACTCAATTTTTGAGGACGCAATGAAGAATGATGTCTTGTTCAGGGAAAGTGATAAAATACTGGAGATACTCAGCAAGTTATGCAGCACCTGTGAAGAGAAACAGAGTTAACATTTCGTGCTACATGAGTGCATATTAATGTGCTACACCGTCAGATGGATCCTCGGCCACAACTGTAGTCCGTGAAGAGAGGCAACACCTCCTCCATGACAATCCTCAGCAACACTCATGTACACTCCCTGTACACTCATGATACACTGCTTGGTGACGTGCTGCAAAGATAACAACTCTCCCTCAATGTAAGCAAAACTAAAAAGCTGATCATCGACTTCAGGAATCAAGGAGGATGGCACGTCCCTATCTACATCACTGGAACTGAGGTGACGGTTGAAAGCATAAAGTTCCTCGGAGTGACGATCACCAACAATCTGACCTGGGCCACTCACATTGATGTGACAAGTCAAGGTGGCACAAAAACACCTCATCTTCCTCAGGAGGCTAAGGAAATTCAACATATCCGTAACGATCCTCGCCGATTTTTACAGATGCACCATAGAAAGCATTCTATCTGGATGCATTACAGCTTCGTATGGTAACTGCTCTGCCCAGGACCATAAGAAAGTACAGGAAATTGTGAATACAGCCCAGACTATCACAAAAGCCAACCTTCCATCCACTGACTCCATCTACACTTCTCATTGCTATGGAAAGGCAGCCAACATCAAAGACCCCCAGCCACCCTGGTTATAATCTCTTCTAACCTCTTCCGTTAGGTAGAAGATACAAAAGCTTAAACAAACATACCAACAGGTTTAAGAAAAGCTTCTTGCCTACTGTTATTAGACTTCTGAATGGACTGCTCAAATTTCAAGTTTAATATTGATCTTGCTTTTGTGAACCTTCTTTGTATTCCTTTCTCTGTTCTATTACCCTAATACACTTTGTATGATATGATGTGCCTGTACTGCATGAAAAACAAAACTTTTCACTGTACTTAGGTAGATGTGACAATAATAAATCAAATCAATTCAAATCAAATCAGCTCTTTATTGCTTGCCCTTTCGTCCCTGTTTTGGCAAGACTTTTTTTCAGAACTAATTACTTTAAATCACTTGGAAAAACAAAATGGAATGTTATTTTAAACATCTCAGTGGGCACCTTTCATACATATGTTTTTGTATTAGTAAATATTTGTGGTCACATTGTATCTCTGAACATCCTTTGTGAAAGTGGCGCAAGAGTCATTGAAACATGGTTTTACCAAGGCAAACATGGTAAAAGGTAGCTAACCTGCACACAACATCCAACAAATAGCAAAGACGTAAATGACAAAGTCATTTGGTTTTGCCAAAGCACCAGACAAGTTCTTAGAATACTTCTCAAGTATGGAATGTGAACAAATGAGGGCCTCAGCTTATCTGAATGACTACATCTCTGACAATGCAGGACTGCCTTAGTAAAATAAAGGAGAATCTAGAAGTCCTGGAGTAGGGTTTCATCCCAGAATTTGCCACATTGTGACATAGTATAGGTTGCCTTAAGCACACTTTGTAAATCAACAGACATGAACTTGATTAGATTTTCTCAGTTTTGTTAAAATAACCTGGAGAAAAAGAAATCTTTCAATTACCACTATGGTACATAGGTCATGTCAGCCAAGTACAAACCCTGAGGACTTTAGAAATACCAACAAAAATGCATGAATTTCAACATGGGACAGAACCTCCCCCACCTCCCAAAACAGTGAGGAGTAGGGAAGGATTTCCATTGCAGAAAATAAGTTATGCATTGATAGAACAGGTTTAATGGCCCAAATTCTTCTTCATTCAACTTTTTTTTGTGGTACCAGCAATGTACACCAGGAATAGACAATTATAGACAAAGGTGTCAGCTGAGATGTTTAAAATAAGGTTCCATTTTGTTTTTCAAAATGACTGAAAGTAATCAATTCTGAGGATGATCTTGCCAAATAGGGAAGAAAGGGCAAGCAATAAGCATCCAACAGTGTAGTACATTAATATACAGTACTGTAGCAATTACACAATGGAAAGATACACATTTTTATATTTTTACCTGAACTGTCAAACAGGACCAATGCCCTCTGTTCATGGGAGAGAAGTTAAGGAGGAAGAAACAACATCACATTATTCTTGCTCACTCTAATCTATAGGGTTCATGCTAGGAATAAGACAACTAAATAAAAAAAGGCACCTGACCGTTAGCTTTCATTTGGAATGGCATGGAATGGTATACAAAGCTGCTGGGAAGAAAATAACATTGTTGTAAATATGTTGCAAAAAAGAGTTCTTGTCATTCATTCATGGAACGTGGGCCTTGCTGGCTAGGCCATCTTTAAGTGACCTGGAGGAGTTGCTGAGCTACTTTCTTAAACCGCTGCAGTCCTTGAGGTGTAGGAACATCCACGAGACTATAACGAAGTTAGTTACAGGATTTTGACCCAGCAGCAATGAAGGAACAGTGATATTGTTCCCAGTATATTTTTAAAGTGAGAGAAGATAGATTTAAATAAGACATAATGAGCAATTCGTGAGATTGTTAGGAACAAATATAAATTGTCAGCAATTTTTAAATTTAGATAAGATTTGATGACTAATGGAAAAATTCACTGAAATTTGAAAAGATGAATTATTGATTTTAGCTCTGGTGACAAAAGTACTTTTCTAAAGTACAGTATTTGTAAACGCAGAAATTATGTGAAAAGACTCAGCTTTTCTTGTGCATTAACTTCATTGTGAATATCAAAACCATTGGACAAGTAACTCAGACATGTTTGACACACTGTACCTTACATAAAGCAGACAAGGAATTAAGATATGACCGAAAAGTCACATTTATAAGCAGACTGAAAGGTGCATTAACCCCGAAAGCGGTTTTCACAGGTCAGTCCCATCAGTACTAAACAAGCTGAACCATTTGTTTCACATAACAGCTCCACTCCCCTTATGTCATTTATCTTTAGTGATAAGGGATGACCTTTTCCAAGCTCTCTGTTCTGACAGCTTCCAGATGCAGAGGCAAGAAATTCTCCTCAAAGCAACCTGGCAGCAATTGGCAAATAATATGAGCTTGGCAAAATGGTTTCTGCTTTTGAATGGTGGCTAGAGTACAAAGGTTTGCACTGTGGCTACAAATTCAAGGGGATATCACATTCAAAAAACTTTGCAACAGCACTTGGCATTAACAAAATACAACCAGAAATCAGAGCAATAACTTCAATAATGCTCAGTTACATCAACACTGGAATAAGCTACTTTGTAGAATCATAGAATGGTTACGGCATAGGAGGAACCAATTTAGCCTATCGAGTCCATGCTGGCTCTTTGCAAAATCAGTTTAGGTAGTTCCGTATTCCTTACCCCGTATTTATACAACATTTTTCCCCCTTCAGGTGCCTATCCAAATCTATTTTTATCATCACGATTGAATCAGTTTTCACAACTCTTTCAGGGTGCACATCTCAGACAGTAAACATGCACAAATAAAAATGTTTCTCCGCATGTTGCCTTTAACTCTTTTACAAATCACTGAGAATGTGTGCTCTGATTCTTGACTGCTGATTACCCCCATGTCTTTAGTATTTCTCATCTTCAAGTGATTAATTTCCCTTTTAATGTGGTTGCTTTGGAAATTGTTGATCTAACAGCTACTTGTAATGCATTTCATGCTCCAACAAAATTTTGCAGGACAATGTCATTAAGTTTTGCTGAAACATAATTGACTACCCTCTCAAGCTTGTGAAAATACACATAAAATTCACAATTACTCACCTGTACTACTTAAAACAGAAGTTTATTCAAACAAGGAAGTAAATACAATTCACATTGAAGCACTATTTTCTGAAACATTAATATAACGTCACCAGTGTCAATGGACATAATTGATAATACTGTGCAAATATAGCATTCATAATTTATTTAACATATATTTGATCGTTTGCCAAATATATCTTCAAATTTGCATTTCAGAATTATGGGTATTGTCCCAGCATTGTTTCAAATCAAACGTATTATAATAATTGAACAAAACAAGCTAAAATCTACAATATTTCACTTCTGCAAGATTAAATTTCAGGGAACAAAGTGATGGTTATGAGATGCAGAAAGTTGTTAGAAACTGTCAACATTGTCAAGAGAAGGAAGGTGGCTAGTGCAGTTCTTGTGGTGTATTCAAATAAAAAATCTTCTATTAAATTGCTGCATGGCAACAATTATCTTCTAAAATGAGAGCTTTAGAATGTTTGTAATGCATGTCACTGTTAATCTATAATTTTTGGCAAGTGACAGTAAGTTCAGTTTTGTTCGGTTGAAACACCTTATTTTACTTAGCTTTGCTGAAGTAATTACATTCCAACATTTAAAAATGTTAATTTAATTAAATGTATGCCAAGGAATTGCAAAGTGAAAGTAGAACTTGATTTAAAAAATATGTTGCAGCGGGAAACCACACTTTTGAATTCAGCTTCTATTAGGACATCAGTTTAGTTGTTATATCTTAAAATATTATGACACCCTTTCCTCAAAAACACAATACTTCTTGCTTAATTTGTAAAGTTAGATTTCTTTAGGCTTTGGTTGGTTTTCCATTACAAATATTATAATTGGTGTGTACAATATAGTCATTACAGAACTATTTTGAAAAACAGCAATTTAAGGTGATCTGATTTAAGTAATAATCTCTAAACATTTCTTCTGTTCTTTGAGAATAAGTAAAAAGGTTGCATTTCACAACGTAATAATAATTACCTAATTGGACATCAGTGGTGAATCTTAGCTTGTGGACAATGCTGACTTTATATGATTTGTAGCGATGACTGCTCAGAATATCTTGCACAGTTGTCATATCCAGAGGCGGCTCATCTTCTGAACTCTCCTCTCCTCTTGAACCTTCAGATTAAAGGACAAATTGTGAAATAAATGAAACATTCCATTAATAACAAAGACATTCAGAGCTGGATTAAAAAAAAAAAATAAATCCAACTTTTAAAGGAATTATTAGTAACTGGCATTATAGAAATAGGAAATAATGCCATCTTGTCATTGTAAGCAAATACATTATGGAAGATACTCTAGAATGATGAATTAACACTTCAGATGTGAACTCTATCAGAACTACTTTTAGTCTTTCACTTTGTTACTCCTCGTCTTATGAAACACACAGCCACCTCACTGTTACTTCAATGAGCACAGAACAACCTATGATACCTTATGGGACCTAGTGAAGTCTCAAGAAATTTCCACTTTCGATAAAGGGTCCACATATTAAGAATCCGTGAGATCTTCAACTTGTATTCCCCGTACAAAGCTGGCATTGCAAGTCAACTGCCCATAGCAGAAACCACAAAAATCCAAGAAATGGATAAGGCAGTTTCTGCAATTAACTCTGCAATGCTAGTATGACACTTGTGCAGCAAATTGAAAGCCTGCCCCATCTTTTCTACCCACAGTTGTTAATTGAGAAACATAGCAATCATTTTTGGTTTAATCTTCAACTTTCTACTATCTGTAGTATTTTGGTTGTTATTTAAGCAAATAATTTGGATGACATACTGAGCAATTGTGTATTTAAAAGGAGGAGTACATATCTGTTATGTCCTTTGAAATGAGTTTTTAAAACTTGATTTTCCAAACAGTTCACAACTTACACATCTTTATCAATTCATATTGATGAGTAACTTATGCATAAGTAGCAATGTAAAAGCATTTTCTTAATTTACCAAAAAGTTAGTTTCAGTTTTATTCTGCTTTGCAATGTCATTAAGTTAAAGTAGCATAAGGCAAAAGTCAATGCTTTAAATTCCTTAGTACTTTTGAGTAAAAATGCAAGTTGTCTCCAAAACTAAGTTTCCTTTGACTTGAAGGCTGTCAGTTCTTGCCAAAATACATTTACTGCACTGAGATAAAAGGTACTGCAGATGCTGGAGAATCCGAGATAACAAGCATGGGGCTGGATGAACACAGCAGGTCAAGCAGCATCATAGGAGCAGGAAAACTTGACGTTTCGGGCCTAAACCCTTCATCAGAAATGCTCTACATTTACTGCACTGCCTAATTACTTGCTACTTTCGGTTGTCCTATTGGAAAAAAAAATCTTCCCTCCTTAATTCATCATTTGTAGGAATATATAAATTCCAATTTTTTTTTGTTCATAAAGTACTCATTTTACATTACAAGTTATGTATTTTCTCCCAGTCTAAAGACATCAAACTCCTTCAGTGGGATATCTTTCAATGAAAACGTATTAATCTCTGGTACCATGCCCATACACATGTTCAAATCTTGACCATGAGAGCCAGCAGGGTGTAACGCCTGTGGTTGAAACATGATGCATCCTATCCTTTGCTGATGTCTGTATGGCTAAACTTGTATTGCAATAAGGACCGGCCAGCGCTATTATGGGCAGATAGCTACACTAATACAAAACTATTCCCTCCCCTCTAGTAAGTGGATCAATAACAAGATGTCATAGTATAAAGTCACTGACAAAGGAACTATGAGGAGAAGTATCTTCACTTGAAAGTGTTGAGATCCAAAAGACGAACTGATATGGTGGTGGAAGCGATTCCTTAACTTTAAAAAAAAAACTTTAGCGGAAGTAGCTTACAGGGTTAGAAGTAAAAAGTGGACATGTGAAATTAAAGCACAACTAATTCATGATCACTTAAGTATGATGAGTTGAATGATCTTCAGCTGCATTTTAAATTTGTATGATTCTATAAAGCTCTTTCCTTTTCCTCAACGATCTAGTCAACTACAAACTAGAGATGAAACCTGGGATCTTCCTGGTTGACATGACTTGCACAAAAGTAGTTACGTCTATGACCTACCAAGACTTCAAATTCCTTTATTTTGTAAAAGTGGAAGAATTTTCTTAGACACTAGATATTTTCGAATCAACCAGAGCTGTTCAAGTGTAGGCCTCTCCACAAACTCCATGTATGAATAATCTGTCCTTGTTCACATCTTTTATGGAATTTTTTATCAAAAGATCACAAAAAAGGCTCTGCAGATTGAAACTCAACAAACGGAAGCTCCTTTCACTGCACTTCAGAAGTGGAATATTTGTAACATCAGTATTAAATACATTCCGGTTTCGATACAGTAGTACGGTAAAAGACCTCGTGTTGTTGCAATAATGTATCTCAATTCAATTTCATTCAGACACCCCATTGCTCTTCATATTTCACATTAGCTGTCTTTGTTGCATTATGAACATCTAGCTCATTTTAATTTGTTTTAGCATATAGTTTCTAATTTTAGAAATTAAATGTTTAACAGTAGAAAATGGGATAAATACAAGTAAAGCTTTGAAATCTAGTGCATTTAAAAGATTGGGGTCATGTTGCTTTAACAGGTTAAGAGCTAGGAAGTTACGACGTCAAATGCTGGCTTTAGTGATTGCTAGAACATGTGAAATAAATGCCTGTGTAGAACATTAGCCAAGATAGAAAAGGTACACATATGACTGAATGATAGTGTCTATGCCTCTGTACTACGAGGGCTGAGATCAAGCCCCATCTGGTCTACGGGTGTGTTATAATATCTTTGAACAGGTTGATCTGAAAATATCTTGAAAAAATGATGGACTCAGAGCAGTGTGGATATTACAGCTGGTCTGGAGTTGCAGGATTTGTTGAATAATTCTTATGACTGTTACATCCTGGAATAAGATTTTTATTTTGAACCATTTTGGAACTCTTGTAGTCTGAATAATTACAAAAACCGCAAAATCGAAGAGTTTTTTTTTAAAATGGGGTTTGTGCTGGGGGTGGGGGTCGGGGGGGGAGCTTCCATGTGTTTGCCAAGTGATGATTTGTACAGTTTGTTTTTTTCTACTTCTAAAAACATACAACTAAAAGAAGAAAAAAAGTTTTTTTACAATCTCAAACCGATTGTTTTTCAACCGAGTTATTTGCAAAGGAGCTTGCGTTTGTTGAGTTTCAATCTGCAGAGCCTTTTATTTTGATCTTTTGACAAAAAATTCCACAAAAGATGTGAAGGAGGACAGATTATTCATACATGGAGCTTGCAGAGAGGCCTACACTTGGACAGCTCTGGACAGATTTTTATCTGCAGATTTAAAGCTGAATTCTTTCAGGAGTTGTCATTTTCTTGTTTGTTCAGCGGCAAGTGTTTGATTTCTTTTTAATATATATACGTTACATCTTTTGTCCGTTTTCTGCATGTTTAATATTAAATCTGTGGATAAGAAAAGGTAGTTTATTTTTACATACAAGGTATTATCGAGAGGTTCTTTTTAGGCTTAATGTCACTGAATGCATACAAGAAACTCAGAGTGTGATGACTACTAGATTTAAAGAAATGATTACACAGCAGGATCAATCAGATAGATGGTGGACTGTCAGGAAAAGAAAGAAGATAGTTCAGAAGTCTCCTGTGGTCATTCCTCTCTCAAACGGATATTCCATTTTGGGTTCTGTTATAAGAGATAGTCTTGGAGGAAAACAGAAGTGGTGGTCAGACCATGGGCATTAAGAATGAATCTTATGTTAAATGGGATTTGTCAAGATTTAAAAGAATAATTGCTATAGAGGACTCTCCTGTCAGGGGCACAGACAAGAGATTCTGCGGCAGTGAGCTTGAGTTTAGGATGGCATTTTGATTTCCTGGTACCAGAGTTGAGGATGTCTCAAAATGTTTGAAGCATATTATCAAAAAAGAGGAGTGTGAGATGCCAGAAGTTGTCGTACACGTTGGTAGGAACAATAGTGGAGGGAATGAGTCAAGGCTTTGCAGAGTGAATATAACAGGTTAGGTTGAAGGGTAAAAAAAAAATAGTAACCACTGGTTTACTTCCAGTGTCAAGTTTTAATGAGGGAAGGAATCAAAGAATAGGGGGAGATAAATCAACAGCTGAAGAGTAATGTGCAGGGATTCAGTTTCTTGGATCGTTGGGATCTCTTCTGGGACAGAAAAGATCTGTTCAAAAAGAATGGGTTTCATCTGAACTGGAAGGGAACCAATATCATAGTCTGGAGATTTGCTAGTTCTATTTCGGGAGCCTGTAAACTTCTAGAGAGGGGGTATGGGGGCTTCATGAGTAAGTGAAAACAGAAAGAGAGATGAGGGTGGTTCTGAAACAGAAAACAGCAAGTTAATTGGAAAAGACAGACAACAGCAAGTTGGAGAATGAAATAACTGAAGAATTAAACTGCGTTAACAGGCTGATGAACTCAAGGCATGTATAGGAACGTAGGACTTTGACATCGTAGCTATTACAGAAACTTGGCTGAGGGATGGACAGGACTGGCAGCTCAATGTGCCAGCTTTTAGATGTTTTAGGAAGGACAGAAAGGGAGGTAAGCAAGGGGGAGTGGCATTTTTGATTAAGGAAAACATTACCACTGTAATTAGGATGTGGAGGCGCCAGTGTTGGAGTGGGGTGGACAGAGTTCACAAGACACCAGGTTATAGTGCAACAGGTTTATTTGAAATCACAAGCTTTCAGAGTGCTGCTCCTTTGTCAGGTGAAGTCACTGATGAAAGAGCAGCCTTCCGAAAGCTTGTGATTTCAAATAAACCTGTTGGACTATAACCTGATGTCTTGTGACTGCTGACTTGGTCTTGGGAAATAAGGCAGGACAAGTGATTGAAGTGACAGTCGGGGAACACTTTGGGACTAGTGATCATAATATTATTAGTTTTAAAAGAGTTATGGAAAAAGTCTTCCAAAAAAGTTAAAGTTTTTAATTGGAGTAAGGCAAATTTTAGGGGTATGAAACAAAAACTTTCAAAAGTTGATTGGAGAATGTTTGCAGCTAAAGGGATGACTGACAAGTAGGAGTCCTTCAAAAGTATGATAATGAGAGCTCAGAGGTATTATGCTCCTGTTAGAGTGAAAGGCAAGACCAGTAAGATTGAGGAGCATTGCATGAACAAAGATATTGAGGTTCTCGTCAAGCATAAAAAATAATCATATATTAGATATAGACAACTGGGATCAACTGAATCTTTTCAAGAATATAAGCAGAGTAAGGTCACTCTTGAGGAGGAAATCAGGAAGGCAGAGACAGAATAGGAGATAGCTTTGGCCGAACAGGTTAAATATAAAGATTCTACAAATACATGGGAAAGCGAGCAACTAAAGATAGAGGAGGTTAAAGATCAGCGAGGTTGTCTTTGTGAACCTTAGGAGCTGGGAGAAGTATTAAATGAATATTCCATGTCAGCTTTTACTGTGGAGAAAGAAATTGAGGCTAGAGATCTGAAATAAATATCGATGTTTTGAAATAGCTCACATTACAGAACAGGAAGTGCTGTAGGTCTTGGAAGACATAAAAGCAAATAAATCTCCAGGACCTGATCAAGTGTATAGATATTGTGGGAAGTTAAGGAGGAAATTGCGGAGCCCCTTGCAGAAATATGTGCATCATCTATAAACCCTTGTGAAGTATCAGAAAACTTAGAGGGTGGCTAATGTTGTACAATTGTTTAAAAAAGACTGTGAAGAGAAGCCTGGAAACTATAGACCTGTGAGCCTGACTTCAGTGGTGGTTAAGTTGTTGGAGGTGATTCAGAAAGATAGAATTTACGTGCATTTTGAGAGGCAAGGATTGATTAGGGATAGTCAGCATCATTTTGTGCAAGGAAAATAGTGTCTCACGAACTTGATTGAGTGTGTTAATGAAGTAACCAAAAAGACTGATGAGGGCAGATCAGTAGACATTGTTTACTTGGAATTTAGTAAAGCCTTTGACAAGGTTCAGTATGGTGCACTAATTAGTAAAGTTAGATCACATGGGATTCAGGGTGAACTTGCCAATTGGATTCAAATTTAGCTTTATGGTAAGAGAAAGAGGGTTGTGATAGAGGGTGGTTTCTCAGACCAGAGTTCAGTGACCCGCAGTACCCCACAGGGATCAGTGTTGGGTCCGCTTTTGTTTTTCATTTATATCAACGATTTGGATGTGAATATAGGAGGCACGGTTAGTAAGTTTGCCAATGATACCAAAATTGACGGTAGAGTGGAGAGTGAAGAAGGTTATCTAAGAGCAAAACGAGATCTTGATAAACTGAGTCAATAGGCTGAGGAGTGGCAGATGGAGTTTAATTTGGATAAATGCAAGGTATTGCACTTTAGAATACGAACAACGACAGGACTTATACAATTAATGGTTGGGCCCTGGTTAGTGTGGAATAACATTGAGACCTTGGGGTTCAGATGCATAATTTTTTGGATTTGCTTCAGTAGACAGGGTGGTTAAGAGGCATTTAACCGGCTTGCCTTCATTGCTGAGACCTCTTGGGTATAGGAGTTAGAATGTTATGTTGAGGTTGTATAGGATATTGGCAAGACCTCTTCTGGAGTACTGTGCGCCATTCTGGTCACCCTGTTATAGGAAGTATATTATTAAACTGGAGAGGGTTCAGAAAAGACCTACTAGAATGTTGCCAGGAATGGAGGGTTTGAGATATAAAAATAAGCTGATAGGCTGGGACTTTTTTCACGAGAGCATAGGAGGTTGAAAGGTGAGCTTATAGAGCTTTATGAAATCATGAGGGGCATACGTAAGGTGAATGAGAATGGCTTTTTCCCTAGGGTGGGGGGGTTCAAAACTAGAGGCCATATTTTTAATGTGAGAAGAAAAAGATTTAAAAAGGACATGAGGGGTGACTTTTTTCCCCCCACACAGACAGTGGTTTGTGTGTGGAATGAACTGCCAGAGAAAGTGGTGGATGGAGGTAGTTACAACGTTTAAAAGATATTTAGATAAGTTCTTGAAAATATAAGAAAATTTCAAGGGCCACAGAAAGCAACAATCACAGATAAGTGCAATTTGGGCTTTAAGAAAGTGAAATAAAGGTAACAAGTAAACAAAACGTCTCAGCACGACTCAACTTGCACTTTAAAATCTAACTGATTCCCCAGCTCAGTGAGTTACTGCTCGTTCTTTCAATTTGACAATCACTTTATGTAGGTGATGTAAATGATATTTCAAGCACACACTTTCTGTATTTCTATATTAACAGTATTGTGGTCAACAATGAAACAGCTTTAAACAAATGCATACAACTCTGCTTTTTCTTTTGGGAAAGCCATTTGCAAAGATAATTGATCACATCAAGAAAGCCTGGAGAACAGGAACCTAGAAACAAAGTTATTTTCACTCCAACTGTGAAATTTCCTGTGCTAGTTTGTCAGCTAGAGCCAGTATTGAAAGTCGTTTGTTCTGAATTATACATTATTTGAACCCCTGGCATTTCATTTTTTTTTTACTCAAAAATGAAATCGAGCATGTGCCACACTGTAGCAGGCAGAGTGCGCGAGTGTTAACACTTATACTGTATAAGTAACTAAACATGTCTTAAGCTTACTATACGCCAACCAATATGAAAATTACACATTATCTTCATTAATACAACCAGTCTTTTTTTAAAAGAGTTTAAAAGATTGACCTTAAACAGGCATATTAAATACTTCATAAGTCAAGATGCCACTGACCGAAGTGGTGGGGAGTATTCATTAAGTTTAATGAAGTTTTGCAAATTCTACAAAATGTAACCTTTAATCATTCACACAGTTTAATCATTCAACATGAATTGGTCAAGAATAGGGTTTCTTAGTTTGAAGCATGTATTCACAGTCCACATAATGTTTGGAAACTGGCACGATTATTAGTCTATTAGACTATTATTAATGTCCGTTATTAGACCATTATGTCTAGTGCATGTCTTTCAAACTAGGTGATTTGATGACAGCTAGATCTTAGGAAACCTATGGAAACAAAGGTAACAAACATGTATCATAAAGTTACAACCATAATGTCATTAATAAACCTTTAAGGAAGCTTGTGATACAAATTACTCTCTAAACTGTGAGTTGTGCAAGGTGTCTAATCTACAAGGTATAATATCAGCAGACTGCACAACACTCAGAATGTAAGCTCTAAAGTCCACATATTCGCTGAACAAAGGGTTTAGGCCCGAAACATCAAGTTTTCCTGCTCCTATGATGCTGCTTGACCTGCTGTGTTCATCCAGCCCCATGCTTGTTATTCAGATTCTCTGTTGTATTTTCTGCAGAAAGCCTCTTTTCTTCAGGCCATCAAGATAGAAATGTGATTGTCAATTGCAACTTAGCACCCAATGTCACCACTCCCCTGAAAGATTAATGTTTGTATATACAGATCCACTGTAACGCTATTGATTCTTTAAGAGTGGATAGTATTAGAGCCTCTAACTTAATGAGTATATGCTCCGTTTATCATACAGAACGTTCAGTGATGGTTTGGTAATCAAAGGGAGTGCATGCAACCATCAGCTATCTACTCAAATACACACTTGGGAATTTACTCAAGTCACATTTTTCTCTAATTGTTATTAGTGGAAGATTGCCAGCTTGTCTCCTAGGGACCTCAAAGTTCAATCAACGGTTTCAGCAAATAGCATTATGACTTTTACAATTTGGAACTAGGCGTATATGCTACAATTAGGGACAAGTGGATAATGTTATCAAAAGATTTTCTTATTTTATATGCCAATTTACTAAGTGAAAGAATTCAAAGTAAAATAAAATGCTTTTCCTCGTACACCAACATTTTATTTGGATTAAAATCATGAAAAAATTCTGAACATAAAAGATTTACACTCTGTATAAAAACAGGTTCCAAGATCACTGATCAATAACACCAGGGGAAATCAGGAGGAATGTTTACAGATGCTTCTGACTTCATCACGTAACTTCAGTGAAAATTCACTCACTGCTCTTTCACTATAAACCTCCTAAAAAAAATTTCAAACTATTCTAACTTGCAGCTTTAAACCACAACGCAAAAAGAAACCCACTGTAACCATTACAGGTAGGTTTAAAATCAGACTGTTTGGAAGTGTATAGTATTTGGAGCACCATTCCACCAATTCTTGCTCTGATGAAGGGTTCTTGGATATTTTCTTTCATTAAAGGTGCTATATCAATGCAAGTTTTTATTGGTCTTGAAAACCATCTGCAAGACTCTAATACTATCCAACCTTGAGTAATCAATAGTGTACAGTGCACCTGTATCAATCTTTCAGTGGAATGTTGACCCTGGCTGTAAAGATGCAGTTGGCATATCTCCTTTCTATCTTGTTCGCCTCCCACACTGTCCAATGCAAGGGTTCTCTGCAGAAAATATGCGTGAAACAGTTCAGTAGTTCTCAGTTTCTAAACTCTGGATGTAACAGGTTGATTATTATGCACCTTGTTGGGATGATGCCTTGTTGGCTAGAAACCTTTACGATCAAAGGGGTTGAGAAATAATTTGAATTACCAACTTTTGTAAAAATTTAATTACAAAGAGGTTTAATTACAATGGTAAAAGTTACAATATATGTTTGTAACCTAATAGTTCCTAATAGTGTTTGCTAGCAAACCACCTCATTTGACAAGCGTGCACTGTTTCAGGCACATGTCCTGTGGTATACAAAATTTTTAATCTTACAACCGGACTTCTCATACATGGAGGAGCAAATACACTTGCTGCCACAAAATGGGAACCATGCTGCATTCCTGAAGCAAGGAGAATCAGACAGGAGAACTTTAACTTAGATGTAAATCACTCTAAGGATGCCTTTAGGTGATGTCCAAGGATTACACCAATCTCACAACACTGTTGGAGAAGCCAGAGTCCGTTGCTAAAAAAAAAAAAAAAAAAAAAAAAATCACAATTCCAACTGAAATTCACTGTTTGCTATGGATACTCAGGGGTAGATGAAACTGCACACACAGAAAAGTCATCATTCAGCTTCCTGCCGCACCAGCCTAGAATCCAGAGCTCCCACCAAATGTGGCAACTGTTTTAATAGCTATAATTTTGAAACTCCAATCCTAATACTTACCATATTCACCCATAAATCAGGTGTGATAAAACACTCCTACTTGCCCGAATGACTACAGCCAAAACAGTAACTAAAAAGCTCAGCACAATCCAAGAAAAAGCAGTTTGCTTGATTGGTACATCCTTCGCTATATTCATTTATCTGTGCCTCACAACTCATTTCACCTTCAACAGCATATACAAACAAATCAACGGAACACCAATAGGATCCCCAACATCAGGACTGATTGCAGAAGCAGTAATGCAAAGGTCAGAATGGTCAGCATTCCCCACTATACAACCCAAACTTTGAGTCTGATATGTGGGTGACACCTTTGTGATTACAAACGCACAAAACTAGAAGGAACCCACTGACACATAAACAACATCCTTACCAGGATAAAATTCATGAAAGAAGAAAACAACAATCGACTACCCTTCCTGGATATAATGGCAGAACGCAATAACAACGGGGAACTCCAGATTAGTGTATATAGAAAGACCACACATACGGACCAGATACTCAATAACACTAGCACCACCCCAACGCCCACAGACAGAGCTGCATCAGGACACTATTTCAATGAGCCACAACATATTGCAGCAACCCGTAACTACGCAAAGTAGAACAGGAACACTTATACGGAGTCTTCAAAAGAAATGGATATCCGAAAAGCACAATCTGCCGCTACCTCCAAGAGAGACCACAACAGGAAAACATAAGACCAGACTCACTAATTACCCTACCATACTTCAAGGACGTTTCAGAGATGGCCAGAAGACTACACAGACACCTAGGTATCAGAGTAGCCTACAAACTGAAAACTAACCTATGACAGATACTGATGGACATAAAAGATCCCATACCCAAACTATTAAAGCTGGGGTAATATACAAAATACAGTGCAAGGACTGAGAGAAACATTACATAGGCCAAACCAGAAGAAAATTGACTTCACAGATACACGAACACCAACTAGCCGCCAAGAAACATGACTAATTCTCACTTGTCTCACTACACACAGGCAACGAGGGACATGAACTTGACTGGGACAACACAGCAATAATTGCACAAGCCAAACAGAGACACGCCAGAGAATTCCTTGGAGCCTGGTATTCCAACCAGAACTCCATCAACAAACACACTGTGTACAAACTACTGAGGAACAAAATCGGAAGTAATACCAACCACCCCACCAAACTGAGGCATATAAATAACAAGCGGGGCAGAACACCGAAACTTCACCAGAGGCACACTGACGATGTTACCTAGCAGGGTGACAAAACGTTTGCAACCAAACCCACCGGCTCAGCGAGCATGTCTATGACCTCAAGCTATGGATTAATGCTCGAAAGTAGGAATAGTATACACTTGGAGCAGTTTTGGTGGCGCGGATTCAATGGGCTAAAGGGCCTGATCTGTACTCTATGATTCTAAGGCAGTGGAAGCGGGGTCATTGAATATTTTTAAGGCAGAGGTAGATAGGGAAAAGAAACAACAGGAGGGCGCTAGATCAAAGTGTGCAATTCAAAATAGATGAGTCATGGGGTCTGATGAATGGTCACTTCTGCTCCTATTTCATAAACGCCTAGCACTTTTTACCTGTTTAACAATCCTGACAGTTGGCCATTCTTTGTTGATACTGCTCCACTAAACATTGTGGGATCATCATCTTTGGATTTGGCAATTATTCAAACTACAGTATCCTAATAGGGAAAGGTGCCAACGTCGAAGTTGGTCACTTCAACTGGAATTCACCTTAACACACACAAAATTGTTATTCCGAATCATCTTAAATAAGAACATATAGCCTAAAGATGAGCTTGAGTTGAGGCCCCTAGTAAATTGACATACCCTGACAGGATTATTCTGCTCTCAAAAGTAACCTTTTAGTTGACCAATTACGAGTCTGTCTGTGCACACTGATATATTATACCATTTTCACTTAATGTGTTGTGGAATACTTCTATAACCTTGAAAATACTCATTAAATGAATTAAAATAGACTACTATTCTCCATTATAGAAGATGCAATCTTTCCATAAGCGGTAGCAGAACTTGCACAAATCACCAGTTTACGTTTCATTAATACTGCAGACTACTACAGTGCTACCATACTGTACTCATCTTTCATGTGATCTTATATTTTTTTTTAAAGAGTCTGAATGTGAAGAGTTGGCATATTTGTACCTTTGCTCCTTTGTTTTCAGTACTAGCAACTTCTTTAATGCAGCAACAAAACAGCATATAGTTATATATCACTGGCCACATAGAAGTATTCTTACAGAACTAGAAAGCCTTTCTGAACCACGTAACTCCTGTTCTATGATTTCATTTTGTTTAAGTCTGCCTTTGGTTTCCATGCATATGAAGGTTAACTTTAATTTAGACCAAAGTTACTTTGTACTTTAAGTTTTTACTAAAAATATTATGAACGTGCAGCACATTTTTAAAACTCATTTATAGTTAGCTTTCCAAAATAATCTCACCAGTTTACAATGTAGTTGTTGCACACATACAGATAATTGGAATTTAATACCAGCTTTAAACTGTGCAAAATAAGGACCAGCATTAGGCAGCTCAATGGAACAGCAAAATATCCAACATATTTATGAGCTTTATCTTCTTCATTTCTCTGTTCCCCAACAGTTACATTGTAGGGAAGCATTTAAGAAAAACAAAAGCAGAAAGATTAATCTCCTGGTTGTCCTTGGAATGGTCTGTGGAAAGCAACTTGAAGAAATTTAAGAACAGTGAAACAGCCAACTTTAGTTGCCAAGTAGTCTCAGAAAGAAAATGAGAAAAGTAGCCTTTCCACAATGAAAGAAAGATTTCTTTTTAGGTTCAGTAGTGCACTGTTTCTTGAAGTGACAAAATGAAATAAAGTGACAAGACTAACACTCTAGGACACTGCTAAGAGTATAAAGTCCAACAGAAGTACTGAAAAATTAGAAAATTATAAGACCTTAAGACAAAGGAGCTGAAGGTTATTTGGCCCATTGAGTCTGGTCTACCCTTCAATGAGAATATGGTTGATCTGATATTTTTCAGTTTTTCCCCTATAATTCTTAATCCATAATCTATCTCAGTTCTAGCCTGTACGGCCCTCCAAGGTAAAGAATTCCACAGATTCATGACCCTCCGAGAAGAAATTCCTCCTCATATTTGCCATAAACAGGCAACCCCTTATTCTTATATTATGCCCTCTGGTCCTCGATTCGCTCACAACATGTCACAATCTCTCGTAACTATCCTGTCAAAACTCTGAAGAATATGTTCGCCTCTCATTCATCTGAACTCCAATAAGCTCAGGCCCAATCTACTCAACTTTTCCTCTTAAAGTAAATCCTTCCATGCCCTGGATCAACCTTGTGAGGCTTCTCTGGACTGCATCCAATGTCAGTATACTTTGCCTTAGATAACAGGTCCAAAACTTCTCATTCTGGGCGAAGTCTAATTAATGCATTGTACAACTTCAGTCAAGACTTCCTATTTTTAAACTCCATTTCCTTTAAAATGAAGGCCAATATTCCAATTGCCTTCCATATTACCTGTTGAACTTGTATGCTAATTTTTGTGATTCGTGGATGATGACCACAAATCTGTCCATGCTGCGGCTTTCTGCAAGAAGGGTCTAGGCCCGAAACGTCAGCCTTTCTGCTCCTCTGATGCTGCTTGGCCTGCTGTGTTCATCCAGCTCTACACCTTGCTATCTAAATAATATTCAGCGATTCTACTCTTCCTACGATAGTGCATAATCTCACATTTTCCGACATTAAATTCCATCTGCCAAATTTTTGCTTATTCATTCAACCTATTTATACCCCTCCATTAACAGTGTCATCTTCACTACTTGTTTTCCCATTTCCTTTTTTAGATCCTCAAATCTGGCAAAAGTACATTTATTTCTGTCAGTCATGTCATAAATATCTGCTGTGAATAACTGTGGTTCCAATACTGATCCCAATGGCACTCTACCAGTTACAGGTTACCATCCTGTAAATATCTCCCTCATCCCTCTAACTCTACTAATATTCTACTGCTATCACCACGGGTTCCTATCTTACTAGGGAGCCTTATGTGAGGTACCTTATTGAACACCTTTTATGAAGCTAAATATATTACGTCTATCTCTTGTCATTTATATATCCTGCTTGTTAATTCCTCAAAAAAATTCTAATAAATTTGTCAGGCATAATTTCCTTTCATGAAACCATGCTGATTCTGCGAGATTACATTATGTATTTCAAGATGTTCGCTATTACATCTTTTATAATAGATTCTAACATTTTCCCAATGACAGATGATAAGCTAACTGGCCTACAATCTTTGTCTCCTTCCCTTTGAGTAAGGGTGTTACATTTGCAGTTTTTCAGTCCTCTGGATCATTTTCAGAAACTAAGGATTCTTGGGATATTACTATCAGTGCATCCATAATTTCTGTAGCTATTTCCATTAATATCCATGGATGCAACCCATCATATCCAGGGGACTTATCAGCCTTTAGCTCAATTGTTTTATACTTAAATGAGATCTTGCTGTCTGTTTTAATGCTAATTGCTAGTTTACCCTCAAAGTTTAACAATGTTTGATGATGACATTAACACAACAGTGATTGGGGAAAGGTGCCAATAAGGTGGTGAATTTGTGACAGACAAGAAACACAAGTAAAATATTTCAGAGAAGCACTAACTATACTATTGATAATTTTTAAAAAAAAAATTCCAAGAGAGTGGGAAACAGCTTGAATGTCGGAACAAGAATAAGGTTCACCCAACAGATGATTAGTGTTGTATAAATATTGGCAGCCTACTTAATTTAAATTCTTTTCTGAACACAAATTGGAAAACAAAGGTACACACTGTCCTATTCTGGGAGGATGGTTTTCAGCGAACTCTCCATTTCATTAAATAAAAACCGAAAGAACTGCAGATGCTGTAAATCAGGAACAAAAACAAAGTTGCTAAAAAAGCTCAGCAGGTCTGGCAGAATCTGTGAAGGGAAAAACAGAGTTAACGTTTCGGGTCACACCCTTCCTCAGAAGGGCCTGTGCCGGGTCACGGGGCCCGAAACGTTAATTCTGTTTTTTCCTTCACAGATGCTGCCAGCCCTGCTGAGCTTTTCCAGCAATTTTGTTTTTGTTCTCCATTTCGTTAGATACTTCACAATGAAATGGCAATAAAGGTTCAATTAGTAAATTTCACTCCTCCAACCTAACCCTTACGCATCAGCAATCTCGCTTCCCAAGGTCAACCTCATTCTGGAGAAAGCTCCCAAAGAAAATAGTCTCAGTTCCTTCACTTGGAATCAAGTCCATCTTTAGATTACTCATCATTATATATGAGTATTCCAACAGGTCTAATAGCTAGTGTCACCCATATAAATGTTGGCAGAATACAGATTTAAGTGTGAGATGCTAAATTTAAACCTACCTCTGACCTGCTGTACGGTTACATTATATTATATTGTAAACAAAAATAGAGCAAATAAGCAACTTTTCAAGAGACGTGCCAGACCAACAATACATTTTTGGTATAACAATTAACCTGAAGAAATATTTCAATGAATTCATATTATGCCCTTCATGTTGTGTAAACAACGCCCATCACGTGACAGACCCCTTGTGTTACATATTTTACTATGGTTATTTTGTGCCACTGATCCTAACACATATTAAAACGTAACGATGACAGACGTTTTAAGTTAGCAAAGATGCCGCCCACACAATAATTCAGTTACATTACTGCAACTAAGTCACCATATTGATGCATAGCTATTACCTATAATGCAACAAATTGCCTACACCAACTCCCCAACTGAATTTTATGTACAAATTGAACTTCCACTACATGCAATTCTGATTTGAAGCCTAAATGACCAATTTTAATGAATTAACACTAATTTGGTTTGAATAGCAACAATATTAGAAACTGAAAGACAAAAGCTTGCGCTGTCTTTTTAAAACTCTCAGCAATCAAGCTATGTTGTGCAGCATTTGACAGTTCTGTTTGAGAAAGACTCCATGCGTGCCTGCCTGAATATAAGAACACAAGGAGCTGACTCCAAAATGTCAATATTTAGAGGTTAGAAAGAATTTTTGCTTCACACTTACATTAACGTTAGGTATATTAAGCAACTCTCCAATGGTTCTAATAGGCTCAATGGAGTACTTAGCAAATCACATCTACAAGTGTTATCCCATTTTGCTTTGCATTCTTGTTGGTTTCAAACCCATTAATTTTACACACCTCAATTAAGTCAGTTTCATCCAAGATGGCAGTGGAGTAGTAGCACAATGTGTAGGCTCCTTAGCCCAGGAGCCCAGAGCTCTTCTACTCGTTCACTTTGCATTTTTTTCCTTTCTATGCTATTTTTTATTGTTTCCATTTATTATGATACCTTAACTTCTTTTAAAGAGTTTGGCGGAAGGCATCTTCTCCTGGCCCAGGCCTAATGACGAAGTGGCTTCCAGCAGCCAGAAACTGTGGTATTGGTCTGGCACCTGGCAGGGTGGCCTCCTGGTGTGACAAGCTTGTCAAGGAGTGGGGGGTCTTGTCCCTGTGTTGAGGTCTTCTTCGGCAGCTTCTGGGTACTCAACAGCCTGGTGTAAAGATCTAATCTAGCTGTGGAGGTCTCAGCTTGGTGTGGAGGGGTCATGCTGGCTTGGAGGTGGCTTCCGGGTCTTTCATCAGCCCAATGTCAAGGTCTTGTTCCGGCATGGCAAGGTGGTCTCAGCCCAGTTTTCCAGCATACCCCAAACCCAAAAGCTGTTATTTGAACTGTGATGAACTTTTACTTCTTTTTTCTCATTATTTGCGACTTCTGTCATTAATTTAGACGCTGTGGCATGGCGACTTATAAAGCTTTTCACTGTACTGCTTTTTAAAAAAAATACACGCAAGAATAAATTGCTGTTCTATTCTCGGTCATCCCTCAAGCTCCTCTGTTCCAAGGAAACAACTCCAACTTATTCAAATTTTCCTCTTAGATGACAGGGGTAAATGTGGCCAACAACAAGGAGGTCAAAAACAAAAAAAACAAAAACTAGAAACTACTGATCCAAAGTAAAAATGTCTGAATTTTGTGTGATGAGAAATCGTCTAATGCTTCTTTTGACTTGTGGTCAAATGCAAACACTTCAAAGCCACTTTAGATGGTAGAATACTGAACTTGAAGTGAGTAGAAACATTATTTTTAACTTTTTAAAATCTTCTATTACTGTCAAAACTGTGTATCATTGCATTTGTATAAAATCACCTAAGTGACCTCAACATTTCAGCATTCAATGTAGTGGCCACGTGTAATAGAGCAAGAAGCAACAAGAACACAAATGCACAGCGAAACAAAGGACTACAGCAATTCTTCGCAAACCATTTTCTGACAACCTTATTTTAACTCATACCACCTTCCGAAGGGCAGTCAGGGATGAACAACAGAGATTCGCATAGTCAGCAATGCCCACTTTCCACAAACATTAGGAAAATATTGTACTTTAAATCTCGGGTAACCTCAGGCTACAGCAAAAACAAAACAGTAATAGAGCACCACAGCAGCTCAATATAATTAAAGTCTGCATATTTCTCCACCTAGACCTCTAACTCAGCTTCCTCTCCATCATCTCAGCTCCAAGTTACTGCTGGTGTCCCGATCAGTGAGCTGCCTTGGTCTCGACCACTTGGACCCGAAATGCTGGGCGAGAGCAAAGCTCGGATTCCATTGGGCTTGGAAGTTTCACCTCTTCCTTCACTGGGTACCTCGGTAGCACTCAGGACACAAGTAGTTTTAACCAGAGACAAGGCAGAGCAGTGATCGTTGCTAACGTCACGATGTGACTGAAACCATGACCTGCTGGAAATGCCATTCCTGCCAGGTTCAGGGCTGGAACCTGAAGTCGAGTGTTGGGCCTATGGTTGGTTCAGAGCAAAGTCAGTCCATTGGTAATGGGACCTCAAATTGATTGGGAAAAATTGTCCTCTGCTTGTGGCAGGCAATCCCACAGCAGTAGTTGCATGAGGAAGATAGCACAATACAGGAGGCACTCTGCAGGATTGCAGAGGATCTGAAACAGTCCCATTTTCTGTTTCCTGTTATGTGAGGAAAAACTGGCTCAAGACTAATTTAAGTGGACCAGAAACAAAGTGGCCACAAGCAATTAACTTTAAAGAACTACTCATTGCTTTCTTTCTCTTTCACCTTGGTGTCAACACTTCTCAGGAGTTGCTCTTAGATTTTCTTTTTCCAATCTGTTGATTCTTCAGACCATTTTCTACATTAACTTCTGGTAACCATGTAACTTTAAGTGGAACCTTTCACACTTGCACTTGCAAAATGCCATTTGAACATATGGTGATTTACTATTTGCAATACCCAAAAATAAGCTGAAATAATTTGTCAAGCAGAAACCTCATCTAATAAACCCTGTTGTTGGCAGTTTCATGGCTTTATTAGCTCAGGCAAGACTATTTCAGTTTATTAATGGAAGAGACACATCAAACAGGAAATAAAAGTCAAAATGTGATGGCAGTGTAAGGTGAATTACACAAGATGAAGTGAATTAAACAGGATGAGCACCATTCTTCAACTCTCCTTCAAATTTTTACCCTTCCTTCTCTCAATGGAAGTTTCTTTTTATTTTACAACCAAGGTATCTTCCGCCAAGACTAAGTAATTCACATTGTGGTGCCATGCTCTTCACATTCCCCACAAAGATTTGCAATAGAGTGACAATTTCAGGCATCATGCATTCACAAACCAGTTCTATACTGAATAGGACCTCAAGTTCTTTTACTTGTTGACTGTGCAATTTTCATAAACACCTTTTAACATTCAATTCAAGATAGTGGCGGAGTGAGATGCTTCAGACAGGGCATGTCTGCCTGGCCCATTTCCTTTTCATTTTTTCCTCATCTCGTGTTTTTTTTTCCTCCTTCTCCTAGCAACAGACTCCCAGCCTTGGACTCAGTGCACACCCGGTGAGGCAACCTCTCCATTCAGCATGTCCAACTCCCGACCCGGCTGTCTCTCAGTGGCCTGAGCGTGGACTTCTGGTCTCGAGGTGAGTGCTCGAAGTGCAGCCCCACTGTGGCTAAGCACTTAAGAAAGACTGTGTTTTTGAACTTTCAGCTTTATTTCTTTATTTTCTACTTAAAACTTAGAAGGTCTGCAATGTGTGACTTTTAATCTTATTTCATGTTTTATGCTATAGTGTAATTACTGCAACATTTAACTTTTAACATTCTTCTTTCTTTCAACTGTGTTCTTATGATTCTGCACCTAGGTACAGACAATAAAATCAAAAATCAAAAAATAATATCGCGCATTTGGTACATCAATAATTATTTATAGTATTTCTAAATTTTTTGATTGAGAAACACGGTTTAATTAATTCATATTTTGTCATCACTAGGTAAGTAATAAGTTTACTCAGTTTGCCAAAATTCTGTGTAACTGTGCAAAATAAAGCATGTATTGAAGAAATGAAGACATGCATCATTACCAGATTATTTATTCAGGGAAAATAAAATTTAAAAGCACATGCTCAATCTAAAAATTCCATTGCAAGTGCAGAATATGGAAAAGTCAGAAGTTCTGGATATTCTGCAGATTATAAAATCCAGGAAAGGGGTGACATTTTTGACAATAAATTAATCTGGAATGACCATCTGAAAAGACAGACAGGCTCTTATTTTAAACTACAATAGCAGGTCCACAGCCAAGAAAATTCTTAAAGTCTAAAATTCCCAATTGGTACTGAACTAAGCATCAGACATCCTTTAATTCACACGTATTATGCATAATTAGCTATTAATGTGCTACTTTTCCACATAAAATTGAATTAAATTTAAAGATACAACCAAAGTATTAGTATTGAAAAGATGAGCACAAACTCACTTTTGACTGAATTGTTATATGGTAAAACAAGCTAAGGAAAATGAATAAGAATCAGACTGAAAATTTCCAAGAATAGATGTCTCAGTTTTTACAGATTATTTAACTAGAAAGTAGAGAGATCAGCAGCTTTTCAAATCTAGTCAGAAAGAATACCAACTTCAAAATCCTCATGTTCACTTATAATATGAATTACACGTGCATTGTAATGGGAAGTATTGTAGTTGTTTCCGAGGAATTGGTTTGCATTTATGGAGGCCAGAAGCAGGAAGACAGAATAATTGAAGCCAGTGGCCTGAAATACAGACATACAGTCAATTCAAAGAAAACTTAAAATTCTTATTTTTCAGCTACGTATCCTAATTCAATTCCTTCAATTCCAAGCTCAGTAATTTCCCCTTGGCACTTTCACAACGAAGTAATCAGCACTCAGTGATTGAAGCAAAAGAGAAGAAACAAAGCCGCCATCAACGTTAATCATAATCCTTTGCAAGATTTAGGTTTTAAAAGGGCTACGGAAGCCAAGCTCCCTCATTCAAGATTTGTCTCTACTTAAAATGACAGATACCATAGGTATTCTTCACATGTGTCCTAAAATCAATAACATGTTCTTTCACCATCATTGCTTTTGAGCTGAATGTAGATTGTTAACTTTTTAAAAATCAAATTATTCACATTACAAATTATAAACGCAACAACACTCGGTCATGGTTAGTGTAGGAATTTAGTACAGAATTTTAGAAATAACTGAGTGGAAGCTGCTTATTGCAAAACTGAAGTTGCTGAGACTAGATTTTTCCTGACATGTTGAAACAGAAGAGATAAGGAGTGCAGTTAGGTCCTGCCAACATTTTCTTCAAATTTTCCATTTTTGTAAAAGCCTGTCAAGGAATGTACTCCTTTAGCAATTTTATCAGTTGCCAAGGGATATTTAATATTTTATATCAATGTTAGTTATCAAGGGCTGACATCTGGATATTGTTTGTTATATTAGCAGACATTTTAAAAAGTACACGATGTACATATCCCAAATCTTCAGTATTTTTACAAAGCAACAGACAAGCATTTCAAACATACATATTTATAATCAGTATTTTGCTGGCACATGTATTTTGAAAATTAAGTTTGTTCAAAAGTTAAAAGTTCAAACTTACTGTACTCTCTGACCAGACAGAATTCCAAAGTGCTCTGACTCTCTAAGGTACGATCTAAATCTACAGCTACGTTAGGTTCACTTTGCTTCTCAAGCCGATACTGATGCCCTGGAACAAAAAAAAAAGGTCAACAAACAATGTGAATGAGAAACTTCAGGCTAATGGTGCAGAAACTGTAGATACAACACTTGAAAAGTAAGGGTTTACATTTTCCACCTCAACCCAATGCAAACAAATACCTAAAAATACTACATTTCACCATGTATCAGGTTTAAATCAACAGGGACATTCAGCCTAAAGTGGCATTTCTGTTGTGCGGTTCATCAATTTACAGTAGTTTGCAGGTATCTAATTATTTTATTTGGAACTTTTTCCTTGGTTCCTGCTTCAACATAAAAAACAGGTTATTGGTCTAAAGGAAATTAAGTTCTTAGATGTTGCAAATGAATCAACATTCTTGTTCCGTTCTTGTTCAACTCATCTACTCAAGCCATTTCTGTGTAGAATTTAACAGTTGGTTACTTAGTTAGATATCTGTAAAGATCATGTCTTTTTAATTTTGTGCTTCTTAAAATTGTGGACTGCAATTAAGAAACTGTTTAAAGCAGGGAATTTGAGAGTGACTGCACATTTTGAAAGCAAGGAATTCGATGCCTATTGTGAACTGCGTTTGTATAACTGTGGATTCCAACAATGTGTAGATGAATTGGAGCAGAAAGTTCTTTCAAGTGAAGTTGATTGGTTTGTGGGCTAGGAACTAATTATCAATAACAAAGGTTTTCTCCCTGCCAAAAGCAAGGTGATTGTTAGTTAGCTCAACAGCTTGGACTGAAAGGAAGACAACAGCAAGGCTAATTAGACTAGAGAAGAAACCAGCAGGTCTGCAACAGCCAAAGAACACACACTGTAGTTTCTCTGCAGTCAGTCACTTTAAAACTAAAGACAGCGGGCTTATCTTTCCTTCAGCGGATGCAGAAAGTAGTGACTTTTGAGGTGGACAAGTCATAATTGAAACAGACACCCTGTGCCTCTTGGCAACCAGTGGAAGCATTCTGAAAATGGAATGTCAAGGAGAAGCCTTCAGATCAGCAAGAACCAACCCAACAGATCTCATGAACAAAAACTATAGAACTGTTTTCTAGTTTTCCCTCCACCCATGCAATTTATCCCCTGCTTTTATTTGTCTGTGTATAAGGGGAGGTCACAAGGAGTTTAGAGTTTCAGTTCAACAGTTTACTTAATTTACCTTAATTGCTTATCTTTAGATAGAATTTAATGACCTGTAACAAACAGCAATTTCTTGTTAAGTATATAAACCCAATCCATGTTTTCAATCAACCTGGGTCTGACAGTCTGAATATTTCTCATAATAATTTTAAAAATATTATGTGACAAATCTAGGAATGATTGGGTTTGATTTCCAGCACAACTATGAAAGTAAGCAGTGACATATGGTAGTATGTCCTAATTAGAGAGGACTCCAAGTTCAAATTGAACTTCTATTTGGCTCACTCTTAAAATAAAGTACTCTTCTTGTATCAAATTGTTCCCTCTGTTGGAGGTGCTGAATTCCTTCTGGGTGATGGTTTGATACTACCAGTTGTCCTTTAGTAGTGATCGCATGTGAATATATGCATTGGATTACAGGGGGCTCATGAAACGTCCATGTATATACTTTTACAGCAGTAGGGTATTGAACAGCAATCAGAGAAATTCAGTGGTCGCTTTCCCTTCCCAACTCAAACTATTATGGTATATTCTCGAGTTTACATTACTAATTGCCTGTTTCTGCTGCAATGTAAAGTATGTACACATTAAATTTTTGGATTTAGATTTCAGAACAGAGGCAGATGGCTAGGGACCAATTCTGTAAAGGATTTTTTTTTGTAGAACAGGTCTGAAAACCAATCTGGAACAGAGAACTAAGAATATCAGTTCTAAGAAAGCATACAATTTCAGTTGAGTGCCTGGTAAAATCTCTGTCACAGAAGTAGAAAAAATGCCTGCAACTATTAGGCTTATGATAAGCAGAGAAATCACATTAAGACATTAATTGGCTTACTTTTGACTTCATGACAGATTCAAAACGTTAGTTCACAAGAGCTTAAATTCAGTTCAGAAAAACGCAATCTCTCTCCTGGCAGGAGAATCAAGTTAGGTCAGGGAGACCGGTCACCTCAGGAGTAGCTTCTCGTCTGTGAAGTTTTCAAGACAGAAAAATTTGGATTCAAAGTTTCAAGTTGATAGAACTGAGAAAGTTTAGATTCATGCCAGTAGACTCAGGGGAATCACAAATCATCTTCATGGTTTAACGAAAGTAACTGAGGAAGCCAACGAAGTTAGGATTTGGGGAGGAAAAGGTAACATAGGAATAATATTTTACTGGAATTGAGAATCTGTCATGAATGGGGTTGGAAAACAGGTTGAAATTTGGTCTTGTGTTTGGTGTTAAGATTTTTGTTTAAATCAAATCTTTCTCTATATGGTTGATGTTTTTTTGTGTAATGAATGTACATTATGTTTTTAAAACAGCATCTACAGCATTGTTTCAGTGACTAATAAACACGTTAACCAACTGCAAAATTAACCCAGTATCTCCCTGCAAGTCAGAATGGCTCAGCTGCTCAATACCTCAACCAAACATGTCATCAGGGGGGTCTTCAGTTGCATAGTGAAAATTAAAGTACAATTTAGGTTCAAGTTACAACACGTCAATATTTGTAAAAGAAAATATATGAGCGTTTAGTCATCCTTAACTCAAAAGAGCATCCACAAACTACATTCTTGGCAGATATCCTGCTGCAGCCTTACACTCAGAGGGTGATGCACAGAGTACCACACCTGACTGACAGCTAGTTTTAGAGCAATGACTCTCAAATGCAGTCAACAGAGACTTCCCTGGGTACAAAATATAGTCTCTAGGTGCTTACTAAGGCAAGTTTGGCATGAACTAGGAGGCAGGGAGAGTGAACGCAAGTGCACGAGTCAGTGAGAGACAAATACAGATGGCAAATATGCAGTTCACATTGGAATATCTGTCTCACCTGCAAGGATTGTGCTGTTCAAGTGCTGAGAGTGGTACAATGATGGTAAAACCCACAGTTACCAAGTCTGGTGGTGGGCACCAGGTGAGTTCAGCCATATTCAAAAGAGGGTTGAGTGATTTTTTTTTTTTAAGTATTGAAACATTGATACCTATACTTTTTAAAAGATTCGTTTTCCTACATGAATCATTAAAACACTCTTTACATGCAATCCTTCCACCTTACAATGAAAAAATTATAATTTAGATGTGGGAGGGGTATCTCTAATTATTAAACTATTTAAAAGGGAGTCTGTTAGAACATAAGAACATAAGAACCAGGCCTTCCAGCCCTTCGAGCCTGCTCCACCATTCAACAAGATCATGGCTGATCTTTTCGTGGACTCAGATCCACTTATCCACGTTCTCACCGTATCTCTTGATTCCTTCATTGTTCAAAAAAAAAACTACCTTAGCTTTAAAAACATTTACTGAAGTAGCGTCAACTACTTCACTGGGCAAGGAATTCCATAGATTAACAACCCTCTGGGTGAAGAAGTTCCTTCTCAATTCAGTCCTAAATCTGCTCCCTCTAATCTTGAGGCTATGCCCTCTTGTCCTAGCTTCACCTGCCAGTGGGAATATCCTCTCTACTTCTATCTTATCTATTCCCTTCATAATTTTATGTTTCTGTAAGACTCCCCCCTCAATCTTCTGAATTCCAATGAATATAATCCCAATCTACTCAGTCTCTCCTCATAAGCCAACTCCCTCAACTCCGGAATCAACCTAGTGAACCTCCTCTGCATCCCCTCCAGTGCCAGTACATCCTTTCTCAAATAAAGAGACCAAAACTGCACGCAGTACTCCAGGTGTGGCCTCACCAGCACCTTGTACAGCTGCAATATAACCTCTCTGCTTTTAAACTCAATCCCTTTAGCAATGAAGGACCAAATTCCATTTGCCTTCCTAATTACTTGTTGTACCTGCAGACCAACCTTCTGTGATTCATGCACAAGGACACCCAGGTCCCTCTGCATAGCAGCATGCTGCAACTTTTTACCATTCAAGTAATAATCCTTTTTACTATTACTTCTACCAAAATGTATGACCTCACATTTATTTACATTGTATTCCATCTGTCAGACCTTTGCCCACTCACTCAATGTATCTATGTTCCTCTGTAAGGTTTCACAGTCCTCTGCACACTTTGCTCTGCCACTCATCTTAGTGTCTTCTGCAAACTTTGACACCCTACACATGGTGCCCAACTCCAAAATCATCCATATAAATTGTAAATAATTGTGGTCCCAACACTGATCCCTGAGGCACACCACTAGTCACTGATTACCAGCCACAATAGCACTCATTTATCCCCACTCTTTGCTTCCTATTAGTCAACCAATCCTCTATCCATGCTAATACTTTACCCCTAACACCATGCATCCTCTTGTGCGGCACCTTGTCGAAGGCCTTTTGGAAATCTAGGTACACCACATCCACTGGGTCCCCATTGTCCACCTTGCTTGTAATGTCTTCATAGAATTCCAAAAGATTTGTCAAGCATGACCTGCCCTTCATGAACCCATGCTGTGTTTGCCCAACAGGACAATTTCTATCGAGATGCCTTGTTATTTCTTCCTTGGTAATAGACTCAAGCATCTTCCCCACTACAGAGGTTAAGCTAACCGGTCTATATTTCCCCATCTTTTGTCTACCTCCCTTTTTAAACAGTGGAGTCACATTTGCTGTTTTTCCAATCTGCTGGGAATGCCCCAGAGTCCAGCGAATTTTGGAAAATTACCACCAGTGCAACTGCTATTTCTTCCGCCATCTCTTTCAGTACCCTGGGATGCATTCCATCAGGGCCAGGAGACTTATCAATCCTTAGCTCCATTAGCTTGCCCAACACTACCTCTTCTGTAATAATGATTGTTTCCAGGTCCTCACCTACCTTTGTCTCTTTGTCAATTACTGGCATGTTATTACTGTCCTCCACTGTGAAGACCGATACAAAATACCTGTTCAATGCTTCGGCCATTTCATCATATCCCATAACTAAATTCCCCTTCTCATCCTCTAAAGGGCCAACATTTACTTTAGCCACTCTTTTTCGTTTTATATATTTATAGAAACTTTTGCTATCTGTCTTTATATTCTGAGCTAGTTTTTTCTCATGTTCTATCTTACTTTTCTTTATAACTGTTTTTGTGGCTTTCTGTTGACCTTTAAGGTTTTCCCAATCTTCTAGTTTCATGCTGTTTTTGACCACTTTGTATGCCTTCTCTTTCAATTTGATAGCCTCCCTTATTTCCTTAGACACCTGTGGCAGATTACCCCTTTTCTTGCATTCCTTTCTTTTCACTGGAATATACTTTTGCTGAGCACTTTGAAAAATTGCTTTGAAAGTCCTCCACTGCTCGTCAACTGACCCACCATAAAATCTTTGTTTCCAGTCTACTCCTCCCTCATTCTATTGTCGTCCCCCTTGTTCAAGCACAGGACAGCTGTTAGCTTGATAAAGAAGCCTGATAATCAATAGTCAAAGAGAGAGACTTGGCTTCATGTAAACAGATAGCAAGCACCATTAAAACACAAACTTTACCTTGATAGAAAGCTTTGGAATTAGCAGAATGAATGCTTAAGTGAATGGTTCAGTTAATAATAATTTTCCTTCTTGGCACTGAGATTAGAATTAAGTCAACAGTGAAGGAGATGAAAATCTCTAGTCTCTGCTTCTACAACAGGAAAATCAGTTCACCAGTCCCAATAACGTTTCAGTGAGCACAGACCCAAGTGGCACAAAATTGAGCAATCTCATCCATGTGCCATAAACATGATGGAATTAGAACTAGAAAGAAGAAATCAGTACAGAAGTGGGTGCTCCTCCTTCTGCTGATACTGAAGTGCATTGGTGGGCCAATGAGAGAGAAGTTTTTCTCTGGAGCTTTGCTCTCCCGTTTGATAATGGTGCCAGAACAAGCTCCAATCAGCAGCACGTTGACTTCAGCATGGAGAAACTTCCAAAATACAAGATAAAATTTCTCACTACAAGTCTACACTACGTCGTACTTCTTAATTTTTCCAACTCTCTGCTGGAGGAAAATGCTTCTTTAAATCTGAGCAAACATTCCTGCGACATGGTTTCAGATCAACTGGATTAAAACTATCATTTCCCAAGAACCATTTATTTTAACAAGCTTGACTTTTTTTTATTACTTGGGTACAAGAACTGCAGTTATATCTAAATAATGCTGCCTTACTATTACAGCTACCTACATATATTAAAGACATAAACAAATGAGAATGTTCAAATGAGATATTCAGTGATTCAAATATTATTTCCAAATGATTTACTCAAACTATTTTTAAATAAGGACAATTCTTTAATTTCAAGATTAAGTATTTAACATAAAATATTTTATCAATTATATTGAAATTATGATTTCTTAATTGCTAAATAACCCAAATATTACCCACCCTGTTCTATTTGTGTAGTCTAACAGCATTGCTTTAATCTTTGATAGCTACAGGAAGCTGTCTTTATAGATCAATATAAATTCTGAAAAGTGACAGATCATAATCTGTGAGACACTTTAAGAGATTACATGTCAACTAGGGGTTTTACCATACACGACAGTAGACACATTATTGCGAATATAAAAAAACCTGTGTATGGTTAACATGCTACAGCATGGAACTAACAGTGTACAGGTGCGTGTAGACAATTTAAAAGATTCAGGCTGAAACGATGCCCACTCTTTGCAGTAACTTAAATATGCGCAATTTTCAAAGGTCTTGCCTTAAAAACAAGGTAATTGGTTATGGCTATGTACAATTACTGGACACATTTACCATAACACACACGTAAAGCTTCAAATGGAAGGCGGTGATGTAGCCATAATGTTACTAGACTAGTGACACAGAATCCCAAGCAACTGTTCTGGGGGCATGAGACTGAATCCCACCATGGCAGGTAGAGAAATCTGAACTCAATAACAAGCTGGAACTCAAATAAAAAGCTAACCTAATGGAGACCTTTTAAACATTGCTAATTGTTGTAGAAATCTACCTGGTTGACATCCTTGATGGAGGGAAATCTGCCATCTTTACCTGGTTTGGCTTATTTGTGGCTCCAGACACACAGCAATGTGGGTGAACAACAACTGCTTAGTCAGGGGATGGGCAATAAATGATGACTAGCTCGTGACGCCAATATCCCATCAATTAATTAAAGAAATCTAAAAGCATATTCTTTGTACATAAAGGATTTTCCCTGAGGCACTCACATTTAACATGTTGATTGCAAAATAGAATATGATGCTGCTTACATTAGCTTTGCACTAATGAACTTTCTGTTTGGGCATACAGTTTATACGATTCTTCACATAAGGAAAAGACTGAGGTTGAACTTTAAACTTCACTAAAGAAAATTGTAAAAACATTTGAAAACACAACCAATCAATTCTAATTTTTAAAAATTTCACTTTCAGTCAGCAACAGAAAAAAGTCCCTTCCAACTTTTATCTTCACTACAAAGTGTTATCATCTTGTGGTGGTGTCAGGTGCTTTATCTCTCAACTGACAACACAAACAATTCAGTTAAAATTGGAAAGAACCCCACTTCAGTTGAGTAAATAAATAATCAATACTCATCTAAATGTAAATGAGAAAGCAGCCCTGTCTGATAACAGGACGCTTATCAGAGATCCAATTTTCTCCAGACAGTTGGATACAGCCAAATCACTATCGTCCAGTCTTATACTAATGGATAAAAATTGGAACTTAACTGAGCAGATCACCAGAGATCAACTAAGTTTCAGGCTTTAGCCACTTCACATTTACCTAGATTGGCTATCACTCATTCTATAAGCTCTTTTGGCCAGCATTTTCCAATCTGAATTATTAAAATGGGATGCAGTAATCTTGCCACATGCTAAAAATATTACTTAGAAATACAATAGCCAAAAGATGTACATGTTAACATCGGGAGTTACTCTAATGTAAGTACATATCTCAGTAAGTAAAAAACAGCAAAGTGCATGCTCTGTGGAAAATGACAGGAAACAAAAGCATCAAATTTGAGTCCATATACACTCAGGTATTTATAATTTTGGAGCCTAATATTAGATTCAAGAAGTCAACAAAGCTAATATGATGGTTTTGTCTATATGCTTAAAATAACGTCCTGTCACTACATGCTGTTAACATAGTTTATAAATATGATGCAACACAATATTCATAAAAAAACAGCTCAGGGTTGCTCTTCAATTGCTCAGAGACATATAGCATTTCAGTATCAGTGGTCGGTATGACAAGGAACACAGCTCTAAGATCAATCAGGGGGACACATTTCAAGTACATGGGCTGATTTCTAAGTTTGTGCTGTCTCAGTCAGCTGTTCCTGGACTCATGAACAGTCGAATTCTGGATTCAAGACAGGCACCACATTCATGTCCTCAATACTTGTAATATGCCATCAGTAGCAGAGTACCATGTACCTGCTACATATGGAACAATATTAAATTGATGTTAAACTTGGAAAAAGGCTCTCGTTTTCACCACTTGACTTTGATTCCCACACTGCCATCATTTCAAACTTGGAGCGAGACCCAATTACGTACCAGTAAATTTACTAGAAAAATAATTACATAAGCACAAAATCTGTGCGTCAGGTTTGGATTGGGCAGTACTTCAACTACGAAGTGCAGAAACCATAAACTAGCCTTGTAAACCCATGCAGTAAAACAAAAAATATTTTCACTTAAATCATGCTTTTGACTCAATTCTATTAATTCAAATATTATTTCAATTCTCAAATTATCATGAATGAATGAAATTTAGGAAAGAATTCCAGTGTAAATTACAAGCTTTTCTTTGGGGAAACACAGCTAAATTTCCGGTGGTTCAGTCTCAGGGCTGCCTGGAATAAACGGTAGCCAAATGCATGTCAAGAGATTCACAACTGTTCAATAAAGAATATTTGCAAGGAGGCAGCATGGGGAAAGAGTCAATGCATCATCTATTTTGGCTCCAAGAAATGCATTAGACTTCAACAACACCTCATGATAGTTCCAGAAGAGAAGTTTAGCCAGTTTATTTTCTTTCTAATTTCTACAGGAATATGAATTTGCATTTAATATCCTTAGCTTTTGGTGCTCCACTTTCCAAATTCAGTTGTATGTCATGGAAACAAAATGCAGAGTGACAGGATTTCCAGTTGTGTCAGGGGTTTCTGACACCTGCTCTCGTGCAGTAAAACAACTCCACTTCAAACCAATTCCAGCCAAAGTTCAAGTGACAGTTGAAATGATCTAGGCTGAAAATCTAACTCTTACTAAATCTAATATAATGAATATTTTTAATATACATTATATTGCCTTGGGATAGATACATTTCATGCTGTAAACACTTATACTCACTATGCCAATATCCATGGAAAAAGAAATAGCTTTCACTGCCAAATCAAATATATTCATGATAGTCTGTTTCTGTTTTCCAATCTATTTCACCCATGTGTCATCTATCACTATTCTAACCATATCCAAGTTTGAAACCATGTAGTTTATATCAAAACAAAGCTTCTGGGAACAATTTGTTCAAAATAAAGTGAACATTTGAGAGATTACTTTTATAAGCACAGAATTTTTGTTTAGAAAGTCAAAATAACGGGTTGATTGCCATGCAGTATTGTTGAATCTATGCAAAGCAAATGCAACGTTCTTTTCCCAAGTAAATTTCTTCTGGATTTTTGCAGCTAAAGAGAAACATTTCATGTGATCACATGTAAATAAAAACCAAACTTTGGAAAACAGAATTCCACCTCTCTCTTGTGGAATTGATTTCTGGTCACCATGAACATACATTGGTTAGGCTCAACTGCTAAAAGAATTTGACAGGATGTACAAGAGACAAGGCTAAAATAACACACAACTTCACTTGCGAAGTAATACAAAAATACTTCTGTACAGCTGCCCTCCCAATAGCTAAATTGAGCTGCAGAGTGAGAAAGGTGAGGTCACAATGGCCTTTACACAAATCCAACAAATCTAAAGATATAATAACTGAATGCATACTTCTCGCTGAAGAAGTGTGACTAAATGAAGAAAAAGCAATACGTTCACATAGGACATATTACACATATTCAATAAGCCACAAAGCCAGCATTTGTTTACATATGTAAATATAAATCTGGCATCATGCTTGGGTCTATTTCAATTCAGTAACTTTGTATATTGATGTTTGCAACTCAAAGCTTGTCTGTTACAGTAAAAATTGGCTACAGAAATAAAAGGAGGAAAAAGTAACTGTTCAATGAAAAATATAGGCTACACATCGACAAACTGTTTGCATTGTAACATAATTTATTCAGAAATCATAACCATCCAAAAAGACTACTGCTTGTGGCAATACCTTCAACAGCAAATGTCAAGCAAAGGGTGGAAATGCTAACAAAACAACTTTACAGTGTTTCATTTGTTCGAGATAAAATTCATGTCTGTTTCAAAAGAAATTATTACATTTTACTATGAATTGTTGATTTTGGAGAGGAAAATGGCAAATACACGTTGTTCACTCTGTTAAGAGTTTAAACACATTCAGAACTATCCATGAGGCAAACGAATTATGAGACAACCTCCTGGTTTAAAAAGAAACATACTTAATGCTTATGCTATGTAGCAGTCCATCTAAAATGATGGACTCCTTCTTAAAAGGTCTACAAATGACAGGTTCTCACTCAAAAAAAAAGAGAATTCCAGCCATATCTTTTCAAGATCTTGAAATTCTGACTGCCAATGTCAGTAGTGACAGCAGAATATATTCTCATGGATGGTCGCAAATGTTTCTGAGGTACAAGGGGGTACAGAGAACAAAAAAGGCATATTACATTTACAACTCTGAGCAAAATGCAAAATCTGGAATCAAAAAATTTTGCTAGATAATTTTTTGTGAAAATACCAAGCTGAATGAAACGTTAACCTTAAATCTCTCCATTCTGCTGCCTAATCTGATTATTTTCTGTATTTATTTCAGGTTTCCATCATCTTCAATATCTCAGTTCTATAAGATCTTTGTCGCCCATGTTGATGCGCGTCAAGGAAGGCAGAGGGGAAGATAAATGCAGATGGGTGTTTGAAGGACAAAGCAAGACCTCATTACAAGCAACAAATGAAAATTGCAAGAAGTTGCAGAGACAGAAGGAGAAAAAAAATTGACAGGTTTCTGAAGGAAAACAGAAAAAATTGATAATCTCTCCAAGAAAATTACTTGAAGCAGGAATAAATTCTTTACGTGAAAGATCAGCTACATATTCTTTGTCAATTCCTTGCAGTTGTTTTCCTCCACCTCCAGTTATAAGGTACTGCAATTCTTAAACCAGCTTGAAAAATATATACAAATATATTCATAGTGTAAAGCCAAAACCTAACCTCACTTAGTAACAATGTAAGCATTGAAACCTTTGACATAAAAACATACCGCTCCAGTTACAAATTTTAGTGGAATGGATGCAGGGATGCAATTTAATGACACAAATAAGGCTTTGATGACTCCCTAGTTCTTCTAACAGAAAAAATGGTTTTAGCAGATAACCTAAAGGTCATACACCAGCACCCCTACACAACCGCACGTGAATGATTCCAAGTTTGAAGCAGTGTAAGCACGACTGATATCAGGAGTGACCTGATGCAAGTCATTCAAAATATTCTTGAAATGGAATTTATTCTTCCCTCAATCTTCTTTGTCAGCATTTTCTCCTTTCCTGAGAGGACAGAGTCTATTTCCTACAGCAAAAATCTGAGCATTTTTACCAAGATGGCACCGGAGCTTAGAACATTTTGCAAGCTGTCTACAGCAGATTTTCTTCTGATCTACAATTGTTCTGTTCTTCTAAACCTCAATTCTATCAGAATTATTATCCAGGTTTTCTTAAGTCTACTTTCAGATTTGCGGACCCTCCAACCGATGTGGCTCGATTTCAATGCTGGAGGCAAGCCCAGGAAGATCAGAGGCCATCTAGCCTCTTGCAGGCCCAACTCTGAAATCTGGAACAGAGATCCGACCAGCATGGGAATGAGAGTTGACCCTATTGTGATCCAACATCAAGGAGGCCCAACCAGACCAAGTGCAAGGACCCCCAAGCGCTCGTGAATGCTACTACTGCCCAGGACTCCAGCAGATGTGCCTTTCCTTGCTGATGCCGGAACCGCAAGCCCAGATGGATCAGAAGACATCCAGGCTCTTGCAGGCCTGAGCTCGTGGAAACCCTGAACCAAGGTCTGACCAGCGCAGGAACAAGACCTGATCCCACAGTGACCCAACCGAACTGACCACAAGACCACAAGGTCAAGGCCACAACTGGTGCCCAGGACCCCATCAGGAGCACACACTTACCTCCTGAGCAGCAAATTTTCCTTGCCAACACCTGGGATCGACTAGGAGAAGCCACCTATCCAGGTAATGTGGGAGTTGCACTGGACTACAGGTGAGACTGAAACATAAGGGTTTCAAGTCCCCCTTCCCAGCATGCTCCTGGAAAACGTCCAAGCGATTGATAACAAGATGGATGACCTCAGTTCTAGACTCACCTTCCAAAGGGAATTGAGGGACTGCTGCATGCTCTGCTTCACAGACATAGCACACTCCTGCTACACCCACCTGTGCCTTACAACCTGAAGGTTTCTCAATTCACTAAATGAACTACTCAGCTTTGTCAGGCAAAGCAAAAGGCAGTAGAATCTGCTTCCTGATCAATACCTCCTGATATTCAGACGCAGTGACCCTGGCAAGTTACTGCTCCCTGGACTCAGAACATCTTACAATGAAGTGCCGTCCCTAATACCTGCCAGTGAGTTCATGTCCGCTATCCTGATAGTGGTCGACATCCGACCCCATCAGGCCCATCCGGGAGTGAAGAATACACTTGATGAGGCATACAATGCTACAAACCAGTCTTGGGACAGAATAACCCGATGCCTTGCTCATCGTAGCCGATGGCTTCAACGGGCCAACCTCAAGAACGCGAGACCAAAATACCATCAACATGTCTCGTCCTGTCCTACCAGAGGTCTGAACATCCTTGGCCGTTGCTATACAAATATGGACCATCCCCCTTCTGCATTTTAGAAAATCAGAACACAATACTGTGTCCCTCCTCCAACGAGGATCCAATACAGAAACCAGTGCAGTGTTTGTCTGAAGCAACAGAATGGGGTTCTACAGGACTGCTCAAGTTGGTGGACTGGTCCATATTCAAGAATTCAACAGCCAACCTAGACAAGGATGCCACCACTATGACAGACTTCATTAGTAAGTGTGTAGGTAAACACTCCCAACAGGAAACCACGTATGAAACAAGGAACTCTGGGTTGCGGTAGGCCCAGAGCCATGGCCTCCTGGTTATCAACGAGGCAGCAACAGCAGCTCCTTGTCGTGGTAAGCATGGAGCTGGGGACTCCCTTATTATTGGTGAGGTGGCAGCAACAATGGAGCCATGGGCTCCTGGTTGTGAGGCAAGTGGAAGTTCAGCATGGGACCCAGCATTGGTGGCCCAATGGTGAGGTGGGCCCAGCAACGAAGAGATAATTCCTGAAGAGTGGCGACTCCGATGTTGGTAGGTTTCAGCACAGGTGTTGGCAAAGTGGTGGTGACACAGGTGTCACTGGTGAGCCAGCTCAGGGCTCGGAACTCATGGAGGAGATAGCAGAACAATGATGCATTGTGTTTCAGCTTTTTTTTTTAAAAATACAGTCATAGAATCATACAGATGTATAGCACAGAAACAGACCCTTTGGTCCAACTCGTCCATGCTGACCATGCCTGGAAAACACTGGCAGTGGAGGTGGTGGAAGCAGGCACGTTAGCAATGTTTAAAGCGCATTTTGATAGATACACACAGGGGAGGCAAACAGAGGGATTTAAATCATGCATATGTGGTGCACAGGCGATATGTAGTGGGTCTAAATAAGGATTAGGAATCGGCACAGGCTTGGCGGGCTGAAGAGCCTGTTCCTGTGCTGTATTGAGTTGCATTATATTGCATTGTTTTTGTTCAATCCATTATACAAAGTAGTCTGATAATATCCAAAGAGGATCCCACAAAAACAGCGAAGTTATTCTGACCATGCCGCAAACTAAAGACTTTTGATATTTTTAAGCAACCTGTTCAGACATTTTATGACACACGTCTGGTGCAGGTGGGATGTGAAAATGGACTTTCTGACTCAGAGGTGGGGCACTACAACTCCAAACAACAGCCACCCTCCCAAAGATTATATGGTCAGCAAAGCTCACACAGTTCTTTGTTTAATTACAAACCATATTTCAAAGGCTTTACTTGAAGGCACAGTCTCAGTTTCTATGTGCGTGCCAATCAAACCAAGCTTGATCATGAAGAGATTTCTTAATTCCATAATCAATCCTATGTTGTCAGAAGATGTGACACAGAATGGTGCCAGGGATGAGGATCGTCAGTTATGGGGACAGCCAAGAGAAATTGTGCTTGTTCTCCTTCAGCAGAGAAGGATCTGATAGATGTGCTCAAAATCATGAATGCTCTTGATACAGCAAATGAGGAGAAAATTTTCAGTGGCAGAACTGTTGGTAAACAGAGGACACAGTTGATGAGGTATTGAGCGAAAGAAGCAGAGAAGACACAAGAAAGCTTACATTTATAATAAACAGGAATATATTGAGATCTGTAATGCACTACCTGAAAGGATGTTGGAAACAGATTTGACAGCAGCTTGCAAAAGGTAATTGAGTAAATACCTAAAGAGAAATTAAAAAATTGCCATGTAATCGGGTAAAGTAGGGATCAGGAATAGTTGAAATGCTCTTACAATTATTTGGCATAGATACAATGGCCAAATGGCCTCCTTGCATGCTGCATTATTCTGATTGAATGCCACAGCACTCTCCAATGAACTATTGAACCATCAAACCAGAGAAAAGTTACAGCAAAGAAAGATGTCATTCAAGGCATTGTGCCTGCTCCAGTGAATAAACTAACTGAACATTCTAATCCCACTTATTAGCGCCTTGTCAGCAGTTGTGCAGATTACAACACTTCATCCAAATTCCTTTTAATAATTTGATTACTGCCTCAAGCAGCAAACTGGGCAGTAAATTCCAGGCACACCACCATTCACTATGCGAAAAAGATTTCCATCATATCTACCCAATTCCTTTTCTTTACCTTAAATCTGTGCTCTGGTAATGGAACACTCAGCTTTCTGTCTCCACTGCCTACTCTATCCAACCCTCATTATTCTGTCCCCCATGAAGAAGTCACCCCTCAACCTCCAAGAAAAACATTAGTTAATGTTATACAATCTTTACTCATAGCTAGCATTTTGAAACCTTGGCAACATTGCAAGTCTCTCCTGTAGCCTCTCTAGAACAATTCCATTCTTCCTCTGAGATAGTAAGAACTGCTGATGCCGGAGTCAGAGATACAGAGTGTGGAACTGGAGAAACACAGCAGGCCAGGCAGCAGAGGAGCAGGAAAGTTGAAGAAGTGACCTGATCCAAAACATCAACTTTCCTGCTCCTCTGATGCTGCCTGGCCTACTATGTTCTTCTGCTCCACACTGTTATCCTATTCTTCCTCTAATGTGGTAACTAGAATTGTATGCAAAACCCCTGTTCTTGTATTCAATATCTTCCCTCATTATGGAAATGCATTCTATCCAAAATAACTCCATACAGGTTGGTATCCGTCACTAAGTCAGCCTTGATTTACATGTGCTTAGTACTTGACGCTGGTCCAGATTTGTCAGAGCCTGCTCTGAGTGAACAGAACCTCTGAATTCCTGTTTATATCTGTCAGCCAGGGCTTTCTGATTGGAAACCCATTCTATGAGGTCCACCTAGCTGACCTCATTATAGTCGCAACACATCTACCTTTCTTTCCACCTTATCTAACCATCCTGCCACCTTCAGGAACCTATGCACATGCACTCCAAGGTTTCTCATTTCCCCTAGCCCTCTCAATGCCCTCCCATGTATAGTGTACGTTTTGCTCCCTAGATGCATAACCTTGTACTTTGCTAGATTGAATTCTATTTTCCACTTTTCCACCCACTCAACCAAACAGTGGATATCTTCCTGCAGTCAACTGTCATCCTCTTCACGATAAGCTATCTGGCCAATTTTTGTAATGACCGTGTGCCTAAGTCTAAATCATTATCACACATTACAAATAGCAAGCGACCAAAACCTTAGCTCTGTCAAACACCACTGGAAACAACTTCTCATTTGCAAAAAATATCCATTGTCCATTACACTTTGTTTTTTGTCACTTAGCTAATTTGTGATCCAATTCAGCACACTCCACTGTATCCCATGCACTGCAATTTTAGATAGTGTATGACCTTGTTAAATGCCTCCCTACCCCCCCACCTACACTCACCTTTACTGGCTCCATCCCCGCCTCTTCGAATCGTCTGCCTCCTCGCCACCTATCCTTTATCCGCCTCCCCCTCTCTCCCTATTTATTTCAGAACCCTCTTCCCCTCCCCCATTTCTGATGAAGGGTCTAGGCCCGAAACATCAAGCTTTCCTGCTCCTATGATGCTGCTTGGCCTGCTGTGTTCATCCAGCCCCACAACTTGTTATCTCGGATTCTCCAGCATCTGCAGTACCTTTTATCTCTTATTCTCATCAATCCTCTTCTTTGCTTCTTTTTTAAGAAATTAATGAGAGAAAACCCTCCCTTAACAAAACAACACTGACTATCCCTGAATAATCAATACCTTGCTAAGTAGCTGTTAATGTCTCTCTCAATAGTGATTCTAGTAAACCGCTCCCCACTAAAGTCAGACTCACCAGCCTGTAATGTGGCTTAATTTTTGCACACTTTGTGAATAATGGTATAATGTCTACAGACCTCCATCTGTGTTTGGTGAGGACTAGAAAATGATCCTTAAACTTGGACTATTACATGCTTGGCTTCCTTTAACAGGGCAGAAACAATTTATCTGGCCCTGGTTATTTATCTAGTCTGAAGGAGATTGGGTCCTCCAGTATTTACAGAGTCATAGAGACGTACAGCATGGAAACAGACCCTTCGGTCCAACTTGTCCATGCCAACCAGATATCCTAAATTAATCTTAATCCCATTTGCCAGCATTTGGCCCATATCCCTTTAAACCCTTCCAATTCACTTACCCATCCAGATATCTTTTAAATCTTGTAATTTTACCAGCCTCCACCACTTCCTTTGGCAGCTCATTCCATACATGCACCGCCCTCCAAGTGAAAAAGTAGCCCCTTGAGTCCCTTTGCCCCTCTCACCTTAAACCTATGCCCTCTAGTTTTGGACTCCCCCACCCCAGGGGGAAGACCCTGGCTATTCATCCAATCTACACCCCTCATGATTTTATAAACTTCTATAAGGTCACTCCTCAGCCTCTGATGCTCTAGGGAAAATAGCCTTAGCCTATTCAGCCTCTCCCTATAGCTCAATCCCTCCAACCCTGGCAAACATCCTTGTAAATCTTTTCTGGATCCTTTCAAGTTTTCTTTCCTACAGCAGGGAGACCAGAACTGAATGCAGTATTCCAAAAGTAGCCTAACCAATATCCTGTACAGCCTCAACATGACCTCCCAATGCCTATACTTAATGCACTGACCATTCTATTCTTATTATGCCCACTTTGCCTAATATTTTACACTCTTCTTTTTTAACTTGAATGTTTGCATCAGCAATCTTGTTTATGAAGGTCTAAACAAAATGCTCATTTAGAACCTATTCCATGTCTTCGACAGGTATGCACAATTTCCTTGACCATTTGATAGACCTGACCCAAAACATTCTTGCATTTTCCTTAATTGTACAAGCCAATTTTTTTTTTGACATTCTCTTTTTCCTCTTCAATCCTATATTTCCAAAATACTTCTAATCTTCCAGAAGTATTCCTTTGTGAGATGGTCTGAACTTCTATTTTTCTGTCCTGTCCTATCCTACCCTACACACTTCTGGATATTGACAGAGCTCTAGATTTGGCAGTACCATCTTTTTTGCCTTTGTGGGGACATGTCTACACTGCGCTCAGAGAATCCCACTTTTGAATGTCTCCTACAAATTTGTCACTTATTTTCCTTCAAGTAAGTGTAACCAGTCCATTTTTGCCAGATAAACTCTCAGGTGAGAAAAATCCCAAAAAAGGTTTTTTGTAACTTTTTCTGATTCTCCAACCAAGCCCACACCCCATATGAGTGAAGGAAAAGAAAAGGACTTACTGGCTGAATTTGAGCTGGTGTACTGAGATACCACCGATCATGTGAAGATCATATTGGAGATACACTCCTCCTTAGAGAATCCTCGACAGCATGGTTGAGGATACAGGTTAAAGAGGACTGGTGCTAGAAATATAGCCTTGCTTCATTTCATTCAAGGCTTCAAAGGAGCTATAATTCGCCATGTCAAAGGACCTCATCTGTCATTCCCTGATGGGACTGTTGTAAGATCATGACAAAATTTTTCCAATCAACTGCGCCATTCTAGGACTGGCCTTATGGTCATCATATTGACTGTGTCAAAGGTCTTTGCAAGATTAAAGAAAGTTAAACAAAGAGCTTTGTTCTGTTTGAGCTATTTTTCCTCTATTTGTTTCACTGTGAACATCACATTCACAATGCCGTGACTAGGTCAAAAGCCACACTGCACATCAGGTAGATTTGTTTTTACCACAATGATTAGTCAGTTCTGAGTGATGTGAGGAAAGATCTTTCCTGCTATGGACAGGAGTGAGATACCTCTGTTTCCCAAAGACAGAGATCCTTATCGGCACAATGCTATGTACTTGCTTGGTTTTAAATGCCTCTTGGAAACTTACCATTCTGACCATGTTTTTGATCAACATTCCTTCTTGTTAATATTAATCTGTGACTGCTTTCCTCTATGTGAGGCATGTGATATTTTGTAACATTGGAAGTGCTTTATAAAAAGAAAAAATTGCTGTTATTCTAGATTTTCAATTTGACATTAAAAATTAATGTGGTAAGTATTAAGGAAGAAAAACAAGCAGTTCAAAAGTTTTGCATTTGCTTTAAATGTAAAAGGCTCATGATGACTGAAGAACAGTTCTTTTCTGGGAATACTGTACAAGTAAACCAGCATGTCTATCATGAAAATACTGTAGCAGTGAATTTTAATAATAGTGCATATTCCCATATTTTCATTTGGAAACAGAGACCTGTTGGTGGTCTCCCAGCCAAGAGGTACAAATCATTGATCCTATCAAAAAATGCAAAAACTTCTACCCCTGGGTATTTACTAAAATCATCAACACATTTATTTTGAGTGGCATGTCGTTAACCTGGGAGGGAGCCAGCTCAAGTACTGCCAGGAATAAACTGCAGTTGCCTCTTGACGCACAATTTTATCAATTTTCACTATGATTACTCCAAGCACTAAGTAGTTCCATGGGTTTCTTGTCGCTGCCGATTCTACTCTTCTTTTGGAATGTATTCACCACTCTTACTGAACAGGTTCCTTAAAGCTCCATTGGATCCATTTCTGTACATACTGGCTGCCATTCCAGACCCAACCCACTTGTTTCTTTCCCCCTATTGCAAACCCTACCCCACCTTTTGCCCAATCCTATCCTTGCTGTTTCACCAATTCAGTCACTTTTAAGTTCTCCCCAGTTCTTTTGTTTCCTTCACTCCCTCAACCTTAACCCAATCCATGATATTCCTCTGACATCCACAAACCATGTTTATTGCTATCCACAGCCATACTGTTGGCAGAAGTCACATCCTGACAAAACCCAACTCACAAGTGGTAATATCTTGACTCTTGCTGAAGCTCTCAAAAGAGCAAAACTTGCACCAGCTTATCCAACCAAACTCCCCCAGTAGAACCAAAATTCCTACCACCATGTGATACTTTGACGAACCCCACTTCAATGGCATATTCTCAAATCTCATCTGTTCACATATTCTGAATGAGTTTAGGAGAAGACATGGAGAAAGCTGGAGGTGCTCAGCTCATTTGTTCCATTTCTTATGTTGCAATTAAAGCCAGGAAATTTTATTAATTACTTCTCTTCCTACCACTGCATCAAAACTTTGGAAGTCATTCAACTTTTTGTGTACACCCAGCTCTACTTGTATATAACCCTTCTGGCTCCTCCTCTGCTTCTTTGTCAGACTACTTCATTCACATTTGGTCTTGCAAAAACAGCTACTTCCTCCAGTTAGACACTAGGAAGACAAAAGACAATGTACGTATCCTACACTGCACCATGGTCTAAAGGTCCAAGTCCTTAATGCCCAAATGAGTTGAATGGCCTTTCTTATCGCTATTGGAAAATAAGATGACATTGAAATTGGAAAGTTACTATTATTGAATCAACAGAAAAATGAAATTAACTGCAAATGTATGCACTCTTTCTTCTTAAGCAAGGAAACTCTGCACACCTGCCTGGTGAAGAAATTGACTCAAAAACAAGTACTTTTTGACTCCAAAGCAATATACTGCAGATTATGGAAATTTGAGATAAAAACTGTAATTCATGTTTTATGAAAGATAATTGACCTGAAACATGAACGCTATAATAGCATATGGTATTAGAGCAGAATTAGGCCATTTGGCCCATTGAGTCTGCTCTGCCATTCGGCCCATTGAGTCTGCTCTGCCATTCAATCACAGCTGATATGTTTCACAAACTGATTCTCCTGCCTTCTCGCTATAAACTTTGATATTTTGGATAAGATGGTAAACTGGGTAGCATGGATCTTGCAGCTGCTCCTGAGATTGCAAGCTTATAACTAGATTTCTAATCATTATTACCTTTCAGTAGTATAAAATTTTTGTTTTGATTCATTCTGGTTCTTTTATAGACAAAAAGCAAAAAAGTTGTGTTTACAGATCTTTTGAAGAGGCCTACACGTGGATGGCTCAATTTTTTTCCTATAATTATACGCTAAAAAAAGTTATATGCATAGGAGGAGAGTTTTTCTTAAACATAGCTAAAGAGACTTTTCTTAAATCGCAGACAGGATTTTTATGTTTTTTAAAAAAAAAGAGTTGTTTAAGGAGTTTTTCGACAGGCCTATGTGCGGATGGCTCTGGAGTCAAACTTTTTGTTGAGTAACAGGATTGAAAGCTGTCTCTGAACTACCTGAGGAGTTGTTTTTAATTTGGCTGCTCAACTAAGTGGTTGATTTTTTTAAAAAATTTTAACTTTTTTTTGTTTTTTGCATGCTTAATGTTAATTCTTTGGGTAAGGAAAGGTGGTTTATTTTATATATAAAGGTGTTATTGAAAGGTGGGATAACAAGGCGTGGGGCTGGATGAACACAGCAGGCCAAGCAGCATCATAGGAGCAGGAAAACTTGACATTTCGGGCCTAGACCCTTCATCAGAAAATTGAAAGGTGCTTCTTTTTAGGCTTAATGTCATTGAGGGCATACAAGAAACCAGTGGGATGGATAGTAGATTTTAGAGAAGTGATTACACAGCAGGATCAGTCAGATGGACGGGCAATTGTCAGGAAAGGTAAGAAGGTAGTTCAGAAGTCTCCTGCGGCTATTCCTCTAACAGATTTTCAATTTTGGGTACTGCTGAAAGGGATAGTCTTAGAGTAAAATGGAAGAGGCAGTCAGATCTTGGGCACTAAGAATGAATCTTATGTTAGGCAATGTTTGACAAAATTCAAAAGAATAATTGCTACAGGGGACTCTCCTGTCAGGGGCACAGAAGGGAGATTCTGCGGCAGTGAGAGTGAATCTAGGATAGTACTTTATGTACCAGATGGTCTGCTTCCACACTGTAGGGATTCTACGATCAAACAAAATAACTCTGAAGAATTAAGCTGCATTTATTTCAAAGCAAGGGGTCTTATTGGTAAGGGTGATGAACTCAGGACATGTTTGGCAACATGGGATTGGGATATCATAGCTATTACAGAAACTTGGTTGAAGGATGGACAAGACTGGCAGCTCAATGTTCTGTTGTAGCACGTTGTCAAAGGCCTCTAAAAAAGCCCTATAGATCACGCCCACTGGCTCTCCTTTGTTTAACTTGCTCATTCCTTCCTCAAAGAATTCTACCTGATTTGTCAGGTATGACTTCCCCTTGACGAAGCAGTGCTGACTCAGCCCTATTGTACTTGCACTTCCAAGTACTCCACAGTCTCATCCTTAACAATGGACTCTTAAAATCTTATCAAATCTGATGAAGATCAGGCTAACCGGCCTATAATTTCCCATCTTCTGCCTTCCTCCCTTCTTAAACAGGGGTGTGACTTTAGCCATTTTCCAGTTCTCTGGGACCCTCCCTGAATCCAGTGATTCCTAAAAGATCACAAATGCCTCCACAATTTCAATTATCCCCTTCACAACCCTGAGCTGTAGTCCATGTGCTCTGGGTGATTTGTCTACCTTCAGACTTTTCAGCTTCCCTAATACCTTCTCCTCAGTGATGGTCACTATACTCACCTCTGCCCCCAAACGGCTTGTTGCTGTGTCTTCCACTGTGAAAAACTGATGGAAAGTACCCATTCAGCTCTTCTGCAATTTCTTTTTTCCCCATTACTACTTCTCCAACCTCATTTCCAAGTGGTCTAATGCCCACCCCCTTGAGTCTCTCTCTTACCTTCTACATATCTAAAAACATTTAGTCTTCTTTTATGCTACTAGCTAGCTTACCCTCATATTTCATCTTCTGCCCCTTACTGTATTTTTATTTGCTCTCTGCTAGCTTTTAAAGCTTCCTAATCCTCCGGCTTTTCACTGATTTTCAACTGCATGCTTTTTCTTTTAAGAAACTATTTTCTCACCAACCTGTCCAGAGATGTCCTTCCCCACTTCTTGAACAGATAAGACTTGAGCATGGGCCTCCTGGCTCAAAGGTAGGGATACCACCAGTGCACCACAACTTCCCTTGTCATCATGGTTGCCTCATCCTCCCCTTCTGATGTTGTTTCTTCCTTGGGATGAATTTCTGCTGTATCTCCCGAATTACCCTCAGAAACTCCTACTATTGTTGCTACACTGTCTTCCCTGCGAGACCCCCCCTTCCAAGCAACCCTGCTCAGCCCCTCTCTCATGTCTTTGTAGTTACCTTAATGTGAAACTCTGTCTCTCTAAAAATACCGCATGACTCACTGAGTATTTTCATTTAGAAGTGCCTTTCACCCTTTTAACTAAAGCAAAAACCCAGAAAGATTATCGTGGAACACATTGATGATATTCCCTGGAACGCCTTTCCTAACTCCTCTCCTTTGTGTCTGTACTTATCAAGGACTGCAATGATTCAAGAAGGCAGATTACCACCACATTCTTTAGGGCAATCAGGGATAGGCAAAAAAAATGCTGGCCCAGCCAGCAATGGCCACAACTGTTGTATAATTTTAAAAATATTCATACCATGCAAAAATGTCAGCCCGATAATGTTTTTAAGAATGCTGGGGTGTTGGGGAAAATAGAACTGGTTAAAAAGGAAAATCACTGGTCAAAGAACATAAGAAATAGGAACAGGAGTAGGACATTCCTCCACCCCAAGTGGCTCCTTAAACTCCTCAATATTTCAAAAATCTATTTACCCTTTTCCTTAAATACTTAGAGGGATGGAGCATGCACAATTCTGTAGGGTAGAGCCGTTCATTACCTACTGTGAGAAGAAATTCCTTTCTATCTCAGTTTAAAAAAATGACCCCTGCTCAACCAATACTCATCCATTAGTAGAAACATCTTTGCAACATCCAACCAAATCAGCTCCCCCCCCTCAAAATCTTTTATAGTTCAATAAGATCACCCATCATACTTCTAAACTCTAAAGGGACTTATGGACAACAGAAATTATTGAAGGCGAGCGGATTTTCTCGCTGCGGTGAATGCAATCCCATAAATCTCCAAGTCTCAACTGAAGTGTCTCCAGCCAGTTGGGGGCACCTCATCTCTCGGATCAACATTTGAAAAAGGTCCTAAAATAATTAGAAGACATCTGTTATTGCTCCAAATTGTGTTTTACTTATTTGGCATCATGCCAATATTTCCCTGCACACTGTTAAATTCATTTCCACAATACTTTTCTCAACAATGATAATTCAATGTTAATTTTTATCCTTTATATTGTATTTGTGGAAGGCAGGTGGCAAGGGTCTTAGGGTATGAAAGAACATTAGTTTTTCTAGGTGACACGTGCATACCTAGAAACAGGTAGCTGTAAAGGTACCCCTGGGGCAGTTCATTACCCACTCTTCTTCCAAAACGGAGTGTGGAACAAGAATCAAAGTTGTGACATCTTTTCAAATCTAAAGCTATGCATCACCACGCATTAGCGCATAGTATATGCTATGTGCTACATTCAGACATTTCATTCTCCCAAAATTTGAAACAAGCACTTGAACCAAACTTTAAGATCTTTTACTGCACTTGTTTTTAAAATGCTTGTGTAAATCCTAGGAATTAGTCTTATTTTGTTTGTGTATAGAAATATTCCTAAATATGATAAAGAGAAAAGAGTTCATCAACCCTTACGTTCTTCATTTAGGAGTCTGGATCGCATTTGTATCTTTCCATCATGCGCTATTCTGCTCATCACTATGTAAGGAAAGCACTTCTATTTAAGTGGTAAACCATTTTCCACCCGTGACTGCCAGGAAAGCTATCAACCAAAAATCTGAACACGTCCATTGAGACAAGCCTCTTTGGACTTATCCAATGTGACTGATTCTAATTAAATGTCTGCCGTAACAGCTTCCTTTCCACATTCATCTTATGCTTGAGAAAAGAGATCACTGGAATCAGGTAGCAGTGTTCACTTTTTATTTAAACTTTCAAAATTCTGGCACTAGACACAACCTACGATGATACAGTACTTCCATTAACCCCCCACTGCTTCCCTGTAGATGCCGTTGTTGTTCATAAACTAGCTGTTTATAGCAATGGTAGTTTCCAGATTATTTCTTTGTCTTTTTCTTCAGAATTAAGGCATATTAAAAATATGCAGGGCTAAGAAATCACAGAATTATAACTAAGCACCTTGAACAAAGCTTAAGCTCGAGTTTTAAAATAATCTGATTCAGCACAATGTTAACACTTACAAGTGTAATGAAGTTTTCAAGATTATAACAAAATTAAGATTGAGAAGAAAAACATTTTCTGCAATGACGTTTCTGCACTATCCACGTACAAAGTACACCCCTTAAAGCAAAGAATATATGACATGGCCTGCGGTTGGTAATTGGATCTCACACTGCGATCAAGCTTTTTGCATTGTTCCTAAGGGGTCATGGTAGATAGAATCCCATAAGGCTTATTCAGCTTGAGTGTTTATTCATTATATAGGTACACCCATTTTAATTTCAAGTTAAACAAAAGAACAATCTTTGAGAAATTGAGTTTTGCAGCAATAAGTACTTTCAATATAGACTTCTGACTTAGTTGCTTCTGACCATCACCTCAAATCAGAATATTTTCATTTAATGGAGGCAATGTTGTTACGAATGAATATTTTAAGATGTTAATACATTCGCTATGATCTTCCAACATCGACAGAGGTTTTCTGGAATACAATAGCCTAGGTTTTAATGTTAGATTTTACGGGATTCACACTTTACCAATTGCATTGTGGGACCTGAACCAATATTTCCCGAGTGATTAACTTGGGTTCTGGATTACTAGTTTAGTGATATTGCCATTACACTGCCACCTCGCCTGAGTAGAAAGGATCATTAAAATTAAACAGTAAGCAACTACATTAAATGCTGGTTTCAGAGGTATTTGTGGATGTACACAAAACCATGAAATTAACATGAGGGTACAGCACATAATTAGGAAGGTTAACAATACTGAAATGGGGTTTGGAGCAGAAGAAAAAGGAAGTCACTGATTTTGCTGCATATACCTGGATGACAAGACACAAAGGCCAAAACCATATACAAGTAAAACTCTAGTTACCTTAGCAGCGGTGCAACAAAGGCTCACTCGATTGATTTCTAAGAGAAGAGGACTGTCCTGTAAGAGATTGAGCACAATGGGCTGATAACCTTTGCAGTTTAGAAGAACGAGGGGTGATCTCACTGAACTACCACTCCTTGGGATTTTTGAGATGCTGAGAGGCTATCTCCCATGCATGGAGAATCAAGAACTCAGTGGCACTCTCAGATAAGCAGCTGGCCATTGAAACAGAGGAAGGGAAGAAATTTCTTCAGAGTTGAGAATCACAAATTCTTTACCTCGGAGGGCTGCGAATGTTAAGTTGTTAAATATATTCAAGCTCGAACCAGTAAACTTTGACTTGAAGAAAATCAAAGGAAATGGAATTTGAAGTCAAAGATCAGCTGATATTATTGAGTGGCAAAGCAGGCACCAATGATAGTTCAGGCACCAGTGGCAGTAAGGCCTTCTACACCATTCTTATGGCATGATGACAAACCATTCATCCTATAACAAAATACGGTAAAATTGTACTCATTGCCTTCAGTCCCAACTACAAACTACACACTCCCAATCATCAACACCAAGGCTGCCTATGTCTATCCCACAATATTGCTCAACTCCATCGGTTTTAGTTCACTTGCTGCTGAAACCTTCACCCATGCTTTTGTTACCTCTAGACTTAAATATTCCAATATACTCCCACATTCTAACTTTCATAAAGTTTGAGATCATCCAGACTTCAACTGCATGTGTCTTAAGTGAACAGAGCTTGGTGTGAGTTATCATTCCTGTGTTCACTGGCCTATACATGCTCTTGATCTGGCAATATTTCAATTTCAAAACCCATTTTTTCCAAAAACTTCCATGAACTTGACCTCCCCGACCTCTATAATCTCCTAGTCATATAACAATAACAAGCTGTTGAATTTCTCAAATCCCAGTGTTGGTAGCCACATGTATCTGTATTTCCACAATTCCAGCCCCTGCAGCAACCCCAACTTTACTTGGCCCAACAATGGTGGTTTTGCGTTTGTCTATAACTGTTCTAAACTCTGAACTTCTCTCAATTTCTACTTTAAGTTTCTCCTTAAAACAAAACTTCTGGTCACCTGCTTCAAGTTCTATATGTGGTGACACATCAAATTTTGCTTGCTACTGTTCCTGTGAACAGCCTTGGACTATTTCACCACATTAAATGTACTTTATTTCTAAAGTTACTTTTGTTGACATCATGTCTGACATGTTTCCAGACTGGATTTGATATGCAGGCTGATTTAATTTGATATCCAAATCAAAACATGCTCAGGGGCTCCGCTTATAGCAAGCCATTGACTATCTGAAATAACAAACCCTAAGGGATACAACATGGACATTCCAAAAGATAAAAAAAAGATCAAACACCTCAGCAGCAACAGAGATATGAAAATCTTAGCAGGCACACTCCGTTTTGCTTTCAGCAGATCAATCATACCTCACTCTTCCAAAATGGAACAGTTCTTCTCAAAGGCTCCACTGCTTGAAGGAAAGGCAATGTAATGACTACCCCACATTACACAAACCTTCCATTGAGCTGCAGATATAAAAATGTTAGAGTATTTTACTAGTTGTAACTATAGCTATAAAAATTAAAAATATATAAATGTGGTTAATGAAGTAAATACAGTCACCACAGTCCCAGAGGGCCATACAGCTTCTCTCTCGTTAGAGAGACATGACAGGTAGTGAGTTTAACCTGAGGGTCACCACTCATCAAGCAAGGGGAGAGGTTGAGAAGCGTGACCTTCATGGTAATTTCAACCACTATGAGAAATGTGCTGTTGGCATCATTCAGCATCGCAAACCAGCCAACTGAATGAACTGAACCCCTAATTAAATAAATATGTTTAATAATGCTGCAACTACCTGTACAATTCTTAGTAAAATTGCTGCACTTGAAATCTTCAATAACAATTCATCACCTACAACAGTTTTACATCAATGTTTGGCTAGTAGTAATTCTCTATAGTTTAAACACTAAATCAGTATGTCCACTTCTCATTACATGGAGGAGTTCAATTGCATTCTTACAGTTTCCAAGTTTGCTCTGCTTTGCTGCGGAGTCACAATTATGAAAGGATACTTTTTGATCAGCTATCCTGACTTCTAACTTGCATCAACTGGTAAATTTGTACGATAATAGACCAAGCAATGTGGAACACTTCCACTTTACCAACCATGAAAATGAAATGATGATTTGTCAGCCCTTACCAAGCTGAGATGGCATACTATTTCACTAAGACATTCCGTTTTCTAATGAGTGTACATTAACATTCAAAAAACCTTCATGTTATAGTTATGTTGTGTATCTTCTGGAAATTTACATACGCAATTAATATAATGCCTCCAATGCCAGGATATTTGTACAACAGCTGCAAAAACCAACTCTGAAGACTAAGCAATGAAATTTCCTGCCTTTAGACTCTTTTCTTTCCTTCCAATTTTAGTAGCTCCAAGCTTGGGGCATGATAATTGATAGTCAAAGAAAGGAAGTAAAATCTAAAATCTAGAGGCCAACAATTAAAATATTTTTAACAGGGCAATCTGATGTAGTCAATCAATAGTTACAACAAATGCAATTATAATTTCTTTAAAAAAGTTAACTAACTAGTAGAATTCCAAGCTCATCAATATTTTCAATGAAACTTAGCTCCTACATAAACAAACTCTGCATAAAGTTCTGAGAGCAACAAATGCTAGAGATCACAGCAGGTCAGGCACATCCATGGAGACAGAACAAGCTAACGTTGAGTCCAGGTGCGTCTTCGTCAGAGCTGACATGATAGCATAAATTATGCCTCCTCCACGCTTCACATCAGCTCTGATGAAGAGTCATCTAGACTCAAAACTTAAGTTTGCTCTCTCGCCATGGATGCTGCCTGATCCACTGTGATCTCCAGCAATTGTTGTTTTCAGTGCAGGTTTCAGCATCTGTAGTAATTTGCTTCTGCAGCAAGTTCAGTGACACACAGTACTGACAGCCTAGAAGCTGGTAATGAGATGAAATTTTTTTGAGACAATCACAGGCCATGTAACCACTGAAAAGTACACAAGAAATTGATAAGTTATTTTACAAGAACAACAAATCTGCCATTTGTTACATGGGATTGGCTTGCAATTAAGTGTATTCAAACACAGAAGTTAAGAAACAAGAAAGAAAATGTCCTCCTCATCATAGGTAAGACAAAGTGAACAAATTCACATTGTTAACCAGAGATCAATACAGTAGTGTCGAGAAAAGTCCCCGACAATGGGCTATTTTAATTATTACTAAATATTTTCCCATTTTTGTATTCGCGATTACCAAAAGGCACAAAAGAAAACTTTGAAACCACAGAGAACATTCAACACAGTTTAATCAAACACAATGATTTTTTCACTCTATAACATATTTTATGCCAATAACACTTAGTATTTTTTCATGTGTGAGATGTATGCAGGTGACTCAGTTTAGATGAAACATTTTAGGAGATTTATAACACTAGTATGGCTTTTCTTAAAAATTTGAATTAGTTTAAGTACTTAAACTGAAGAAACTCTTACTGTAGTTGAATCAAGCAGGATTTACAATATTTTCTACACTTGGTATCCCTTTTGCACACTTAAATCACTTTCTTTCTTTCAGGTGAAGAACATTGAAAAACCCATATCTCATTTCTACAACAGAAAACACATATGCCATTGTTAAAAACTGCTGGTTTCACACTTCTCTTTGCCTAAGGCTGATGAACCTTACCATGAGTGTGACTGACTGATTTGATTTTTCTGTATTTTCTTAAATTAGCCTGCCTGAAGATGTTATGATATCTCTGGAGCAGGTGGGATTGGATCTTGTGCTTTCTGAGCCAGAGGTAGGGACACTATGACTGCATCCCAAGAGCCCTCCGATTTGATTTTTTTTCTTAATGCTTAAATGGCTTTTCTAAAGATCTTAAACATCCATTTCTTAACAAGTCAGCAATAAGTCATCTGAGATAGTAAGTTTCAAAACTATCCGACTCAAGCTTGTTTCTCTCCTGATTTTAGAGCACGTTGATATCATATTCCAGTCTGGGACCTTACCCATTTTATTTGCAAGAATGCAAAATCTTTTGAAAATACAGCTTGCTTTTCAGTTCTATGATGTACATGAGGCACTAATCTAATGTATTGACAAATACCAGTAATTATTCATTCGCTTGTGTGCCATTATTTTGAGACAATTATCATCACTAGATACAAATTATACTTTTAAAAACAAAAATAAAATATTTCCATTAATCCATCTGATTTTGCACTTGAAAAACTTTACCAGTGCTTTCACCACATACCAGAATTAGCATTTGACAATATCTAAATTTTTTAACAAATTGAGGAATTATTTTTGTTTGGGAAAAAATATTTTTATTTAATTTAAATAGTATAGCAGAATACAGAACTTACTGAAAAATGGCTTCTTATACTTTCTGTGGCCACTAAAGCTGTTTGTGATGTACTACAATTCCATAAATAGTAACCAGCAAATTTTTTAAAAACCCTGAAATTTCGAAGTGGATTGAAATGCACAGGTTATGTTTTTCTGGTCATAGCTGAGAGTCCTCTAATGTAGGCAAAAACTGTTTAAATATTTCCCTAGCACAATGAACTAATCTCTCCCTTGCTAGTAAGATAATGTGACCCCCAGAATGCATAAAGTCACCTAAAAAGCGAACAAAAGCAGCTCTCAAAAATACAGAACCATTCATCGAAGCTAACGACTTGTTCATTATGAGTGATGATGGATAAAGACTTCTCATGCTGAGATGAAATCAAGATTTATATGCATTGCTTCCTCCTGCAACTTGTGGGAAGATCATCATCATTTAATTCTATCTCTGCGGCCAGTGATGGGCATCCAGAGAGCTGGTTATCAAACGGCGCAGTCAGCTGGCAAAATCAGAACGTGCAGTTGGCACATCTGGACTGCAATGCCACAGCTGAGGGTGAACACTGGCTCTTGGCAAATGGCCAAATTGCTTACAGACGCTAGAAGGTTTGATCCACTACCACCCCAACGGCTTTTTATTAGAATCAGATTTCAGATTGTTAAATGCTCCTCTGCCATTTTCTTTTTACAACTCTTATCGGTCCCACGGAATATGGCCTTGAGACAGCTCATCCATGTCCTTTCAGATTTTAACTATTCAAAGTTTTAATAAAACTTCATATTTCATCCCCAGATAGTTAATTAAATATTTGACAGATTGTAATTCAAGAAAGATTTTTCAAAATGCTGGACTTGCCTCTACACTCTCTTCATTTTGTGTGGATAAGATGTCAATGTTAACCTCTTTAGTGCAAAAATAGACAAACTTAAATATATTGGGAATTATTAACTCAAGCAAGAATGGAGATGTAAGTTTTAGACTTTCATTTTGTGGGGGGGGGGGGGTGCGGTTTAGTACTTTACTCGGAACTTCACTGATATACAGAATTTAAAAACTGAAATTTATGACAAAAAGCTCAAAAATAAATGGAGTCGTCCGTTCATAACTGCACAGATTTATATTTCACAGCGGGTGATGATATTTTACTTTTTCACCTTCAAATTAAGATTATTATTAGAGTTATTGATTTTAAAACATGCACTAAATTCTGGATTACACACCAAAAAGGCTAAAGGAGTTTAAGGCGACATTTTAGATGCTGAGCAAATCTTTATTTTTAATAAAAATCTGAATACAAAGTTCACGTTTTCAAATCCTAACATACAGCCCTGAAGGCTATCCATCTGCTGCATTAAAAAGTCAAGCCGACATGCTCCAATGACATTGACTAGGGGATCCCCATGGAATGCATCCACTAGCGAGCACTAATAACACTGCAGTTGGTATGTTTCCAGACCAATGAGGAGTTGTCTTTTAAACTCAATCCCCACAGAGATTTTAATAAGTCTTTGTAAATTCACTGCAGGATTACACTTCTGTAGGGGTACTTTTTTTGAAAGAGAAAGATACCAATTAGTCTTGAAATGAACCAACTATGCCACCAACAATGCCAGCTTGTTGACATGGTCTATTGGAATCCCCTTGATGGATGTCAGAGCAAGCCGGTTTGACTTTTTAAATACATCCATAAAAGATCTGCAGAACAGCTTGGAAGATCTTTCAAACAAAAATGAATAGTTTTCCCCAATTTTACATTTACTTTCAAATGTGAACTGAAGATCACAGCACAATGAATGAGATTCTAATTTCACAGTAGTACAATCAATGTTTGGAATATATTGGTGGGCCATTATTAATGTTAAAAAGGAACCAGTTTTCTAATGAACCTATCTATTTCCTAGATAGCTTCATTAGAGGCTTATTACATTTTAGGTCCCATTATCCCAACTTCAAGATTATTTTCCCATTTTGCAACAGTCATCACTGGTAATGGGTCTGTATTTTAAGTACTAAATAGTACCTGCACTGCTGGTATTGCCGGAAAGAGTTGTAAATGACAGCATTTCAATACCAGTCCAGTAGAAAGTCATAGGATTAATAGTATACATTGTGACTGCTGCATCTCGTTAGATCTTACACCAAGATTGCCAAATCTAACTTAATTTCCCACCTCCTTTCCTCATATAAATTTTATATCTTTCCTTTCTAAATGTTTATCCAATTTCCTTTCAGTGGTACAATCTCTGTCTCAGCAATGAACTGTGGTAAAGCATTTGATAATTTGGGAAAAAAAAAATCAGTTTTCCCCTTTATTATTTGGTAATAATCTGTAACTATAACCCATTGCTAACAACCAATCAATCTTCCATTATTTATTCCCCAGGAACTTTTCAGAATTTAAAAATCTTAAATCCCAAGTATATTTATTGGTTACATATCAGAAGACATCAAGCTATTAGACGGAGAAGGTCTCAAGTTCAATTGTCAGTCTGTTAGTTCAGTTTTCCCTGGTTCAGTAACACAGGAAGAGTGGCTCATCAAGACAGCCCTGCCATTTAATATGACCGCAGCTAACTAAACACTTCAATGCCTTTCATCCGCCCCCATCCCATAACCCTGCACACCACTGGTCATTAGAAATTTAACAATCTCTGCCTTAAACATACTCAAAGACAGAACTTCCACAGATGAATGTGGTAGAGACTTCCAAAGGTTCGCAACTCTCTAAGCAAAGAAAATTCTCCACATCTCAGGCTTAAGTACCACCCCCCATTATTTTTAAATTGTGCCTCTGATTCTAGGCTTCTCAACTAGGGAAAATGTTCAACCTGCATCTACTGTCTATCCCTGGAAGTATTTTGTAAGTTTCCATCAGATCACCTCTCATTCTTTGAAACTCTAGATAATAGAGTTTGCCCAATCTCTCTTCAAAGGACAGTCCAGCCATCCTATGAACAAGTCTGTTGAACCTTTATTGCACTCCCTCTACGGCAATAATATATCAGGAGACTAAAACTGCAGACAATACTCCAGGTGTGGTGTAATTAAGCTCCCTAAACAACTGAAACAAGACTTCACTACTTGTGTATTCAAATCCTCTTGCAGGAAAGGAAGACTAATGAAATGTTAGCCTAATGGTTTGCTGCACCTATATTTTAGTGACTTGTTGACAAGGACACCTTTGAACTTCTATACTCTCCAATCTCTTATCACAAAAATTCTCTGCACATCTATTTCTCCTATCAAAGTGGACAACTCACATTTTTCCACTTGATATTCCATCTATTCTGCTCTTGCCCATTCATTAACCTGTCCAAGTTCTAATGAAACTGCTTTACATCTTGCTTATGACACACATTCCTGCTTAGCTTGGATCATCTGCAAATTTGGAAAAATTATATTTCACCCCCACCTCCAAGTCAGTGATGCATACTGTGAACAGCTGGAGGCCAAATACTAATCCTTGCAGTATCCCTCAACTCACAGCTTGACAACATGAGAATGACCCATTTATTCCTGCTGTTTTGTATCTGTCAGCCAATTATTAATCGATGCCAATACAGTATCACTCATCCCATGTGCTTAAATTTTTTCTAACCAGCAGCCTGTGGGGAACTTTACCAAAGGCCTTCTGAATAACTAAGGATAAAATTTCTTACAAATCTTCATCGACTTTGTCAGTAAGAACTTCAAAAAAACTTCAAGCTTATTAAACACGACTTGCCAGTCTCAAACCCATGCTGACCACAAGGGGTCGTCTGGTAGAATGACAGTGTCCCTATCTTTGACCCAGGGGGCCTGGGTTCAAGTCCCACCTGCTCCAGAAGTGTGTGGTAACACTTACAACTCTTACAAGTTGATTCAAAAATATTTGCATGCTGACTATGCCCAATGAGATTATCATTATCGGATGTCTATTTATTTAATCCTTTATAATAGATTCTAGCACTTCTCCTACTACTGATATATGACTAACAGGCCTGTAGTTCTGTTTTCTCTTTTGCTACTTTTTAAATAGTTTGTTACATTTGTAACCTTCAAATCCACAGAAATCATTACCAAATCTATGGAATTTTGGGAGTTAATTTCTTCTACAGCCATCTCCTTCAACACTCAGATACAGATCATCAGGTCTTATGGATTGAATAACTTTAAGCCCTGATGACGTCTCTTCTGCTACCCTCTTACGACTGCACATCCCCTTCAACTCCTCACCATCATTAACCACTTGACCTCTAAGTTTTGCAAGTTTTTCTGGTATGGTCCTCAGTGAAAACAGACAAAGTAAACATTTGGCTTCGCTACCATTTCACTATTCCCCATTATAAATTTTCCTGACTCTGGTTGTCTTGGACCTACATTAATTTTAGCCAAGCATTTGCTTTTTACTTACCAAGAGCACTTTTTACAGTCCATTTAAGTTTTTTGCTAGGCTGAATTCATATTTTATTCTCCTTTTCCTTATCAGTTTCTTGGTCATCTTCTGTTGTATTCTGTAATGTTGTACTCCTCCCAATCTTCAGAATTACTGCTATTTCTGGCAGCTTTTTAAGCCTTTTTTTAAAATCTCCTAGAATCCTGAATTTCCTCTGCAACCCATATGTTGATTGACTTTTTTTTGTTTTAGCACCTTGAAGGAACGTATAGCTGCTGTAAGTCATGTAATTGTTCTTAAATGACTATACGTTGCCTTTCTACAAAAAGCCTTGTATTTTCCCAATCCACTAGCCAATTTGTGCCTTCGTAATTACCTTTATTCAAATTTAACTCCTTGCTTCAGAAAGAACTACTTCACTTTCAAACAATGTAAAATTCTATCATACCATTGTCGCTCATCCCTAAAGGTTCTTTTACAAGATTGTTAATTATCCCTTTTTCATTGCCTTCGCTATGGCTCAATAAAACCATCCCTAACACACTCCAGAAACTCATCCTCGACAGTTTTAGTGCTCAATTTGTTTGTCCAATCTTTATGCAGATTGAACTTACCCATGATTACAGCCTATGCTACCAGCTTCTCTCCAGTCTTGATTTATGCCCTGTGCTGCTACGACTATTACTTGTGAACTATAATTAACTCTAAACACCCAAAGTTTTCTGTCCCTTACGGTTTCTTAATTCTGGTGAAACAGATTCCACATTTTACTTCTAATCCGAGATCCTCCTTACCAATGGACAGATCCCATCCCTTAGTATCAATGTAACACCAGCAGCTTTTCCTTCTTGTTTGGCCTTACTAAACGTCAAATATCTCGGAATATTCAGTTCCCAGTCTGGCCTCCATGCAGTCACGTTTCTGTATGATGATCAGATCATTGAGTTAGTGGGTTAGCTAGGACATTATTGCTGTAGACTTTCCGAGCTAGGAGAGGAGAGACAAAAGGGAGTATCTCTAATTGGTATTCAGCGCCTGTCCAGTGGAAAGCTCATGTAAAGACTGGCTGAAAACAAGTTTAGACTCAGTGTTCTTCCCCATTACATGTGTCATAGTCTCTAAACTCTATTACCACTAATGTGTTGACTACCAAACTTCCTTTCTTGGCACTCTTATTGATATTGAATACAATTCCCTCTTACAACTGAGTAAAGTTTCAATCACACTATTCACAATCTCAGCAATTTATTCGACTTGAAGCTCAGCTTCCGGCCCCTTAACCACTTTACCTCAAAGAACACCTGGTCCCCACTTTTATAACATCATCCATCTTGCTGCTGAAGTCCATAGGTCAATTCTAATGCTCCCCTAGCTGGCTTCCCATCTTCCACCAACCATAACCTGATCTCACCAAGCTCTGCTCCATATATCCAAAGCTACACCAAGTCCCATTCATTATATCTGTAAGTGCTAATCCACACTGTCTCCTTCTCCACCAACACCTTAAATTAAATACCCTCATTCCTCTGTTCATTTTCCTCTCTGGTTTCACTGTAACCTCCAAGATTTCTGCAGTCCTCCAAGCTTATGCCAGGTAATCACCTCTCCCTTTGCCCCAACATTATGGTCATGTTGACTGTTGGAACAGGCACCAAGCTTGGAATTTCTCCACTTACATCACCACCTCTTTTAATGGAGACAAAGTGCTCCTTTGAACCTACCTCAATGATTGAGCGTTTAGTTACCCATCTTAGTAACATTTTCTCAGGGTCAGTTTTTTGTCATGTGAAGTACCATGAGACAATTTAGTACGTCAAAGGCATTACATAAAGGCATTATACAAGATGCTGCTTCAGTTGTGATGCTTTATGATTGACTAGCTTTCTGACATCAACAAGAACTTTCATTTATATAATGATTTAATGTAATTAAACATTTAAAGAGGATGTTTACAATAGGATTATAAAGTTTAAATTTGACAGCAAGCCGAATGAGGCAATATTAAGGTATTAAGATATTTTTGGGATATCAAGTTCAGTCAAAGTAGTAGCTTTTAAGGAGCATGAAGGAGGAAAAGAGAGAGGTAAGAGAGACAACAAATTTGAGAAAGGAACATTCCCAACTTTTACTCTTGGCAGGTGAAGCCATGGTGAACTAATTAAAATTGAAGATGATCATGAAACCAAAAACAAGTACGAATACCTTGGAGGGTTGCAGGGCTAGATAAAATGCTTTTTTTTTAATATAATGGGAAGGGAAATGGCATGAACATGACAAACAGGAGGGGGCCAAGGATATATATCAATTAGGAATAATGTGTATGTCTTGAGATTAAGTCTCAAAGATACAGATGCATCTGTTTTACTAAAGCAAATGCTTTGAGATTGCATCCAACAATCGAATTCCCTTGCATTAAATCTATAACAATGGCTGTTGTTGACAGATATTTAAACTGGAAAGAAAAAGTAAAAGCAAAGCAAATCAAAGTTTATTCATTGAAATACACTTTGCCTTCAAGGGGCATCAATGACAAGACTCATCTCTTGGCCAATCTGTTCAACACAGATGCTAACTGAATAAGCAGTTTCGGGTTTTAAGAAATCACGGGACAATCTCTTCATAAAAGTTGTTCCCAGCTTGAAAAGAAAAGCTGGGAAAACTGGGGAGACAGGAAACCTAGTAGTGTAAAAATAGGAGAAATGGCTAGAATGGAATGAAATTGAAATAATCTTTGGTTGCAAGTAAGGAAAGGAGAAACTACGATGAAAACAGGCAATGCCTTTCTACAGACATATGGAAAAATTGCACCCGCATTATTTGGTGTGAGCTATTTTAGATTTTGCAATGTCACTTCATAGATTTGAATTATTATTTCTGATAACTGGATCACAGATTTACAGCATTAGCGTATTAGGTGAAAATGTATAAATCTGGACAGCTCAGTGAGCAGAAGGTTCTCTGATCCTCTGAGCAAACTAAGTGTTAAAAATGGTAATGGTAGTTCTAAGTTTAAAGCTTAAAAAACACAAAAAAGTGTACCAAAATTTGTAAAAGCACATACATAAACATCACTAGTTGCATTACATCAACGTGCATTAAATCACCACATTGGGCATAACTCAAATTAATGACCTTAAAATTCATTGTTTCTCATTTTTACCTGCAGCCTTTTGTGAACCTTTTCTCCTTTTTAGAGCCTTCTGCAGAATCTCCTTCATGGTGACATTCATACTGTCAACTTGAATAAGAGAAAATCCACTTTGTGGTGCATTACTGCAATAAGAGAAAAATAATAAATCAACTCTAAGTCAGCTGAACAAAGTGTGGAACTTTAAGTTTATTAATTTCTACATTATATTGATTGCACTTAAAGAGCTACATCTGGCTTAAAACAGCTGATCGGAACAGTTAATACTATTTGTTTTTATAGAGAACACATTTATTACAAAATCAAAGAATGATCTCCATGTAAGACACCGCCAGTTAGCCCGTCGTGTATGTCAGCTCTCTGATTGTGCAACTGATCTAGTACTACTTTGTCATAGGCAAACACATTCTTCCTTTTCGGTCTTATATGCCTCACCTGAATCTGCCTCCACCACATTGTAGTAAGTGCATTTCAGATCTTAACCACTCACCAAATGAAAATGTTTTTCTTGTTGTGCATCCAATGCTTTTCTTTCCTAATTACCTTAAATCTATGCCCTCTCCACAATCTTTACACTGATGGGAACTGTATTTCCCATCTACTCTGTCCAGATTCTAATGATTTGAAGTATTACCAATTCTCCTCTCCAAGTTTCTTCTGCAAGGAAAACAGTTGCAACATCACCAACCAATCTGTCTAGCTGAAGTTCCCTATTTCCAGAACAATCCTCGTAAAGCTAGAGTTCACAACAAGTCTTCAGTGGCAGTCAGTACTTGCTGCAGATACAGGCTGAATATCAAGCCAAGTAAACACACAAAGATGGTATGTGACCAGGGCATTTTAAATAACCATTTTTTATACTTCACTGGAGATGCTGAGCTAGGTCTCATTAAAGCAGAGACAGTTGAGAGGAGGTGTGAAACCAGCACATCTGTTTCAGCACTCTGATGATGTACCTACTGTCAGTGGGATCCAACAAGCCCTGGCTACAATTAGAATTCAACATCAGGTGTAAATTTCAGGTTCCAGGACAGACTGCCCAAGAAAAGGTCTTCAAAAAATATTTCTCATCACCTGTTATGAAATACGGTGTATGCCATGTAATAGCTGAGTGTTAAATACCTTTTACATATATTCCTTTAAACTTTACAAGTGCTACCAATATTTCTTGTATTTAGAAGTCTAGCTAGCATCTCTAATGATCAAAGTCAAGACCAGACACCACATGGTTATGGCTGCTACTGCAGCAATGGGTTACCAAAATAACACAAGGAATAGAAGTTAACCAATTGATCGCTCAAGCCTGCTTTGGCATTTACTAAGATCAGGCCTGATATTTTACCTTGACTCCACTTTCCACACGATACTTACATCACTCAATTCCCATAGCACCCAAAGGCTCAATGACTGAACATCTACGAATTCCAAGATCCACAATTCCACATGAAAAATATCACAGAAATCACAGAATCTCTACAGTGTGGAAGCAGGCCATTCTGTCCACTGAGTCCACACCATCCCTCACATATCTACCCACCCTCTTCCCTGTAGCCCTGAATTTCCCATGGCTAATCCACCTAGACTGCATGACCCTGGACACACTTGGGGCAATTTAGCATGGCCAATTTATCTAACCTGCGCATCTTAGGACTGTGGGAGGAAAACGGAGCACCCAGGAGGAAACCCACGCAGACACAGAGAGAATGTGCAAACTCCACACAGACAGTTGCCCAAGGATGGATTTGAACTCAGGCCCGAGCCACTGTGCCGCCCCTCACCTGATCAAAGTCCTGTTGTGAAGTTGGGTAGAGTACTTGTGGATCAGGAGGCAGTAAGTTAGAATTTGGTGTTTGTAAAATGCTACGGGGGAAAGCATTGCATGGTCCATTTAAAAGATCATGCGCTTTTTCTGTGCTTTGAGATTTAAAAACGGATGTCTGTGAGTAGCAGCTTACAAGCACACAGAGTGCCCAAATTGAAACATCTGTATCAAAAGACCATACAGTTAGCAGACCAAGCAGTAGTTTTGTAACAATACAACAGGCTTCTGAATTTAGCCAATCAATTTGAACCAGGTACAGATACCAAAAACCTATTAAATTTAAGTCTAAATTAAGATTTTCTGAAGAAGGGTCTTGACCCGAAACGTCAGCTTTCCTGCTCCTCTGTTGCTGCTTGGCCTGCTGTGTTCATCCAGCTCTATACCTTGTTATCTTAAATTTAAGTCTGATGGTTTGATAACATAGGACCAATCCTATTCTAAGAAATATTAATATGTCATCAAGAGTATAAAAAGAAAGGGGCAGTTGGACAAAGCCCCAGAGCTAGCTGCCATCCACCAAAGCAAATGGCCCTCTGCTCTCCAGAGAGAATCGCTGGTTCTGACAATCTCCTCTAGGTCTTAGAGAAAGCACCATCTAAATAACAACAGAGCCAACAGTTAATATTCCTGCCAGAACAACCAATGGAGAAGTCACAGAATATTCTAGATGACACATAACCTGGCCATAATTTTGAGAGACTAAATTTTATTCTTCTTTATATACATAGGACGTGTACTTATTGGAACAGCATACCATTTGAATCTTGCTTTATCTGTGAATAGTTAGTAGTCAGAAGGATTTATTCAGTTAGTTAATTGTTTAGTTAATTTGTTCACTTGTTAGAGTTAGATAAATAAACTGATACTTGCCAATTTTAAAGAAAATGGCAGGAATTTATTTTATTCAATGACTAGAAGTTGCTGAAAGGCAGGTTACACCACTTTTCATATGCCTTTTACAGATTATGGGGCGAGGTGCTTCTCTTTGGGTATTTCGATTTTAGTTCTTGGCGGGGGGGGTCAATCTCTGCTTTATAAAACTGTCCAAAACTGCCAATTCCTCATAATGAGGCTCTGACCCACGTTCTAGATTGCCAAGTGAGGAGGGGCAACATTTTCTCGGCATTGATTTTTATGTTTCAATTAGGTTTATTAACATAGGTATTAGAATTCTAATCAATTGGATAGCCATGCTTGGTTTAGTGACACCGGATAGTGCTTATCCTGAGACTGGTAACCCAGGCTGATAAATACCAGGATTTAAAACAAAGTAAAAAGTTGTGTTTTCAAGAAACAAGTTCAGTTTTCAAAGCCATCAAATTACTGCTTGTTGCATTATTTCACTGAACGGCCTCGAATAAGAAAATTCTTTTCTAGAATAAGGGGACCAAAACTGTTCATAGTACTCCAGATATGGTCTCATCAGCACCGTGTACAGGTGAAGTAAGACTTCCTTAATCTAATACTCATTGAAATAAGGCCCAAAAGTCCAGTAACCTTCCTGATTACCTGTTTCACCTATGTGTTAGCGTTCTGTGTTTCATGTACAAGTACCCCTCAGTCTCTTCTGTTGCAGTTACGCAAAAGAAATGGAAAGAGCACTTATCATTCTTGTGGAAGGTGCTGGTATAGAGGAATCGGACATCCATAATGAAAAGGAAGTAATTAGGATGTCAAGAGTCAAAAATTGCATCTTAGTATTTGAACAATACTAAGAAAAATTGGCAAGTCATTACTAAATGGTTAGATTACAATATCCTATTTTAAATTGTAGCCAAAAAAGCTGCTTTGGATCTTGGATAGCTGAAACAGCAATCATTTGTGGTGTAACAATCATGCAGTTGTCAGCCCTCATCTCTTGCTACTAATTCTACTGCTCCCATCCACTCCAGAATCTAAAACAGAACAAAAAGTGAACAAGACTGGGAATTTGTCAGATCAGCCATTCTTGACACCCACTTAAGATTGCAACTTGGCTCTTTTTTATTTAGTTGTGTGATATGGGCATTGCTGGCTGGCCAGCATTCATTGCCGGTCCCTGGTTACCCTTGAGAAGGTGGTAGTGAACTGCTGCAGTCCATGTGCTGTGGGTTGACCCACAATGCCATTAGGGAGGGAATTCCAGGATTTTGACCCAGTGACACTGAAGGAAAGGAGATATATTTCCAAGTCAGGATGGTGAGTGACTCAGTGGCGAACTTGCAGGTGGTGGTGTTCCCGTGTGTCTGTTTCCCTTGTTTGGAAGTTGCTGTCCGAGGATCTTTGGGGAATTCCTGCAGTGCATCTTGCAGATAGTACACACTGCTGTTACTGAGTATCGGTGGTGGAGAGAATGGATGCTTGCAGATATGGCGCCATTCAAGCAAGCTGCTTTGGCCTGCATGTCAAGCTTCTTGCATGCTGTTGGAGCTGCACTATGCACACAAGTGTGGAGTATTCCATCACACTTGTGCCTTGCAGATGATGGACAGACTTTGTGTGGAAATCAAGAGGTGTGTTACACGCCGCAGTATTCCTAGCCTCTGACCTACTTCTGGAGCCACTGTGTTTATGCGGTGAGTTTCTGATCTATAGAAACCCCACGGACGTTGACAGTGGGGGCATTCAGTGATGGTAACACCATTGAATGTCAAGGGGAAGTGGTCAGATTGTCTCTCATTGGTGATGGTCACAGCCTGGCATTTAATAGGGCAAAAATGTTACTTGCCACTTGTCAGCCCAAGCCTGGATATTGTCCAGATCTCATTGCATTTGAATATGGACTGCTTCAGTATCTGAGGAGTCATCAAACATCCCTACTTTTGACTTATGATGGAGACAAGGTAATTGAAGAAGCAGTTGGAGACGGTTTGCCCTAGGATACTATCCTCAGGAACTCCTGCAGAGATGTCCTGGAGCTGAGATGACTTATCTCCAATGACAATGACCATCTTCCTTTGTGCCAGGTATGACTCCAACCAGCGGAGAATTTGCCCCAAGTTTTGCTACGGCTCTATGATGCCATACTCAGTCGAATGAGGCTTTGATATCAAGGGCTGTCGCTTTCACCTCAACTCTGTTTAAACAAGGCTGTAACAAGGTCAGGAGCTGAATGGCCCTGGCAGAACCCAAACTTGTCTCAATTGAGCAGGTGCTGCTTGGTAGACTGTTGATGACACCTTCTATCACTTTACTGATGATCAAGAATAGACTGATGGGGCGGTAATTGGCTGGGTTGGATTTGTCCTTTTTCTGTTTTTACGTACAAGACATACCTGGACAATTTCCCACATTATTGGCTAGATGCCAGTGTTGTAACTGTACTGGAACTGCTTTGCTGGGGGAGTGGCAAGTTCTGGACGACAAGTCTTCAGTACTATTGCTGGAATATTGTCAGGGCTCATAGCCTTTGCAGTATCTAGTTTCTCGAACCATTTTTTGATATCACGTGGAGTGAAATGAATTGGCTGAAGACTGGTATCTGTGATATTGGGGACCACTGGAGGCGGCTACGGTCGATCATCCACTCAGCGCTTCCGGTTTGAAGATTGCTGCAAATGCTTATCTTTTGCACTGAAGTGTTGGTTTCTTCCATCTTGAGGATGGGGAAATTCGTGGAGCCTCCTTCTCCAGTGAGTTTTTAATTGTCCACTGCCATTCACAACTAGTACAGGACTGCAGAACTTAGGTTAGGGTAGGAAATTGCCTAGTGATAATGTCACTGGACTATTAATCCAGAGACCCAGGTAATGTTCTGGGCACCAGGGTTCGAATCCTGCCGTGGCAGACAGTGGTATTTGAATTCAATTTTAAAAAAACCTGGAATTCTCCATTGCCAATTGTCAGAAAAACCTACCTGGTTCACTAATGGCCTTTAGGGAAGGAAACTGACACCCTTACCTGGTCTGGCCTACATTGAGACTATGGACCAAGTGCAGGAAAGTGGAACTGGTGGAGGTCGCAGTACAAGTTTGGTGGTGTAGCCTTTGTGGGTTGAACAGCCTTCTTCTGTACTCAATGATTCTATGAAGTGAAATTTGAATTCAGCAAAGATCTGGAATTAGAAGTAATCCCTTCGATGACTGTTTAAAGACTGTTGATTGTCATAACAAATCCATCTGGTTCACTAACAAGGAAATCTGTCATCCTTACCTACTCTGACCTAATGTTACTCCACACCCACAGCAATGCGGTTGACTCTTAATTGTCTTGAATCTACCATGCAAGCCACTAAGTTGTACCAAACAACTATGAAGTCTCTACAAAGAACACTCTACATCAACTGGGGCACTTGAAAGATGATACCCATCACAGGTCTATCAACTCTGCAAAGTCCTCCCAACCAACATCTGCAGACTTCTACCAAAATTGGGAGAGCTGTCCCAAACTAGTCAAGCAACAGTCATACTCACAGAATCATATCTTATACGCAACGTGCTAAACATTAATCCATGGGTATATCCTGTGTCATCAAGAGGACACTGAAGGTGGTGGCACAGTGGTGTGCAATCAAAAAGAGATGCCCTGGGAGTTGTCAACATCAACGCCAGAAGTATCATGGCATCCAGTCAAACAGAGAGAAGAAAACATATGAGGGAATACCATCTATTGTGACTCTTTGGCTGATAAACAGGTATTATTTCACGTTGAACAGCACTTGGGAGGGTATCCTGAGGGTGGCAAGGGCATACCATGTGAGGTCATCTTCAATTCCATCACAAAAAGTGGCTTGGTAGTACCATTATTGATCAAGCTAGTTGAGTCCTAAAGTTTACAGCTGCCAAGCTAGGTCTGTGGCAGATGGTAAGGGAATCAACAAGGGTAAAAAAAAACTTAACTGTATTGTCCTCACCAATCTACCTGCCTTCAGATGCACTTGTCCATGACAGTATCAGTAGAAATGGCCACTCCACAGTTCTTGTGGAAATAAAGTCCTGTTTTCAAATTTAGAATTCTCCACATCATGTTGTTTAGTACTATAACTACGCTAAATAGATCAGACTTTGAACAGACATTGCAACTTCAAACTGGGCTCCCAACAGACAGTGTGAACTGTAACCACAATCTGCAATCTCATGGCCTACTATATCCTCACCATCTCGCCAGAAGATCAATCATGAAGTGCAGGGGGGGCATACCAAAATGAGCCCTAGGCACACCTAAAATGAGGTATCAGCCTGATGAAGCCATTAACACAAGACTATTTACATGCCAAACAGCAGAAGTAGCTTGCGACAGACAGGATTCAACAATCCCACAACTGATGGATCAGATCTAAGCTCTGCAGTTCTGTCACATCTTTTCATGAGCGGTGGTGGACAAATAAATGACAATCAAGAGGTGGGATTCCACAAATATCTCCATCTTTAAAATCAGAGGAGTATAGTGTAAAAGTGCAAAAGAAAAACCTTAACAGTATTCAGTAGATGACCCATTTCAATCTCCTTCTAAGAACCCCTGATGTCAATCTACAACCAATTGGATTCATTCCACATGTTATCAAGAAAATGGCCAAAGACAGTAGATGTCGCAAAGGCTACGATCTTGACAACAAGGCAGCAATAGTACTAAAGAACTGTGCACCAGAACTGGCCAAACCCTTAGCCAAACTATTTCAGTAGAGTTGCAACACGTGGATGTTCCAGGCAATTTGGAAAATTGTCCAGGTATATGCTATACACAAAAAAAAGAGGATAACCTTAACCTGAGTCCTTTCATCCCATCAATCTACTGTCGGTCATCAGCAAAGTTTTGGAATGGATCATCCACAGCGCCACTGTGTCACTTGTGCCAAAATTACCTCTTCACTGAGATGCTGAGTTTAGTTTCCTCCAAGGCCACTCAGTTCCTGAGCTCACCATAGCTCTTGTCCAAACATGACAAAAGAGCTCGACTCGAGAAGTGAAGTAACTATGACTGCCCTTCATATCAAGGTATCATTTGACAAAGTATGCCTTCAGGGAACTGTTGCAAACTGAAGTCAATGGGAATCAGGGGAAAACCTTTTGCTGGCTGGATTCACACATGCACAAAAGATGATGGCTGTGGTTGCTATAGGTCGATTACCAAACTCCCAGGACATCAAGATAGTGTTCTAGGCTGAACCATTCTAAGCTACTTGATCAATGATGTTCACTCCATCATAAGGCTAGAAGCAGGGATGTTCATTGACAACTGCACAATGTTCAACACAACTTGCAACTCCTGAGATGCTGAAGAAGCCTGTGTCCATATGCAACAAGACCTGCAGAACACCCAGGATTGAGATGATAAGTGGCAATTAACAATCACATCACATTTGTGCCAGGCAATGACCATCTCCAATAAGTGAGAATCTAAGCATTGACCCTTGACAAACAATGCCATTACTAATAATAGCCTGAGGGTTACTATTCACCAGAAACTCAACTGAACCAACAAAAGACAGCACCTTCACAATCTGTGACATTCTGCACAGGGACAAGGACAGGGGCAGCAGATGCCTGGGAACACCATCACTTGCAAACTTCCTCCAAGCCTCACACACCATCCTTGACTATACTGCCATTCCTTTACTGAGTCAAAATTGTGGAATTCCTTACTAACAGCACTTTGGTTGTATCCATACCCGAAGGACGACAGCAGTTCAGGAAAGGAACTCACCATCACCTCCGCTAGGGTAAGTAGAATTGGGCAATACATGCTGGCCTACCCAGCGATACCCTTAAACATTCCCACATACAAACTTTTTTTCAAAAAAAAAAAATTACCTTTTAAGCTGGTAACACCAGATTTTTGCATATACTTGATGCGTGGGGCACACCCCTCTGAGCACATGCCCACACTTTCCCACCCTTGACATGCTAAACTCACTGTCTATCAGCCTCGAAATTTCAACCTGTTTCAACATGCTTCACTTACTGGTACCTTATAACTAAGGCAACACAGGCTGCCTTGCAAAGACGTGCAAATGTTTAAGGTAAACCACATAAAACTGAACCTTCATGGCAAACAACAAAGATGACAACCCATGCCAGCCATTCACTTTTACATTCAATGTTTAAGTCAACTCCCGTTTCTGCAGGAATTTTTCAAGGTTGCAGGTGTCAACTTACATGCCAACATTGACGATAAATATGGGATGAAGGGAAAGTTGACAAATGTGGCAAAATAATTTTGAAAACACTTCTTTAAAATTTAGCTAAAAAAGGTGATTAATTCGTGTAACAATACACAATTATGATTTTTTTTATGTGTCAGTAGTTGTTCAATTTTATTCCATCATGTTGTCATTAAGTAACTTGTGGCACTCAATTCAAGGTGTAATTAATGTTTTAAAAAGGGGGTTTCAAACATTGTGGGCGCTACAAAATTGAAAATCCTGTCAACTTCCTTAATTATCAGTTTTGGAAGGAGTTATTGCATTGTCTGTGTCAGAATCCAGAATGACAAATTACAAGGTCAGGGCTTCCACACAAATCTATATATGCCCAACATTTTTAAACAGAGATAGTAGGAACTGCAGATGCTGGAGAATCTGAGATAACAAGATGTAGAGCTGGATGAACACAGCAGGCCAA
>JAHRHZ010000035.1:23118699-23233256 GCA_024137785.1 Ginglymostoma cirratum
CATCTGTCTCTAGGTGGTTGCCCGAGATGGAGACAGAGAGGTCCAGGAAGGAGAGAGAAGTGTTGGAGATGGTCCAGGTGAACTTCAGGTTGGGGTGGAAAGTGTTGGTGAATTGGATGAACTGTTTGAGCTCCTCGTGGGAGCACGAGGCGGCGCCGATGCAGTCATCAATGTAACGGAGGAAGAGGTGGGGTTTAGGGCCAGTGTAGGTGCGGAAGAGGGATTGTTCCACATAACCTACAAAGAGGCAGGCATAGCTTGATGAAGGGTTTAGGCCCGAAACGTCAAGTTTTCCTGCTCCTATGATGCTGCTTGACCTGCTGTGTTCATCCAGCCCCATGCTTGTTATCTCGGATTCTCCAGCATCTGCAGTACCTTTTATCTCTGATACAACTTTGTTAACACACTTCTGAGCACTTAGTCCAGAAGATTCAGCAGAGTTGATTTTAAAGATTTTATAATGTTTTGTGATCACAGTTAAGGTCTGGAAGGATGCAATGGAAAATTAATATTGCAACATTCCAGGAACTGCATACTTAATGATCCAAGATGAGTAAGTCGTGTACTTGATCTGTCACTTCAAAATAAAACCACCAACTAGAACTCATGCGCTCTAACAGTTAAGGTAGGTAATTGCCCAAATTGGGGTCAGCAATGTTCCTCTCTTAGTTCCCTTAAGGAGGAAAAACCTCCAACAGTGTACACACAAATAGATTCACTGGATATTTTATCAAAAGCCAAAGAGCCACCAATTTCTGGAGTGCACATTAAGCAACAACTCTATCTTGTGCCTGATCACAATGCTTTCCCAAAAATCAGACTTTCATTAATATCACTTACATAAAAAATCTCAACACATTGTGCAGGTACAGTTACAACATTTAAAAAGAAGAGTTGGACATGAATAGCCAAGGTGAAGGGGGATAAGGGACAAATGCAGTCAAGTGGGACTAGTTGGGAAACTTGGTCGGCATGGACAAGTTGGACCGAAGGGTCTGTTTCTGTGCTGTATGACTGTATGACATCCTAGAGTTTATGAGATCTCCAGCACAGAAAAAGGCCCTTTGACCAACTGCATTCACACCAGTCAAAAACAACCACCTAACTATTCCGATCCCATTTTCCAGCACTTGGCACACAGCCTTTTATACCTTGGCATCATGACAGCTCATCTAAATACTTAAATCTTCTGAAGGCATTTGGTTCTACCAACCTTGCATACGAGTTCCAGATTCCCACCACCATATGGATGAAAATGCTTCTCCTCCCATCTCTTCTAAGCCTTCTGCCCTTACCTTAAATCTATGCCACCTAGCCACTGACCTCTCCATCAAGGGAGAAAGTTTCTTCTTGTCTACCCTATCTATGCCCCTCAATTTTTTACGTCTTATGATACTCCCTCTCAATCTCATTTGCTCTAAGCGAAACAACCCCAGTCCATCCAATCTCCCTTCATAACTGAAACTCTACAGCCCAGGCAACATCCTCGTAAATCACCTCTTCACCGTCTCCAGTGCTATCACATCCCTCCTATAAATGTGGATTCCAGAACTGTACATAATACGCTAGCTACGGCCTAACCAACATTTTATATGCTCCAGCATAACCTCCCTGCTCTATACCTCAGCTAACAAATCCCATGTGGCTTCTATACCACTTTATCCACCTGTTCTGATAAGTTTAGGGACTGGTTTACATGCACACTAAGGTCCCTCTGACCCTCTCTGCTTCCCAGGGATCCACCACTCATCATGTATTCCCTTGTCTCGTTTGTCCTGCCCAAGTGCATCAGCTTACATTTATCTGCATTGATCCAGATGTCTACCTTCAAAAATCAGCCCTTAATTTTAGTTCAGTTGGCAACCACCTTCCCCTTGCCTCTCTTCCTCAGTTTGCATTAAACTGCAGATGAGGACAATTTTCTGTCAGCTCTCCTGGCACTACAATGCTGAAATTCATCAAGAGCCACACCAGATGAATTTAATTCTCAGAACTTTCTTTTACAGAAAACCAGAGTGAAATAAAAATGAATTGAATAAATTTAATACTTACGCAGCTTCTGAATCTTATTATTGTCATACATAACTTTAAAAGTCAAATCAGATTTATGCAATGTATGTAAATAACTAAAGTGCAACTTAAGAACATGCAGATATTAACTGAAAATTAGTTAGGAAGCACATGAAACCCCATTCAAACACATGAAAGTCAAGCTTAGAAAATGAACAATGAACCCCACATTCTTTTAAGTTCTGAGATCTATATGAACAAAATTGTGGCAGTAGGACCCAAATATCATTTTTAGATATTTCATTTAAGGAACAGTAATTGAACTGTGCCAGCAAACTGCGGAAGACATTATTACTTTTCCTATTTTTCATAAAAGCATTATTTAGTTCATGATAGGCTAAGCAATGTTCTTCTCAAATTTTGATCCTGACACTTCAAGATTAAAAGCATTCTTTAAAGATTTGCAGACACATTGTTTGCCACAATTTGAGCCTCTATTTTCAAATTCAAAATAAGACTGGTCTTTTTTCTCATTTCAAAAAGTATAATATAGATGCAATGGCGTGTTGTCTTTCGAATTTCTATACGTTACAATCTGAAAAAAATGTTCATTTCCCAGACGGAATCTCCTGCCAAAGAGGAAACCATGTCAGTTTTACTCCTACTAAATCTATGTTAAGCCCATATGTAACATTTCTGAACTGGAACAACAACCCGCACTTAAAATAACAAACTATTGTAATGCTCCAAAAATGTAAAGGGCAAGATCTGCGGCTGGCACACAGCCAGATCAAATACCAGAACACAGTAAAAGGCAATAACAAAGCACTTTGGCTCATAAAAAGACATTACAGCTATAGTATCTGATTTCTCAAAAGCAAGCAAAGACCAACAATAGTATAAAGCAAAAAGGTAAGGCAGCAAAACATGTTTAGTTAATCCCAAGGGTATTAAGTAAACAAATTGTTGCATAAATCTATTCACCCTAAAGCACCTCCCTACTTGTTCACAATTTAGTGGCAAACAAACTTACCACAAGTATCTTCAATATTATTAATGTTACAATAGGATATATCCAGTCTTCTTGGTTATATCAGTAAAAATCAGTTTCAACTTTGCCAAAGTTTCAAAAAGTAATTTTCCAAATCCATATTTTTAAGCTAACTCCACGAACTACTGGATGTATTGCAGTTTTTTGCCCCATTTTCAAAGGATTCTACTTGCTTAACAATGTTACCACTTCATCCTCAAAGGTGAAAGATAAAGCTGCCTTTATTGATTACAGTCAATTGTACAAACAAGTGAACATTTATTTTGGGTTATAATTATTTCAGATTTGTCTTGCTTAGAATATTCCATAGGTAAGGGCAAGAGAACAGCAGCATTAAAAATACTAAGCTAATACCATCTAGAAAACTTTTTTTTCCAATTCTAAATATAATTCATGACAGGAAATGGTTAATTGAATAGGAGTGTTATTTGGTGAGTGCTTTAGTGGTCTTTCTTGGCTAATTTATTTAACTTGCCAGTAGCACTGCAGTTTTTATTTCACATTTAATATCAACAGTGGAGGTCTATTCAATGCATTCCAAAGACCTGTGTAGCATTAAAACTGGCATGAATACATAGGTGATGGTTTTATATAATTACCAATAATATGACATTTAAAATCAAATGCAACATATATTTATCCTAGTTTTGTGATTGTAATTGAGAATCAAATCAGAAGGGTGACTGTAACGTCTTTAAGAAAAGAAAATGACATAATCATGCAGTTGTTTGCTTACCAGTAAATATCAATTGCAGAGACCCTCATGAGAATTTTCCAGTACTTCGGGAAACAAGAATGTTAAAATAAACACGGCAAAGGAAAGCTATGTGAATATGATTCATAGCAAAATAACAAATCAGTCCTGCATGGAATGTCAACCCTAGATTACATGGTTTTTAAAAATGAGGTATTTTGTGTTTTTGTATTGGTTTATTTTGATCAAGTTGAGAAATTGCACAGCTGAGAATAAGGGTATGCAATGAATTAGTTCCATTTTAAGAAAGAAAATTTTCCACATAGAACTGATTAAACTTATCAAACCTATTAATATAGGCTTGTATTTTTCAACATTCTCTTAAGAAAACATAGTATGACAAAATGAAGGGTGGGTTCAAAGTGAAAAGATTAATTTTTTTTGAAAAACTTACATCCGAACAAAGAGAGACTGTTTCGTTGCCAGCCCAGGCGGTGAGTACTTCTCAACTAGTGCCAATGTGCTGAAGCCGAACTTGTGAATAGGCTCATTGGAATCAAGTGGTGGAAAATCACCATCGACTTCCCCATCATCCTCCGCGATATGAAGGCAGTAGACATCCACATTTTCACTGCAGTAAAGAAACAGCAAGCACTTAAGAAAAAATCAAATCGACAAATGGTCAAGTTACTGCAGTGGTGTAAGTCTAGCTGCAGTAACCTCCTGCTGACAAAGGAAAGCCTGATTGGGCAACAGAGTGCTCTGTGCAGTAAAACAAATGCCAGAAATGGTTTGTTTTTAATTAATAACACAGACTAATTGGTTTTTAAAATGAAAAGCTTAAAATAAATAAATATTGCATTCGATAGCTTACATTTTAACACATTAACCTCACATTAATGCTTGTGAGCAGATCACAGACTTTGGCAGAAAACAAGTGCAAACCCACTATGCAACTGGCATTATTCCCATTCTTCTCTCAGCAAACTGCATCATGGCTCTCAGATTTGTATTGCCAGAATGCAAAAATAAGAAAACAATGTTTGGTAGAGCGAGAGTACTTTTAACTAATAGCCTATTGAACATGAAGAAAATACTTCTAAAATGTACTTATTTAGCAGTTCAACACCATCTTATTTTCACGACTAATACTTTCTCTCAGCAGACTACAAAAACTCATGAGCTTTTCAGAAACATGCTGACAGATGAACCACATTTCAGCCAGAAGACAGACTTAGACTGCGCTGGCTGGTGGGAGAAACAAGCAGTAGCTGCTGGATGAATGAGGAATTTACAGTTGAGAGAGAGAGAGAGACAGACAGAGTGTATGCGAGAGAGAGAGCGAGAGCGCGAGAGCACGCACAAGAGAGAGAGCGCGAGAGAGAAAACAATTGTTTTCATAATAAACTTCTACATTTCTATGTTAAAGACACGTTCAGAATTGCACAATATAGATACACGATACTGCACAAGCTGCTGATTTTCCATTAGGAATACAGATCACTTTAAGCATTACAGAAACAAACTAAAGCTGTTGTTTTGAGTGCAACTTACCAAAATCACTTAATTGTGTTCATTTTACAAATCTCAAAAACTTTGGAATAGCTTGAATAGTAAGTATTAACACATTTCAGACATATTACTCCTTTCAACTTCTTCCTAAATTTCCCTTTGTCTCAGACTTCTTCCTGCTCCTACTGCAGTGCCTATCGGTTGGTATACTGAACATTCAACAGACGTTTGAATACTACCCAAGAGTAGTGTCTATGGATTCCAATTGAGCAAGCAGATGAGAGTAGTGTAGTATCTTGCCAACAGATGCGGCTGGCCAATACGCAAACATTTTCTCTCCACGTTCTCATACCATTTCTCATTTGTTTTATTTCATACATCTAACATAATTTATCTCCTATTAGTTGAAATTGTTATGGAGGTGTTTCCAGTGTTGATACTTTTTGAGGACTTGTGCCTAAATAAATGTGAAAATTGCTTCATTTGAAGTACTGGCATGATATCTGGACCTGTTTTCTGTTGGAAGTACTCACTGACAGGACGCTGCAGGACACTTTTTTTTTAAAACAACAATGCTTACTGAAGTCAAGACACATGAATTAAGCTAACTGCTTGCACTTGTTTACTGGAAGTCACACGTCTGAGTTTATGGTTGTCAGGAGTGTGGCTTGTTCAGATTATTTGATGATTTGTGTTCACTTGGTTGATGCCTGCCAAAAGAGAAGCCTTTTGAATATTCTGAAAAGCCCTTTTGGACAGTTCACTGCAACAGCTGAAAACCCATGCAGCCATTCTCCAAAGAGACTTCCAGAAAATTTCTTTGCAACTTTTCCTTAATTGAAGAGCATTTGAAAACTTATCCTTTTTTCTTCAAGAATTAAAATAGCTAATCTCTGAGAAAGTGTCTTTTTTTTCTAAAATTGGTGGATGCAAGTGTTTGGTTACTGAGAAGGATATATGTTTACACTATCATATTTTGAAAGATACAGCAACAAGCTTTGCATTCTTTATTTACTAAGTCTTGTTTTATAATAAATCAATAGTTTTGCTGTTTGTTAAATAAACCTGGTTGGTGGATTAATATCCTTACATGGATAGCTTGATATATATTAATTGGCCATACAAATAACTGCGCAAAACACTTAATTTATATATACACCGATTAGCCAGTGGAGTAGTGAAACTAGAAAAGAGAATGCATTCCTCCAATTTTGGTTGTAACTGGAATGAGATGCCTACAAATCTATGTGCCAAAACCATCCTAAATTATATTATCATGTTTTCTACAATGTTTAAACATTATAAATTTAAAACATTTTTGAAAATTACACTTACGTTGTTTATCATTTTAGGGATCTGCAAGACAAATTACGATTATCCTTAGGGTGACCAATGTTCAAAATGGGTCCTGAGATAATAAATGTATTATGTTGTTGTACAACAAGGATACATACAGAATCCAAAAACAGGGACCCCTTACCCCTATCAGTGAACCTATATCACCGTTATTTTCATGACAAGATTATCTTGGCCAGCAAATCGGGAAGTGGAAATACTCTGTTGACATGACACTACCATATTCTCAGCTTCAACAGTAGAAAGTCTCCAATTGATGAAGCCAAAAAAATTTTAAATATGTGAAAAAGAAAGAAAAGTCTTATAAAACTCAAGTGATCATTCTCATTTGCATCTGAATACTCAAATGTAGAGGAGATCAATGTGTCAGCACACTTCATTGCATCAACTTTTTTCAGTTGACAGATTTCAATAAAATGGAATGCCATAATACTGCAAACCAATTCCCACTTACATTACCTGGAAGGTCCATGGATTTCCAAACAAGGAAAATATTGCAGATCAGGTTTGAAAAACTAGCAAATGCTAGTTAACAACTCCAACTTTTTCTGTTTCATGCTTTAAATGTCATGACGGTTAATATTTTAATCCTTGGAGTGTAGGCTTGCTTATCTCAACAATGCATCAAGTACATTTCAAGAGGGCACAAAAATAAGGAAGAGTCGTATTTATCCAGACTCACCCCATTCTACAGACCTAAAGAAATAATCTAGCCCAACATAATCAATGCAGTGCTGAAGTAGTGCTGATTTGTTGGATATACCTCATTCATATGAAATGCTAAGGCAAAACCTCATTCTCTCTACATGCACATAAAATAATCCCATGGTGTTATTTGATGATGATCAGGGAGTTCTTCTTAGTGCTCTAGCCAATAATTATTCTTAAATCATAATTCATTAGGTTATTTGTCTTAGAACTATTAACGGAACATTGTTATGTAAAATGGCTGCTCCATTTGCCTACATTGGTCCTGAAGCACTCACATCCTGAAGTGTAAGGAAACATTGAAATGCAGGTTAGTTCTTCACTAATTGGTAAGTAGGGTACAAAGAAACAATACATTAGGAAACCATTCAACATTACACAGGTCTTGTAGCCGAACGTACAAAATTTCAGAAACTCAGCATTTTTACTACCCAGAGAATCTTCCAAGATTAAAAATTAGAAGCTTGCTAAACTGCAATGCTGCCCAACACTAAAACAATACTTGCACTGTTTCCCTCATATGGTAAAACTGTATTGAAGTACAGCAAAGCACACATTCAATGTGTGGATTAATCCATAAGACACATTAAGGAATCATGGGGAAATTTCTTTGTTGATCTGTGACAATGCTTAAGTGGCACAAAAGCATGAAATTCTGCCAGAAAATTGCACAATATTTTGTACTCAGAATTTAAGCTTCAAATCATGACCTTTACCTTGCCGTTAATATGTTGACGTTTATTATTGATCAATAAACATCAGTTCAATAGAAAATCTACAAAGTAATATACAAAAACAACAAGATCAGAAAATTACAATGTTGTGCATTTCTTATTTGAATGTAATAACTTGGTTGCAAAAATTTGTACCGATCAACTATACTTTGATTAGACTAGAAATCAAAGTCTGGCCTACATGTGACTCCAGACCCACAGCAACTTGGTTGACTCTGATCTGCCCTCTGGGCAATAAATGCTGCCTAGCCAGCTTACACCCGTATCCCGTGAATGAATAAAGGAATAAATAGAGGATCTCCATTCTTCACCCTTTTGGCTATAGGTATCTCCACACTTTGGTCTAGGGCATACAGAAACTTATTCTGAAATAATTTTATTACTTCAAACTCCTATTTTTAAAAAGAAATCTGCGTGGCATGTTACCTCATGAAAAAAAACTTCTGCATCCTAATACACGTTTTCTCTCAACCAAGTCACAGCACAAACAAAAATCAGAAATGTTCTCTCCTCGAGCCTTTTAGGTTACTCCCTAGGAACTCTGGGTAACTGCCCCTCACTTGAAATTATGGGTATTGTAGGTTTTTCCTCAAATGCCCACTCTCAACTCCAAATACACAGGCAAACCAATATATCTAACCCTGAACTCTCAATAGCAGATGACAGCAAAACATGCGTGTATAAACATCAGTTTCATCACATCTGTATCTACTGATAAAGTTAAACAAGATTAGGGGGTCATTAAAAACACAACTTAATTACAAGGAGAACAGTTCAATAAGGACCTAGGTACAAATCGGAAATGTTACAAAAACCACTGAGAAACATGGAAAAATTACAAGTTGCAAGTAGGCAGTACAGATGTTGATTACATTTGTCCGAATTAAATTTCGGATGCTGTGCAGTGGAAGGAAAAACCATGCAAAAAATGCATGTCATGAATGGTCTTGAAATAGCTATGGATAAACTTGAAAGAAATGCAGGAATCTGATTTGATTTAATGCTCAGCATAGCAAGCAAATGCAGAACAGTTACCAAGCAAACAGAGCAATGAACTACATAGTCAAAGGAGTAGAGTCCAGTTGAAGAAAGTAATGACTAAACTCATTTGCAAAGATCACAGATTCTGAGTCCAATTCTTATTGATAAAAATAGAGAAGACAACTCAAGTTACCAAATGCTATACATAAAAGATCCATGAGGTGGCTTTTCAAGAGAAGTATCACAAAAACAAATGAAGAGGACACTCTGGATAGTGCATAATGCTGATAGGTATATTCTCATCAACCCTGCTCAGAAATGGCATTACAAACCTCTGCAGCAAGTGGGTCTTCAACCTGGGTGTCCCAAGCTGCAGTACATCTCATTGCAATCAGGTAGTTCTTCCCTCTTGGTTAATGCACTGAAACTTCAAAACTAAAACAACTAAACTTTCTATTCGGGGCTTCCATCTCACCAAGGTGACTTCAGGCAAATCTGTATCACCAATCAGCTCCAAAAGCCCTGCTCACATTTTGGCATTTATAACAAAGTCCACCACAGCACTGGAGACAATCCACATCATTCGAAATAAAACCCAAACGATTCCAGAAAAATATCGATTTGCCATATCGCCCAAATCTATCAGATGCTTTAGAAAAAATTCCACGATCTGGATCTGTATCTCTAACAAAACCTAATCAACGTACCTTGGGTAACAGCCTGTTTTTAACAAGTTTCACTATGTATCATGCATTAGTTTTTCAGAAATATGGCTTATTGACTGACAGACAGATGAAACCATTGCCTTCACCCACGTTATACTGGTTCGGAGGAGATCGAAGCTGAGAACTAAATATTCATGGGTGTGATTTTCAAGAGGATAGGCACGAAGGGAAGGGTGGTAGAATAGCTTTGTTAGCATGGGATGGAACAAGTACCTTAGCAAGAAACGATCTCTGATTGGATGATTTAGAATCCATATAGATGGAGACCAAAAATAACAATGAGAAGACGACACTGGTGAGAGTAGTGTTCAGGCCCTCTAACAGTAGCAGTTCCACAGAGCAAAGTAAGACAGGAAGTAAGGGTGTGCAAATATAAAAGATAGTACATTAATCATCAGTGACTTAAATCTTTGCGTCAATTGGGAAAATCAAATTAGCAGAGGTGGCCAACAGGAAGAATTCAGAACGTATTTGGCTGGTTTTCTAGAACAAGATATCGTTGATCCAACCCAGGGATCAGGATAGTTTGGTAATGTGTAACGAGGCAGGTTTAATAATCTCAGACAAAGAGACATCCTAGGAAATAATGACTATAACATGGCAGAATTTAGTGTGTTCAGCTCAAGTGGGAAAACCTGGATCAGAAAAAAAATTGTGTTAAAATTAAGTAAGGGTAATTATATGGACATGACAGCACAGTTGATTGGGGTGGATTGGGAAAGGAATTTAACAGAATTTACAGTTGAGGGACAATGGTAGACATTTAAGAAAACAGTTAATGGTTAACAGTAAAAATACATTCTAGTGAGGGAGAAACATTCTAGGAAGGAGTAAACCAACCTTGGTTAACAAAGGAAGTAAAGAATAGTGTCAAACTGAAAGAATGAAAACATACAATGTAACAAAGATTAGTGGCAAACCAGAGGATTAGTAGAGTTTTAAAAGCCAACATGCATGTATAAACATCAGTTTCATCACATCTGTATCTACTGATAAAGTTAAACAAGATTAGGGGCTCATTAAAAACATTCAACTTAATTACAAGGAGAATAGTTCAATAAGGACCTAGGTACAAATCGGAAATGTTACAAAAACCACTGAGAAACGTGGAAAAATTACAAGGTGCAAGTAGGCAGTACAGATGTTGATTACATGTGTCTGAATTAAATTTCAAATGCTGTGCAGGGGAAAGCAATGAGGTAAGCTTGCAGGGAACATGCAAACTGATTGTAAACGCTTCTACAGGTATCTGAGGAGGTGGTGATTAGCAAAGATAAATGTAGGCCCCTTACAGCCAGAAGTGAAAGTTATAATGGAGAACAAAGAAATGGCAGACCAAATTAAATACATGTTCTGATGCTTTCTTCACAAAAAGGTTTGTGTCACAAATAACATCCCAAAAACACTGAAGAACCCAGGGTCTTGTAAGAGGGATGAACTGAAGGAAATCAGTATCAGGGAAATGGTGTTGGAGAAATTAATGGGATGAAAGGCCAATAAATCCCCAGGGTCCGATAATCTCCATCCCATGGTACTGAATGCAGCCCTAGAAATAGTGTATGCATTGGTAATTATCTTTCCACATTATACATACTCCAAAACAATTCCTATGGAGTGGAGGGCAGTTAATGTAACACCACTATTTTAAAAACGAGGTAGAGAGAAAACAGGGAATAGACCAGTTAGCCTGACATCGGCAGCCGGGAAATGCTAGAGTCCATTATAAAAGATTTAACAGCAGGGTGCTTGAAAATCAGTGACAGTGCCAAAATTAGACAGAGTGAGCACAGATTTGCAAAAGGGAACTCATTCTTGACCAATCTACTGAAACCTTTCCAGAACGTAACTAGCAGAATTGATTATTGAGGAGCCAGTGAATGGTTTACTTTGACTTTCAGATGGCTTTCAAGAAGATCTCTCTTGAGATATTAGCGTGTAAAATTAAAGCACATAGACTGGGGCTAGTGAACTGACATAGAGAGAAAACTGGCTGACAGACAGGAAGCAAAGACGAGGAATAAACAGATCTTTGTTCCCAAGTGGTAGACAGTGACTTGTGAGGTACCACAGGCAGCTGTACTTGGACCCAAGCTATTCACAACATATATCAAGGATTTAGATGAGATAACTAAATGTAACATCTTCAGTCTGCAGATGACAGAAAACTGGGAGGGCAAACCACGTGGAAGATGTAGAGGTGCTTCAGTCCAATTTTGACAAGCTGACTGAGTGGACCATTGCATGGTAAATGAATTGTTAGGTGGTTAAATGTAAGGGGATTATCACTTTGGTGGTGAAAACAGGAGGATGGATTATTATTTGAATGCCAATAGATTGGTAAAGGGAGAGGTGCAATCAGATCTGGGTGTCTTGTATATCAGTCACTGAAGAGAAACATGCAGGTCCAACAGGTGGTGAAGGCGGCAAATGGTACGCTGATCTTTATTGCAAGAGGATTTCAGTGCAGGAAGAGAGATGTTACTGCGATTATACACGGCCTTGGTGTGACCACATCTTGAGTACTGTGAAAGATTTGGTTTCCTTGTCTGAGGATGGATGTTCTGGCTATAGAGGAAATATAGCAAAATATAGCAAAAGTTTTATCAGTCTGCTTCCTGGGATGGCAGGACTGACAGAAGAGGAGAGACTGGATCAGTCAAGGCTGTAGTCACTGGAGCTTAGAAGAACAAAAAGGATCTCATACAAACCTATAACATTCTACAGGTCTAGGCAGGATAGGCACAGGAACTGGCAAATCCATACAAATATGGAACAAAAGAAGGCCACTCAGCCTTTCAAGGCTGCTCCACCATTCAACAAGGTCATGGCAGATCGGATTTTAACCTCTACTTTAACTCTACTTTCCTGCACACACCGAAACATCTTTCATTTGCTTGATAAATAAGAATCAATCTACCTCTGCCCTCAACATATGCAAAGATTCTGCATTGTGGCTTTTTGAGGAAGGGAATTGCAAAAACATACAACCCTCAGAGGAAAAAACAGGGTGTTTCCTCATCTCTATTTTAAATGGGCAAACCCCTATTTTTGACCCCTAGTTCTAGATTCTCCCACAAGAGGAAATATGCTTTCAACATCTGTCCTGACAAGTCTCCTCAGGATCTTATGTGTTTCAATTAAGTCAGCTGTGACTCTTCTAAACTCCAAGCAACACGGGCATAGTCCACCTCGCCTTTCCTCATAGGCAAACTTTTTTTTTGAGGTATGTGTAAAACTAGTAAACCTTCTCTGAACTGCTTCCAATGCATTTACATCCTTCCATAAGTACGGTGACCAGTACAGTATAGTGTACTCCAGATGCAGTCTCACCACTGCCGTGTATAACTGAAATATAACTTCCTTTTTCTTGCATTCACTCGCCTTGCAATAAAGTGTAACATTCTATTGGCTTTCCTGATTATTTGCTGTCTTGCACACTAACCTTCTATAACACATGCACTGGGACACCCAAATCTCTCAGGGCTCTGCAACCTCTCACCATTTAGGTAATACACTTGTTTTTTCCTTCCTGCTAAAATGAACAGTTTCACATTTTTCCACGTTGTACTTGATTTGCCAGATCTTTGTCCACTCAAACTAACTATATACCTTGGTAGGCTCCTTATATCCTCTTCACAATTCACTTTCCTATCTATCTTTGTGTCATCAGCAAATTTAGCTACTATATCCTTTATCCCTTCATCAAATCATTTATATAAATTGCAGAGAGTTAAGGCTCCAGCACCGACCTTCAGAACCAGCAATCACGGAGGTTTAAAAATAGGGGATAGGCCACCTAAAACTAAGATGAGAAGAGATTTCTTCATCGAGTGGTATGCCTGTGGAATTCTCTAGCACAGAAAGCTGCTGACGTCAGAACATTGAATGTTTTCAAGCAGGTGGATAGACTTAGTTCTTAATGTAAAAGGGATCAAAGGGTATGGGGAGAAAGCAGCAACAGGGTACTGAGTTGGATAATCAGCCATGATCATATTAAACAGCAGAGCAGGCTCAAAAGGACCAAATGGCATACTCTTGCCCCTATTTTCTACGATTCTTAAGAGGAGAAATTGAGTAGGTTAGGCCTGTGGTCATTATAGTTAGTAGAATGAGAGGAGACCTTACTCAAACATGTAAAATCACTAGGGCACTCGAGAGGGTAGATACTGAGCAATTGTTTGCCCTTGTGGCTGAGTCTACAGCCAGACGGCATTACCTCAGTGTAAGGGGTCACCCACTTCAGGCAGAAATTTGGAAGTTTCTTTTCTACTCAAAGGGTAGTGAAATCTGTGGAATTCATTACAGCAGAGGACTGCTAAGGCTAGATCATTAAGTACATTCAAGACTCAGTTCGATACATCAATAAAGAAATTAAGGGTTACAGAGAAAAGGCCGAAAAGCAGAGTTGAGGATTATCCTATTTGCAATGACTTCATCAAATGGCGGAGCAGACTTAAGGGGATGTAAACAGATTCAAAGCGATAAAAGGCAATTATGTGGCCAATATCAGAAAATTCTCCAAAGAGTTATCAACTTATGAAAGGGGCCTTGGGGAAGTGCAAAGACTTACAAATGCATATATTATGAGATCATGTATTACAGAATCACTACAGTGCAGTGGCGGCCATTTGGTTCATTGTGTCTGCCCTGGCTGTAATTGTTGGTCCTATTCTTACTTTCCTTGAAAATTAGTCTTTATTTTAAATAATGTTTAAACTAAGGATAAATGAAAGAATGCCTTGTCTAAGACAGGCCTGAGATAATTCCCGATCAAAGGGATGCCCATAATATATTAGTGAATATCAAATATTCAAAGTTAAATGTTAGAAGTCTCATTAAGAGTCTCTCAAGATTCAGGACAGAGTTTAAATTATTCACCTAATTCCACAAATTAGAGATGGCTTGAAGGCAGCTGGTAAGCCAGGGAAGAATTTGAAACAATAAGGTGTAGAGCTGGATGAACACAGCAGGCATCAGAGGAGCAGGAAGGCTGATGTTTCGGGCCTCGAGCCTTCTTCAGAAAGAACCCATCTCTGAAAGAATGTGAAACAGCTACATATATTTCAGATTGATGGAAAAGTTTAAATTTTAAGATACTTGCTTTTCATTTCTATCTGAAAATAAACAGTATGTCATATTGGTGGCAAAATGGGTTGACAGTGTCAGGTTCTTTTCTTTTACTATATAGCTATTGTACTGATTTTTCATTATTTTTATACTTATTCTTTATCAACTTTGATTTGGAGCTGTGAACTAGGAATCGTGAGCTGGAGATGACCTTCGAATTTTGAGAACCAGCATGTGGGAAATGGAAAGAACAGACCAAACACGCCTTTGTTTGTAAGGCCAGCCCTGGAGATTAACTGTAGGATGATTCTTGATTAAAAGGGTTCCTTCAGATGCAACGATCCCAGGAAGAAAATTTGTTTAAACAGACTGCAGAAGTTAGACGTTAACAAGTACCTGGCAATTGGTCCTGGCAAGTCTGGGACAGACATTATATTGAAGCAGATGGCAGATGTTGAAGGGTAAGTGAGGCTCCGGAAAAAGATGGTCAGTCGATAAAGGCGGGACCAAAGTTGAAGTTGTTGTTGGAACCATGTTTTCTGGGAGAAAACCTGATGAGAGCATTAAGATTTCGAAAGCTCCTTGCCTAACCTTCCTTAACAGCTTTTGCAAGTTCAAGAATGGAAAACTTAGTTAGAAGTAGGACTACCTTTACCTAACTGAAATGAAAAGGTGACCCTGATAAACATCTCCAAAAAAAAAAGCAAATCGGGGTCCATATCTATGCCTGCGAAACAACATACCCTGAAAACTACTCAACAAAATTTGGCCAGTTCTGTTTTTTTTTCCTCTCTCTCTAAATTGTTTCCTTAACTGTCTGTCTTGTGTATGGATGGAGGCTGAAAACGTACATGGAGGTAGTGGCCTAGTGGTATTATCGCTGGACTGTTAATCCAGAGACGGAGATAATGTTCTGGGGACCTGGGTTCAAATTCCGCCAGGGCAGATGGTGGAATTTGAAATCAATAAATCTCTGGAATTAAGAATCTAACGATGACCATGAATCCATTGTCAATTGTCAGAAAATTGTCAATTGTTGGAAAAACCCATCTGGTTCACTAATGTCCTTCACGGAAGGAAACCACCATCCTAACCTGGTCTCGCCTACATGTGGCTCCAGACCCACAGCTATGTGGTTGACTCTGAACTGTCCTCTGGGCAATTAGGGATGGGCGATAAATGCTGCCTAGCCAGCAATACCCTCTTCCCGTTAATGAAGAATAAAATTTAGGTTTAAAGCATGGACATTAATTAGATTCATTTGTTGATTAATTTTTCCTCTGCTAAAGTTCTTAAACAAAGACTTAACAATTTACAAAAATACAGTTACAAAATTAAAATGAATTATTTGCAAAATCCAGGATTGGTTATTCAAAAGTCTGGTTAGGAATGGTTGCACTCACTATTAAGGACTGAAGGCTGCTATTTTACTGTGTTGGGAATACAGAGGTAAAATGGTTGATTTGGTTTGGTTTGGCTATTTGCCACCGTGCCACAACATTATGTTTTTATATACGTATGTGCTATTTTCACAGTCTATGAGGTCATAGGCAAGCAACAGAGCGCTTTAATTGTGGAAGGGGAGAGACAGAGCATGCGAATGTGGGATGGAGAGGGCATACATCAGTGGTGAAGTGAGGCAGAGGGACAAGCGGGGGGGGGGGCGGTGAAGAACAGAGAGAGGGGGAAGGGGCTTGGGCCGAGAAGGAGGGACAGAGTTGGGGGAAAACAGAGGGGGGGGGGGGGGGGGGGGAGAAAAAGGTGAGTGGGGACAGAGACAGAGACAGAGAGGTGTGGGCACAGAGAAAGACAAGGGGACAGAGGTGGAGTGGAAGAGATAGAGGGAGAGAAAAAGAGAAAGTGGGTGGAATGCTCTTTTGATGGTCAGTGTGGACTCAATGGGCCAAATGCCCGGCTTCCAAATTGTAGGGATTCTACGACCATCTACAGAGATCATAACTATCGAGGAACCTTGGAATGATTTAGGGAACAACTATATGCTGAAATGGGTAGCAGGGATGAGTTTTTTTTCATGAAAAGGGAAATATCTGGAGTACAAACTGAAATTCTCTTTCAATTCTCTTTCCTCATTGGTAATAAAAGTGTAGTGATTTTACATTCCATCCAGGAACTTAGACCGGGGAGTTAACACTCCTGTGAAGCCCCTTGGCCAATTTCACAGGTGGCATGGTTAGCACTGCTAGCTCAGTGCCAGGGACCTAGGTTCGATCCCAGCTTTGAGCGACTGTCTGTGGGGAGTTTGCACATTCTCCCTGTGTCTGCGTGGGTTTCCTCCCACAGTCCAAAGATGTGCAGGCCACGTGGATTGGCCGTACTAAATTGCCCGTAGTGTTCAGGGATGTGTAGATTTGGTGGGTTATAGGGGCATGGGTCTGGGTAGAATGGTCTGAGTGTCAGTGTGGACTTGTTGGGCCAAAGGGCCTGTTCCCAAACTGTAGGGATTCTATGATGATGAATATGTTAAAAATGCTTAATTTAATACAAGTTGTTGTTATTAATGGAGATTCCCTCCATTGATATAAAGATGAAAATGTTACTGACTTCTGAAGCGTAATCAACTTGAGGTATAATTATCCAAAGCCGTCATACACGCCACCATCTCAAGTTGCATAACTGAAATACTCTAAATGTCTTGCTATTCTAAAAATAAAGATCAGGAAATAGTCATACCTCTCTAATGATGCAAAGTGATACCTGCAAAAATGAACACAGGAGTCTGCTAACAAACTTGACTAAAGCATAGAAATCTCTGTAGTTTGGAACCACTGTTCTGCCAGCACCAACAAGCTCTGGAACTATAATCTATTTACAGGTACATACAATAAATTAAACCATTAAAAAGTCATTGCTAATTCATGAAGAACCTTACCATTTCATTTGGTTTAAAACAATTTTTAAAAACACACTCCTTGAAAATTATATTTCCTATTTATTTTACACAGCCCAAACGTGAAAATTTAACTAATAGTTGGTCAAGTTTAGAGTCAAAGTATATAACTCTGAACTTTAGAAAACGTGGTTTTGAATACAGGGCCTCAAAATGCAAAGATTAATTTGACATGATAAACTTGCACATTTTCATGTTATAATAATATTGTTGGAATTGCTTAAATTAATATTCACAACTGTACATATTTTCTATTCGTTCAAAGACCTTGCATATGATAGCGGCAGGACTATGTCAGTGAAAACATTATGAAGACGTGAAATATTATATAGCTATTTGTGTGTCTGAACGTTTCTAAAATGTGCTATTTTGAATTATGAATTTTAATTAAATGATTGATTTGTCAATTAATTAATAACAAAGTGCTTGCTAATTGTTTAATTGGTCATTTGATCTATATATCATTTATGAATAAATTGAGCCAATTTACAAAGTTTATTGATTTGGCTTGACAATGAATTATTCAACTGACGAACTGATTTGCAATTTCACCAATTAAATTTCCACATAAAACTGTTCAAATATGACATTTTAATACAGAAAATAAACTGATAAGACCAATTGTCATGACTCAGTTCTCTATCTAGTAAAACAGGTAGACACAGCATTAATAATGCAATCTGCATTTCTTCTATGAGGATGACTAATAAGCTAATATGTAGATGATAACACTGGAGCTAGAAAAAAATACCATTGATAATTTCACAGTAACCAAGGAAACGCTGCATCTCTCTTGCCCAACAAGGTTTGTGCACATAAAAGGGATTATTCTTTCTCAGAATTCTGATTAAAGTTTATAGATCTGAAATGTTAACTTCCTCTCTCCACACTCCCAGACCTGCTGTGCTGCATTTCCAGCATTTTACTTGTGTTTTATTTCAAATTTACAGCATCCATAGTACTTTGGAGTCTTGCCGAAGCAAAAGCAAAGACTAGCAGCAATTTTTTTTTATATAAGGGCTCTTACTTCACCAGTATTATTTCAACAAACAGGATGTCCACTACACTTTCACAAAGAAACGGGAGAGAGGAAACAGATACAAGCAATTTCAGAGCTTAAATCTTCTCTTTTGGCACAATGCCTTTGAAAAGATACGAACATTCCAAAACATTCTCATTTGATTCGTTTACATAACTGAAATACCAATTCGTATCTTTCACACTGACATTTTGGATTAATTTCTAAAACTTTGTAACTTGAGTTCTATTTAATAAAAAGATGAGACAGTTCCTTTTTAATGGTGGCAAAAAAAATAATGTTCAGTGGCTGCGAAATCAAATTATCCCTTCAGTGATGATGTACAAATTGAACTATTGCTACCAGCAAAAAGCCAGAGTACAATATCCCAATTTATTATTTATGCAAAAAGAAATGTGAAAACATTTATTAAGATAAAATGAATTTCAGTTTTAACAAATTAGGATTCCTCAAATTATGACAAGTGAAGGTACCAGAGCACATCCATCATTGCAAAGTAACATGACAGCCCACTGGATTATGCCTTACAAGTTCATATCTTAAAGGCTAAGACACTGTCAAGCTTCATGTCCCTGGACTGTGAACAAAATGCAAAGGTAAACAAAAACATAAGCAATCAAAACTTTACACAACATTGAGCTGATAATCATTTTCAGCTTCTGATCAAAAGTAAATGCAAAGCCTGCTTTCTACTGTCCTTCAAAAGGCTACCAAAGGAATCACATTTGTAGATCCAACTTTACATAAAAATTCAGAGTGCTGAGGGCACGATAAAATCAGACATAATCCTTGACTGATGCAAACAGAGTCATGCATTTGAGATATTCACTGGCTATTAGATGGAAGGGGTCATCTACGATGGCATCAAGCAGTACTTGCTAAGGAATAACCCGATCACTGTTGCTTAGTTTGGTTCCACCAGGGCCATGCAACTCTGGACCAGGCTGCTCTAAACCACATTTCAGCCTTGGTCAAATGTGAACAAGCAAGGTGAACTCGAAGCAAGGTGAGTGACTGCCCTTGACGTCAAGGCATCATTTGTCCAAATATGGTATGAAACAGCCCTAACTAAACAGAACTCAATGGGAGAGATAAAAGGTACTGCAGATGCTGGAGAATCCGAGATAACAAGCGTGGGGCTGGATGAACACAGGTCAAGCAGCATCATAGGAGCAGGAAAACTTGACGTTTCGGGCCTAGACCCTTCATCAGAAATGGGGGAGGGGAAGAGGGTTCTGAAATAAATAGGGAGAGCGGGGGAGGCGGATAGAAGATGGATAGAGGAGAGGATAGGTGGAGAGGAGGCAGACAAGTCGACGAGGCGGGGATGGAGCCAGTAAAGGTGAGTGTAGGTAGAGGGGTAGGGAGGAGATAGGTCAGTCCAGGGAGGACGGACAGGTCAAGGGGGCAGGATGATGTTAGTAGATGGGGGATAGGTGAGAGGAAAAAACAGGTTAGGGAGGCGGGGATGAACTGGGCTGGTTTTGGGATGCGGTTTTGGGGGGCGGGGTGGGGAGCAGATTTTGAAGCTTGTGAAATCCACATTGATACCATTGGGCTGCAGGGTTCCCCAACCGCATCCCAAAACCAGCCCAGCTCATCTCCGCCTCCCTAACCTGTTTTTCCTCTCACCTATCCCCTCCTCCCACCTCAAGCCCCACCCCCATCCACTAACATCATCCTGCCCCCTTGACCTGTCCGTCCTCCCTGGACTGACCTATCTCCTCCCTACCCCCCTACCTACACTCACCTTTACTGGCTCCATCCCCGCCTCGTCGACTTGTCTGCCTCCTCTCCACCTATCCTCTCCTCTATCCATCTTCTATCCGCCTCCCCCTCTCTCCCTATTTATTTCAGAACCCTCTTCCCCTCTCCCATTTCTGAAGAAGGGTCTAGGCCCAAAACGTCAAGTTTTCCTGCTCCTATGATGCTGCTTGACCTGCTGTGTTCATCCAGCCCCACGCTGGTTATCTAGAACTCAATGGGAATTGGGAGAAAACTCTCCACTGATTGTAGCCATACAAAGAATCAAAGAATCCCAACAGTATGGAAGGCGGTCATTTGGCCCATCAAGTCCACACCGACCCTCCAAAGAGCATCCCAGCCAGTCCCACACCTCTACCCTATGCCTGTAACCCTGCAATTCCTATGGTTAATCAACCTAGCCTGCACATCCCTGGACCCTATGGACAATTTAGTGTGGACAATCCACCTAACCTGCACATCTTCAAACAGCAGGAAGAAACCAGAATACCTGGAGGAAAACCACACCGACACAGGGAGAATGTGTAAACTCCTGACAGACAGTTAACACAGGCTGGAATCAAACCCGGCCCCTGGCCCCAGCACAAAGACAGATAGTTCTGGTTATTGAAGGTTAATCTCTCAACACCAGAGCACCATTGCAGGAGTTGCTCAGGATAGTTTTTGTTTTTTTTTTCCTTTATTCATTCACAGGAGGGCGTCACTGGCTAGGCAGCATTCATTACCCATTCCTAATTGCTCAGAGGGCAGTTCAGAGTCAACCACATTGCTGTGGGTCTGGAGTCAAATGTAGGCCAGACCAGGTAAGGATGGCAGTTTCCTTCCCAAAAGGACATTTGTGAATCAGGTGGGTTTTTCCGACAAGTGACAATGGATTAATGGTCATCATTAGACTCTTAATTCTAGACATTTTTATTGAAATCAAATTCCACCATCTACCGTGGTGGGATTCGAACCTGGCTCCCCAGAACATTGTGGAGGTCTCTGGATTAACAGTCCAGCGATAATACCACTAGCCATCACCTCCAAGTATTCTATAGTATCCTATGCCCAAACATCTTCAACATTTCAATGACCTTCCCTCTTTCATGAGGTCAGAAGTGGAGATGTTCACCACCTATTGCACAATGTTGAGCACCATTCAAGACTCCACAGATACGGATGCTATCCATACCTTTATGCAATGAAACTTTATCCAGGCTTGGGCTAATAAATGGCAAGTAACATTTGTAACAAGCTCAATTTTCAACAAGACAGAATCTAACCACCTCCCTCTGATGTTCAATGGAATTACCAATGTTGAAGCCCCTGCTATTAACCTTCTGCAGGTTATCATTGAACATAAACTGACCAGCCAAACATTGCGGCAACACGAGTAGGATACAGGATGAAAATTCTGCAGCAAGCTATTCATCTCCCATCTCCCCAATGCATGCCTACCATCAACAAGATGCAAGTCAAAAGTGTGATGAATTCTCCCCACTTGTCCAGGTGGGTACAGTTCCAAAATTGCTAATTAAATTTGACACCATCCAAGACAAAGCATTCTGCTTGATTGGCACCCCATCCAGAACTTGCATTTTCACCATGACACAAGGCTCCCTCAACAGAACCTTCCAAACCTGTGACCTTTGTCACCCAGAAGGACAAGGTCAGCACCTGCAAGTTCATCTCCAAGCCACATAAGTTCCTGACTTGGAAATGTCCCTTCCTTATAGTACTGGGTATCTGTAAACTTCAAGAACTGCAACGGATCAATTCATTACCACCCTCTTTCGAGAAATTAGGAACGGGCAAATAATGCTGATCCAGTCAGTGATGCTCACATTCTATGAACGAGTTTACAAAAAGCACTGCTTTTAAGAAGTGAGTTGGGGAGGATTCTATTCTTACGAAGTATCTTCCAGAAAGGAGAATAATGCAGAGGTGATAAAATTTAAAGCAGTAACTACTAGAAGTTTAAAAAACAATTTTAAAACATCATTTCTTCCCCAGTTCTCAGAGTAATGTATCTATAGCTAAGGGCAGCACTATTTCTGTCACCCACGCAAAGCAGATTCTTGTACGAACAGGTAATTCCTTTAGGAGAGAACTAAAAGGGAGAATATGTTGGACTGAAAGCCAACCCAAAATGACAACGAATTGATTTTGATTTTACAACAGTGAAGATGATTAATTGTTCAATTATGTTGCATTTGAACATTGCCCGATCTGCTAAAATCTGTCATGTTCAATGTTCAAATGAATGGTGTTATGATTTTGTTCTGCTGACACAGGATCAGAAGACAATGGGGTGAACATACAAGTATATATATTGGTTCTTTAAGTAATTGAAACAAATGTTTTTGGTTTAATGGTTGAATTGACTAAACATAAATTCACCAAATCAGGCACAGGTTGGAGGATTGAGTGACTCAGTAAATACATGTTTCATCTTTCAAACATCCAAACAATTCTCAGGTTCACAATTAAGCATATTTGTACAAATCTGTCATTTAGATGCTGGTTTCTGAAACTAATTATTTCAGCTGCGCAACTTACTCGCAGGATTCCACTTTCAACAGTTAGGACTGCTTTGCACTGAGCAAATGATCCATTGTTGACAAGTTCCAAGGCCACCTGCCTTAGAAATCACCCATTCTGTTCTGATGCACCCAAAATGAAGAATCAATGGGCAATTAGAAGAAATATTACCGGTCTTGGTTAATAATAAAACAATTTAGGCCAAATGCATCACTAAAACCACATAACATCACTGGTCTTTAAATAAGAAAACGTTTCTGCATAACACATATCTTGTACAGTTCCAAAATTATACAACCTATTACAAGCACTCTCAGAATTTTGGATCAACAACACCACCAGATTTTGAAATGGGATGGGACATGAAGCACCGCTGTAAATTGTCAATTGTCAAAGCTGTCAATTTAAAACAAAGAAATCAAAGAAAAAGAAACAAAGAAATTAGTTCAAAGAATGTTTCCGCAAACCTCTCCTTGATCAGTGGTTGAGGTGGACAGGGAATTATAAACAAATCAGTCACATCTTGATCCCTCAATGGTTTAATGAAATGTAACAGATTAACTTCAAAAGACTCGGTTGAAAAAAAAGACAGATTGGAAAAGGTATGAAATGTTTAAACACGACATTGATGACAAAAATGTCATGAAAACATGCATTTAACACCGTAAAATATTACTGAACATCACAGCGGTGACTTTTGACAAAAATTTGACACTGAAGCACATCATGAGATATTAGGACAGATGATCTTAATTAATCAAAAGTATGGTTATGAAGAACATATTAGAGGAGGAGAGACAGTTAGAGAGGCAGAGGGGTGCAAGGAAGAAAATAAAGGTCAAAGGCAGCTCAAGGCAATGATCACGATAGAACAAAGAAAACTGGGGATACACAAGAAGTCAGAACTGGAACAAAAACACAAATTGCTGGCAAAACTCAACAGGTCTGGCAGCATCAAAACTCAGCAATTCTTCAAATTTATGTTGAGGATCGATGGAGCAGGCCTGCAACAGAAATGATTGTATGAAAACAGTAGTGTGTTGAAGTGGCAAGTGACTAGAAGTCCCGAGTTATTTTTATAGACAATTATTCTGCAAAGCTGTGCCCCAGTCCGTGTTTTGTCTCCCCATTACAGAGGAGACCACAATGTGAACAGCAAATACAGTAAAAACAAAAAACAGAAATTGGTGAAAAAGTTCAGGTCTGGCAGCATCTGCAGAGAGAATTCAGTTAATGTTTCAGTTCAAGTGACCCTTCCTCAGAACTATAGTACACCGGATTGAATCAACCATAACAAATCGCTTCTTCACCTGGTAGGTATGTCTGGGGCCTTGGACAGTGAGGAGGGAGGAGGCAAACAGGCATGAGTTACACCTTCTGCAACTGCCTGAGAAGGTAGCGTAGAAGTGAGAGGCAGTGCTGGGAATGGAGGAGTGGATGGTGGGGTGAGGTGAGGGCAGAAGTATGGGAGATGGACTAGACATGGCTAAGGGCCCTTTCAACAACAGTAGAAAGGAATTCCCCATTGAGAAAAAAGATCGACATTGCTGAGGCTCCCTGCAGAAGGTGGCATCATCAGAATGGATGTGACAGAGACAAAGAAACTGGAAGAATGGGATAGAGTCCTTGAGAGTTCTAATGAAGGGTACCGACCTGAAATGCTTTCATACTCCTCTGATGCAACTTGACCTGCTGTGTTCCTCCAGCTCCACACTGTATTGACTCTGACTCCAGCATCTGCAGTTCTTGCTATCTTCAAGGGTGTGAAGGCATATAGTTGAGGTAACTATGGGACTCAGTGAGCTTGTAATGGATGTCAGTGGCCAGCCGACCCCCGGAAAAGGTGACAGAGATGTCAAGGAAAGGAAGGGCGGATTCAGTAGATGGATCAGGTGAAGGTGAGAGCAAAATTAATAAATTTTTCCAGTTCAGAAGCAAAGAGGGTGACAGCAATGATGTCATTGATGTACCAGAAAAAAAAAAGAGTTGTGGGGAGGGACCCCAAGTAAGACTGAATCCCATCAGACCCATATCCAAAAGACTATACGCTGCCATTTCTGATACATCCAATGGGATGCCACCAGTAGACGCATATTGTCCTTTCCTCCTTTGTCAGCATTCTGCAAGAACTGTTCCCTCGGGACACCCTGGTCCATGCCTCCTGCATCCCCAATGTTCCTCACATGGTGAAAAAGAGGCAGCTGCTGCCTGCGAGCTGGAAATTTTAAAACTGATGTACAGCATCAGAGGAACTGCAGATTTAAGTAGGGAGGGACTGGACAAGGGGAGGAAAAAAATTCTTCATTCCTTGCCTCAATTTAAGTTCAATGAAGCAGAAACAGGGTAGAAACAGTCCTGCTTGTGGATTTTGGGCAGAAAATATAAGTGGGCTGCATGAGTCTCAGGGACTAAGAGCTGGGTTGGGGGGATCCCCAGATGAGAAGCGATTGGATCAGAGTGGCCTTATGCTTGATAGTGGGGTCATGGTCTCAGGAGAGAGGAGGTGGTGTCCAAGAGCTGGCGCTCAGAACTCAGTACACCAGATAACAGCACCACACTTGTCAGCAGGCTTGATGACAAAGTCAAGACTGGATCTGGAGAGCACAGAGTGCAGTCAATTCAGAGGGAGATAGGTTCAAATGGGTAAGATAGTCAGAGAAATTAAGACGACCGATGTCATGTTGACAGTTTACACTGAACAAGCTGACTGCAGGTAAAAGGCAAGACGGGGGGGTCTCGGTGGAGGTAGAGTGCTGGAAGCGGGTGATGCATCTATAGGACAGGGAGAGGACTTTGTCCAAAGAAATGGGCATGGCGGCAGAGGCAACGGAAGTAGAGTTCAACGTCATATCTAGCCTGAAATTTATTGAGGTAGGTGTACAACTTTCACCGAGTACAGAACATTCAGTATCAGAGAATGGAAGGTCAGAAGGGATACTAAATACCCGACAAGAGATATCAGAGTCATTCAGTTTGGAAACAGACCATCGCTTCAACTAGTCCACATTGACCATATTCCCAAACTAAACTAGTCCCACTTGCCTGTTTGTCCCCTATCCCTCCAAACCTTGCTATTCATGCACTTATTTAAATGCCTTTCAGGACAAAGGACAGACTCAGAGGGGAGGGGTGGGGAGGGAGGAAGGTTCCAAAGGAGTGTGGGTATCTCAGAGCTGTTGCAGCTTGCGTCCTTAGTGCCCGAGAGGAAGGGGAAAAGGTTCTTGTTAGAATATCAAGCAAGCTAGAGAATTAAGTGGGACTGGGAGGCAGGGCAGTTCGGAGACAGCTTTAGGCAGTGTTTTGGAGCGAGAAGTTGAAACTTTAGCAGCACACAGCACTGAGCAAAGTTCTCATGAAGCAGCGAGAACAGCTGAGGACAGAATTGGAGGTGCAGAGAATGTGGAGGCTGTAAGGCTATACGAGGTTAGAGAAGGGAAGGATCGAGGCTATCGAAAGGATTTGAAATCAAGAATAGAGTTTTATCAAGTTTTATAATTGAAGCATTGCCAGATCTGAAACCAACATGTGTCAATGTGAGAACACGTAGGTATATAGAATTAAGTTGACAACTAGTTAGATACGTAGAGATAAAATAGTGTGGAGCTGGATGTACACAGCAAGCCAGGCAGCATCAGAGGAGCAGGAAAGCTGACCCTTCTTCAAATACGTAGATACGTAGAAGGGCATAAAGGCTTTCAGCAGGTTGGGAAGCTTGATATAGGAGTGACATTTCACGGAGGCATTTTAAAAGTTAAAATAAAACAATGAATGTAAGCTTAATTCAGATGTGGTCAGACCTAGAGGAGATATGAGCCATTTAGCTACACAGAGACAAAACCACATCTTTGATGTAAAGGAGAAACTCGTTTATCACTAGAAAGAAACAATTTGCCTTTTCAAGGGACAAGGTCACTGGATGTACACACAACAGGAGCTTCATTTGCCTAATAACAGACAAAGCGTTTATCCCAACCAGTGACTGGTCAAGCCTTCTAAGGAAGCATCAAAATCTTAACTAACTTGTCAATAATCATGCGACATGTGTGGATTTCTGCCTGTCTCCATGTCAAGTGTCATTTGAAACACTAAAGCATCAGTGAGCACAGGAGTATTGGATGAAATCGGCTATGAATGAACTTCAAGAATACGCAGGCATTTTCTATAAGCTTAGTTCATGTAGGTGGTCAGCCTTGCAAACATAACCATTGTCAAAACTACAGGGAAAAAAGACAAATATGAATTTCAACCTCTGGGCCAATACACAGAAAGAGTCAGACGATGTTTGACGCAGTTCAGAAAAGCTGTCTAGGTGATAGTGAAGAAGCTCACCTCAAGTTCAAATAAAATGCCTAGTTTTGAACATGTGCTTCAGCTTCAGACAAATTAATGAATGGAGCTTGAGATAGGAAGTTTGTCAAAATTTAGTTTGGAGGAAATTCCTGCTCACGCAGAACTGAATCTCAGACAATCAATGCAATGAAACAGAAACAGTGGACAGGTTGAAAGAAGTGATGGTGAGGTAGAGTTGTGTGTTGTTAGCATACGTGTGGAATCTGACCCTGTGTTTTATGACACTGGTACCAACAGGCTGCCTGCAAATGGAAATGGGAGCAGGATAAATCCTCCCAGAACATCAGAATTAATAAAGTGGAGCAGAAAGAGAAGCAGAAAAGTTACAGCTGATTCTCTGGTTATGACTGGATAGATAAGAATGCAACGAGGGAGGACGAACTCACCCAATTTTTAAGAGGTGTTGGAACAGGGCTGCCCATTTCCATCTCTAAAATTATGACGACAGCGGATATTTTCTTTTAAGATAATTACAGTGGAAAACCTTGAATGGTGCCATTGGCCAGTCCCTTCCCAGAACATAAAGTCAGCAATTCCATTTTGGAACCAAGTACTTCACTATAGACTTACTAGATGCAATAGCTACTGTTTTAAGAAAACATGATTAGGATCAGCAAAGAAATCAGTCATTGGGCACTATCTTTTTATTTACTCTCGCATGCACACAGTCAATTTGTCACAAAACAGATATAATTGAGTCAGAGATAGTGAGGAAATGGTTTCAAATGTCTGTATTTTTTGAAACTGTCTCTAACTGAAATCGAAACCAAATCCAAGTTCCAGTGGTAGCTGTCCAAAGAGTCTGCTTAATCGTACAAATTCCATCAACTATTTTAACAATTGCTTAGCTGTCCTCACCATTACTCAATTATGTACTGGCCAACATTGACAACAAGTGTGAGCAAGATTCTTAGGCCTTTATACTTTGATCAGATTTTGTGCAAGATACTCCCATTTCTGCCTAGGTAGTTTGGATGCTCAGTTTGAAACTGAAATAGCTTTGGGAGCATTTTTATTTTAAACTTGCAATGCTTTCCACATCACCAACTTTACTAAATTAGCAATACTGTAATGTTTGGCTGACAATTAAAATACTCCACATTCAAAAGGTTATTACCGAAAAGCAAACTGAAAGCTGTGACTACTTAAATTTCCTCTGCAATACCTAACAGCACAAGCAATTAATTGCTTTCTTGAAGATTGCAAACCAAAGTTAAGCATGGTCAATGTCAATCTGTAAAAGTTAGAATCTTCTTAACAGATTGTACAGTACTTAACTCCATTACAATTTCTCATACCTGCATACAAGAAACATCCATTTCCACTAATCTCTTCCTTTCTCCAATCCTTACCCAGTCTGGCCACAACAATGGTTGACTCTTGGCTGTCACATGAAATGCTTAGCAAGCCATTAAAGGTGGTAGGTGGGGTGTCAGTCAAGTAGCCTGCTTTGTCCTAGATGGTTGTCAAGCTTCACTGAAGTTGGACTCATCCAGGTGGGTGGAGATCATTCCATTCCAGCATACTCCTGACTGCGTCCTGCAGTTAAAGGTCAGGCTTTGGGAACTCAACTGGTGAGTTAATCAGCGCAAAAGATCACAGCCTCTGACCTGCTCTTGGCGCCAGTGTTCATGAGACTCGCCTAGTTTAGTTGTTGGTCAATGTTTACCCTTCCAAGATGGTGAAGGTGAAGCATTCAGTGACAGCAATGCCAATGAACATCAAAGACAGTCCATGCTCAGATACAGCAAGATCTGGCTCATTTCCAGATAATGATCATCTCCAACAAGACAAAATTATACTGGCTCTCTGGAATATTGAGTAATATTATTATTGCTGAGTCCTCCACTGACCAAGAATGTAAATACAGTGGCAACAACAAGTCAAAGGCCAGATATTGTGATAAGCAACCAATTTCCTGACTCTTATGAGCCTTTCCACCATCAGAAGCCAGAAGTCAGGAATGTGACAGAATATTTAGCATTTACCTACATAAACGCAATTCCTATCAACACAAAGTCTGACATTATCCAGCACAAATCAGCCTTCTTGGCTACCATCACCCAACCCCCTCAAGTATTTACTCTCTCCATTCCCAGTGCACCATGACCGCTACGTGTGCTGTCTGCTCTGCAAGGTGCAGCTGGCCAAGGCTGTTTGACAGCACTTCGAAATCAGTGGCCAGCTAGAAGAAAAAAGGACAGGAACATAGTGAATTACCATGAAATTTAAGTATCCCTCAAAGTCATGCACTATTGTGACTTGGAGATCTATTGCTTTCCCTCATCATTAATGGATCAAAATCGTGTAGTTTCTTAACCAAACAGTACTGTGGGTGTCCAATGCCACATCAACTACAGCAGTTGAACGTGTCTCAGCACTACATTTTGAGGTGAATTAGAAATGACCAACAAATGCTTGCCTTGCCAGTAAAATCCATATTTCATAAAAGAACAACAACATTGCCAAGTAAAATTGGACTACATTGCATACCGCAAGCTGAAGCTATTCCTAGACAAAATAAACTGATTTATAAAAGACTATACATCTGAAATTAGTGGCACAAGATATATTTAAATACTAAAGTAAAACGATTTCATATTACCCAATTTGTAATATTGCCAGGTACGTGATTAAAAAAGCTCATTTATATCAGAAAGGGAAGCCAAAGAAGGTAGGTGAAAAACAATATTTCATTAAAAAAAGAGTAAAGTTATTTCAATTACTTCAACTTGGGTTCCCGTCCTTCACTTGTATACTGCCAGCAGAGCAAGCCAATGAGATCTTGAACTCTGGCATTTGCCATTGTTATCACAGTCATTGGCTGCATCTTGTCTTGGCTTGTTTGCATGGGGAGGTAGACATCAATATTTTTGGTCGCTGTGGTACCTATGTGGCCCTGTGGAACAAAAGCAAAAACAAAAAAAATTAAACAATCTGAAACTGAAAAAACAATTTCTGGTCATTGAATAGAATTTGTAAATTCATGTTCATTTGCAGAAAAAAGCAACATAATATCATACTTTGAATACTCTGAACACTCTGAACACTATGACCATGGTGGCATTTGTTCACTCAGCATCCTAAAACGGTATGTTACTTCAAATTTATCATAATAGAATATTTCCTAATAATGTCAACTACCAAACACAATGGTCCAATGGCCTCTTCTTGTACTGTAATTTAAAAAAAATGAGATGTGAGCATCGGTGGCTGGACCAGCTTTTAGTGCCCACCCTTAGTTGCCCTTTAAAAGTTGGTACTGAGCTGTCTTCTTGAACTGCTGCAGTCCATTTGGCTCAGATAGACATGAAATGTTGTTAGAGAGGGAGTTACACGGGTTTGGCCCAATGACACTGAAGGTACAGCGTTTCCAAATCAGAATGATGCCGTGGCTTGAAGGAGATGGCGATACCGTGTATCTGCTGCCTTTCTCCTTCCAGATGGAAGTGGACATGGGTTTGGAAGATGAGGTGCAAGGAACCGGTGAATCTTGCAGCTGTTGCATGTTGCTGCAACAACTGTGGATGTGGTCCCAATGAAGCAGACTGCTTTGTCAAGCCTCTTGAATGCTGGCTCAGTCAAGGGTAACCCCAGCATGATGATAGTGGGGGATTCTGTGACAGTCATGCCATTTAATCTCAAGGAGCGATGGCTAGATTCTCTCTTGTTGGAGACCATCACTGCCTGGACTTCTGTTGTGTGAATGTTACCTGCCAGTTGTCAGCTCAAGCCTGGATATTGTCCAGGTCTTGATGCATTTGAGCATGGACTGTTTCATTGTCTGAGGGGTCACAAATGGTGCTTGACATTGTTCAATCATCAGAGAACATCCCAACTTGTGACCTAAGGGATGGATGACCTAAGTCCCTCAGTCAGGATCACATGTGAGTGCATTTTATCTATTTAATTTTGTTATCATATAGGGAGATACTGCAGTAAAACATATATAAATAAAGAGAGAGAAGGAAAGCCAATGACAACACAGAGAACCTTTCTAGCTCAAAATACGTTTTAATTGGCTTCAGAGTGTAGATTTCCAATCAGTGTTATTTTAATACTGGCAGGAACCCACTTAAAATAAATGTTCTGCTCAACAAAGCATGTAAATGGAATTCTGCCAGCAGTAAAATACCGTTGATCGGAAAATCTAGGTTCAGGAGTCACATTGCAAAGTAGTATTAAAAAGGGCACTGTGACCTCAAATTAAAATAAGAATCTACATGTGAACAATCTGCTTCTAACTGATTTAATAAGACAAACCAATCAGACCTCACAGTGTTAGAGGGTCAAGCTCACAGTACACAAAGCTGCAGTCCAGCAACAAAGTGATATATTTTGCATTGGACTGATGTGCCCATAAACCAATTCATCTAACCCCATCATTACTACACATAAGGTATCAATGCTGGCACCCAAAAATTATGGTGGTAATGTCAGTTTACAAAACTAATCATAATCATAAAGCCTCTTATAATCATACAGCAATGGAGGCAATGGATCCATTGTGTCTGTGCTTGTTCTTTGGGAGTACCAGCCAACTAATTCCGCTCCTCTGTTCTTTCCCCACTAGCTGTAAATATTTTTCCTTCAGGTATTTATCTAATTGTCTTCTAAATGCCGCTACAATTTAAGTTTTTTAAAAAAACCACATAAAAATTAAAGATTTTTCAACATAGAAATTTTTCAACTTTTTTAAGTACGTGTTTTGGAAAGAAGTCACAATTCCTTGTCATCGCTAATATTATCATACTATTTTAAATAAAATCTGAAGTATTAAATGAAAGGTTGTCTTTACTCCACCAAGATATCTACATATTAGTGGGCACATGCTACTATTGCCTTCGACAGCATATGACATCTCATAAAACTATTAATATTTTAAAATTAACGCCTGGAGCAATCCACGCGTTCTTGGAAACACAAAAATCCATACCATAGTTATTCTTGAAACCTTAATGCTTCAGCACAGTTCCACTTGGTAAATTTACTAGAATTACGTCTTTCTGTATGACAGATGGATCACATGTCCTAATTCCTACTATTTCAATGAGCTAACTGCAGTTATGTTGAAAGTTACTGATAGATCTATTTGTGGAAGTTAATACATACCAAGTGATACCTAACAGAAACAAAATACTACAAGATGCTGGAAATCCAAAATAAGGGGAAAGATGCTGGAGAAACTCTGCAGGCCTGGCAGCATTGGTGGAGGGAGAAAGAGAGTTAACATTTTGAGTCAGATATGATTTTTCTTCTAAAGATTATTACGAGTGTTGCATTTGAAAACTACACCTGATGACACTGATCAACTGTGAGCCCTACATGTCAATACAGAGATTACTATCACGTCCAAAAGTCTGGGCTGAACTCTGATCCACTTTCCACAGAACCACTGCACCAAAATCATATCAATTTCAATAAATTTAGTTCTGAGGTAGGGTCATTGGAATTAAAACATTAACTCTGATTTCTTTCCACAGATGTTGCCTGATCTGCTGAGCTTTTGCAGCAATTTCTGCTTTTATTTCAATAAATGTAAACCTTTTCAAAAGGTACATTCTATAAATAAATCTACAATGGTCATATTATAAATATTAATTTGCACAAAGACAGCCCTGATCCTTTCACCAGTCACCAAGTTGCTAAAATATGCTCCATATTTTTATTCAATTGTTATACTTCATTGAGCTAATCAAATACACACTTTCACAAGGACTGAGGAAATCAATTGCAAAATAACATGATCTGAATAACATTCACAAACAAATTATTGCATAGTGATTAATTTCAAGTTAATATCATTCACCAAATGCAAAAAATAGCCTTGTTTCCACACACACAGCATTCTCTCTTAAACCAAACAAATAAAGGTGAAGGGAACAATAGTAAGTTAGTCATTCAAAAAATGAGCAATCACCCACACTGGGTAGATAAAACCCCTGCATTGGGAAGATCTGGACCACATAAATAATTCACAGTTCCGTGATCTATTCCATTAATGCCATATTCCACACTGATAACACAATATCACCACCGAGCAATTCCAGTGGTGTTCAAATGTAATTTTTAAGACTTCTATCTCTTTAAATCATTTTCCAGAAAAATCAATAAACTTTAAATGTTAAAATAGGATTTTTATCACTATAAGAATGAATTACACATTCTAAACTCTATTAATCCTTAGAGTACGGGGTGTCCCTCAAAGACTTAAATATCGATGTAAAGATTTAATCAAATACCATTGGAGAAACATATTCTTCAATCTATTATCATATGATGGATCACTAGATAAAGGTTGCAGTACAGTCATTAATACTCTTGTAAATTGCTAAGAAGAACATCCAAAGTATTTCATAACATTCAATAGCTGAGAGCCATTTAAAAAGACCATTAAAAAAGGCACCAAAATTTACATTTACGATACAGTTGATTTTAAAATTGCAGTAGTTTCATTAAATTAATTCCCATGAATGGACAGGAATCTCAATTTATTTTAAAACTCTAATTTACTTGTCTATAAGTAGGAAATATTCCTGCTTGGTATAAGCATTTATGCTTTGAAAAACCTATTACATACTTCAAATAAAACATTCCAACCTATTTCTTTCCAGGACCTTAAACCAAGAGCTTTAACCATCCCAGACATCAATTAACCACTGCCTCCTGATTTTTAAAATAAATCAAGACTACAATTGTTTACTTATCTATAAATTTTAACAAAAGGAAGGAGAGGTTGAGTGCTATATTGGCTTATTCTATCATTTAATGTATTGAATAAAAGAAGTAGATTTATTCACTGGAAAATATCGTTAATCTTAATCATGGATGAAACCGAAGGACTGGTCGTGAAACAGCTGTACAGCTCAAAATAAGTAGTCCAGTAACTCATTTATGGAGCAAAAGGTTACTTATTTACTTACAATTTTATAAACCTCTCCACAAATTTCAACATTTAACTGTCACCCAGTTGTGCCCACACAATTACCTACAAAGGTTTCTCTTCCAGCTCCACATTAATTCACCTCACATAATGATCTATCCCTTAGCTTCATTCTATTTCTTATCTGCACTCTGCCTATTGTTTTCAGATCATGTAGTCACAGTATCACCTTCCATATACAGACTGACGATACCTAGCTTGATCTCACCACTACCTCTTTTGATCCTTCCCAACTCTAAATTGTGAGACAGCTTGTTCTGTATCCAGAACAGGATAGATACAATATATTCCAACTAAATATTGGAAGGACTAAAGACATTGTCACCTCAGACTTCTTCATAGCAACTGCATCAGACTGAACCAAACTGCTCATACCTCTAGTATCAATTTGATCTCAGGAGAGCTTCTAACTCCTTTTCCGTGCCAAAGAGAGGACTTATTTCCAACTCCATAACAAAGGCTATTTCCACTTCTGCCTCAGATAATCTGCTGCCGTAAGCCTCATCCATGCCTTTGATGCATCTAGACCCAACTCTTCCAGTGCACTCCAGTAAGCCTCAATCTCACAGTTACTTCGAACTGAAATAGATTCCAGTGGGATAGCTGTTCCATTTTAGAACTCCTATCCTAGTTTTCAAATCACTCAATTGATTTGCCTGCTCTTATGTGTGTAATCTCTTCTAGTCCAGACAGAAGAAAAACCACTCCGATAGATTCAGCTCCTCTGTAATTTGCTTGTGAACTTGTTCCTCTTGAACTTTCCCTAGCTAAATGGAACTATCTGGTGCGCTATAAAACATGTAGAAGTGTAATTGTACCTCCATTGTTTCTTAGCTCAAATCAAAGAGATTATTTTCTTGATTGCTCTGGGACAGAAGCACTGTAAGCATTCCTTAATTTCACCACCATTCCTACTTTCCTTCCCACTCTGTCTCTCCTGAATGTCTTACGCTATTACTTATTGTTACTACTGCCAGGAGGTCTGATATCATGGCACACCTCACTTATCTGTCTTGTACTATTCTCACACATCCATTGTAGCCCATTTGCAATAACTCCGACAGCTGTTATCCAATTATGCCTAGGTTGATTCTAGGTTCTTTCTGCTACCCTAAACTTGCCTTCTAGAATAGCTCATTGGAGTTTTTCAACACTGAATATTAAAATCCCAGTCTTGCACCTTCTGACCCTGTTCCAATTACATTCTAATTTGGGGAGTGCTTAGGAAGTTGTGTCAATCATTGGAATTACAATGGATGCAATTTGAAAGGAAGCAGATAAATGGATACAGAAAAATTAAAAGGTAGGTGTAACTGTAAAGCTACATAGCTGGCAGAAGGGTAGCGTTGTGAATGTGTATTTTGATCGTGTTATGACTGCAAAAGTTACTTTTGTCATTAGTTTATTAGTTATCAGTTAATTAGTGTTTGAGTGATGTGGATTTTAATTTGTTTGTTAAACTAGAAATCTTAAAAGTGAAATTTATCCAATTTATTGTTGTTGGTCATTTGGGAAACTCATCTATCATTAAAATATTATCAGTCTTTTGGGGGTCATAACTTGCTGAAGGATTGTCAAAGAATGCTTCGAGGGACATCTCTACTTGAGACTGATAAAATCTTGGAGTTAGTAATTAAATATTTTGCAAAAATTAAAAGTGAAAATTGAAGCAGCTGAGAAGGATGTGGAAAATCTACAACTAGAGAGAAATATTCCAAAGGGCACTGTATTGAAAAGAAGTCAACAGGATTACAAACAGAAATCATCTGGTCCAGATAGCATACCGCACCTTGTATAAATATAGTGTCTTTAATATCACCAAACATTCCGAAGTGGGGCATGAATGGGGACTTCAATGCAGTGCAGTGGAGGGTGCTAGGGAAGATATAATAGAAACACAAATCAATTGTCCTAAAATCTTCTCTGAAAATGGAAATTGCAGAGGTCAAGTGCATGGGCAAATACTGCTCCTCTACTCAATGAATGAAGGGAAAAATAAATGAAAATTGCAAGCTAATTAATCACTTGTTTGTAGTCTTCTGGGTTGAGTTTTTGGCTCCTTCCAGGGATAGGGCAAATATACCAGCGCCAACTAATACACTAGTTTCCTGATACAAGGAACCAAGAAGCAGGGGAGGGCAGCCCCAAGAGCCCATCCAATCTATTAACAATCTTAACTGACACTATTAAAGAGCTCATCAAGAAAAATTCTGATTCTGAGAGGGTTACATGCACTATCTGGGGAAGACCAAGTTGAAGAAGGCAGATACATTGTGCAAAGTTAGCCAAGGCTGTCATGTGGAATTAAGTGGACGTCACACAAATATAAAATGATACAGAAGGAACTTAGTCATTAGTACACAGGTGCTATCAAGTCAGCTTAGTTTGAAGGGACAGTGGGTGCTAAGTGCTCAGGCAATATGGGGGTCATCACTCTCCATGTATCACAGAAACATGGTGGAAGAATGGGAAGGTATGGCATGGCAAATACAAGTGCTGGTTAGTGGTGCAGTTGGAGTTGAACACAAGGTAAGCAATGAGGGCAGAGCTCTCAAAGTTTGGGTCCAATGGCAACGAGAAGAAACAGCCTCCAAATGAAGACCGGAGATCAGCGATTTGGGAGGGCAGACGAGAGGGCCTAACTGCTTTACTGGCTGCCAAATTCAGCTACTGTTCAATTAGCTAGATATCCACTATCAGGGCCAATAACAGTCTGTCTCTGAAGTCCTAACTTCTGTTTCACACCCATGGAAGGCAAATCCTGCCTCTAAACTTCAAATGTCAAACATAAAAAGCACTTTGAAAACTGATTTTTTTAAAAAATTAATTCACAGGATGACAGCATCGCTGGCTAGGCCAGGCCAGCATTTACTGCCCATCCCAATTGCCCAGAGGGCAGTTAGGAGTCAACCATATTGCTGTGGGTCTGGCGTTACATGTAGGCCAGACCAGGTAAGGATAGCAGTTTCCTTCCCTGAAGAAATTAGTGAACGAGATGGGTTTTTCTGACAATCGACAATGGATTCACGGTCACCATTAGACTCTTAATTCCAGATAGTTATTGAATTCAAATTCCACTATCTGCCGTTGCAGGATTCAAACCCAGGTCCCCAGAACATTACCTGGGTCTCTGGATTAACAGTCCAGCAATAATACCACTAGGCCAATGCCTTCTGGCAATATCATACCGTAAATATTATACAGTAGAGAATATATTTTCAGAAGATGTTTGATATGGTACAGCATTGAAAGCATGTTAGAAAACTTATGGTACATGCTGAGGTAAATAAACATTATGCAAGTAAAGAGGAAATATGAAATAGATATGCCCACGATGTAATGCGAATACTTTTGTTTTCAATTTACATAAATGGTTTGGACAAAAACACAGAGCATTTTTAAAGTAAACAGCAAATGAAGGAATAACATAAAACAGGGGGTCTTTGGAACAGTTGTAGTGTCCCTTGCTCTGAGCCAGAAGGCCTGGGTTCAAATTCCACATATTCCAGGGCAGTGTAATAACATTTCTGAATGGGTTGTATAGGAAAAAAAAGGAATAAGGTAAATTGCGTAGGAATAACACAGGAAATTGCAAGACGACAATTAGCTAGTCAAACTGGCAAATGCAGATCGTGGGGTACCATTAAAAAGTAGAAGTGGAGATAATCAAAGGTTCAAAAAGGTAAGTGCAATACTAGCATTTATACCATTGGCTTTCAAACTTAAAAAACACAATTATGCAAAACTGATTCAAAGTCCTAGATAACCCAGTGTGGAGCTGGAGGAACACAGCCAGGCCAGGACTCCACTAGTTTCAAAGTCTCCCCACCCCCAGCCTCTTCCCCGCCTCCTTGACCTGACACAACCTGTCTGTCTTCTCTCCCACCTATCCGCTCCTCCCACCTCACTGACCAATTCCCACCACTGACTACCTGCACTCACCGATCACCATCCCACCTACTTTCTCCAGCCCCACCCCTCCCTTCTCTGTTTATTTCAGAGCTCCCCTCCCCCTCCCCCATTTCTGGAGGGGGGTCCGGACCCGGAACGTCAGCTTTCCTGCTCCTCTGATACTGTCTGGCCTGCTGTGTTCCTCCAGCTCCACACTGCGGTATCTCTGACTCCAGCATTGGCAGTTATTACTATCTCTGATTCCAAGTCCTAGTTTGATCACATTTCTAAAACTGCTTAGAGTTCTGGTGTCTGAGAATATTAAGAACACTAAATCTCAGAAAGGAAAACAATAATTTATCAGAATGGCAACTGGAATCAGAGATTACAGCTATGAAAGAAATTTCAGAAAAAACTGAGTCTTTTTCTCTGGATAAAGGTGCAAAAATTGCTAGAGTGCAATTTTCAAATTTATTGGAAAACACATTTTAAAAGTGTGAGAAGTGAAACATGATTTCTATTAGTTTGCAAACTGGTAACGAACTAACAATTACTAGTGGAAAATAAAAAGTCCTCCAGTTTTTTTTATAGTTTATCATATGGAATTCCATCAGTGGCAATGAAGGCAGACAAATCATATAAACATGTGTAGTCAAGCACAGAACGCAAAAGTCCTCACAAAGTGCATCAGCATGTTTTCAAATACTGAAACATGGCACAAGCCTCAAATAATGTAGGAAATATTCGCAATTCTTAACAGTACCAACAAACAAAGCTCCTGTATTTTAAAGCTCACGAACAGAGGTTTTCTTGGAAAAAAACGATGCAAAAAGACTGACAATTAGTAAGCATCATCTTTTGCAGCACCTTAAATTGACTCCTTCACATCTGTTCGCTCTTACATCTTAACTGAAATACAAGAGACAAATTGGAAGACGGAGTCAAGTACCTGACAAGAATCAATGTAGGCTGTAGTATGAATAGTAACTGTACTGTTAAATTGGGAAACACGTCAAAGTTGCAAATAACTCAAATGACCCCTGAATAAAGTTAGATATTTTGTTCAACATATTGACATTAGTGAGGCTCACGTCCACTTTAAGTGTTGCAACACGGATGTTAAAAAAAAACTGTCTACAATTATTCACACTCAATATTAATTCGATCAGTTTACTCTTCCAGCTGAACATTAAAATTTTGATAAGGCTGGTTTTGCACAAATCAAAATATTGATGCCATGAGAATGCAAGATAAAAAACTACACTGATGATTCTTTGTAGGCAGGGCCATCTCAGTACTGAACAACTATCATGTAGAGTTCCTGGCTTTGTTGATTAAATATATTTTATCACTGAAAAGTTAACATACAGACACAGAAAACAAGACAACAACCCACAATGACACATTACCTTTAACATAATAATGTGTTCCAAGGTGTTTCACAGGAGTGGTTGTCAAACAAAATTTGACCACCAAATCACAACCACAAAACACAAGGCAGGTGATCAGAAACACTGCCAAGAATAGTTAAAATTTATTTTACACCATTTAAAAAAATTACAGAAACATGGCAAAATTAATCCCACATATGAGCAGTTGATTCAGATATTTTCTGGCATATGGGAAATAGGCCTCCATGCAGGAATGCAATAATCATTTAGGTTAAAAACAGCAAAAATATTTTTATTGAAAAATATAGGTCTCCTAAATGTCTACGTGCCTCCAATAAACACTCCTGAACAGAATACTCTTTGCATACAACAAGGATATACAGCTTCTCAAGTACACAGAGGTTCTGTTACATCTTTGAATATTCTGGACCAAGTCTTGAAACTTCAACATTGGGTAAGACCTTTTGGTAGTGTCAATCAAAGGTAAAGTCACTGTAGTCCCAGAGGACCACAGGGCTGTTCTCTCACTAGAAAGTGGTGCTTTAACGGAAGGTCACCACACCTCGAGTAAGGGGAGTGATTGAGAAAGATAGTCCTTCATGGTAAACTCTGTTGATGTGGGAGGCAAACTTGTGTGTTGGCGTCATTCTGCTCAGCCATCCAACCAAATGAGCTGATCAACTCCAGTTTAAGCAAGGTTCTGAATCAATTCTCGATCCAGCTTTCAGCTACTTATTAAGTATGAGATCTTAAACTTCAGAAAACAGAACTGATGCAAGAACACAAAGTCTCGTCATGAATCTTACAATAGGTCTGACCTGGTCCAGCATGTCGAAAGTAAGTCGGTGTCTGGCTCTGTTCTTTATGTTCTCTTTCAACTTCTCATCAATATCTTCCTTCTCTCCGATCTAACCTCCTGACAACGCCACTTCAAATTCAATTTCTTTGTGGAATGAACAGTCTCAGAGCTGGAACCTCGAGTTCACACAACAAAATAATACATCTTGATTACATCTGTCCCTTTCAACAAGGCAATGCGAAATTTGCTTTTCCTCTCCCAGGAGCTTTCATTTTTCAACTTTGATAGCCTGAAGCCTTCTTAGAACATAGAACATAGAACATAGAACATTACAGCGCAGTACAGGCCCTGCCTTGATAAACATGATTTCCTGCCAAAAACATTTTCCATTCTACGACTCCATCCTCTAAAGAGCAACACAAGTGTTAGAGGTCTTTAATACCTACATTTCTCAAAGATTTTATTTTTCCCACTACCAAACAGGTTCTTCTGTCACGTCCCACACAATCCTGCATAAAGACACTCTGTCATCTTTTGGTGCCAATCCATTTTGTTGCCATTTTATCTATCCTACTTTGGTTCGTGGTCTTGAGAGAGATTTCTTGTGGCTCATTCCAAAGTATCACATATTCCATGCCTCCTCACCCACATTAATTCCTACTATATCGAAATCAAGGTTAAAGCACGGACCATTCGTATTCATACTGTTTTTAACTTTAAATTTACGACTTCAAATCTGCAGAATTCCCTGCACCTCTCAGCATCATCCACCTCGTAGAGCTTTTAAAAGACTTGAAAACCAAACTTGGCAAACCTATTCAATATTCTGGGATTTAGCTGTTCTTTGTATTCCAGCTTTTAAACCCCAGTCTTTAGTTCCCACACTTGGGAATAAAAATGCAGCATCACTAATATCAAGACAGAAGGAAAATACAGCCTACAACTCAGAAATCATGTTATACGAAAAAATAAGAGCTCCACTTTATCAAAATGAATCTGCAAATATCAAGATTAAATATTTGTTGACACAACATACAAACAAATTATCTGCTATATTTTCATCATGAGACACCTAAAAGGACTGGACTCAACACAATCAGCTTTATTCCACAAAATCTGGTTACTATTTTGAAATTTGCTCTTTCTGAACTACACCTGTAGAATGAAATTGTTCAAGACATAGCAAAGCATCAGAATTAACTGTCAAACTACAAGAACACTCCTCTGTTTAATATTTGAAGATTTATGCTAACTATTCTATTAAGATAAATGTTATCATTCACTCTTGTATATAGGCTTCATATCTCTTTCAATTCAAAGTCAATGGCCTACTGGTATTCTCACTGGACTGTTAATCCAGAAACCCAGATAATGTTCTGGGGTCCCGGGTTCGAATCCCACCATGGCAGATTGTGGAATGTGAATTCAATAAAATATTTGGAATTAAGAATCTAATGATGGCCATGAATCCATTGTTGATTGCTGGAAAAACCCATCTGGTTCACTAATGTCCTTTAGGGAAGGAAACTGCCATCCTTACCTGGTCTGGCCTACATGTGACTCCAGACCCACAGCAATGTGGTTGACTCTTTACTGCCCTCTGGGCAATTACAGGCAGGCAACGAATGTTGCCTCGCCAGCGACGCCCTCATCCTGTGAATGAATGAAGAATATACCTTTTACTGCCAAAGAGAGTTAAAATAATTGGATAAATGCTTGCTTCACCAACATTATTGGTATGGGACGATATAGGAAAAGTAGAACATTTGATCTGAAACATTCTCAGTGAATGCCTAACTTCACTCATCTAAAATTCATCCGAAGGTTGTGTGGGCAGTTTAGCCCATACCAACCCGGAAGATCCCAGTCTGTTGAAATAAATGGCAGAAAGGACAATTATACTTACCACACCCAAGTTTTTTTTGGGGGGGTGGGGGAAGAATCAGCAAGGCTGCCACTTATGATTGCTGTTGACTGCTAAACAAATTTGCATGTGGACATTGACTGATGTTACATTTGGATTCAACTACAAAGTCTCTGCGGTTGTATCACTTCACATAAGGAGTCAAAGTACGTACATTAATTTTGATTGGAATGGAAGTCATATAATTAAGAAGAGTAGAGGAAATTGGTGAGAAACAAGTCACAATTCTGTAGCTTTCTTTTATGCACGCAAGGAATGACCAGGCCAGCATTTATTGCTCATCCCAAACTGCCTAGAGGGCAGTTAAAAGTCAGCTACATTGCTGTGGGTCTGGAGTCACATGTAGGCCAGACCAGGTAAGGATGGCAGTTTCCTTCCCCAAAGGAAGTGAGTGAATTAAATGAATTTTTCCAATATTCTACAATAATCATTTCATGGTCATTGCTCAACTCTCAATTCCAGATTTTCATAGAATTCGAATTCTACCATCTGTCATGGCAGGAAAGTCAGGCCTCTGGATCAACAGTGCTGAGAAAATACTACTGGTCCACCACCTCCCCAAATTAAAGCAGTAATCGAGGAAACTGACGTTGAACAGCAATCTGTTTAAGGTTACTTCAATAAAATTCAAACCAAACTTTATTCCAGCATTCACCACACACCTCCAAGAGTAATATCCAACAGTCACAGCATTTAGGACAATGTCTTGCCAAATAATCTCTTTCAGGGATAGAAAAGTATACAGAGTTGCTGGCAGTATCAAATTTTATACTTCTATGTGATGCTTCTGTGTGCTCTTTAAAACCTCTCTCTGATGACAATGTTGATAGATTAAATGAATGGGCAAATTGTGGCAAGTAGACTTCAATGCGGGGTTATACATTTTGGGCATAAAAAAGGGTAGAACAAAATACTTCTGAAATCATTAAAATGCAAGAAACAGTAGAAGTCCAAAGAAATTGGTGCTTCATTAAAATGTCAGCAAAGGGGACAGAAAAGAACCATGGTGGCTCAATACAGAAAACAAACTAGAATACAAGGAAATAGACGCCTTGCTTCCCCTGCACAAGCCTTTAGACAGACAATACCTGGAGTACTGTGAGCAGTTGAGTACAACACCGATTATGGCATATTGCATATGCCTCGTAGAGAACACTCTGTAGATTACTAGAATGATATTTGGATTCCAATGATTAAAAGAGACTACACAAATCCAAGTTTATATTGCTTTAAATTTAGACAGTTAAGGATGATTTAATCCAAATTTTCAAGATACTTGGCGGAACAGAAGTAGAAAATTGAAAGAAATGATTTCTATCATTGGGAAGTCTAGGGCCAGAATATAAAGATTAGAAACAGGGTCTTCAAGAAAGATTTTAGACAATACTTTTTTATTCATAGGGGATAGAAGTTTGAAACTTCTTTCTGCAAACTCGTGCCAGATTACTGGTTCATTTTAATGCAGAGATTGATAGCACTTATTTTCCAAAGATAAACAACAAAGAATTAGATCATGGATCAGCAATAATCTCACTGAATGGTGGAACAAGCTTGAGCAGCTAAACAGACCATTTCCATTCAAAGTTCCCTCTAAACTGCGCAGCCGTTGCGAAGCTCCACTCATGGTGACCAGTGTGCCAATGCTTAGCTTCCATTTCTGGAAGCTGCTGGCATGCATAGACCTCACTGGTCCACACAGCAGTAGGAAAACTTAAGAGGGAAACCTGTTCTTGCCCCTACGTTTCAAGCTTTTGGTCACTTTTTGGTCAGTTAAGAGAAAGGGTCACCAGACCCAAAATGTTAACTCCGATTTTTTCTCCATAGATGCTGCCAGACTTGCTGAGCTTTACCAGCAACTTCTGTTTTTGTTCCTGATTTACAGCATCTGCAGGTCTTTAGGTTTGTACTTAGTAACACTCCTGTTGAGTGCATAGGGATGGTTTACTGCACTGAAGACAACACATCAATGAAAGTGGCTATTTTGATGGAACAGACAGCAGTAGGGATTATATATGGAAACAGCTGGTATGCAAAGCAAAGAGGAACTGAGTACCTGGGACTACCAAGAAACAAGATAGATCCAGAGGATGTTTAACTGGTTTGCAGAACAGAGAGTGACAGAAGGAATACTTAGCAAAGAGAATGCCACCCAGCAGGTTAGAACATACGGACTGTACTGCGCTGTACAATGCTTCGGCCCACGATGTTGTGCCGAACTTTTACTCTAAATTCAAGGTCTATCTAACTTCCACCCCTACCTTATACTATCATCCATATGCCTATCTAACAGCTGCTTAAATGCCCCTAATGAGGCCAACTCCACTACCCTCTCCGGCAATGCATTCCACGCCCCTACCATTCTCTGAGTAAAGAACCCACCTCTGATGTCTTCCCTGTATCTACCTCCACTCACTTTAAAACTATGCCCCCTCATAATAGCTACCTCCACCCTAGGAAAGAGTCTCTGGATATCCACTCTATCTCTACCTCTGATCATTTTGTACACCCCTACCAAGTCACTCGCATCCCTCGTTGTTCCAAAGAGAAAAGCCCTAACTGTCTCAACCTTTCCTCGTAAGACCTTCCCTCCATTCCAGGCAACATCCTGGTAAATCTGCTCTGCACCTTTTCCAACGCTTCCACATCTTTCCTGTGACGAGGCGACCAGAACTGGACACAACACTCCAGATGTGGCCGAACCAGGCTTTTGTATAGCTGGAGCACAACTTCACGGCTCTTGAACTCAATCCCTCTATTAATGAAAGCTAACACACCATACGCCTTCTTAACAACTCTATCCACCTGGGTGGCAGCTTTCAGGGAACTGTGGACATGAACCCCAAGATCCCTCTGCTCCTCCACACTGCCAAGAATCTTTCCATTAACCCTGTATTCTGCTTTCAAATTTGTCCTTCCAAAATGAATCACCTCACACTTTTCAGGGTTAAACTCCATCTGTCATTTCTCAGCTCAGCTCTGCATCCTCCCCTTTGTAGCCTAGAACAGCCCTCCACACTATCCACAACTCAACCCACCTTCGTATCATCCGCGCATTTACTAATCCACCCTTCCACTCCTACATCCAAATCATTTACAAAAATCACAAACAGAAGAGGATGCAGAACAGATCCTTGTGGTACATCACTCATAACTGAGCACCATGTTGAATGGGGAAACAGAGGTATGGATTGCATCATTGACTGTGCAATAATAGGAGATCCCGACCCCAAGCACCAGCCCAAGTTCTCCACTCCCAATAGCTCTTCTGCACTAACACTATTGTCAGTAGCCACTAGTCAAGAAAACTGAATTCGTGGATAAGGTCTAAATTTGTGAAATTCACTGTTTCGGGAGGCCATCAAATGTCTAATGAAAAGCTGAAGATGAGTGACGCCACTCAAGCAGACATATTTCTGCCAATACTACATGAAATGCTTTATCACACTTAAGAGTAAGGTTATCCTTATTTTTGAAACACCTCATCTCTCAGTTTTATTTAAAATTAGTTCTGCACAAAGTTCAGTTCAAAATCTGAGTGGAGAATAAGGAAATTAGAAGGCAAAGATGACCTTAATGCAAAAGAATGCATATCGCTACACATCTTTAGTATAATTCTCCTCTTCCTCCTCATTTTTACAAATATAATTTATAAATCTAAACAATAGGCTTTAAAAAGGAGAGGACATTCAAAGTACTTCAGTAGTCCTGAAAATGGAAAGCACTAGGGACAGGCAGTTTGGAGGCAAACTGTGAAAAGATTACCTTATGAGAGTTCACTGAAATCCCAAAGGAACCTCCTTAAAAAATCACTGTCCCATACTGGAAACAAACCACTTCCCAACTAACTTCAATTTTTCAGTTCCACAACATCTTTATCACAAATACTGAAAAATTAGCAGCATCAATCAAGAAGTTATTTGGTCACCACTTTGTGGTTGTTAAGAGACACTTGGCTGGCTAGAAAATGTCTGCCTTGAGATACTGCAGGAATTACAAAGGGTTATGCAGGGAAAGAAGGATAAAGAGGTGAGGCATGAGTGTAACATTTAAAAACTAAAACACATTTGGGGATCTCATCTTAATGTAGAATTACAGTGGGGAAAAATCCTGGGGCTTGCAATACACAGAAGACAACCATCAAGGGAAATATTTGGATGAACCACGCAGAGAAAAGTAGTAGCATAAACATGCACGGAACCTTGATTAGTCTGGGATCAGTTCTAGACCTCATATTAGCAAAACAATTACTGGTCCTGGAGAAAGTACAAAAACGATCCACAAGGGTAGTATTAGAACTGAGAGGTTACAATTACAAGAAAGATGAAACAAGGCAAAGTTCTTTCCTGTTAAAGATAATGCAAGCAGTGAGGAGACCTGATGGAGCTCTTACAATGATCAAAGGGTTGGATTGGGTAGATTTAGAGGTTTCAATTGCAATTAATACTAACTATGATCCATAAGTACAAGAGTGTCTCCAGTGAAGCATTCAGAAGAAACTGCTTCAGTTAAGAATGCAGAATTCACAAAATGTAGTGGTTGAAGCAAATAGCATAAATGTCTTTAAAGGAAACCTACATAATCACAAGGAAAAAGGGATAGGATATGTTGACAGGGTGAGATGATAAAGCAGGAGAACACTTTTATAGTGCACAAGCACCAAATATCTCCTGGGCCAACCAGATTAACAGGTCAGAATTTTTCCAGCTCCTGAACAGTAGGGGAAATCGCGAGTCACTTGGGATAAGACTGTGAGACTGAAAAAATGAAATTCATGAAGTCAAGAAGAAAAAGTCCAATTTTCCATGTAAGGATTCAACAGCTAAATGAGAATCCTACTCGAGTGACGAGGGGCCTATTTGTATGCGTTAACATCTCATCTTTTTTATATACAAGTTGTTATTTTCATTGTTATTTGTTATTGTGACTGGAGCAGTCACAAGAAACCAGATAGCAACGATGTCTGACATCAAAGTCTGACCCAGTATCTTGCAGCTCCAGTTCACAGGCATCTTCTCCAAGCCTCCATCTTGATCATCATTCCCCAGCACCTCTGAGCATGCTGCTTGAGCAGTGACTGCCTACATCCTTTATCCATGAATGTTGACATCAGACAAGCACCAGAATCACCATATATCATCTCCAACTGACTTGTATTATAGTTCTGCATTTTGAAGCTCACTGACCTTTTATGGCAATGTTGCTGCCAGACCTCTGCGCCATCAGGGGCAGCCACCCAAACTTGTGCAGTGGAATAAGGTGCATCTCGGGGGTCTTCAGTAAGTACTTCCGCTACTTGTGAGCAAGTTAGCATGTGCATGGTGCCAGAGAAGTGTTGTACATACATAAATGAGGTAAACGGTAGAGAACTACACAAATAAATAACTTATACAGCACAGAAAGGGAAACCCTCGAAATCTCCCCAAAACTGACAATAGCCAATTTGGGGAAAATTCAGCCCTTGGTACTTTTCAGGAACCAGAAAATTTCAGGAAACTTAGTAATTATGGCTGTTTAACTAAAGCTGTGGAATATTTGTCAGCAAATAATTTAGATGTGCTCATAAGGGACAAAATCACATTAAAGTGCATGGTCTTAATTTATGAATTACAGTCTTAATCTAGAAGAAGAGATTTGAAGTAAAAAGCAGGAAAAACTTTAACTATATGAAAATAAATAAGTGTAATCTGGTAGCAATTTTTTTTTTCATTTGTGGGATGTGGGCATCACTGGCTAGCCAGCATTTTTTTGCCCATCCCTCGTTGCCATTGAGAAGGTAGTGGTGAGCTGCCTTCTTGAACCGCTGCAGTCCTCCAGCTGTGGGTCGACCCACAATGCTATTAGTGAGGGAATTCTGGGATTTTGACCCAGCGACAATGAAGGAACTGCAACATATTTCCAAGTCAGAATGGCGAGTGGCTCAGAGGGGAACTTGAAGGTGGTGCTCCTATATGTCTGACGCCCTTGTCCTTCTAGGTGGATGTGGTCATGGGTTTGGAAGGTGCTGACTGAGGATCTTTCGTGAATTTCTGCAGTGCATCCTGTAGACAGTATACACTGTTACTACTGACCGTTGGAGGAGGAGGGTGTGGACGCTCGAGGATGCAATGCCAAACAAGCAGGCTGCTTTCTCCTGGATGGTGTCAAGTGTCAACTGTTGTTGGGGCTGCACCCATCCAGGCAAGTGGGGAGTATTCCATCATGCTCCAACTTGTGCCTTGTAGATGGTGGACAGGCTTTGAGGAGTCAGGAGGGGTGTTACTCGCTGCAGTATTCCTAGTTTCTGGCCTGCTCTTGTAGCTATTGTGTTAATGTGGTGAGTCCAGTTGAGTTTCTGCTCAATGATAACCCCCAGGATGGTGATAGTGGAGGATTCAGTGATAGTAACACCATTGACTGTCAAGGGACGGTGGTTAGATCGTCTCTTATTGGTGATAGTCATAGCCTGGCATTTGTGTGACACGAATGTCACTTGACACTTGTCAATCCAAGCCTGGACATTGTCCAGCTCTTGTTGCATTTGAACATGGACTGCTTCAGTATCTGAGGAGTCACGAATGGTGCTGAACACTGCGCAATTGTCAACGAACATTCCCACATCTGACCTTATGATGGAGGGAAGGTCATTGATGAAGGAGCTAAAGATGGTTGGACCTAGGGCACTACCCTGGGGAACTCATGCAGAGATGTCCTGGAGCTGAGATGACTGACCTCCAACAGCCACGGCCATCTTCCTGTGTGTCAGGCATGACTCCAACCACCGGAGAGTTTGCCCCCAATACCCATTGATTCCAGTTTGCTAGGGCTCCTTGATTCCACACTCAGTCGAATGCAGCCTTGATATCAAGGGCTGTCACTCTCACCTCACCTCTGGAATTCAGCTCTTCTGTACATGTTTGAGCGAAGGCTGTAATGAGGTCAGGAGCTGACTGGCCCTGGCAGAACCCAAACTGGTCACCACAAAGCAAGTTATTTCCAAGCAGGTGCTGTTTGACAGCACCGTTGATGACACCTTCCATCACTTTACTGATGATCAAGAGTAGACTGATGGGGCAGTAATTGGCTGGGTTGGATTTGTCCTGCTTTGTGTGTACAGGACATACTTGGGCAATTTTCTACATTGTCGGGTAGGTACCAGTGTTGAAACTGTTCTGGAACAGCTTAGCTAGGGGAGCAGAAAGTTCTGGAGTACAAGTCTTCAGTACTATTGCCGGAATGTTGACACGGCCTGTAGCCTTTGCAGTATCCAGTGCCTCCAATCGTTTCTTGATATCACGTGGAGTGAATCGAATCGGCTGAAGACGGGTATCTGTAATGCTGGGGACTATTGAAAGAGGCCAAGATGGATCATCCACTCGGCACTTCTGGCTGAAGATTGCAGCTAATACTTCAGCCTTATCTTTTGAACTGATGTGCTGGGCTCTATCATAGAGGGAAAATTTCTTCACTCAAATGCTTATGAAACTTTGGAATTCTTTACCCAGAGCAATGGAAGCTCCGTGGTTTAGTATATTCAAGGCAGAGATCAACAGATTAGAAGGGAATCAAGGATATGGGAATGACACATGAAAGTAAAGATCAAATAATTCAGTCATAATTCTACTGAAAGGTGAAACACTCAAAAGGTGAACCAGTTCGCCTTCTCTTTCTTATTGTCTCAAACAAAACCACACAATCTTTTTACCTTTTGTCAACCTTTGCAAAAGGCTGACAGAAATGGCCCAGTTACTTGAAAGCAGAACTACTGCTGGGTGATTAAAAGACATTATTTTTTATGTCCAACATTGAGAGCTCATACAGAGTAAAATGCTCCGGTGTAGCAGTCTGTGCGAGTTTGCTTTAAGTCTCATGAGTTCCACATCTTTGAAATTGTGATTACAGCATTTTACTGAAGCAAGCAGTACCTTAAAACCTTGCAATTTTTAGTATTTATTTTACGTAGATTTAGTGTAATGTCACAATACAGGCTTTTACAACAGCTCAATTGTTTATTTTAAAAATTCAGGACTTGTGAAACTAATATTAATGTCAAAAAAATTTAAAGAAATAGTTGCTAGATGCTTAATGACTACAATTATCATTTACCTATCAGCTGTAGGCTTTCATTATGGGGATTCCTGTCACTTGAAAAGGTTTACCATACTTTTGAGAAGTTTTTGATTTCAATGCAAAGCCACTAGGTGGTGTGCATTGCATCTGGGGTGTGGTAAACAAAATATGCCCTCTTTGCCCCTCAGCAACTCGACTTCCTTCAGATAATTATGGACTAGGTAGTTGGAAGACAATTTACTCTTAAGGGTTATGCAAAGGTTGGGATGATCAAAATGATGGGGAAAATGAGAAAAAGAAAACGTTAACATACCTATGTGACAGAAATAAAACTCTCTCTGTAATGGTGAAAATGCTGTCACATAAATCAGATGGCTACTATTTTTAAATAAAGGTAAAACAACATAAGCATGAAAATCCAACATTCTGCTGTAAGATTTTCTTCCACTGCTATTTGAGAATTCATTGTCAGCCAATTTTAACAGCAATTAGAAGGAAACTATAGATTTGGGTGGGGATGGCAGAACAAATAGGGTGACAAATTCACATTTGTTGAGATAGTGCTTCCAAATAAATTTTAATGTTGTTTAAACGTTTGATAAACAAATCAAATTTACGTTTTCAGCAATCTTGAATTTTAAATACCTAACAAGATCAACTGCGAAAGATTTTAAACAAATACAACAGTCGGCAATTTGTGGAAGAAATACTAAAACATTATCTTTCATCTTGGTGGTACAGTATGTTTAGCATAAGCACAGCCACTGCACAGCACTACACTCTTTTTCAATTAAAAGGTCCAGATGTTTATGAAGCTCCAGTAGGCACAGACACTTACTAGAAATGCTTTATCTGCATTGCAATAATCACTACAACATCAGTTCTCAGCTGCATTACCATATTCATGATTTTTCAGCCTATTATTCCACCCCACCTCCTAACATACCAGTTAATTATACAGTATACGAAACAAAGGATGTATTTTGATTGCTCTAGAGCATGTAGATTTGATGAAGACTTATTTTTCCTGCAACAAAACATGCAAATGGTTTAAAGTGGAAAATTGACAATTTACATATTTGAAAGGTTTCAGGTAGTAAAAAATGTTGTAGTATCTACTTGTGGTTTAGTTTAGATACTTCTAAGAAATATTAAGTGGAAATTACAGGAATTATTGAGAATTATAAAATAAATATTGCACAAAATACACTTAAAAATCATGGTATCACATTTCTCCACAATTCCATCTATTACTCACAAGACAAACTAACAGGGATTTGTAAAATGTGTTTCATAGCTCTGCTGTGGTGATTAATTAAATAAATAGCCACCGTTTCACAAATCATTCCCTTAATTAGTCTTAAAAAGACACATCACATACTTGAGCTTTAAAACCATCTGAAACTCACAGAAGGAAGTGAACGATACCACGACAAATCTGTGCTGTTCCATACCCATCGTCACTAGGCAGGCACAGTTTCCTATAATACCATGCAGCCCTGAGGCTCTCTCACAGTTTTCACAGGTGCTGTAATCAGCTGGAATTCAACTCCAGCTGCTCTGAGAAGATGTTCGATTTAATTATTCTGTGCTTTCCCAAAGGAAAAAGAAAATGAAGGGAACAAAAGAGCACAAGAACACAGACTAAAATCAAAGACAGACTGCAAATGTCCTTGACAAGGATTCTGACAACAATTATGTTTAATATATAGAAATAGGTTGAATTATATAAATATGAAAGGATTTTACCCTGAAACAGTGCAGGAACATTCCCAGACATTCAAATTACTTATACAATTTGAATAATTTTAATTCGAAACAGTGTGTTGAAAAGCCATTGCAGTACAAGTTAACAAAACAAAATTGGATTTAATATCCCAATCTAATAAGGAACGGTGCACATATTCCTGCATAGAAACATTTTTCTCTCCAATGGGACCATGCTACATTATTTCAGTAAACTCATTCTGGATTCATAATTTTGTTATCTATTTTTAAAACAGAACCCACAAATAAACAAATAAACAAACAAACAAACTGCAATCATGACCAAAGACGGGGATGAAAAGTAATGACAACAACTGACCAGGAGAAGCTAGATAAGGTGCGAGGGTAGAAACTTGAGAATTACACAAACAGACTGAGCATTCACAAATTGCTCAAAATTTTCATCCTTCCATTTGTAATGACATCCGAACCCCTTGAGTCTGTTCCAGCCTCATTACATTCTCAGCCATCTGCTATTTGCTATCTTATAAAACCAAGGTCCAATTTTAAGGTCTGTGATAAACTGTAATATGGAATCCATTAGGTAAGTTTTTCATTATGTGCAAATGCTCAACCCATTCTGTTTTACATTTAACACCTATAGTAAACAAAAAGATGGTTACTACTTCATGAGTTTCAAACTTTTACTTATTATTAATACAAAGTTTACTATGTATGAAATCAAGTAAGCATTTGGATGCTAAACTGAAATAATGAGCGCAGGAGGATGAAGACCCACACCCACACAAGGCATTAATGAAGATTTTACAACATTAAAGGTTGAGGTTTTGAATTTAGCATTGCACATTAAATGTTCAAGAAAATCAGCCACTTGTTTTGTTACACAAATACATATAAAAGGAGTATTTTGCAAATAAAACTACAGTTAAGGATTTTTTACAGTTTGGAAGTCAGTGCATTCAACGGCAGCCTCTTGCATCCTCCCCAGCAGCTAGAGGACAAAAAAAGCAAAATAGTGTCTTTTGGAACCTCTTCAATGAATAGTGTTAAAAATTCCATTAATAACTTACTGTACTGTAGCAACAAAAAACTGCCATCAGACAATCAAGTGATAACTGAACTGTTTTCTCTGAAAGCAGTTCCAAAGAACATTCCTTTGAACAGTCCTCATTGAAGCAGAAGCAATTCAACCCATTCAATTGGGCTGCAATTACCCAAAGCACAGTTTGCATCCATTACCATTACGGATCTCCATAACGAATAAAATTTCCTACAATTTAACAAAAGGAAATAGATAATGACATTTTAGCTACTGGACCAAACATTTACTTTGTTAACATAATTTTGACTTTTAGGTCATAGTCTCTACTCACTATCACAGACAATTTAAACCAATTAAGATACCTGCTGCTCTAAAAGTGCATTCAACTGACCAGTTTTGCAAGAAAAACAAACTGATGTAAACTGTCCCTTTGCAGTTCCTGCTATAATAGAGATAGTCAGAGGTGATCTTTTCGTTCACTAACAAAAAAAAAAATTAGTCAGTCAATGAAACCCTCTGTCATATTTGCAATGTTCACAGGTTTTTCTGGCGGCTCCGCAGGAATCAATCATTTTAACATGGCTGTGACATCATGTCGACCCAAGGCCCTCAGGAGTGACTGAACCCTGGGTAATCATATTGCCATTTTTAATGTGCTTTTTTTTTTAAAACAGACATATGTCCGCTCTTACCACTTGCTTTTATTCCCCGATTCTTTACTTAAGGAATTTCACATCCGCTGCATCTAAAAACATCCTGCATGGAACGTGCAACTACTTCAATAAAGAACTGCGTTCTGATATTCTTTCAAATGGATACAATCCCCGCATATGTCAATAGTGTGATTCAGAATCAAGTTGTACAGCACGAACACAGACCTGTCGGTCCAACGTTCTACATTATCCCAAATTAATTTAGTTCCATTTACCAGCATTTGGCCAATATCCCTCTAAACACTTCCTATTCATGTACCCATCCAGATGCCTTCTAAATGCTGTAACTGTACCAGTCTTCACCACTTCCTCTGGCAGCTCATTCCATACACACTATCTTCTAAGTGAAAACGTTACCTCTCTGTTACTTTTTAAATCTTACCTTAAAACAATGCTCTGTAGCTTTGAACTCTCTTACCCAAGGAAAAAGACCTTGGCTATTGACCCTGTCCATGCCCCTCATGATTTTATAAACCTCTGTAAGGTCAAGTCTCAGGCTCTGATCCTCCAGGGAAAACAGTCCTAGCCTATTCAGATTCTCCCTTTAGCTCAAACCCCCCAACCCTAGCAACATCCTTGTAAATCTTTTTGAACCCTTTCAAGTTTCACAACATCTTAATACGTATGCAAAAAAAAGGGACAGCACAGTGGCTCAGTGGTTAGAAACACTGCCTCACAGGTGCCAGGGATCCAGGTTTCATTCCACAGCTGACTGTCTGCATGGAGTTTGAACGTTCTCCCAGTGTCTGCGTGGGTTTCCTCCAAAGCTCCGGTTTCTTCCCACAGTTCAAAGATGTGCAGGCTAGGTGGATTAGCCATGCTAAATTGCCCGTAGTGTTCACAGATGTGTAGCTTAGGTGGGTTATAGGGGGATGGGTCTGGGTAGGATGGTCCAGGTCAATGTAGACTTGTTGGCACGAAGGGCCTGTTTCCACACTGTAGGGGATTCTATGATCTATGATCTTTCCTTTAGCAAGATACCGGAATTGAACGCAGTATTCCAAAACTGGCCTCACCAACGTCCTGTACAGCTGCAACACGACATGCCAACTCCTATACTGAATGCCCTAACTAATAAAGGCAAGCGTACCAAACGCTATCTTCACTACCCTGTTACCTGTGACTCCACCTTCAAGGAACTATGAACCTACACCCTTAGGTCATTATGTTTTACAACACTCCCCAGGACTTCACTGTTAAGTGCGCAAGTCCTGGTCTGATTTACCCTAGTAAAATGCAATGTCTCACATTTATCTAAATTAAACTCTACCAACTGGCCCATCTGATCAAGGTCCCGCTGTACTTTGAAATAACCTTCTTCACTGTCTATTACATCATCAATTTTGGTGTCATCTGCAAACTTACCTCCTACGTTCACATCTAAATCATTTAACTAAATGCCAAAAAGCAGTGGACCCAGCACCAATCCTTGTGGCACACCACTGGTCATTGGCCTCCAATCCAAAAAGCAACCCTCTGTCTCCTACCTTCAAGTAAATTTTGAACCCAAGTTGCTAGCTCCCCCTATATTCCACATGACGTAACCCTGTTAAGTCTACCTTGAGGAACCTTGTCAAGCACTTTACTGAAGTCCATATAGACAACATCCACCACTCTGCATTCATCAATCCCCTTCATCACTTTAAAAAAAACTTTCAGTTCGTCCCTCTTATGTTTCCCAGCATTTTTGGGACTTTTGTTTGCCATTCTTTGTAAAGGCAGAATCAAAGTATGTATTGAATTAGGCTGCCATCTCTATTCCCCATTGCAACACCCTGAATCGGACTGTAAGCAACCTACGTTGGTCTTCACTATTTTTCTCTTGATATACCTATGGAAGCTTTTACAATCAATTTGTATGTTTCCCGCAAGGTTATTGTAGTAGTCTGTTTTCCTCCTCTTAAATTAATCCCTTTATCCTCCTTTGCTGAAATCTCAAACTGCTCTCAACCCTCAGGTCTGCTGCTTTTTTTGGCCTCTTAAATAGAGATCAAACTGTACACACTACTCCCAACACTATGTACAATTTAACAAGACCTTAATTTTTAAACTCCAACCCTCTAGCAATGAAGGCCAAAATTCCATCTGCATTCTTAATCACTTGCTGCACCTATATGCTAGTTTGTCTGTTTCTGGCACAAGAACACTCAGATCTGTCTTAGCTGTACTTTTTTTTTTTAAAAAAGAAGTCTCCCAACATTTAACTTATTGTCTGCCTTTAGATTTTTCTAACCAAAGTACAGGACCTTTCACTTTCCTACATTAAATCCCATCTGTCAACATTTTTACCCACACATTCAACTTATCTATATCCTGTTGCAGATTATGTTGTTATCATAACATCCCCTCCCACTTATTTTTGTATCAGCAGCAATTTAGATAATTACACTATTCCCCCTCCCCCATGTCACTAATATAGACAGTAAATAGTTGAAGCCTAGCTCCATAGCTAGACAAGGGGGCAGCCCTTCTAAGCGAACTCCAGAAACAGCTGTGGCCAGCAAACAGGTGGTGCTGCAGCTCCTCAAAAAGGATAACAGCAGACAGTGGCTACATACAGCCATGATAAAGTTGAGTTCCAACGGCTGGCCTACAGCACTATGAGAAAATGCCTCTTGGTGCAGATGAAGGCCACAGGCACACTGGGCTCTATCTTGGGAGGGTTCATTACAGGAAGGACTGAAAAGTAGGAAGTTACATTTTTATTTCATGTTGTATTAATTTATTTTAACTATTATTTCATTTATCAATCTAAGAATTTAGTATTTAAAAATATAAATGCTTAATTTCTGCTGAGGAAGGCTCTACTGAACCCATTTCCACTTTCAACTAAACTAAATTACTTAAATTTGTGATCTTTAGGAACACAATCACAACTTAAGTGAATTCTTCCAACATGAGGAAGACCCTGGTTTCAAACTGATATTCCAGCTGGACTGCTACAATCTGCATCAGTTTCTAAAAGGACATGGGCAGCAAGTCTGTGTAAACACCACCAACCAAATGTTTTCCTCCAAGTTACACACCACCTCAACCTATAGCTCTATCACTGTTAGGAGGAGCACATACACCATGCACAACCTGCAGTAATTCAAGAAGGTTGTACCGTCCCATGGACAATACTAGAGAAGGCCATGTCAGTTACACATTCCGTGATCAAATGGCATTATTACCTTATTAGCCTTGACCCATTTCTGCTCATGAAGCACCATTTTAAACTACAGATCATATGCTCAGGATGGTTGATGTAGCACACTCACCTGAAGATCAAAAGCTCAACAAAGACAGATGCACAAAAATAGCCAGTTCCCAATATGGTGGAATGCACTGCAGAAGATCTAACGTCAGCAGACATCAGTAAAAAGAGGAAAAGCTCAGAAGTGAACTAACGTCTATGAAACATTTACCTGTACTATTAAGTGAAGGTGGAGCCTTCTTTATAAGGGCTGCCCGGTGGCTCAGTGGTTAGCACTGCTGCCTCACAGCACCAGGGACCCGGGTTCGATTCCACCCTCGGGTGACTGTCTGAGTGGAGTTTGCACGTTCTCCCCATGTCTGCATGGGTTTCCTCCGGGTGCTCTGGTTTCTTCCCACAGTCCAAAGATGCGCAGGTTAGGTGGATTGGCCATGGTAAATTGCCCACAGTGTTCAGGGAATTGTAGATTAGGTGGGTTACAGATGGATAGGTCTGGGTGGGATGCTCTGTGGTTCAATGTGGACTTGTTGGGCCGAAGAGCCTGTTTCCACACTGTAGGGATTCTATGATGATGTGGGCAAAGAGATGCTGGGGCTTTGGGAGGATTACAAGAACCAATCTAGTCTTTCTGCCAAATAGTTAAAAGGACTGAATCGGTTTGAAATGATTATGCAAGCTGTAAATTCAGTTACCAGCATGGGGAATATGCTCATAGAGGAAGCAATGAAATTTGTCACAGGATGATTTATCAAAATTAATCAGATTAAAATACAACAATGTGGTCAGCGATGCAGTCAATAAGTTGACAAAACTTGGTCTCTGGTCAGACGAAACTTGAATTGATTTTAAAAAAGAAAATGTCATTGACTAAAGAACCAAAGTTACAAATATTCAACTCTTAACAACAAGGCTACCAAAGAATTTAGAAAAATCACGAACAAAACATAAGTAAAATTGGGTATTTCACAATGCACTTAATGATTTCTTCGACAGAAGTGCAACTAAAAACATATACATCATCAAGATGCCCATTCATGAATGTCACTTGGTCTGGTTGATGCACCATTCAGAAGCATAAGCAGAAATTTGTTATCAGCAATAAAATTCAGATAAAATGTCTACATAACATCTATGTGAAGAATGCATTTAATTTTGGCACAACAGGTCCTAATTCAAATTTAATATTTCACAACAATCAATCTAGTGTCATGAACGCTTAAGAAAAATAGCACTGAGTTTTAGTCAATGTTCAAATGTACAGATTGTCAAGCTTCTCCAAAAGAAAAATGTAACCATGGTTCAATACAAACAGAATAGCAAAAAAAAAACTTAAAGGCTGAGAAATCTTGGCTGACAGAAGTTCTCAACCTTTAACAAAATGCCATCCAAAGGAACATTAACTTTCCATCTTAGATGCTGTAAAAACACTAAAAAACGATAGATGTTTATTATCAGCCATTTCTATTCAAACCACTTAATTATATCTTTTGGGTTTTAAAAAAAATGTGGCAATGGTATTCTGTAATAATCAGGTGAATGCATTCTCAGATTAATATTCTGGAATCCAATGTGTTAATTTGATGCAAGTTTTAGCTGACAATATGTGATTAATGTGTTCCAATGCTAGCTGAGCTTCTGCCTCTGACAGTTTAAAATGCTAGGTTTCTTTATCAGTATCAGTATTTGACACGCCTTTGCCTGCTGCTTTGCTAGGACCACCACTAATTTGTAATGAACTTGCTTTTCATGAAACACCATGGTTTTTTTTAATTCTGTCAGTGTCATTTCCTTGAAGAAAATTACAAGTTTCTATAGGTGTGATTACTGACAAGCATTTGTGGTTAAGAGGCACAGCTTTACAAAGAGGTCTGCAGTTAATAATACTCATTTAAAACAGCTCATTATTAATGGTTGACAACAAAATGAGCAGAAACTTTTTTAAACTTTATTAGAAGCTAGACTGATTGAGAAACATTTAATTTAATTTCAGTAAGGACTTCTGGGAATCAAAAGAACTGACCAACTTCTCTCATCTGTAGATATGCATATAAGTATTGTAGAGCAAGTTGCTTATTTAGGCTTTTAATATTGATTATAAATTTAGAATGAGAAGTTGATCCACCCTGCTATATTCCGACATTTTTTGCAACAAATCTAATGCTTTGCAACTATAAAGAAGTTCATTTCATTACTTGTACTATCTGCGCACTAGAAGTTTCAAGATACAAAACGATTTTGCATATATTCCTCATTTAAGTAATAAAGCTAAGTTTGTAAATCACTTCTACTTTCTCAAAAGATTCACTCACAAAACAAAGGAAGAAGTCAGTTGTTTCTTTTTTCCACTATCAAAATGTGGCATTAAATCATTGTAGCTCTTTTATTAATATGACCACGATAAAGTAGTGCTTTAACTTTTAGTGTGTACTGTTATGACCAAAGCTGGAGAACCACACTATCATTCTGATTCCACAGTTTGCTCGTCACAACATAAATCATCTTTTCCAATTCCCAACAGGAGCAATGAAATACATAAACTATCAGATTTTAAACAAGATCTATCAACAGGATTTCTCAATAAAAACAATTACTATTTTACTTTCAAAACAAATTTTTTCAATAAAAATGCAATAACTAGATAACACAGACAGTAATATAGAAGTTGGAAGGCTTATTCTTAACTAGCCCAAAGGGCACACAAACATATTCTTTATGAAAAGAGGGGTGGAAACACATTTTTCAGCAAAGGTTAACATTCTGGGGGAAACAAAACATTTTGGCTGATGGTTATTCTTGATGGCAAAAGGATAATAAATAGAATGTTTCTGAATATGTTGCTTTGATGTTCTGGCACGTGGTCAAGTCACTCACATATGGCACACAGCTGTCAGAACTCCTGCAGACACAGTTTGCTCATCAGGAAATACAACTTTGAGATTTTTCTTCACTCTCACATTCAAAAGAATAAATAAATTTGATCTTGACAAAACAAGAGAGCGTTTTCTTTTCAGAAATGGGAGTGCTCAACTGGGCAGCTTGTTCTTAGCAGGCTTTCCTCCAACTGAACCAGATAAAACAGAAACCTCTCCAAGCCGATCACTTAAAACAGCCCCAGCCAAGATCTACAGCAAAGCAAGCAATTGCTCCTGTTCATGTGTCAGGAAGCCTTGCTAAAAAAATTCCAAAGTCCACAGTGAAGTGTAAATTATGCACTTTAAAATAAACACAGCAGGTGTTTCCATAAAACTTGAAACAAAATTTTACTTTCACAATCCTTCAGAAATCCTTAAGCAAAATCAAAAATGAAGCATCTTCATAACATATGATAACTACATACCATCATGTGGAAGTATTGAAGCTTTATCAAAAATCAACTAGCAATTGATATTAGCAAAGGAACTTTAAAACATCTCAATAGCCATTGTATGTTAAGGCATCACTCCTCAAGCAGCAAAGATAAATGTTTAAGCTTTCCTAATCATCTGTTTGAAAAGAGAATACCAGCATTGCTGGACAGATGGAATTACAGAATGTGAAATTACACATACAGCTTCCATTATAAATACTGGTATAGTGAATAATTCAGAATATTTTTAAAACCAGTAAATATGATTTTAAAATGGTCAGTAAGTTAAATCTTGACACCCTGGTCCAACTAAGTCCTGCTCTGTAACTTGGCTATGCTTGACAGATATTCAAATCAGTATGGTATGTTCTTTGAAGACCACAAAACCATAGAAAAGTTACAGCAAAGAAAGAGGCTATTCAGCCTAACATGTCAGTAGTGGCTAAATAAACTATCCCATTCAAATCCCGCTTTCCAGCACCTGATTTAAAAGTATCCATCCAGATTCCTTTAAACTCAGTTGCATGTTCCTCCCTTGCCAAACTGGGCAACGTATTCCAAACACTTATCACCCTCAGTGATCATACTCTCACTACTGCACATAGAAGTCGCAGAGGAGGGAGGTAACATCAAAGTTCATTTCATTCACTTCCCTTAGCAAAAAAGTTTAATCTTCTTTCCCAAAGATCTCTGCAAAGGACCCACTCATTTCATTCAATTTTCAGGTACAGAAATACCAGTGGCATTCAGTTGCAACAAAAAGCAGCTACATGTACTTGGAGGATAACCTTGTGAAAACTTTGTTAAGAAAGTCTCACAATCAAGGAAACAACATCCAAGCAGCACATTAGAAGGCATCTTAGATTGGTGACATCTCCCCAGAAGGGCTGTATCCAAGGCAGCATTTACAATGGTCATTAAAATCATTGGTGGTAAATGATGAGAAGTATTGTTCCAAAACATTGGGAAGAATCCATCCTATTTGCAGTGCATCTGTAAACCTAGCACATTGGGCTGGGATTGCCATATGGAACACCGCAAAACAACAATTCTAGTGATCGGTACTACAGGGATCAGGTTAAGTGACTGAAAGAGCCGAGAAAATTGTGTGTAAGGCGAATACTACAAGCTCTTTAAAATACAAAATATCAAAACAAATGTTTTGTGAACAACTCCACTGATGACTGGTGGAAAGGAATTAAAGTATCATTGAGAAGAAACCATTCTGTACAACAAGTAGTAGGAAACAAACAGGAAAAAGTGACCTAATTAAACAAAGAAATTTTCTTAAGGGGGAGAAGGTACATGCCTATGCGTTCTGCCTGTTTAATGATCAAGTATTCATTTACGTTTGGGCATTAAAAAAATGAAAAATATCTAGTTATCCATCCAAGTAGCATTCTTTAAAATGTGATTTTGCTGAATGAAATTACCTTTAAATGGATGCTCATATACTTTTGAAGTATGATAACACAAAAAAAAATGCATACAGAACACATAATAATAGCTCTGTGAACACAAATATCATCCTTTTAAGCCCTTCCATCACTACTTTGTCAATTATTGAGTTAGGTCATTCACAAGATATAAATTATACATGGCTATTCTTCACTATGTTTCTCTTGAAGTGAGAGCAATTTCTTTTCACAGTCTATTAATCCTGCCTTAGGTTGAAAAAACTTCCACCATAGCTTACTTAAACATTTAGTGTCAAAGGTTAGAACTCTGGCAATCTTCAACTTCTAAACTAAATGGAGGAAAACTCTGGAGTGATTTAAAAAGTTTGGAAGCCACTGGAATCTTCCAATTGGATACATTAACTTGGGCAAAATATCCTTTCTGAATCATTGTTACCATGTAGTCTTTAAGAATAATGTTAACAAAAAGGTAGTTAACATTTCCCGCCTCCAGTTTTCTTTCATTTGGTGGGGGAGGTCAAGAGGCCCATATTAATTTTTTTGAACAATGTCAGTACTAAACTTTACTTTGAGCTTATCAAATTACCTGTGATACAAAATAAAAAGCTGAAAAATGACTTTGGCTTCATTTAATTGAATTGTGCAGCAAAATTTTAGTGACCATGACTCTTTGTTGAAAATGTTAAAGGAAGACTCATATTCTAGAAGAATAAAGTAGACATCACACAAGTTGTAGGATGCATTAGGGGCATTTAAAGATTGGAAGATAGCATCAAACAATTATTCCCAATTTTGCTGTTTTCACCAAGATGTGCACATTTCTTCACATCGAAAATGGTAGCAAGACTTTCCGGTCTCTGAATGCTTATTACCATTTACCTCTTAACAAGTACTTTTGAAAGTCATTATCTACATGAAGTCAGTTAAAAGCAAGAGGCACAAAGGTTACTTTAATGGTAATGGTGCCTTCACAATATACTCAACTTAATTACTATTGGAAATTGTAGCTCTCTTTTAATTTAATGGTGAACACTTAGAAGAAAAATCTGCCACAACAGCAAAATTGACAAAAAAATTATTCATGTCCAATAGGCCTATTTGTATTATGTAGGAGAGAGAGAGAGGGAGGTTTGCCATCAACTGTCATTGTGTATTGGTAAGCCTATTTAACAAACTATTTAAATGAAACATCTGCGCAAAAACTTCAATGCATTGTTGTTGGATTACAACATCTGAAATTGGGTAACATCTTCCAAGTTGATTGCACTCATGTTAAACACTGTATACATTTGTATTTTATATATTTTGTATGGCTCAATTTTAATAGTACCCATTTAAGTGGCTTGTAAACATACAGATTTGTGTTGAGATCCAATTCCAATAGCCAAATGCTCAGGAGCAGAAACAAAGCTCTGTAGTAGTTTGCAGGTAGAATTTTCTAATGTTTTGGGCATTTTTACAAATATTAGGACAACAGAATTGAGTTGCATTTAAATTGTGTCTTTCAACTTTAGAACATGCCATAGTATGACTTTTGAAAGTGAAATCACTAATTTATTCCATAAATTTCTGCACAGCAGAATTTCACAAACAGCAATGCAATTAGTTACCAGATAATCATTTTTAGTGATGTTGGATGATGAACAACAGTTAGCCAGGACACCAGGAGAAACCTCCTGTTTTTCTTCAAATAGCACAATGGAACGTTTTACATCAAAGAGGGCACTTGAAACCAAAGTTTAAAATTGCATCTGAAAGACAACACCTTTTGATGGAGTGCTTTATAAATGCTTTTTCTGACAAATATTTAACCAAAATAAATAGGTGACAATCTACAAGGAGCTGCTTTGTAGATCCCAGTGAAAACCTTTGCTCCCTTTTATTCAACAATTTCTGATTCCATTTCAAAGTCACGAATTTTTCCTCTTCTCCAATCCACACAACAGTTATGAACAATGGGACAGCACAACTGACACCGACACTGATGCATCAAAAAATTGTAGTCACAACAGCTGCTCTCAGCAGTAAGCATGGACCTGAACCTACTTTGTATTGATTTTAAACCGCAGACTTTAACACTCTTTGAATGAGATTTCATGTAACTGCATATTTGGACACTTAAAATCCTGGAATTTTGTAATGTGATGTTCTACTGGCAAATAAATGGTACATTTTAAATTTCAAAAACTAATCATCTGGTGCAGTTTCATAGTACTAAAGGTGACAAGAATTCAAATTGACTTACATAACATTTATAAAGAATTTAGAAGTTTCAAATTAATTCATCATATCCCATTTCAGTTCTGAGATTAATTCTTGCAAAACTGGCCCTGTACAAAACAGAAACTTATGGTTGCCTCTCTGTGCAAAACTTACATGAAACCATATGAAAACTTATATGAAGGGCACCTTCCCTTGCAATTGCAGAAGGTGTAACACCTGCCTATTTATTTCCTCTCTCCTCACTATCCAAGGCCCCAGACACATCCTCCAGGCGAAGCAGCGCTTTACCTGCACGTAACACAATCTAGTTTACTGTATTTACGGCTCACAACGTGGACTCTTCTACACTGGGAAAACGAAGGACAGCCTGGGTTACTGCTTTGACATTCTGTCCCCACAAAACAGCCCGAGCTTCCAGTTATCTGCTACTTCAACACACCACTATGTTCCCTAGCCAACCTCTCCGTCTCTGGCTTGCTGCAGTGCTCCAGCGAAGGTCAGTGAGAGCTGGAAGAACAGCACCTCTTTTTCTGCTAGGGAACTTTGTAGCCTTCTGGACTTAATACCGAGTTCAACTATTTCAGGGCTTGATGCCACATCCTTACCCTAAACTCCACACACCAGACCTTGTCATCACATGGGTTGCCAACCACAAATAATGCATTGTCAGCCACTAATGAACACCATTAGCAACTATTGATTCTCCATGGCTGATCTTTTACCCATTCCTTTGTCTGGCCAATGTCTCTCTTTGGGCTCTATCTCCACCTATCGATTACTCTCCACCCCCGCCCCCCCACCCCATCTTCTGGATAGAAATCAACCTTTTCATAGCTACCATCAATTCTCAAGAAGGGTCATAGGACCAGAAACGTTAACTCTGATTTCGCTCCGTAAATGTTGTCAGACCTGCTGAGTTTTTCCAGCAATTTCGATTTTTGTTTCTGATTGCCAGCATCTACAGTTCTTTCGTTTTTTTCTTACACGAAACCATGTCCAATGTGCCCACAGTAATTAATAACCGAACTGAGTGGGCCCAAATGCATCTTTATTTGGTAGAGTTAAATTCCTTTCAACTGTATATTAAATCAAACTGGATTTCAATATAGTCAAGGAAATGAGAGGATAGTTTGTACAACAAGTTAACACAGTATCAGAAAAGTACAGGTTTCAACAGAATAATACAGAATTTGGTCTCAATCATTTTTCACCCGATGATCCATCATGCAAACCCAATTTAGATGATAACGATAGTCACTTGAACAGTTAAGAAACAAGTTTTGCGACAGCACAAGTTCCAAAGGATCCACTTATCTCGGCTACTGCTACTCTGAAGAATCCATTGAATTGCTGACCTACATAAACACTGCTGTGAATTATTGAAATCAGTTCTGAAACAAGTTTTTAGAAATGATTGTGAATACATATCAATAAAAAAATTCACAGGCTGTGATGCGTTTTGTTATGTCCTAAGGATGTGATAAAGCACCAAAAAAATGGAAGTTCTTTTCTCCATGGCAGTCTACAGTAATAAATAGGTAAATATAATGGCATCTGCACATCTACAGTACGGATAACATGAAATTCTTCTGCTAAATCTTTTTCTGAAAACAAAATCACTTCTCAATTATACGACAGTTTCAACTCAAGGTAAAGGTACATTCAATACTGTTCTCTCACATTTTACCATTTTAATTTGAAGAACAAAAGCTCCAAAAAGCTGCATTTTTCAGTTTTATTAAATAATCAAAACCTGAGGTTTAAACTGACATTTGCTAACACAGGCTAGTATTTTAATTTAAAACGAATATAGTAAAGCTCAAAGAAACAGCATTGATCAACCATAAAAGTGCAGCAGTTATGTGAGTAAAGACACAATTACTGGTCAAAAACTCTGATGGTTTGAAAAATTCTACTAACAGTACTTTTATTTAATAGAAATGTATAAAGCATTGAAAGCTGTCAGCACATACTGTATAGCAAAATATCTACTATGCATAACATTTAAAATGTCAAATCATTTCATTAACACAGAAGATAATGATAGCAGTAATAAATTAGACAAAGTCTGTATCGAGCCATGAAAGACTGAGCTAGTTATTTAGTGCAAAATCTTTAGGATGTTTGTGTTTAAAGCACAAGTAACTTTCCCAGCATAAAGCTATTATACACCAGATGAAGACAAGCTAGTGAAATTTTATCTCTGCAACGGCTATTCATAAATCTTGTATCTAATTTAATTCAATCTAGTAGTTGCATCTGACTTGCTGCACCACAATTTGATTACTGCAACCATACTTTTTAACCGCTGTCAGGAAAGACAGTACCTTATGTAAACATCTGCTACAACACATGCCGGCTTTCTAAAGCACTGGTGCTAAATCAAGCTACAAAGATGAATCTTTATGCTCTATACGAGAATGGATTTTCAATGAGATAACCAAGAGTTGCCTCAATATAGCAGAAAAGAACTAGAAGCGTAAGCAACATGTGCTGGAAAAAAAAAGAGCACCGAAATCTTCCTACAGACAAAACATGGACAGAAAACATGGTCTAAAAGGCCGTTCAAGAATACAATCAGGACAAAACATATGCCAAAACATTCAAAATTGTGTATCACTAAACAGGAATATTAACATAAATACAATTTGAAAAGCAGTTGACAACATTACAGAAGCAGCACAAGGCAATGCCTCTATTAAATAATTAAAGAAGTTGCAAGTCAAAAAAATTGTGCATCATTCTAAATATTTAATCATGAACTTCAGTTAGTCCAGGAGAATCCTAACTTTAATCGATGGGTCATTCATAGACCTTGAACACTGGCAATCTGGCCCATTAACAACAAGGAACTCAGTTTGTCTTATTCAAAATTTCAGGCACACAAGTTATGAAAAGGGCTGTTCCAAGAGTTTCTTTATTGAATAAATAAATTCACAATCAACCAAAGCGCCGTCTTTTCAAGATCATTGTGCAGACTATTGAGTATAGGAGTTGGGACGCATGTTGAGATTGCACAGGACATTGGTGAGGCTTCTTTTCGAGAACTGTGTCCAATTCTGATTGCCCTGGTATAGAAAGGATATAATTAAACGGGAGAGGGTACAGAAAAGATTTACCAGGATGTTGCTGGAAATGGAGAGTTTGGGTTATAAGGAGTGGCTGGGACCTTTTTTCACTGAACAGTAGTAGGTTGACGATGGACCTGACAGAACCATAAGGAGTATACATAAGGTGAATGACAAGTGTTGTTTCCCTAGGGTGAGAGAATTCAAGACTAGGGGGCATATTTTTAACGAGAGGAGAAAGATTTAAAAAATACACGAGGGGCACCTTTTTCTAAAAGCACCACTATTCGTGTGTGGAATGGGCTTCCAGAGAAAGTGGTGGATGTGACTACAGTTACAACTTTTAACAGGCGTTTGGATAAGTACACGAATCAGAAACGTTTGGAAGGATTTGAGCCAAGCACAGACAAGTGGGGCTACTTTAGTTTGGGATTATAGTCACCATGGAATGGTTTGACCGAAGGGTCTGTTTCTGTGCCTTATGACTCTAACAATGCAAATTAATGGAAATGTGGATTTAAATTATATTTAGCCTATGAAATTCCACAACGTGCTCACATAGTACTAGAAAATACTTGTACTCTCCAGTTTTAAATGCAACTCACTGGAGCCATAAAACATAGAACTATATAGCACAGGAAAGGTCCTTCAGCCCATGATGTTGTGCCAAATGTGGCGCTAAATTAAACCAATCCTTTCTGTCTGCTGTTGTCTCATATCCCTCCATTTCTTGCATATTCATGCACTTATCTAAAAGCGCCTCAAATATCCCTATTGTATCTGCCTCCACCACCACCCTGGCAGCGCTTTCCGGACTCCTTCCACTCTCTAGGTAAATAACCTGCCCCTGACATCTCTTTTTAACTTTCCCCCTCTCTCCTTAAATGTATGCCCCCTAGTATTAGGCATTTCAACTCTGGGAAAAGATTCCGATTGTCAACCCTATCTATGCATCTCAATTTTATAGACTTCTATCAAGTCTCTCTTCAGCCTCTGACAGTCCAGAGAAAACACCACAAGTTCTTCTAGGTTCTCATTACAGTTCATGCCTTCTAATCCAGGCAGCATCCTGGCAAACTGCTTCTGCACCCTCTCCAAAGCTTCCACATCCTTCCTGCAATGTGGCAACCAGAATTGAACTCCGTACTCTAAGTGTGGTCTAACCAAAGTTTTATAAAATTGCAACATGACATCCTGACTCTTCTATTTAATTCCCCGACCAATAAGCATACCATACACCTCCTTTACCACCCTATCTACTTGTTTGACTACTTTCAGGGAGCTATGGACTTGAACCCCAAGATCCCTCCATACATCAATGCTGTTCAGGGTCCTGCCATTACCTGTAAAGTTTTCCTTAACATTTATCTCCCAAAGTTCAGCACCGCATACTTACACAGATTAAACTCCATCTGCCATCTCTCCACCCATATCTGCAACTGATCTATATCCTGCTACATTCTTTGACAACCTTCTACATTTTCCACAACTCCATCGATCTTTCTATCATCTGCAAACTTACTAACCCAGCCATTCAAATTTTCATCCAAATCATTTATATATATTTTTGACACCAGAGGTCTCAGTACAAATCCCTCAGAATACCACTAGTCACAGATGTCCACGCATAAAAACACCCTTCCATCACTACCTTCTGCCAAATCTCAATCCATGCGGCCAAATCACTGCATCTGCAGTCCTTACTGTCGTAAGACAGATCATATCTTTTCCAAAAGTTTTACTTTGTTTACATTTTTAAAACAGATGTTTTTGCCCAAAAAAATTTATGATCCCTTCCAATTACATGGTGCAAATTAGCCACAATTTCTGGAAAGATTCTCATGAGGAACTACACATGTACACAACTCAGACATCATCTTCTTGGAATGTCACACAGTGGCACAAACAACCAGATGAGGCGTCACCCCAAGCCAGTTCTAAGTAAAGGAAAGCTATTGAAATTTAAAATACCTGAAGTAACACCATTGAGCTCATACGAGGCGTCCTGGCCATAGAAATCGAACGTACTTTGTTAAGTTGAAAGCGGATTCATCTACCTGAGGGCCAACAGTGCAGAAGCCCCTCAGTACTGCACTGGAGTGTCCAACTTGAATGCTGCGCTCAAGTTCTGGAGTAGATCTTGAACCCAGGACGTTACGTCAAGCTTGCATCTTTTTAGAGGCTGAATTATGTTCCAGACAGGAGGGGATAGTGCACATGCTGTAGAGGTCCACTGGATATGTGGAAGAGGAGCTGGGCTGGAGGGGCGATCCTCTATTTATAAGGGTGTCGAAAGCTCAGAAAACTGCAAGGGGCATTGTTAAACTTGAGAGGGTGCAGAAAATATTTACAAGGAAGTTGCTGGGATTGGAGGGTTTATAGGAAGTGGGGGAATAGGCTAGGGCTATTTTTCCTGCAGCATTAGAGGCTCAGTGACCTTATAGAGATTTAGAAGATCATGAGGGGCACAGATAGGGCGAACAGTCAAGAACTTTTTCCCAGGGTGGGGGACAAATCCGAAACTAGAAGGCATAGGTTTAAGGCAAAAGAGAAAGATTTACAAGGGACCTGATGGGCAACTTCTTCAAGCAAAGGGTTGTGCTTGTATGGAACGAGCTGCAAGAGGAGGTGAAGAAGGTGGGTACAATTACAACATTTAAAAGGCATCTGGATGGGTACATAAATAGGAAGGGATATGGGCCAAATGGAACTAGATCAGTTTAAGATATCAAGTCAGCACAGACAAATTGAACCAAAGGGTCTGTTTCCGTGCTGCATAACTCTATGACTCTATCTAGGAATCCTATCAGAGGGCCAAAACTCCTAATCTGTGGAAGAAAGTTGAACTATAATTGCTGAACTGCCTCCCTTCATTCTGGTGAGCAGCATTTGCAGTTAACATCAAATGAGTCAGCTAAGAAAGTAATCAGTCAGGTTTGACAGCCAGGTTTGAAGCCTGCTTAAATCTTCTTCAAAACCAAAATTGTGGACTAAGTGCATATAGAAACATCACTCTGCTGTGCCTTGAACTTCACAAGGAATTTGTAAATTCAACTAATAGCATCACTCAAATCAGAGCTCTTACAAAAGCACAGCGTCATCAACATTGACACACTGGACTCAGACAAAAGTCACGTGAAAAATACCCATTCCTTTGATTTTTCAAAGTTATGCATAACTGCAACATTCTTCCTACCTCGATATTTTCGAATCAATCTGTTCAGAGATGTTATTACGAACCTCTGGAGCATGTAGGATTCAAACCTGGGCCTCCTGATCCAGAGACAGGCATACTATCATTGCGTCACAAGGGCTCACAACACTTTTTTTAAAATTCAGATGGTGGGACATGGGCATCGCTGGCTAGGCCAGCATTTATTGCTGGTCAGTAGCTGCCCTTAAGAAGATGGTGGTGAACAGCATTCTTGAACTACTGCAATCCATGTGCTGTAGGTAGACCCACAATGCTGTCAGGGAGGGAATTCCAGGATTGTGACCCAGTGATAATGAAGAAATGGTAATTTATTTCCAAGTCAGGATGGTGGGTGGCCTGCAGGTGGTGGCATCTCCAGTATCTGCTGCCCTTATCCTTCTGGACGGCTCAGAGGTTAGCACTGTTACCTCACAGCACCCAGGACCCAGGTTCAATTCTAGCTTCGGTCAACAGTCTGTGTGGAGTTTGCATATTCTTCCCATGTCTGTGTGGGTTTCCTCCAGGTACCCCAGTTTCCTCCCACAGTCCAAACATGTACAGGTTAGGTGGATTGGCCATGTTAAAATCGCCCAGTGTCCAGGGATGGGCAGGCTAGGTGGATTAATCATGGGAAATATACAGGGTTACAGGGATAGGTTACTGGGGTGTGTCTGGCTGGGATGCTCTTCAGAGGATAAGCGTGGACTCATTGGGCCAAATGACTGTTTCCACACTGTAGGGATTCTTTGATTTTATGACTTGGTCACGGGTTACATGTTACTATTAACTGTTAGTGGTGGAATGACTGACACCACATCCACAAGCGTTCAGTCCAGTAGGCTGTTTTGTCCTTAATGGTGTCAAGCTTCTTCGGCGTTGTTGGAGCTGCACCCATCCAAGCAAGTGGGGAGAATTCCATCACCTTCTGACTTGTGACTTGTACATAATGCGCAGGCTTTAGGGAGCCAGAAAGCAAGTTAGATGCTGCAGTATTCCCAGCCTTGATGTTGGCCACTATATGCATATGATGAGTCCAGTTCAGCTTCTGGTCAATGTTAAACCCGCAAAATGTTGATGTTGGGGATTCAGTGATGGTAACACCATTAAAATGTCAAGGGGCAGCAGTCAAATTGTCTTATTGAAGATGGTCATTGCTGGCATTTGCGTGGCATGGATGTTTTATATAAACAAAAAATACACACACACGGTGACAATTATCCCCCAAGTTTGTACGCATGAATAAGCCATATTGCTTTTCAAACCATAAGGTGTTTGCAATATTTTTTTCATTTTTGTTTAAATTAATATAACAAAGAGAGGATCTGGAATAGCAGACAGAGCCTAGTTCGAAAATGAAGACAATTTTTAATTTTAAATCCTCTGCTTATGATCAGAAATCAACAACATAATTCAGTACACTTCTTCTTGTCAGTAACATTCCCTACAAACATGTAGACCACAAAAAAGTCATTTTACTGAATAAAAAGTCATGGGAAAAAGCTTTTTTTGTTAAATCTCAAGATCAGACAACACTTTTGTACCTTTGATTTTTCCCAGTTAATTTAGTAACAAAATTGGTTGATTACATACCAATTAAGAAAGTTAAAATGCTTAAAAGACATATGCAAAACTTTGTTACAATACTCTTGGTCAAGTCTGCATTTTCATCCTTCATTATACTCTGATGCATCTGCACTTGAACCAAAACACGTTTCTCAATTTACACACAGTCTCTCTTCCCTGGCTTAAAGCAAATAAGCGGTTTCTCGAATAAAACCTCAAGATGCTACAAATATTCAGGTCAGACAGCCCCTGTGGTGGGATCAGTTTAATGAAACATTTAATTCTAAAGAATAACCAAATGTTAGTGAAATACTGAATCTACTTCTTTCTGCTCAAAAGACACTGTTTTTATTTCAAATTTCTGGCGTCAGAGGTAGTTTTTTTTTGTAGACTTATTATGCCTGTCAATGACATGAAGCTGGAGAGCTTATTTATGGTAGTGGCATTGGCAATATTAACAAATCAGTTCTCTTAGCTTTCAAAGTAAAGATTAGAAGCACTGGAATAACTAGTCATCACCTCTATAGGGGTCGACAATGCATACAACCTTTAATTAGCATTTTTTTAAAAAATAAGGTTACAATTAGAAGCTAAAACAGGAATCAGAAGTACCATTTCTTTCCATATAAAATGCAAATACAACAAAGGCAGAGCAGGGTGAATTTTCTGCAGGACTAACGAAAAAAGCTTTGGGTTAGATTCTTCAGTCAACAATGGATTGAGAGCAAATCGCTGCTGACCAAGAAGAAAGCTACCTCCATAAATCCAGAATATATACAATGAGAATTTAAACTAGCACCAAGTCAAAGAAATCACACAGTCTGAAGCAGAAGTGATGTCAGCAAGCAGGTAGGCAACCAAATTGGAGTGTTTACACATGGCAAAACCAGGGAGCTAAAAAACACAAAATCCTTCTCTTTTACGTCAAATTTGCAGATAGTGAAATTAACTATATGGTTGCGTTAACTTGGCATCTGCAACAAAATAAGAAAGCTGGTTTTTCAGGAAAAAAAATCCTATTGCACATCATTCAACAAGTCGTTACATCAAGGATTTTAACTGCATATAGCACAGCCTAGGAAGCTGTGTAGATTCGGTTACATAATTTATGGATATTGATGTTATTATGTGTGCCCAAAATCAAAGAAAGGGTGCAATCACTTAGTTGATAATGAAAACATATGTTGAATATTACAATTATTACAGAAGCTGATGTATATTGTAGTTAAAAAGCAAAAAGAAAATCTCTAAAATCTCTGGGAGGACACCAACCTTTTTTTTTCTGTTTCTGTCAGTCCAACTAATTGTTATTGACACCATTGATACTTAACTAAACACTTGAATTCAACTAAGTTCTCCGCTAAACACCAACACCCTCAACAAGTCCAAAAGTTCTGATTTACTAATATACATATGAGGTGGAACAACAGTAGGCCAAATAGCTCTTTGAGCTAACTATGCCATTTTATAAGATCATGGCTGATTAGACTGTAACCTCATACCTACCCCAATAACTTTTCATCCACTTACCAAGAATCTATCCACCTCGTCCTTAAAAATATTAAAGGTTCTCTTTCCACCACTTTGGGGAAGAGAGCTCCAAAATCATGTGATCCTGAGGACAAATATTGCCTCATCTGTCTCAACTAGACAATCTTTTACTTTGAAACTGTAACCAAACTAAATTCTCTCATAAGAGGAAGCATCCTCTCCATGTCCACACAATGTTGGGCTGATAAGTGGCAAGTAACATTTCTGTCATAGGAGTACCAAGCAATGACCATCTCTGATGACAAACTAACAACTGTCCTTCAAGTTTCAATGGTATTATCTTCACTGAGTTCCCCACTGTCAATATCCTCAAGATGTTGACACTGACCAGAAGCTGAACTAGATCTGTCATATAAACATTGTGACTACTTTGAGCTAGTCAGAGACTAGGAATTATACATCAAGTAATTCCTATCTCATCAATGCTTGCCCACCATCTACAAGGAACAAGGCAACAGTGTGACTGAATATTCTCCACTTACCTAGATGACTACAGCTCACAAAGGTTGACCAAAACCGGAACTATGCAATCCACTTTCCTGGCAAGCCATCCACTACTGTCAACATTCATTTCTTTCACCACTCAATGGCAGCTGTGCATACCATCTACAAGATGCATCATAGTCACTCAACAAGTCTCCTTCAATGCCACCTTCTAAACCAACAAACACTATGATAAGGAGGTCAACGGTAGTAGATGCATGGTAATAGCATCACTTCCAAGTTCCCCTCCAAGCCACGCATCATTCTGACTGTGAACTATAACACTGCTTCTCAACTGCCACAAGGTTGAATTCGTGGAATTCCCTTCCCAACAGCATCTGAGTGTTCTGACACCCAAGGACTGAAACAACTCAAAGTATTTTTTTCAAGACAAGTAGGGATGGATAACAAATGTTGACCTAGCCAGCAATATTCATGTCCTGAGTAAATAAAAACAATTGCGTCAGTATTCGATATGTTTTGATCCAGTTGTCTCTTATCCTTCTAATCTTGAGTGTATACAAGCCTAGCCTGTAAAACCTTTCCTCATAAAACAACCTGTCTATTCCAGATATTAGCCTTACTAACCTTCTCTGAACTGCATCTGAAGAATTTACAACTTCCTTAAACAAGGGAACCAATACTGCAGACAGTGCTTCAGCAGGGCCATTTATAACTAATGCAGAACCTCCTGTTATTTTTTGTACTTAACTCTCCTCCCAATAACCAATAACATTGTTAGCTTTCCTAATTCTTGCTTTACCTGCACACTAGCCCTTAGCAATTCACGCCCAAGGACATCCAGATCTCTCTGCACCCTCTCACCATGCAGATAATATACCTTTTCACTTTTTCCTGCCAAAATAGATAATTTCAGGTTTTTTGACGATATACCATTTGCCAGATCCTTGCCCACTCACTTAACCCATAAACTAATCTTGACTTACATGCTTTCCTCAACTTATATTCTTATCTGTCTCAGAAAACTTAGCAACTGTATCTTTGATCCTTTCATCCGAGTTATTTATATACAATTGTAAACACTCAAGACAAAAATGTGGCTTTAAAAAAAGGATAGAGACTACTTATTTATCTGGACCAGCTTTTAATACAACTACCACGTCATCCAACTGTGAGAATGAATGAGAACTCATTTACTTTTACGTGTGTTAGATAAACGAATGTTAAAATCATAAACATTATGCCAAGAGGTAAACAGAAGATTTGAAAAGAGACCATTAGAAAAAAATTTCTAGTAACGTGTAACAACAGTCAGTACTGAATCCCTTATTTGACACATAAGAATTAAGATTCCAGAGATTGGTTGAGTTCAACTGGTAAGTGCATTTCTCAAAAGGGAATTTACAAGCATGGATGCATGTCGTCCTTCCAACGAACAAATGTTGATCAATTGTCCAACTTTAAAAAAGTTAACTGCACAGTATTTACACGCTTTCTCATTACATGAGATTTACAGAACTCTGACTGTCATTTCACATTCAACATGCTCCCCATGCTTTAATCTCTAAAAAAATAAAAAAAGTCTAGGATTGTCTGTACCTGTATGATTTGTCAGAACTCATACAATCATCACAGAACAATCATCACAGCTCACCTCAACCTGCCGGGAAATACTCCCTGCAGTCCTGACCTTTTTATGAAAGGTGAGTTAAGGATTTTGACAGAAGATTACAAAATCATTTTTCAGCATCCTTAAAATACATTCCTTGATTGCTATATTGATTATTCCAAAACAAAAAACAACAAATAAAATTCCCTTCAAAATGAAAGCGTTCACACTTCTTAGATATTGTTTTATTCACATATGTCCACTGATAGCAACAAAATAATTCATTCAACTCCTTTCCTGTTGCAACATTCAAAGCAGCATAAAGGACCTATTACTTTGCAGAATTACACCATCAACCAATAACAGAACTGTAGTTGAGACCACTCGGATTTCTAATTCAGAATTACTGACTACTTCATTTACATGACTGCTCTGACGGCCTACTTTTAAATTAATCAGTTAGGATCACGCATAGTTCACAAAAGCTATGAAGTGCAGGTAAACTTAGTCTTTACACTTGCTTTCCAACACCAGTCAGTTAAAATTATAAAATTTGTGTAAAGTTAAAAAGGTATACTAATCTCTATTGTTGAACTACATGCAGGCATTCACACAAAGGCCTGTCTGAATCTTTCAAAAGCTTCAAGTTCAGAAATGCCACTGGTCAGGGTTATACAGACTCTTCAAAGCCTGCTTCAGACTAGCTCTCATCTACTTCAACTGTTCCCATCAATCTACATCATAAATATCAACTCTCCCAGAGACTCTACCCTAGATTATATACTCCTGTTAGAGGAGATAATCTCAATATTTATTCCATCAAGCACTTTCCAAATCTTTTGCGTTTCAATTAGATCATTTCATTCTTCTAAACTCCAGCCCAATTTTCTCAGCCTCTCATCAAAGGAAAACCTGCTCATAAAAGCAGTCTATTGAACCTTCTAATGCCAAAGTCCTAATTAAAATGTTAAAAATCACATTCTTTATAACACATGGAAGGCCCATCAATTCCACTACTTTTAGCATCCAGTGGTCTCAAATTGACTTTGTTTGCAGGCAACAATGAGAGTGGCTAAGTTTTTAAAAAAGGTGTTATATTGGAATGTCATTGACTGATGCGTGGCTTTTCCACATTAACAGCTCTTCTGACCCCTGCACACTGGAGAACAATTTTCCAGCAGATTTTATAGTCTAATCAGAATAGCCACCTTCACTGAACTGCTAAATGCGTTCAGCCAATTCTGCACTAATGTAGTATAGGCAGAGAGTTCAGCATTAATTTCAAGATCACACTTGCAACAATGGGAAATCACATCATGACAGTAGACACTCTGTAGTGGCCTGAAGTAATCGCATGTACTAAAACTGAAGCCATAAAGTTTTTAAATACAAAAATAGGAAAGTGATAGAGGCCCAACAGGACACAGTCCATGAAAGAAAACACTAATGGAGGGGAATAGGGTACTAACATTGTAAGTGTGAAAGTACTAATCCACATTATTGATACCTAACCACCTTACATTTCAATTTTTGTCAAATATTCATTTAATTTTATCTTAAATGCCATGATTGGTGCACATCAATGAATTGTATGGCTTAGATTCCAAATAAAGTTTTGCACAAGTCTTCAAATCACCCAAGACACACGCACACACACACGCTTCTGTTACAGATCTTAAATCTATGAATCTGTTGTTGATTCAACCAGAGGAGCCTTTTCAATACCTTTCAAAATATTTCTCCAGTTCTGTTAGACACAATGAATGAAATAGATCCCAACTGCACGCCCAAAGGACTGGATTTTAAGTAAGGTCATCAATATGTCAAAGTCACATTTAATAATAGGGAGCAAAAAAAGTATAGATCACCTGTTACAGAAGCACAGAACACCGCAGATTAAGGACAATTTACAAAATTCATACAGTCATATAGCACTTTAAATATTGAAAAAACTAAATTACACACTACTGCACAAATAGATTATAATATAAAACAAACAGAAAATGTTTATTACAGTCAGCACATCAGACAGCTGCTGGACATCTCAAGCATTTTCTATAGTTTTTTCAGATTTACAGAATGCATAGCGTTTTGCTTTTGTGTCATGACTAAAAAGAAATTATTTAATGCCACATATAAACACAAAATGGAATGAAAATCATCCTGAGGATTTAGATCAATATTACTATTCAAGTTTACCATTTGCAATATTATCTGAATCTGCCCATCTAATTGCTGCATTGTAATTCGCTTGGGAGCTAAGTGTCTCCACCAAACAGCATTTTATTAACTGTAATAAAGTCACAGTATTTGGTTATCTTGGTAGCTCTGGTTCAGAAGGCATTATACACTGGGACATCTCATTGTCTGCTCCTTTCAATGGTTGGTTATAATTTTTCTAACGAAAAATTTTGATATTTATTCCAACAATACTTTTTAGTCTTAATGTTATATAACAAAAATATTAAGAATTAAAATTCTTCACTACAAAATTTGAATGCAAGCAGGATTTTGTTAGTATATTACTCTAAAATTCTATTAAAACCAACAACTACCAAATGTTAATTGCTACTACATTTATCTTAATTTTCACTATTGGTTGTATAATGCAAAATATTTCCCATACGTTCAAAACCAAATCTAAAAGAGCTGGTTCAATCAACTCTTGCAGAAATTATGACTAAAGCAATTAGCACTCATGGAATTATCTCCCTTGCCCCATTTTCCTTTCACAGTTTCTTCATAAAGCCACAAGTTAACCTGCATGAACTACATAATTCCTCTTGGAGAGACTGTCTGTCAAAAAGCAAGCTGTCAAATCCCTATTCTACTACTTAATGGCAAACAGCAACCTTCTATAATTCCTGTTTGTCAAACATATTTGTTAGTGACTATCTTTCAAATGCTGTGCTCACACTTCCACACTAGGTTATTTATGAATACACTGAGGCCCACAAATGAGACCTTCTGCAAAAAAAAAAACTATTTACTGCCATAATTTGACTTTCTTATGAACAGAACGATAATTGCCTCATTACACTTTTCAGCGCAACTAAACCGTGTGCATCATCAAAGCATTTCATCAAAAAGCAGCTGGAGGCCGAGGCAGATACATATGTATAACTCAAGATTAAAAACTGCATAACTTGGTAAACAGCTATGGATGCTGGCATATGCATACCTCCCACATACAAATATTAAATTTTTATATTATGGTGGTCAATTACTGAACTATTAGGCTTCACACAATAGGAAAAATAGCAGTTAAAACAATCTAATTTAATCTTGAGCAATGCACTTCTTCTGCGACACCCTTAATTCATCACCTTAAATTGCTTCCATCATCTGTGCCAGATTTGTAACCACCAGTACTTCACCTTTGTGTGACACAGCTCGAAATTCTCTTGAGACAACTTAAACTTCGACACGACAAATTGCAGAATGATATCCCTGAATGTTTTGCACAACTTGTGTTCATAAGAAAAATTCATATGGTCATTTAGCTTTACTGATTATCAACTAAAACTAAATATTACAAGCAAATGAAGTTTGAATTACATAAAAAAGTATTATACTTTCCAGAGTGAATGCCTTTGAAATTCTGAGGTCAATTATTCCTGGATACTACATGCATTACAAAGTCTCCGAGATAGCATGATGTTTTAAGTTGCAGTAACAGTTCAGCACAAAACGCCACCTTAGTGGAGGAGTTCAGTACACGTTGGCAGCAGTCACCCAGAGGATCATTAAGGGCTAACTCACAACTAAAACACCTCTGAGCATTCATTAAAAAGGCAGTGGGTCATTTTGGTGGCAAGCATTGACCCAGTGTGATGAACTGACTGGGAGCAAACCAGCTGTTGATGAGGTGGTGAACACTTCACAGGAATGTCATTTTTCAGTCACACTTATTGAGACTGAAAAGGACTCTCATAGAAGACAAGTGCCTGGGACACATTGTCAATACTTCAATAGTATATCAAGTTTTATTCTAGTAACTCTCCAATCACCCTAGCTAAAACCAGTGAATACTGTGCTGCTACAGCTTACAGGAGTCACTGGTTGAGGTGAGTGGTCACTGCCAGTTTGTTAGGCATGTGCCTAGGTTTGCAAAAGGAACAGAGAAAGGGCATGTTACCGAGCAGACCAGCATTACCTGCTGAGTGGGGGAGGAGGGAGGGAAGGAGGGGAGGGGAGGGGAGGGAGCGGGGTGGGGAGTGAGAAGGCAGGGGCTTGGCAGGTGGGAGCGAGCAGGAGAAGAGAGAAAATGGACAGGAAGGGGAAATGTGCTCCTTCCCTTCCTGAACATCCCTCCTGCTCCATACTCCCTCCATTAGGACCTCAAATGGCACAGTGATGAACCAAGCAAACCTTTCAAAGCTTTGGAGACTACCTTGCTTGTTAACTTCAATCCCAGCTGGCATATTTCACACCTGGAGTGGAAGTTTGGGTGTAGGCTACACATACTGTTCCAGCAAAATATAATTATTGCAAGTGTCACACCTGCAATTGATGGCTTCAAAGTCTTCAAACATACTTAAATCGTGACCATCTATAGTTAGCCTGAAAACTGCAAGTTAAACCTGCACTAACGTGTTTATTAATAGAGTCAGCCATTCGGTGCTAGTTTCCAAATTTTGGCCAGAATACTCCAAAACGCTTTTTTCATAAAACGACAAATCTGACAATCTAAAATAGACCTCAAATCGGTGAGCTACACCATACCTAGTTTCCACAATCATGGTTTGACACAGGGATGCCAAGCCATACCAAATCAGCCTCACCATCACTGGATTTTCAATCACTGAAATTAAAACATTCAATGACCCTGAAAATTGCTCAATTGTTCTTAATCAGACTTTATAAGTAACAGATCTTAGACACCAAGTTTATAACTTAAACAAAAATGAACAATTATTAATAATCTAACTTTAGCAGAACACAGAAACTACAAAGCAACCTAATTAATATCTATGAACTCTTAAGTCCATTTTCTTTGATCATAAGCCCCACTCTCACACTAATTTAACCCTTAACTGTGTCTGTAAATCAAAGAACAAAATAAGAAGTACTGTAATTTGCCAGTTCAAGAACCATTTCAACAATGAATACCAGGCTTTCATGAAATCCTTATACGATTGGTTGTTTTACAGGCACATGGGACAGTATGGCATGCTTGAATTCTCAAACAGCTTCCACAGACCTTCTAAGGCTTACTTATTTCTTACAAACTGGGATTCTCTTCTCCCAGATTTCAACAATCAGCAACTGGAGAATAACCAGAAAGAACAAAACCAAAAAAAAAAAGCAGCCCTGTCTGGAAGTTTCCATTTAAAAAAAAAAGGCCTCCTGCCCAAAACCCAGTCAGTGCCTGTTCATTCTGTCCTTTTTCTTTCCTCTTCCCTCCCCACAGCCCCTCTCCCCAAACCCCAACATTCTTGGTTGTTGGCTGCACAACACCATTCCTCCCTCAAATTGACCAATTCAACATCCGACCAGCTGCCAATCCTTGAGCATAGCAACATCTCAATGCCAAAACATCTAGTCACCTTAGGACAATATTTAACCTGCATCATCTTTCCAGGCAGGGTCCAACAGCAAACGTCTGTCTTTGCTTCTCTCCCTTTTTTAGAAAACATAATACTGATCAAAGTACAAACGAAAAATGAGAAGAAACTTTTTTACAAATGTTTATGGTCTCAACATGCACCCTAACAAGACCAGAAAGACTTCAGCCAGTCAATTATTCCTCAGAGATTCTTCACCACTATACAACTTTCTTGGTTACATTCTTAAATGTTCAACAGCTTACATCCGAGATAAAGCATTAGCAACTACCTTTTCTTTCCTGGAAATGTACAATTTTTACAATAACAAATTCCAATGTAGCAATCTTGGAGTTTGTCTTAAATCTCTCAATAAAAGTTAATGGATTATCACCAGTAACAACTGAAGTCTCAGTTTCAAAGCTGCTAGTCAAAGTTTAAGCCAAAAATGAGGAAAAAGACTGATTGTTTCAACACGTTGGAGAGCATTTTTCTTATAAGCACTTCAGCTTATTGGCCTATTTTTAATTGAATAAGGCAAGTATTTTCACCTTTTTACGAAATATGAATTATATTGGGTAAAATTTCTCAAAAGATGCAAACAAATAATCAAGCAGATCAATTTACTGTTCATTCTGCAGCAATGGGCTTCCCTTGTAAGCAACTACTGTGCAATTCTAAACAAAAAGCAAAGATATGAGCGCGCTGGAAATCTAAAATTTAAGCAGAAATAGCTGGAAATGCTCAGCATGTTTCAGGTCCAGTGACCTCCCTTCAGAACTGCAGCCATTCTGAAGATAAGTCACTGGACCTGAAATGATGACTCTGCTTTCTCTCCACAAATGCTGCCAGACTGCTGAGTTTCTCCAGCTATTTGTCACTGCCTGATTCTAGTTCCCCTCAAGTGAGGATGTTGAAGGTATTCCACAAATGCTGCTGGAATCAAATCCTATGACTTTTTGACCAGCAATGATAAAGGACAAATGTTTTCTTCCCAAGTAAGGATGGCACAAGGCTTGGGGTGACTGCATTCCCAATAGTTCTAGTTTTTTGTTTTTTTTTTAAAACAGGTTTCTGAGAGTTTCTAAGTAGACTTTGTAAGTTACTGAAAGGTATTCTGTACACACTGCAGCCGCCTCAATGAACTGGTGATGGAGGGAATGGATGGCTTTCCAATCGAGAGATCTGCTTTGTGCTGGATAATATTGTGGATACATTCAGTCTCTTGTAGGCAGTGGATGAAACTTTTTAAAGGACGCTTGAGTCACACGACGAACACACAGCCTTTGATCAGCTCTAGTAGTGAGATCATTTATTCAGCAAGTCTAATTCTAGTCAATGGTGACCCGCAGGATACAGATGGTGGGGAATACGGCAATGATAATGTTGCTAAATGTCATGTGAAAATAGTGAGATTATTTCCTATTGGAGAGGGCCATTGTCTGGCTCATCTTCCATTTTTCGTGCATCCACCCAAGCCTGGATGCAGTAAATCACCTCACTTTGTCCTTAAGATGGAGTGGAAAGAAGGTTATTGATGAAGCAGCTGAAGATAGCTGTCCTGAGCAACTCCTGTAGAGAATGAAAGAACTGCAGATGCTGTAAGTCAGGAATAAAAACAGGAGTTGCTGGAAAAGCTCAGCAGGTCTGGCAGCATCTGAACAAAAAAAAAATCAGCGTTAATGTTTCGGGTACAGTGACCCTTCCTCACCAGACCCGAAACTTTAACTGAGTTTTTCTTCACAGATGCTGCCAGACCTGCTGAGCTTTTCCAGCAATTTGTTTTTCTCACTCCTGTAGACACATTCTGGGGCTTCAATTATGAGTCACCAACAACTACTACCATCTTCTTTAGTATTATGACTCCAACTTCAGAAAGGTTATCCCTCGGATCCACAGTGACTTCAGTTTTATGAATATTCTTTTTCCTTATAGTGCTGGTTACAATGTTGGGATTTTTACAAAATAGAAATAACAAACACAAATGTAATTTCATGATCAGCCACTTGTGAAAACGTGCATATACACATATGGGATCTCTAAATTTCTGTACTAACCTTAAAATTGCATAAATTAGTTCACACTGGGCCAGAATTTCCAGAGAGAATTACAGACAGCATTCGATGTCGTTACTTCGCTGTAATAAGCAGAAAACTACCAGAATCCACATGGTGCAGAATAATAAAGACCTCCAGAAATTGTCAAGTAATTCTACACCTCTCCATTGTGCACTATTCAGTTACACCCCACATTGCAAACAATTGAACTAACAAGAATTTCCACTCTAGGACAGTGCATTTTGCTCTATAATGATGAACAAGTTACATCCTGCTGATTGAGGAATCACTATCTTTTTAAGACAGCATATACCACACTTACCATAGAATCCCTACAGTGTGGAATGAGGCCCTTCAGCCCAACAAGTCTACACCAACCCTCAGAGCATCGCACCCGGACCCATCCCCCTACAACCCACCTAATCTACACATCCCTGGACACTAAGGGCAATTTAGCATGACCAATCCACCTAGTACACACATCTTTGGACTCTGGGAGGAAACCAGAGCACCCAGGGGAAACCCACGCAGACACCGGGAGAACATGCAAACTCCACAGTCACCCGAGGGTGGAATTGAACCCGGGTCCCTGATGCTGTGAGGCAGCAGTGTTAACAACTGAGCCACCATGCTGCCCCGTGTGTCACAATGACGCCACCCCAGAAACTGGAGGAGCAGCATCTCATATTCTATCTTGGGAGCCTACAAGCCAATGGCCTAAATGTGAATTTTACCAGTTTCAAAAATCTCCCCACCCCAGCCTCATCCCTCTCTCTCATCTCCACCTCCTTGACCTGACAGAACCTGTCCATCTTCTCTCCCACCAATCCGCTCCGCCCACCTCACTGACCAATCCCCACCACTGCCTCCCTGCACTCACCTATCACCATCCCACCTACCTTCCCCAGCCCCACCCCTCTTACTTATTTCCGAGCTCCCTTCCCCCTCCCCCATTTCTGAAGGAGGGTCCGGCTCGAAATGTCAACTTTCCTCCTCCTCTGATGCTGCCTGGCCTGCTGTGTTCCTCCACCTCCACAGTGTGTTATCTCTGACTCCAGCATCTGCAGTTCTTGCTATTTCTAATCTACTTTGACACTTTGTTCTTCACTCTCTTTCTTTAGATCTCCTTTGTCATAGTAATGTAATTTCAGAAGTGAAATTTAAGCTAGTAGCTAAAAAAGAATGAGAAAAGCCATGCATGAGATTCTTTACAAGTACAAACTGATTTCATGTGTCATCTTACAAATGTGACTTGTTCATTGCATGCAATTATTCTTCCAATCATGTGGCTATATTTTAAAAATCTATGCAAAACTGGAGATCCAAGAGAGGTGTGCAACATTCCAATGAAACAATAAGAAAGTACTGACCTAAATTTTTCATTTTTAGGGTTTTCACTTTCAATACAACTAGATACATGAATAGATGGAAAATCAGAAATCTATTTGGGAGATTGTAATGTAACTGATAAATGCAAACAGCATGACAGACATTAACCCATACTGTTGTAACTACCAACTAAAGAATAAGATTAGGTAGGAATTTAAACCATTCATTACAGCTAATTTATTTACAATAAAATTTAATTTGTTTATGCACTTTTATTTCAATCAAGCTTTAAATCTGCTAATGACAAACACATGTATCAGTCTTTCAGCCTTTAACAATATTAAGTAAAACATAGTGAAGCAAGTCCACCATAAATTAAGATTTACCATGTCAAAATATTTAATTGTTTTGGCAAGACTTCCATGGTTTAATTGGTTTCAGACCTTCTGCCTTTCATCCCATTGGACGAGGTAGTTTAGTTTAGTGAAGGAAAAAATCATAAATTTTCATAACTGAACTTTGTACAGTATGTTCTGTAGTAAAAAGTTCAAGAAAGACAACTCTGTCATTTATATAAATGCACTATGATATTTGTTCCTTCAAAAAATGTTAAGCAAATCACAGTTTAATTACAACATCCACAAGGAAATTAGTAAATTGCAGCTATCTTGGACTTGAGCACAAAGATGCAGCTTTCACATGTGTACATGTCACATAAGTCAGCAATTACTATCCATCCCTGGTTGCCACTGACGTGGTGGTGAGCTGCCTTCTTTAACTGCTGCAGTGCTGTAAGGGAGGGAGCTCCAGGATTTTAACCCAGTGACAGTGAATAATATGTTTAAATTCCTCCTCACCCCCGTACCAGACATCCCAATCTACTCTTGTCCCATTTACCAGCATTTGGCCCATATACCACTAAACCTTTCCTCTTTGTATGCCCTCTAAAAGGGTCGTCCCTTCACTCCGAGCTGTGTTCTCAGGTCCTGGTCTTCCCTACTAGCAGGAACATCTTCTACATGTCCAATCTAACCAGGCCTCTCAGTATTCTGTAAATTTCAATTAGAATCCTTCATCATTCTAAGCTCCATCAAGTACAAACCCAGAGTTTTCAATCACGCCTCATATGACAAGCCTTTCATTCCAGGGATCATTCTTGTAAACTGCCTCTGGACCCCCTCCAAACACATCCTACCTTAGATACAGAGCCCAAAACTGCTCTCAATATTCCAAATGCAGTCTGACCAAAGTCTCAGAAGTACAAAGCATTTCCCACTTCGAAATTCGCCTACGCCTCCATTTTTCCCCACCAAAGCGCATATCTTCATACTGTCCCACTTTGTATCCCATCTGCTGCTACTTTGCATTTGAGGAAGCAGAAAGGCTGCAGATGGACTTGTACAGGCAAGAAGAGTGGGCAAATTTGGCAACAATATGCTCTCAATTCCTGCTAGGACTGGAGTATTTTCAACATTTCTTTTTAGTTCATATTTTATTTCTATTAATCTACAACATTTAACCTGTCATTTCTTTAAATCTGGACCTTATCCCAAGGTATAAACTTACAATAGGGAATGGTCAAGCAGAATTACCATAAAGCAGGTAAGCTAATTTAGCTTAAGGCGAAGCACAGGAATGAAATAAACACCTCCCTAAAAGGGTGTAAATTAAGATATTAAAAGCATACAAACAACCGATTTTCTCAAAAAAAACTTCTCTACAACCTGCTCTTATGAAAACTGACTATGACACCAAGGCAAAATATCAATTTTGTGGTTTAAAAACATAATTTAAGTTAGATTAAGCTAACTCTACAAGTGAAAAAAAAAGCTCAAAAACAAAAATTCTCTTCCATTTTTAATGACATGTTCAAATATAATTTTGGCTTGACAAGTGTACACATACCGCAAGGTTTTTCTAAACAATCCTATTTGAACATTGAATACGGTGACTACAGAAGTCCCATTAAGTGAGCACTCAAACAAAGTGCAAAGACAATAATAGAAAATTCAAAAAAATGTTGTCATTTACTGACATATAACTAAAGAGTCTTCATTCACTGAAAAGTGTATAGAAAATGATACTGCACAATAACAAAGCAGTTGAATGGGGTTAATTTGTTTTAATAAATAATAGAATATTTTCTCAGCAAACTCGTAAATTATAGTTTTACTAAAAGAATGAACAGAAGAAAGTTTCCTCAGAGAATTCCTCATCAAATCAACTGTATTGCAGAGAAAAACTGTCAAGTGCAAGTCAGACCACTCACCAAATGAATACAGGATAAAAAATAATGTTGGACTGGTCTTGCCATTTTCAAACAGCTGCCTGAACCTCTAAATACAGTTAACACAATCTAAATTCTTGCCAAATCATTAAATTTACATTGTTAGGTGCTACAGTGTAGCTTTACTTACGATCCAGTGGGCCTGTCTATTAACCAAGATGCAGTGTAAAATGTGGAATCTTTTCTGCACCAACCTTGCCGTCAAATTTGGAATACTCATTAAATGGGTTGTTCAGCTGCTGCGGACACTGTTCAAGACGTATGGAAAGCGTAGACGGTTTTCCAGTATTCAGTGGCTTTGCACGGAAGTCCTTCTTTTCAAACAAGGAGCCTAATTCTTCAGCTGAATTTGGAGAGGAAGTATGTTTGGATATATCAGTTATACTACTTATTATTTAATGGTTAATTACATATGGAGTTAAAAAATTGTGCACCAGTTTAAAAAGCACTTGATCTCTTGTATTCAAGGACGTGTTGTACATAACTAACGTCTTATTGCTTTCAGACAGCATGTAAAGCAGTAAAATATTTACTTCGTTGAAAGACACTGGCTTAAAATTGTGCTAGCACAAAGCCTTATTGAAATATTCATCCCATCTTGGAACCTGATTCAGGTTTTTGGGACAGGACTTTTAGGATCATCTCAAATTTAAGCCCTGAAGGCCCTAAGGTGTATGGGCTTGGAAGGCATGTCCCATTAAATAAACAAGTAACTAAATTATGGTCAAGCTAAAAAAACAAGTTATATGCAGGACTCATTTTTGTATGTTGTTAAACATTCTATCAATGTATTAATTAAATATAAAACTCGTTTAAAAGAGGAAGCTACATGAAAACATTGTTCTTAACTTCGAATCACTTCAACCAACAATTATGTTGTGAATTCCTGACATTGACAATGGAACATCAATTAATTTACAGGCAGTTACTATTAATTTGATATATAACAAAATAAATTCAGTCATGGTCCACTTCAAAATTATTCAGTGTACATCATTAGAAACAGGCAGTTATAATTTGTTTAATCAGACTGTTTTCCCCTCCACTTCAACTTATTTCACCAAAGAGATAAATAATCACAAAGTAAAATTGATAGAGTATAAAAGCTGAAATTTATCCCACTCCACATCAAGCACTCCATTATTCAATCATCAGCAGCTTCATGTTAAACGGTGACACTCTCAGATTAACTATTTTTGAAGATGCTACAGGGTGGATGAGTGATTTGAAATACAGGAAGCAATTCAAGCAAAGGGGTTTAATAGTGCAGTGGTTGTAGGGAACAGTATAATTAGGAGGGACAGACAATTCCTACATGGTGGAAGTGAAAATTCATAAAGTACAATTGCCTACCCAATACCACGGTTCAGGCCATCTGCTTTGAAGTACAGAGGGACACGGTCAACTGGAGTGTCAAAACCATTTGTTAAGACAAGATGCAGTTCTGCTTAGGGAGCTTGAGCAGTTGGGGTTTAATTTAAAAGCAGACCTTCAAAGCGACATCTCTGGTTTATTAATGGAGCCATATGCAAATTGACATAAGACAAATAAGATTAGAGTTAAATGTTTGGCACAAAGATGGGTGCAAGAGAAATGAGAGGTGATCTTACTAAAATACAAATATTCCAACAGGGGGTTTGACAGGATGGATGTTTTTCACTTTGGGAGAGAGTAGAACAAGGGTACAGAGTTTAAAAATGAAGAATCTCCCATTTAAGACACAGATGAGGAAAAATCTTTTCTCGGAGGGTCACAAATCTGGAATTCTCTTCCAGAGAAACCTGTTGGGGCTGTCACTGATATTTTTTTTTAAGGCAGAGGTACTTAGATTCTTAACTAATAAGGGAGTCAAAGGGTATTGGGGATAGGCAGGAAAGTGGAGATATGGCTATAATCTTAATGAATGGCAGTGCGTGCTCAGTGGGCCAAATGGCCTATTCCTGCTTCTAAATCATATTTGGTATCTATAAGTGTCTGCACTTTCATAATTCCAACATGACTGGTATTGATACTTTTTAAAAAATCCAAAAATCTGCACATAATCTTCAAACCCTTTCATAACCAGAGAAGTTTTCCCAAAATGCTGAATTTAAGAATCAAATTAATTTTAGAATTAATTTTAATGAGAAAAATTTCATCTCTACTTGAAGGAGGGGGTGGTGGTCAAGTGTCACAAGTGTTCCAATTTTCCAATTTTAAATCTTATGTATTCTCTCCTGCGATCACATTTCACTTTTAAAAAATAGAATATTGTGCTAACTACTTGAGGAAAATTTTATTACTTAAAGACAGGGAACATTAACAAAAGTTAATGAAGATGTTATCATAGCTGTGTGATGTGATGCAATGTAATCCAACAAAATTTATAAACGTGGTGAATTTGTAAAGACAGGACCATATCTCAGAACAGAAACTACAGACTGAACAGTTATGGATTTGTTTTACTACTTCAAGTAGTAAAATGAAAGATGGGATCAGCGATTGCTCTTTCAGTGCTGGGTAATATCAGTCGTGCAGATCTGAGAAAAATTAACTTTATGTTTTACATTAGCAATGAAACAATCTTTTCTCTTGAACAAAAAAATCTACAACCTTTTCAAGCTCATCAAACCCAAACTTGATTTCTCTTGATAAGCTTGCTTTGAAACTGCTTTCATTTGTACAGCAACAACAGAAAGGATACAGTGAAATCTTGTTTTGCCTGTAATAACTAATACACTGCAACAAATCGACAGTGCAACATTTTTGCATTCATGACTAAATCAACCTCTATGTTATATATTTATATTGAACACTGGGTTCACGATACCTTCAAACGCAAGAGGTTTTAAATTATTTACGCCTTTTGCAAAGATTTTGCAGTAATTGAGAAATGTTGTGTTAACAACATCTACCTGGATTTAAGCTTTAACACTGGCTTCAAATAGATCTAGCCTTTAGCTTAGCATTCCAATGTGCAGTGTGTGTTTGTCATTTAGGTTTTGTTAAAAAAAAACATATCCAATTGTGCTTTTTTACAAGCACAATGGTCCTGCCCTGCCTATTGTTTCTGCAACATTGAGAATCATTTCTGACAAAGCTTTTTAAATGAAAATAAACTATATATTTCTCAAATACCAAAGGAAACACGTTCTTATTATTCTTTACCTGAATGTATAGTATTCCTTTCTTTCCACTGAACGTTCTTACATTTAATTTGATTTTGTCGTTCTTTTCTTAACCGTTCGAGCCTTTGAGCTGCAAAGAGAGAATAAGAAAAACCAAAAATGGAAAAAAAAAAATCATTGTCTAAGGAAGTCAGCAATAAAAGTGCCAAAATGAAATACATTTACACATTTTAAATGGGTGTTTTATATTGTGTTATAACTACGTCAAACGTTCATAAATTTTCAAAGATGACACCACAGCTATACAAATACCAACAAAATTCTAAAAGTGTTCATGATTAATAATTGAATTTAAAAGACATAAAACATTAATAGAGCTCATAAAGAATTTCAACAGTGCAGATAATATTAGAATGTAAAAACATGCGTGAATAATAAGCTAGTTCACACCCATAAATCATTAATAATGTTTCTTCCAGAAATGTTAATGGTTAGTAGATGTCGATTGACTATCGGATTACAACGAATAAAATGACCTGGGATTTCTTAAACTCAAAAGAAGTCAAATAAATTTCAAGTTCACAATTTTGTTTTGACCAATCAGACTAAAATAACAAGGAACTGGGTATCTCGATCAGAGTTAGAAGCAAAAACGTACAGCAAATTCTGTTGAAATTCTGGGATCGTAAGGACTGCAATTTCAGTACGTTAATGAATCGCTAATTAATATTTTTCTAAGATAGATTTATGGAGGGAAAATGTCAATAAACTTCCAATAAATTAGATACATTCAGTAGAACACTGAACTGCACTGTTTAATTGGACAGCTTGAGGGTCAACTACTAAATTAGGTGGTTAACCTTCACAATTAACACAAGCAAGAAAAATACATGCGTGATGTTTATCATTACTTTTCCTCAAAACATTTATCTGAAAGATGTCACTTCAGCAAATTTCACGCATTTGGGACTTGAAATGTAATTTCTGCCAATTATATAACATAGGGCTTGATGTCTACAGAAAATTTCACACACTCAATGTTCAAATATATCACATGTCATGTAGATAAAAGATGTACAAATATATGATATTCCATAGAATATTACTGAATGTCTGGAAAAGCACATTAAAAGAAATTCCTTGCAATTCAACAATGTCAAAACCTTGCAAGAAAATAGTAAAGTGCTTACTTTAATTGCATTAATCATTTCTTTTTACTGATTCCTTTTGATCTAGAGGCACAAGATGCCAGAAAACCTATGCTCATAAGCAAAAGAAGTCCCTCTATTTGAGAGCCAATGACTCTTAATTCATAGTTGTACAAAAATGTTAGGTTTTTTGTGTTGTAAATTTTTACTGTCAATATGTTCTCCAATAGTTTGATCCTGTAATAATAAACAGCATCATTTCCCACTTCATAGACTGATTTTGAAGCTTACTTTAAAACCATTAATTTTCACCTACAAAAGAAATCAAAAACTGCTCAGGGTTTAAGGAGAGAACTCATCAATAGATTACACTATAAACTAGTAACACTTCTTAGTCACCCAACATGTATTTAGGTTTTACCTGTGTTTGATCGTCTCCGAATTCCAAAATCCCAGCTTGAGGTAATGTCAACTGATTGCGAGTAGTCATAACCCTGAGTCTCAGCATTCCCTTCCCCCTGTACATTTGTCCTGATGCTGCTAGATATAGGAGCATGTAATTTCTCCAGGTCAACATCGTGGTCAATAAGAACCATCTCACACATCCCTGTGTCATCACTAGTAACATGGGATTGGCGAATGTGGGCCAGGATAATAGCAGGGTTGTCTAAAAAGGCCATTCTTTTCATGAAGCAGCTTCTTTGAAAATTATTTCCTCTTTTCCATGTTACATCCTGAATGCTGAGCTGAAAATAAAACATTCAAAATCAAGATAATAAATTCACAAAGCGTAATTATAATTGATAAAACAAAAACAGCAGTAAGATGTTTTTATGATTTAAACTGATAATCAGGTTGACACTTCCTCCAAACAGAATTTAAGAATTCAATTGCAAAATATTCAATACTAATTCTACACAAATTAATAGATCTTCGCAGGTATTAACTACACTCCATAGTTTAATGCTACGAATTTTATGTTATAAAATTCATTCAAGTTTGAGATAAAGTGGCAGTGCACTTGCAATTTATGAAAGAAACAAACCAATATATAAAACAAAAAATATATGTTTGAGTACTGCCATCATACTCTAACATAAAAACAGCAAGTTTATATACATGGCATCAAAATATGCCATTCACCCTAAATGGTCTTTGTGATGTTATATGCTACACAAGACCCCTACCACACTAGTAATCTCTTTCCACCTTCTTCAAAATGCCTCCTCCCTCATGCTTACATCAATTTGCCTTTAAATTGTGTCCACACTATCTGATTCAGCCACACCACAAAAGAGAATTTTAAACTCTTAATATTTTATTCTATAATTCAGTATAGTTCATACATATAAAGAAAATCAGAAGCAGGCAGTTTCTGATCTTCATGATAAACAAACATCTTGAGGAACTGCATAGTACAACAAACACCTCTCTTTCACTACTGCTGGAAATGTACAGAGTGAAATTCAACTTTGAGCAGGGGTGGATCAGTTGCCCCTACTGCATCACCCAAGCTTGCTCTCCAAAGTTACCAGAAAGAAAATTCAGACAGGTGTACAACTTACAGCCAATTTGCCTTTACCTGCTTTAAACTCCTGTTGATACGCCATTTCACGTCGTATTTCAATTCAACTCAAAGAAAAACTTTAAAATAAAAGGTGCCCACGGGCCAAAATGGATTGACATTCATCTGAAAATGGTGAATCAGAACAATTAGTTCCTCATATCCACAATAAGTCACTGATGTCTGCAGGGCTGAGTTACTTTTTTCCCTTCACTTGGAGCACAACTATCTTGTGTTAAATGTAGCCCCAGTGGATGCAAAATAAACTTAATTGACAGACAATGCTACTTCATTAATATCACAGCCACAGAAATGAAAGACAAATTAGTTCCTACTCCCAAGTCCTACTTTCCATGAGAAACAGAAACAGGAATTGGCCTTTTGGCTCCTTGAGTCTGCTCTGCCATTCCAGAGGATCATGGCCGATCCAACTTTCCTCACACCCACTCGTCCATTTTCCTCATATCCTTGATTGCCCCTACTGATCAATCTATCACCACCTTAAATATGCACAATAACTCTGACCAACAGCTCTCTACAACAAGGAGTTTCAAAGATTCTCAACCGTTAGAGAAAAAATACCTCCTCATCTTGGGCTTAAATTGGCACCCCTTAATTCTGAGACTACGCCCTCTGGTCCTAGACTCTCCCTTGAGGGGAAACATTCTCTCAGCAGTTTTCTTGTCAAGCCGTTAATACTATATGTTTCACAGTGATCACTTCTCATTCTTCTAAACCCCAATTTCATTTGAGAGTTAACCCAGGCTTAGCACAAGAGCAAATTCATAAAGAGGTTTTCCATGCAGCATTATAAGACTTGCAAGATGTATTTTTGGTCAAGCACATTCTGAAAATGTATTTTCACTCCCATTTCCCCCTCTAGAAAGCAGGAGGATGTCAGAGCTCTTGAAAGAAAAATCAATGCAAAACCAATGTGAAACAAAATTAATACAATTCTATTTACAGAACAGCACACTTAAAATTTCCTTTTCTTCCCTTGCCAGAAAGCAAACAAGCCCGTTCATTACAGTACTAAGAATAGAACTCTAGTGGCATAGAAGTGTATCATGCAACAATTAAAAATACTCAGTACTGTAAATGTACTAGATATCAAATTCACAGTGTGCAAAAAGAAAAGTAAAAATATACAGCTTGATTTAGGTGAAAACACTATCTTTCTCTGAAGAATTTTAGAAACTGAAACCTCCACCCCTCCCATGTCCATATAGGCAAGATCAGGCAAGAAAATAAACAATATAGTTTTGAAATCCTGGAATTATGAAACAGAGAGACCAAGGGGTTCAGGAACATAATTCTTTTAAATTTGCATCACAGGTACACAGCATGGTTAAGAAAGCATTCAGCACACTTGTCTTCATTTCGCAGACCTTTGGAGTATCAGAGTTGGGATGTCATGTTGGGGGTTGTACAGGATATTGGTGAGGCTTCTTCGGGAGTACTGTGTACAATTCTGGTCACCACATTATAGGAAGGATATTATGAAATTGGAGAGGATTCAGAAAATATTTACCAGGATGTTGCTGTGAATGGAGGGTTGGTAAGTTATGAAAATAAGCTGGGACTTTTTCCACTGGAGCGTAGATGGTTGAAAGGTGACTTTATAGAGGTTTACAAAATCATGAAGGGCACAGATGAGGTGAATAGCAAGTGTCTTTTCCCTAGGATGGGGGTGGTGAAGGGTGGGCAAAACTAGGGGACATGTTTTTAAAAGAAGAGAAAGTTTTAAAAAGGACATGAGCGGCAACATTTTTTTTTAAAAAGGTAAGTGGTTCTTATGTGGAAAGAACTGCCAGAGGAAGTGGTGGATGCAGGTATGGTTACAACAGTTAAAAGCCATTTCAACAAGTACATGAATAGGAAAGGTTTAGAGGGATATGGGCTTGTAATTAATATAACTTTTAGAAAGGATAATAAACATATAAATCCAAAATAATTGCAAATTATACTTTTACTATTCTTCAACCAAGGAAGTTGCCTTGGGGAAATTTTAATCTAAGTGATCACGACTCCATTTCTATCAGCAAGGGTTAAAACAAGTTTGCATCCACATAGCCTTTATGTAACATGAAATTACAAGACAGAGTAATTAGACTAAATGGACACCAAATCAGAGACAAATGCAAATTACAAATTGAAACTGCATCAAAGTGGTGGGTTTTAAAGAATGATCTTCAAGTGGTGATGGAAGTGGAAAGCTGGATTGGACTAGAGGCAACATTCCAGAAGACGGGAATATCATAGCTGAAGGCACAGGGCAGGGTGAATGGAAGACAATGCACAAAACATTGTCCGTTTGCAGAACTGTTAGATGAAGAAACAGGCCAAACTGATGACAGTGTATTCTGAGAAACCATGTATTTACCTATCAGCCTATTCGGTCCCAGGAGGAATATTACTCAGCTGGGGACTAAATTAAAAAAGATTTTTTTTAAACGTGAGACTTATCATGGCACAAGTTACTGATACAATTGTAAGTTGATAGAATTTGAAAGATCGAGAAGAATCTAAATTTTTCAAGCAGGTAAGAAGAACTTTTGAGAGAAAGTCCAAATGAAGGGGACATGAATTTAAATTGCCAGCAAAAGATTAAAACGAATGGAGAGAAAAGTTCTTCATATACAGGAATGGTGAGAACTTGAAACTATGGTATGGATGATGCCAAGTAGTATTGACATCAGCAAAGGCATGACATGAAGGGAAAGGTTAGTGCCTACATAAGTGAGAAGAGAGGAGAAGAATTTAGGGTCTGAGATAATGGGGGTAGAACAGGCTAATTTTGCCATAACTGTACCACAGGCTCATAAATCAGTATTGCTACACTTAGTAGGAACTGCTCTTCTACATCATAGGAATCTGAAACTATACCATATCAATCAAGCTTAAATCCTGGATCGGTCTATGCCAAGAGAGATCTTGGACAAACAGCACAAAGAATAACGCAATCAGTCTCCGATATCTGAGGTTAACAAAGAACCAGGAGGAGAAAACTAACATGGCAAGCTTCTTGTGCGTACCAGTAAGAAGTTATCCATGACATGCATGGATATGACACTCAGTGATCATCTGAACAAGAGGTGTATGTAATACGAATAAACATCAATTAGCAGGGAATATGAAAAGAGTAAAGAACATTTGAAAATCTTCCAAGATTTAGTACCATCGATTTAGAAGTGTCTTTTCAATGATAGAATTTGTCTTATGTAAGAGTACAAAGTTTCCCTGATTAAGGCCTTCAGAATAACAACAGGAAATAATAGAAATAAACTTTATCAAGCACGTCAAGAACAAAAAATGAATAATGTTTTGGGTAAAAAAGATCCTTCTACCAAACTGGGAACTGGAAGCCCTTTAAAAGAGATAAGCAAACTGATGGCAGAGATTATCTAACTGAGGGAAGTAGAAGACAATGAATGCAAAGTAAAGCAAACAATTTATAACATTCTGCAGGCTCACCAGTACAGAAAGAAAAAAATATGAATACTCTACGTGGAAACAGAGATGGCATCATGGCAACAGTTCTCAATGAAAAAACTGAAAGGAGGCAAGGATGCTGGGGGAGCAGGAACAGAGAAACTGGGAGGCAGGATGCAGATTTCAAAGATGGAGCTTCCCAGCCAATGAATAAAGTACAGATATGACGACAGCAGAAAAAAAGAGCAGACATAACAGAGTTACTGAGGTAAGAAGAGAGAACAATTAAGCTAACGCCTTTGCAGAGGACAGATTCAGAACAATCAGGAAAGGGGAGGCCTCAGTGGGCATCAAAAAAAATAGCTAGAATTCCTGGTCCTTACTGCCTAAAAAAGCTAAGTAAAAATTTCATATTAAAATCATACAAAAGACTAATGATGACATGAAATGGAATTTCACATCGGTACAACGTAGATCATAATTTGAAGTCAGGGAATGACAGCACTTCTGCAGTGGCACACAACGGAGGGTAGATTGTATGAAAAGCAGAATACTGTCACAGAAACATTGACTATCATTGCTTGGATTGATTTGGATCCAAAACTAACTCTATCCTTTGCAGAATGAATTCAAGGTAAGCTCGTAAAAAGGTTTGTAAACACTATATTTTAAAGAGTCTAGTTATTAAATTAGTAAAATTAGAAAGTAAGTTATGTATTTGTTGAATGGAGTTCTTTTTTGTTCAATCACTGGGGAAAAAAGTTAACTTGTTTTGATTAGGTGGACTTAAGATAATGTGGTTCAATTCTGTTACAGCATAATGTTTGGTGGGGTGGGTAGATTCGATGGTCACTGTAATACTTGCATGTGCAGAGAACATTACCATTGTTCAAGCTGTCTGCTCTGTTGCTGGTGAACGCCGTACACACATTTGACTAGAAATGCAGGAGCATCCACAGCATCTGTCTGGGGAGAGCACAGCTGTTCAGATGAGCAGCAAATTCATTCTTTTATGTTCATAATTTGAAAGAACCTGTAAAAAACATGATTCATACAGTTCTCCCTCAATTTCAGGATGATATCCACTCAAAGTAGTGATGTGGGTCTTCAGATAGCTGATGACGCCAATTGTTAATTCGCAGAACTTAGAGCACCTGGTCAAGCCACAGATACAAAAACAGAGGTTGCTGGAAAAGCTCAGCAGGTCTGGCAGCATCCGTGAAAAAAAAATCAGAGTTAATGGTTCAGGTCCAGTGACCCTTCCTCAGAACTGTTCTGAGGAAGGGTCACCAGACCCAAAGCATTAACTCTGATTTTTTTCTTCACAGGTGCTGCCAGACCTGCTGAGCTTTTCCAGTAACCTCTGTTTTTGTTGATTTACAGCATCCATAGTTCTTCCAGTTTTTAAATCAAGCCACAAGGTAATGGGATCTGAAGCACAGTATTTGCATCCTTTCTTTCCTTCTTTGTCACAATACTGCTTTATCATTAAGGCACTTCAAGTCAAAACACAATGCTGCCTGATAGACAGGATTTAACATCTTGAAGTATTTGAAGACAGATTTTTAAATCTGTAAGGGAGTCAACACTTATGGGAAAAGGCAGTAAAGTGGAGTTGAGGACCATCAGATCCACCATGATCTCAATGAATGGTCAAGACCCGACTGGCTGAATGAGCTACTTCTGCTCCAATCTCTTATGGTCTTATGATTGGGAAGAGTTTGCTAACAGTCATCATTAATGTCAATACTAGCACACATCAAGGCAAACTTCAGACTGTCTTAGTATGCTTTCCTTTGTCCTCCAAAGAATGCCAGGAATTGAATCAGAACCCGACTGGAGAGAGACTTTTCAATTAACTGGTGCAGTATCAAGTCCATAAATTTTTTTTGTCCGAATGTGCATTGAGCTAGTTTCAAGGAGGCTATCAGCTTTTGTTCAAATGGTAGAAAAAAAAACTAGTTTCCTCAAGATAGGTGTGAGCATCCAAAAATGTGCAATTAAATTACCATAAATCTCAATTCATGGCTATAAAATTATAAAATGTTTTTCAACTATTCCAGGTCATAACACCAAGTGACTATACTTCTTAGCTGCAATGTACTCTTAATTTTTCTAATTCTTCATTGGAATTGCGGCCTTCCTGTCAACTTGTTTTAGCAGTGATTCCAGCATCAACATTTATAATCATGAGAACATTTGTAAATGTGTCCCGTTATAATAATATTCTCCCACTGGAAAATCACTATCGTCCTACCAGACCACCATGAAAGTCTTATACAGGCAGTTCCATGACAAATGTGGAAATTTTTATTGGCATTCATAAGCACAAGCGATAAAATTAACGGCAAAATACAGGACATAAAAATGATAGCTGAAATATACTTGCTTCCTCGGATTGCTTTACACACTAACCATTCATTGCTTCGGACATTGCCATGGAAGACCAATTGGTAATTTTCAGTTAAAATCCATCTTCAAACACATATCATAAATGAGGTGATTCCACATTACATATTGCCATATTATAAATATCTACTTTGATGACCTCTTCAGTTGCTATCAATGAAAAACCCTGAACCGGACAGAGGGGGACTGCAGCAGCTTGTAAAAAGGACTTTGAAACCCTTAGCTAATGCATTAAAAATAAATGTTACCATAAACCTCAAATTACGTACATACTTAGTACATATGATGTATCAACCTACTAATCAATAGTACAAACCAAAGTATTCAGATTCTACAAAACGGAACTGCATTTTAATATCTACACAAAAATTACTGTATAGAACATACTGTAATATAATACAAGCAAATTATGCATTCGTATTTGTTTTCTTTGAAGGATTCTGATAGATTGCAATGTTACTTAAATGCTGCATATTATGTTGACAAGCACCACTATCAAAATTTGTAATTTCAAAGTTGACTAAAAAGAATACAGCTAAACTACTGGTCATGGCAACCCTCCAGATAATGAGCTATATCTACTGGGGTGAGTAAAACGTTTCGGTGTGGTGGCTCAGTAGTTAGCACTGCTGCCTCGCAGCACCAGAGACGCGGATTCGATTCCATCCTCGGCCAATTGTTTGCACATTCTCCCAGTGTCTGCATGGGTTTCCTCTGGGTGCTCCAGTTTCCTCCCACAGTCCAAAGATGTGCAAGGTAGTTGGATTGGCCATGCTAAATTGCCCATAGTGTTCAGGGATGTGTTGATTAGGTGTGTTATGAGAGATGAGTCTGGGTGGGATACTCTGAGGGGCAGTGTGGATTTGTCGGGCCGAAGGGCCTGTTTCCACACTGCAGGGGTTCTATGAATGAAGACATTAATGACAAAGTGAAGCAACTTTGTCAATGATATTTCACGACACTGGCTTACTTAATTGTGTTACCCTGGTACATTAGAAGGCTTAAAAAAAAAGCTTTGTGCACAGAACAACGTCTCAGCTCATTCCAATTTATTAACTGCTTGATCAGTGGTCATCACAGAATAGGTGTTAAAGGGAGAAACCAAGCCACTCAAGTTAGTTCAAACATGGACATGTTATTTGTTCAGATAGATTTTTGACTGACAGCACTGTCTGAAATAACAGTTACTTAACTTGTCTGGATGTTGATCACATTTTTTAATGCAGCATGTTATATGTCTTTTCATAGAGCATAGAATCCTACAGTGTGGAAACAGACCCTTTGGCCCAACAAGTCCACACCGACCCTTGGAGCATCCCACTCAGACCCATTCCCCCTTTAACTCACCTAGTCTACACAATCCCTGAACACTACAGGCAATTTAGCATGGCAAATCCACCTAGCCTGCATATCTTTGGACTGTGGGAGGAAACCGGAGCACCTGGGAGGAAACCATCGCAGACACGGGGAGAATGTGCAAACTCCATACAAGACAGTTGTCAGAGGGTGCAATCAAACCTGGGTCCCTGGCTCTGTGAGGCAGCAGTACTAACCCCTGAGACACCATGCCACTTTCATCTGTGCCTTTCTGATCTTTAAAGGGGTGTTTCATCAAATTAGATATCGGCCATTGACAGAGAAAAGTCACAGTTCACAAATCTTAGTTGCTGCACACTTTAGCACAGCAGTTACAGATCATTTATTGGTTCAGGTTTCTGGGTCTGAGAAGTGACTGATGCTTGCTTATGAACTTTAAGAAAGCTGCTCAACAAGATCCAGCACCTCTGTGCTGTGGATTTCCCCTTCCCAAAGTCAGTTTGAGTTAAATTTACTAGTATCTCCAGGTGGCCAACAACAGTGAGGACATCAAGCAGGGGACGCAGCCAACAGTACCGGCTTATTTTCACACACAGCAAATCAAAGTAAAATGCACTGATTATCTTTCACGTAAAATTAAAATTTTATAAAGAAATGAAAATAACTTATTACAGCACATAAATGGGATTGAAGGAAGAAACAGAAACCTCAAAACAGACTTAAAATTATAACAATGTGGATCTATTTCAAAGAAAATGTTTGACATTCCACAAATAAAATGTGCTTTTTCAGAGCCTGAAACATTTTCAGTTGTAATTATGAAATTAGCGTGGCATTAAAAATCCAGTTACACTTCATCTAGCATAATGTAACTTCAAGTATTTGTACAGTGAAACTAAAAGCAGAAAGGTCAAGTTCTCATTAGTTCGGTGATTTCTAATACATTCCTAAGGCTAATTCAGAAAAACAATGATGACAAATGCTGTCTGTTTCTCTAACATTACCACCACAAAATTCAAAGTTTTTTGAACATGAAATTGGCATCAGGAGACTGAATTTCCATTTCAATATCAATGTTAAAATAGGAGAACAACAGCTAGTATAAACCTATTGTTTCCAATGAGAAAGATATACAAGTAAAAATGATTTTTTAAAAAGGAGCCAACATGTCACATGTGAGTAAAATTGTCTATAACAACTTCCTGAATGATATATGCAAAGGATGAAGCCAGGCTAGTTAAGTGAAAGAAAGTCGAGCTTTGGGGTGACAACAAAGCAAGTGGATTCCTGGCTCAGCAGCAGAGGAAGGACGGATGAATAAATAAATAAAGGAACAAGAATAGAAACTGCTGGAGAAGGTCAGCAGGTCTGGCAGCATCTGCAGACAGAAACCAGAAAGTTAACGTTTCGGGTCAATCGACCCTTCCTCAGAACACATGCAACCCAAAACGTTAACTCCAATTTGAATTTAGAATGCCTACAGTGTGGAAACAGGCCCTTCGGCCCAACAAGTCCACATCGAACCTCGGAGCATCCCACCCAGACCCATCCCCCTATAACCCACCTAATCTACACCTCCCTGAACACTATGGGCAATTTAGCATGGCCAATCCACCTTGCCTGCACATCTTTGGACTGTGGGAGGAAACCGGAGCACCCAGAGGAAACCCACGCAGACACAGGGAGAACGCGCAAACTCCACACAGACAGTCGCCCAAGGGTGGAATTGAACCCGGGTCCCTGGTGCTGTGAGGCAGCAGTGCTAACCACTGTGCCACCGTGCCACCCCTTTCCACAGATGCTGCCAGGCCTGCTGAGCTTGTCCAGCAATTACGGTTTTTGTTTCTGATTTTCAGCAACTGCAGTTCTTTTGGTGAATAAAGGGCTGGAATTTATAGAATTCCTTCGAGTGGAACTGAGCTGTCAGAAAGTGTTTGATGGGAGAAGGAAACTGGAATCAAGTTTCAAAATTAGTAGCAACATTCTGCAACTTCATAAGGGTTGAGATGACAATGAGGGAGGTTTGCAGACTTTAAAACAGGAACAGGTATTGACAGGAGGCAAAAGTAACAAAGTTTATAATAAACTGTTAAAAAGCTCTTTCAGGACTTAATGTTGGAAAGCTAAGATTGTTGACTGCAGCAATAGACAAGATTGGTAGAAAAACCAACAAGGTAATGCTAGCTTTATTCACCTACCAGTCGAAGCTAATGTTGCACTTCTGGATTACAATCAGGTGCTAATGTATAAAATAAGGAAAGGAATGGATCAAGAATGAAATCCAAAAATCATTTGCTAAATTTAATCCGGACTAGTTTCTTAAATTGTTTAAATTTGCAATATATAAACAAAATTATCATCTTCACAAAAATCAGTTCCTCTAATGCAAATTTAAATAGAACGCATATAATGGATACGTCAAATCAAACTGAAGATCATCTGTAAAACTACATGTCAACTATCACTGATGCGGAGACTTTCTCATCTTCAATAACAGTCAAATGATTATATAATCTAAATGTGGAGTGTTCCACAAGTGAGCACAAGAATGGAAAGGCTGTAGGCAGTGCTGCACTATCTGCAGAATTATATTTAAAATATGCAAAAAGAGGAACAAACTTGTTGATATGTATTAATCTAGTACTTGAAAGGGACGCAGCTTGATAATTTCATCAAAAAAAATCATGCTGTCTCTAGAAGGAAACAGTTCAGTACAAAAATCAGGATGTACTTTCCTACACAGAGGTTGGTCCAAAGTTGGCATTCTTTCACCCAAAAGACTATCAGATTGGAGATTTCTAATCCAATCTATCTTGGCAAAAATCAATCAGGCTTTGTTAAAATGCCAAAAATCAGGCCATAGGAATAAATGACAGACCTCGGAGGAAAGAATATAGAATCTAAACAATTGGTATATTTATCATTTGTAAATTTTGCAAAAAAGAAGGTATTTATGGAGTTAACTAGATTAACCTAATAGAAGCTCATATACTATAATGATATTGTTTTGGAGAATGGAGGACAGATACTGGCTTTGTATGAGACAGACAGCAAGCGCGTTCAGGATAGCAGATGGAGAGTCTGAAACAATGAAGATTGGAAGAGGATGGTGCACTTGCATTGTCCAGCTCATTAGAAATCCAAGGGTCTGGAAAGAATGAGGCATTGGAGGAGATTAGTATTAGTAAAAAGCATGTGTTGAAGAAATTAGATTCATTGAGATCTAATGATGTAGAAAGGAAAGGGTCTTCGACCCATTGCTTCCGCTCAGTCAAAAGCAACCTCTTAACCACCATTTTCCAGCACTTTGCTCATAGCATTGCATGAATTGGCATTGCAAGCACTCATTTAAATAATTCTTAAGTGTTCAAGGTTTCTGTTTCTATCACCCTTACAGACAGTGAGTTCCAGATTCCTATCACCTTATGGATTAAAATGTTTTCCTCACATCTCCCCTAAACCTTCTACCCCTTTTCTCAATGCCCTGTGGTCAGTGATCCCTCCAAGGGAAAAAAGTTTCTTCCAGTCTACCCTCTGCCTCCCAATCTTGCACATCTCAATTATATCCCTTCTCAATCTCTTCTGCTCTAAGGAAAACAACCCCAGTCTATTCAATCTCTCTTCTTAACAAACTCTCCAGAACAGGCAACATCCTAGTAAACAGTGCGGAGCTGGAGGAACACAGCAGGCCAGATAACATCAGAGGAGCAGGAAAGCTGACGTTTCGTGTTGGGACGCTTCTTCAGAAATGGGGGAAGGGGAAGAGAGCTCTGAAAGAAAGAGAGAGGGGAGGGGTGGGGCTGGGGAAGGTAGATGGGATGGTGACAGGTGAGTGCAGGTAGGCAGTGGTAGGGATCGGTCAGTGAGTGGGGGGGCGGATAGGAGGTGGGAGAAGAGAGACAGGTCAAGGAGGCGGGGATGAGAGGGAGATAGGTAGGTAGGGAGATAGGTCTCATCACTGAGACAGACTAAGGATTGGCTAATATGCAGAAACAGTAGAAACGGATAGGTCATTTGAATTGGTAAGCTGTTTTTAGTCAGATAATGCAACGATCAGTTCTTGGGTCCCTGCCTTCCAAGGACTAAATGCAGCTTCTGGGTGACACAAACTAGGTGGGAATATCTGTTGAGCAAGATGCCAAGCAGTTTCAAGAGTATTTGGAGGGGTTCAGTGAATGGACAAGAATTTGGCATGCGGAATATAATGTGGAAAAAATGTGAGGTTATCCATTTTGGTGGAGACCACAAATATGCAGATATTTCTCAAATGATAGAGGTTAGAAAGTATAATGAACAAAAGGAGCTTGGGAGTCTTTGTCAGTAAGTTATTGAGAGCCAACATGCAAATGCAGCAATTAGGAAAGCTAATGGTATGTTAGTCTTCACCGCAAGAGCATTGGAGTACAGAATAGAGAAGTCTTGCTTCAATTGCACACAACCTTGGTTAGACCACATCATAAGTACTGTGTACAGTTCTACAGTCCTCACCTTAGGAAGGACATTATTGCCACTGAGGGAGTGCAAAGGTTCACTAGACCGGTTCCTCAAACGGCAGGACTGTACTATGAAGAATGATCTGGAAAACTGGCCCTGTATTCTCTAGTATTTCTAAGGAAGCAAGGTGATCCAATTGAAACTGACAAAATGCTTATGAAAGAGAGAGAGGATAAATGCAGGTAAGATATTTCACCTAGTTGGGGAGTCTGAAACCAGGTGACACAATTTCAAAATAGAAGGAAAGCCACTTAGGACTGTGAGGAGGAGAATTTTGTTTTAAAAACACTGATTTTTTGGAATTGTCTCTCTCAGGGGATTGTAGAAGCTCAGTCATTGAGTATGTTTAAAGTATAAATTGATAGTTTTCTAAATATCACTGAGATAAAGGGGTACATGAATACTGATGTCGACAATAAGCTTTGATCATTTTGAATGGAAGCGCAAGGTCCACGGACCGAACAGCCGACTGCTGTTTCTACATCCGGCATTTACTCTTAAGTAATTGTAAGAACGGAAGTGGGAGAGTGAACATTTTAATAAGAGGAAGTGCAACAAATCAAATATCTAACAAGTACAAATGAATAAATCCGGTAAATGTGCCCCAATATGGTGACAGCTAGGACTGCAATAGGTATTGCTGCAATTAATAGTGGAGGATACCGATTGAACTGAAGAAAGTTTAAATGTGGAGCATGATGTTGAAATAAGAATGTTGAAAAAAAGATGAGGCTTCCAGAGATATGACATGGAAGTCTGGAAAAGCAGTGAGAAAGTAGATATGGATACATGAGAAAATGGAAGTGGATATGAGAAAATGACACGGAAAATAAAATTTGGGTACAGGTATCTTCTGACAAATGGGGTTTTGAAAGGGTTGTCAGGAGGTCAGCTGAAAAAGGGAAAAAAGATGAAAAAGAGGATGCTTTTGGGTCACCTGAATAATTGGAGAAATCAAGTACTAGATGCAGTTACCTGTAGAAACAAAAACCAAGGAAGAATTCATTGTGGGCAAACCACTGACAATTACATTATCATTTCATTATTACATATGCTCTGCAAATTTAATATATACTTTATTCTTGATTTCAAAGCAATTCAGTAAATTTCAAAAGACGTTACATATCAATTCTTTGGTAAACGTTAACTTGATAAAAGTTACAACTTGAAGGAAATGGCAATCAACTGAAGATGAACTACTGGCAAAGCAGATAAGGTATGAAAATTAGGGATTTGCTTTAAAATTTACTAACCATGTACTTTTGTCCATTTCAGAATTAAGACAGCAATAGTACAATAAAATATGTGTGATTGAGAGTTCCAAATGTAAGTAGAATTAAGTTTGATTCTTCACATTGCATTTATAATAACAAGCCATTAAATTTTGGGCCTACAGGATAAAAATTCTTGATATGTACAATGGCTCCTTTGAAAAGATTATTGGCGATGAAAATCGAAAGATTATTTAAAATCTTAGAACAATTTTGCCCAAACACGATCTCACAGACAAATATTTTGCAAATGAAAAGCTCTTACACTTGCAACTATTTACAGTTGCCATTTAAGAAATGTTATGATTTTCAGCTAGTCAAATAACAAACATTTTTTAAACAAACATCAACGTGTAAGGATTACAAGCAACACATCAATACCCTAGAAACAATTCAAAATATATCAATCTACAGATGTTAGGGTATTAGGTTAATGGAATAGTTAATCATTATTTTTAAACAAATGAACACCATAAGCTACATGAACACTCCTGAATGCACCAGCTTAGACAGTTCTAAAGGTTGCATTTCAGACTCAAAAATTACTACTACCCCATCAATGTATCAAATAAATGTTGGCACCTTAATTGTGCCTTTATAACATTGTTAATGGTTTGTTAATTTACCTCCTACACTGTTATTATACTTCAAATGATTTAATGACTGCCAGGGGAGTAAGCAACATATGCACAAATGTTATCCTTCTGCATTATATTCAGTTTAACTCATACATGTGGTTCCTTTATGTACAGATTGTGTTGAACAATTACAGAATTTTTCTAAGAAAAAACAAATTATTTTTGTCTTATTAAGCAAGCTTACAAAATAAGTTCAGAATTTTGCCGATTCTGGAATACTATGGTAAAGATACTGCATGGCTAATATTAAACATCATTAACTGTCATTTGGATCTACGAACCATTCTTATGGTAAGTTCTGGCAGCTTTTTGCTGGAATGCTACATAGGAAGCTATGCAGTTATGCTGTATCGCACTCTAGGGAAGAAAAGCTGACAGTATACCTAGGCCAGTAGCAAATGTGTCTTCTGTTGGCTCATTACGGTGAATTCTTGGAAAAGCCATATTCCCAGCAGCAAGGACACAATTACTCAGGTCAAAGAGGAAGGGGGTGGAGGGTTGGGAAGGAGACAAGAACAGAACAGTTCCAAAATCACTTCAACACAAGACATAAAACACCACTGGCCATACTAAAAAGCAAGATATTTCAGTTTATAAAAAAGTAATCCCAATTAAAGTAGTCAGTAGGGATATATGTAGTCCCAATATCCATGATTTACTTTGATTACAAATTAAAATCACATTCTAAAAAGTTTTATCTTTTGCATAACTGCAACTGAACACACACGAGTATTCTTTTTAGCTCCACTGAAAGTAAGGGCATTCTGTCAGTGCACTCACAATACTAATCTTATAATTAGCAGCTTAATTAGGTAATTATGGCTTTGCAGGGGATGCCTAAATGAAAAATGACAACATTGTATCACGGTCACCTATTTATATAGCAGTTATTGTATTTTCACACCAATGCAAGGAAACAAAATCAGTTTACAAAAAAATTACCCATTCCATGTCTTCAATTGATCAACTATATTCCACAATAGGTTTAAAATCTACACAAAATAAATTTCTACATACAATTAAGAGCATTCTGAAAATAGACATTTTCACTATGATTACCCAAATTAGCTTCTTACAAAGCCATCAACTTTACCAAAATCCAATTCCTCCATTCAAACGCAGAGAACAGGGGAAAAGCACTAAAGTAATTTTTGCATAGAACATTCGGCACTCTAAGATTTTACAGATACTAATATTAAAGGATTTTAAAAGGTGTTGCATAAATGCAATTTTGACCTCAGACTATCCAAAAGTCACTTATGGAGTGTTGAAACTGATAGACAGAAATGCAGTGGTCAATTTATGCATAGATTCCCACAGCTTGGAGATAAGTGGACTGAAAATCTACTTCAGTAATGATGATTGGGGGATAAACATGGTCTAGAATTCAGAACTCGCTTGCATTTCCTTGAATACTAGCAAAGAATCTTTTGCATCCATTTGAGCAGCCAGATGGGGCCTTGGTTCAATTCTGCAACCAAGAGACAGGCTATATATTCAAAAAAAAAAGGTAGTTAGAGAAAGAGAATATAACAGACTGAAGAAAAGTTTAAAAAACTAATTGACAAGGCTCAGTAAAATCATTCAAAAAAAAACCGTCAAACTGATGGAAAATACTGATCTCAAACTTTATATTTGTAGTGGCTATATTGTGCGTTCAGACGTTTTTGAACATGACACAGTTTTGTGCAGTTGCCAAGTGTTTCTATTAATTCAACATAAGGTCTGCAAAATATCATGAAAATAACCAATTCATTCATGCTGGAACAGATGTTGTTTAGTCAGCTCTAAATGTTATTCCCTAAGATAGTCTAGTAAATAAAAAGAAAAGCCAACATAGAAATAGGGTTTATCAAAAATTTGCACTGTATGATTGATTGCAGCACTATAAAAGTGTCCTTCAAGTACGGGAACAGTCCAGACTCTGCTCAGCATTTCCAGCGAGCTAAGAAGGTTAACATCTCAGATGAGTCAGAAACATAAACTTAAATTCCACTACTCCATCACATCATGATTATGTGCTCAACCACCATCTTATTAATGGCATAAATGTTGCTTACTTAACAACATGTCCAGATGTACAAGGAATCTGCTTTAATAATCTGAAGAATCGTTCAGAGCATAAACTGTAACACACAATATTGTTACCTGCAAACGCAAGCTTGACCTTTGTAGGTAGGTTTCCATCTGCCGTAACCCAAACGACCTGCAACCTGTTCTTATGTCAACCCCTTAAAGTCTTCATATATGATGCTTTGAACATATACTGAAGTGACTTTTTTTAATACAGCAACCTTCTGTCTTGTAAGACAATAGTTTGCATCCTGGTGGCCAACTGTGTGTTGAAGGTGCAGGACCAACTGACATCTGATTTCTGTGGGCAGCTCAGGGGATTCATACTGCTGCCTCATAGCACCAGGGACCCAGGTTCAATTCGAGCCTTGGGTGACTGTCGAGATCACGTGGACTACAGGGAGAACAAGCCACTTGAATACATAACTAGCTCGAAGGAAGGAGACCTGTGACTAGGTGTGTGCCACAAGGATCGGTGCTGTGTCCACTGTTTTTGTCATTATTAAGTAGTTTGGATATGAACAAAGGAGGTATGGTTAGTAAATTTACAGGTGAGACCAAAATTGGTGATGTAGTAGACAGCAAAGGAGGTTATCTAAGGATACAACAGGACCTTCATCCAATGTGCCAAGGAGTGGCAGATGGAATTTAATTTAGATCAATGTGAAGTGCTGCATTTTGGTAAGGCAATATCAGGGCAGGTCATTTACACTAAATGGTAGGGCCCTGGGGAGTGCTGCCGAACAAAGACTTTGAAGTGCAGCAGGTTTATAGTTCCTTTAAACTGGAGTTACAGACAGACAGGATAGTGAAGGCAACATTTTGTATGCTTGCCTTTATTAGTCAGTGCATTGAGTAGAGGAGTTGGGAGATCGTGTTGCGGCTGTACAGGACTTTGGTTCGGTCACTTTTGGAATAGTCTGTTCAATTCTGGTCTCCCTGCTAATGGGCAAGGTGTTGTTAAAGTTGAAAGGGTACAGAAAAATTAAAAAGGATGTTGTCGGGGTCGGAGGGTTTGAGCCATATGGAGAGAAATAAGCTGGGGTTATTTTCCCAGAAGTGTTAGATGTTTTATAAAATCATGATGGGCATGGATCTGGTGAAAAGCCAAGATTTTTTCCCCCGAACAGGCACGTTTTTCACACAAAAGGTGGTTAGTGCCTGGAACACACTGCCAGAGGTGGTGGTGGAAGCAGACACAATATCAGCATTCAAGAAGCACCTGGATGAATACATCAATAGGAAGGGAAGAGATGGATACGGATCTTGCAGTGAAGACATTTTTAGTATGGAAGAGCAAAATGTGTCAGTGCAGGCTTGGAGGGCTGAAGGGCCTGTCCCTGCACAATGTTGCTCTTTGTTCTCAAAGTAGGGAGTCCAGAATTAGAAAGCACAGGTTGAAGATGAGGGGGAAAAGATTTAAAAAGGACCTAAGAGGCAACTTTCGTACAAGAGAGTGGTGTGTGTCTGGAACAGGCTGGTACAATTACAACATTTAAAAGGCATCTGGATGGGGACATAACTAGGAAGGGTTTACAGGAATATGGGCCAAATGCTGGCAAATGGGACTGGATTAACTTAGGATATCTGGTCGGCAAGGATGAGTTGGACTGAAGGGTTCATTTCCAGGCCGTATGTCTCTATAACTGTGTGGAGTTTGCACATTCTCCCCTTGTCTGTGTAGGTGTCTGCCAGGTGCTCCCATTTCCTCCCACTGTCCAAAGATGTGCAAGCTAGGTGGATTAGTAATGGTAAATGCAGAGTTGCAGGGATTGTGATGGGGTTTGGGTCAGGGTGGGATGCTCTTTTGGAGGGTCAGTGCAGACTTGAAAGGCCAGTACTGAAGTGTCTGTTTACATGCCATATGACCCTATTGCGATTCCATGATTCTCTGTGTCCCCTGACTGGCCACATGAGCATGTTTTCCCCCTTCCAAACTGTCAGCCTCCAAAGATCACTGTCCAAGTTGCCAATGCCTATTGTCATCATACTTTCACTACAAAAGATATCTGAAAGGGAGTATGGGTGCCCAGGAGGCTGTGACCCAGTGACCAGATCACTGGACAGAAGGTTTTGGGCAATACAGTTTCAAATATGAATATGCCTGCACTTGTACGATGACGGCATTAGCATGCTCTGGGACAAAGTTTACAACTTTATGCCAAAGGATGCCATACGTCTGAGATGGCAAAAAGGGAAACTGCTCAACTTTTTCTCACCATTGTAGCTGATGAAGCAGACCTGGCAAACTCCCTAGCAGGGATTGGTAACAAACAGAAAGCAATCAAACCTCAAAATATTTAGAGGTACCAATAGCCCCAGTGACCAGAAAAGTAGCAAGTATGTTTTGATGACATTTCCAGGGTGAGACAATCCCACCCTGACTCTCTGACCTTTGGAAAGTTTGATTTTTACATTCAAGTGATCAAGAAAAATCTGCTTTTAACATCAGAACTGCAAGCAACACTCCAGCCTCAAATCCATGTCTCCTCAAAATCCTGCTCAACTACAAGGTGAACCAATTTCCTATCTGCAAACACTACATTGCGAAATCAACAATTTTCAAGAGTTGAGTGTAACAACCTTCCTTCAGTCATTTGGACATGCCTGAACTTTACTCAGGAAGAATAGGAACCCTTGTTAGATTCTGAGTCACATGACTTCAATATCTACACTTAGGTTTTAATCTGTTGCTAGTAAAACTCTTCGTTTTGGGTGTGCATTGGTGTTGGTACGCTTTAGCAAAGTATCAAAGACCAGCCAAGAACTGCAAAGGCTGCAGACATTGCTCCTAAATGAGCAAGAGTGTGCATTATCGACAGAAATCTGAGACCATCAAGTTAGGAGTCTAGCAAGTCTGTGCCTTCAGTGCACTTCACTACATTGGTGAGAACTAAACAACATACGTTTGACAGGAAGAAAGGCAGAACAATTTCCACCTTCACTATCTTAGACGTATCATAGCTGACCTTAAGAAGCCCATAATCATGGAAAGAGACAAGTTAGCAACAAGACAGTACCTCAGCATGTCTCAATGGCTTCATGGTCAATTACCTGAAGTACAGTCATTATGCAGGCAAAACGATGACTACACTGGGAATAGGTCAAGCAAAAAAAAAGTTCCCGCAAAAGAAAACATGAAGATGATGTTGAATTTGTTAATTAGTTTCAAAAAGCCCTTTGCAAGCTGTACAAACTTATTTTAGTATCAATGTCATGAGACATCCTCAAATTCACAAAGAGAAGGAACTCAATGATGAAATGAATGTCAACTTGAGTGATGAGAAGCAAGCACTCGTGGCAATAAAGAATATTCAGATTTTGGTTATTTTAAATAGCAATAGTAGATTTGAGAATGTATATGAAGAGGGCAACAGTGAGCTCCGACTGAGAAACTGGAAACCTGGATTCTAGTGACACAGCATTGCTGGAAGGAGCAGAAGAAATGCAGAAATAATGACAATGATGATACCAAAACGTTGTCAAGCACCCTGCTTCCTGCAAGGACCCTGTTCCACTCTCGCAGGTTCTCCATCATGTCTGTTCTGATGATGACACCTTCCACAGGGATGCCTTCAACACATTCTTTTTCTGCCCCCCCAAATAGGATTGCTCCTGACTCCCGTCCCTCTGTGATGGACAGGGCTCTCAGCTATGGCCAACCCATTTCCCGCACTTCTGCCCTCACCATATTATAACCTTTCACCCCACCAGTTCCGGCATTCAAAGGATCATCCAGCATCACTTCAGCAGGATGCCCTCACTAAATACCAACACCCCTCCCTCACATGCAGTTGCAGAAGATAACACTAATTTCCTCTGTCCTCATTGTGCAAGGTCCTAAAAACACCATCCAGATGAAGCTGTGGTTTACTTTTTTTGATCTAATCTACCTTATTTCCTGCTCACAACGCCTGCTCCATTACATCCACAAGACACAACAGATTGGGTGACCACTTTGGTACGCTCCACTTTGACCTTCCAGTTGACTGCTATTTCAATAAACTCCCATGCCAACATTTTCGTCTTAAACTTTCTGCAGTTTTCTAATGAAGCTAAACATTAACTAAAAGAACTGCACCCCATTTCCTACTTAGGCATTTTACAGCTTTCAGGACTCCACCAACACCTCCAGAGCATGAAAACCATCCACTCTTGATTTCTCCATTCGTTGGTTTTTCTCTCAGTAGATTTTACTTATTTTCTCCTATTCAAATCTACCATTTAAACCCATTTTACTTCTCAAATCTCTTTTTGCACCATTAGCACTCCATTTGTCTTTTAATCTGGGCAGCCTCACCACTTGTTCTTCTTTGTCAACAGCACAAAAACCATAATTTTTCAGCCCACCATTAGCTCCGACGAGTCTTTGGACTCAAACATTAATTCTGTTATTCTCTCCACAGATGCTATTAGATCTACTGAATTTATCAAGCATTTTTTTTAAAAAATTTACAACTTTATTAGAGTTGTATGCAAAAACTGGCAAGTTGTGTTTTTCACAAAAATTTTAAGAACTCAAAATTCTCTCTCAAAACAGTGAGACTCTTAATAATTAACAAGATCGTATTTATCCTATTTGACACCACAACCTGGTCAATGACAAGTTACTTTGATATCAACATTCTCAACAAATATTCAACATGAACTAGAGAGAGAAGTGCTAGAGGCAGTCAAAGAAAGAACAAAGCACATTGACATTAAGCCAAATTGCAATGCAAAAGCAGTGGTAAAGGTGATGTGTTCAGGAATTAAAATTCCAAACTATGGGGTTATAAGCAGTCAAATGGAAGAGGTAAGTGTGCAATGCCAAGAATGACCTGTCAAAAAACTACAGTAAAGACTTTCTGCAAGTTGACAATATCTGCAAGGGTGAGCAGCAGTTAGCAAATACACCAGCTGTAGAAGAGGCTGGTGTTGACTGAATCAATGTATACGTGAGTCACTCAGCTATCTGGCCTACTTGATTGCAAAGTGTACAAGATTCCTCAAAAAAGTCATCATTGCCTTTGTGAAATTCATATAGATTGTTTCACACATACCTAGTCACCTTCAAACTGTAAATGACTTTTCAAATCCGCATGAACAGTTGAAACAGAGATAAAAGGTACTGCAGATGCTGGAGAATCCGAGATAACAAGCATGAGGCTGGATGAGCAGGTCAAGCAGTATCATAGGAGCAGGAAAACTTGACGTTTCGTTCCTACACCCTTCATCAGAAAATCTGATGAAGGGTCTAGTTGAAACAGAGCTTCTATTTAACAACTCAACCAGAAGTTAGCACTTGCAACAATACCAGTCAATTTGATTAATTCCAATGGCCTTTCCTCCATAAAGATCAGAACTGAGGACGTTTGCTGATGATTGGTACAGGACACATTGTAAATGACAATCAGCATTCCTCAGATAGTAATGCAATCCACGAGGGCATGCAACAAGATCTGGATAGCATACACGCTTGGGCTGATGTGTGCTGTGTTACTTGGCACCTCAGTGTTGTTGCACAATGGCCATCTTAACAACAGAAAATCTGATAATCACCCCTTGACATTCCCTTCCTTACCTGAAACATGCTCAGAGTATAACATGCTCAGAACTGCACAGTTGTCAGCTAAAATGTTATAACCAAGATAGGATGAGCTCACCACCTTTCTCTAGTTCCACTACTTCATAAATCACAACAAACTTAGTTTGTTTTTCTTGGCTCCCAACACAGGCAGTCATATGCTTTTTCAATATTAGACTTAAAATAAAAGAGACCTACCAACCAAGTTTCTTTAACAAACACGAAACCTATTTTAAAACAAAATTTATTCAACGAGGATGCAAAACTAGTGAAGATTCTTAGTTTGTACTGCACATATTTACTTCTCTAAACCCAAAATACACACACTCAATAAAGGGAAAGAATTATTTCTCTCTACAGAGAAACACTTTTAGCTAATAAGTCCTAGATCTTCAAGACAAAATGGACAGGCTTGAGATGTTCAGATAGCTACTGTATCGGACATTCTTACAGGGAAAGACTGGTGTCACTAAACACAGGCAGTTGTCTCTGGTACTTTGGCAAACACAGCTTGCTCAGGAAATGCAATATCAAGAAGTCTTCCTGTCACTCAAGTTTCATTCTGAATTTGCCACAAAGGTGCTTCAGAAACAGAATGCAATAAGCTGTACTGACTATTCCGAAACAAGTTTCTTACCAATTGAAAATCCAAAACCATCTCGAATTCTGCAAGACACTGTTCAAACACATCCCAAAAACCCAGTTGTAAAAGGAGTCAACAAGGTGGGGAGCTGGATGAACACAGCAGGCCAAGCAGCATCATAGCAGCAGGAAGGCTTGACGTTTCGGGCCTAGACCCTTCATCAGAA
>JAHRHZ010000035.1:23235910-23259414 GCA_024137785.1 Ginglymostoma cirratum
AAAGACAAAGACAAAGACAAAGACAAAGACAAAGACAAAGACAAAGACAAAGACAGTCTACAAAAAAAAGGGTTTTTTTCCCCCCCGAGGGGGGGATAGTGTGGAAAGGGGGAAGAGAAAGAGGCAGATTTTATTTAAATAAGAGTCAGGATCTGGCCAAAGTAGACTGGGAACAGCTATTTCTGGAGAAATCTACAGCAGAACAGAACGGAAGGCATTCAAAAACAAACTGGGGACGAGCACCTGCCTAACATGTTCCCTTTCGAGTGAACTGTAGGAGTAACAAGCCCAGACCACCCTGAAAGTTTAGGAATATTCAGGACTGGATAGAAAGGACAAGAGGCATGCTTAACAGGTACAAAGGGAGCAAATGAACATAGGTCCTTGTGGGGCATAGCAAGTGGGGTGGGAGGGCAATTAAGAAAGCAATTACAAGAGCAAGGAGAGGGGATGAACGAACACTGGCAGGCATGATTAGGAATAATCCCGAGATATTCTCAGAGTACATCAAGGGGAATGAGAATAGCTAGTGAAAAAGTAGGGCCCAATAGGCACCAAGCAGAAAATCTGTGCGCGGAACCATAGGACAGTGATAGAAAGTTAACCAAATACTTCACAGTCTTCAATTGGGACAAGGACCATGTAGGTACAGAATTCAAGAAGATGGACTGACAGATTCTTGAGCAGATGGATATAGAGAGTACTGATGGGTTTGGCAGGTTTAAAAGTAGATAAATACCCAAGTCCGGATGAGCTGTATCTCAGGCTGCTATAGGAGACAAGAAAGGAAATTGCCAGAGATACAGATGTAAATTTTAAATTCCTCTCTGACCAGAGGAGAGGTGTCAAAGGTCTGGAGGATAGCTGATGTGGTTCCAATTTGCTAGAAGGGTGGTACAGATGAAAAACTTTGATACAGAGGATTTAGTGAAGGGTGATTTAGATCAGAGATAATCAGCATGTCTTTGCCAGAAGGAAGTCATGCCTGACAAATCTGGTTGAAGATTTCAAAGAGGTGACCAAGCGTGGAGATTAGGACAGTGGAGTAACGTAGTTTATATGGATGCTCGCATAGCCTTTGACAAGGTCCCATGTGGAAGCTGATAAAGAAAATAAGAGCACATGGGATCCAGGGTAACCTGGCAAGTTAGAGCTAAATTAGCTTTGTGGCAGGAGATAGAGGATGGTGGTAGAAAGTTGCTTCTATGACTGGACAAGGTCAGAAATCACACAACACCAGCTTACAGTCCAACAAGTTTTTTTTGAAAGCACAAGTTTTCTGAGCCTTACTCCTCCTTCAGGTGTGAGTGAGAGAGGTAGTATCAGACACAGAATTTATAAGTAAAAGATCAAAGGGTCACACCACTGATGAGGATGTACTAAACAAACCTAAGATGCTGTTAAATCTTTAATCAGTGAGAAGGCTTTAATTGATTAATATGTATATGTAAACCCCTGAATTCTTTTCAAGTCCCTGTCCTGTGTGAACTAAAGGTTTCATCAGTGTAAAGAAGAGGTGACATTTTAGGCGCATATGTTAGGTGTGAGGCCTTGTTTAGAATCTGTTACTGTTTTGGTTTGGAGTCAGACAGTCTTATTTCTAAAATAGGAATTTATAAAACACTGACTGTCTATAAATTGTGTGCTTTTTGAACAAAACAGAATGTATATGCAAATACAAATTCACACCGTAGATTCATGTGCAAAGAGGGGAGAGTGCGAGAGGACATAAGCCTGCACACGCAAGTGTGGGGTGGGAGAAAAGACAGCAAGCGCGAGAACGCATGTGGGGGGTGGGGGGGACAGAGGGGCGGATGGGGGGGGGAATGTGGGAGGGGGAGAGTGGGAGAAAGGGGGGTGGGGGAAGGGAGGAGCGAGGGGAGCAAGAGCGTTTACATGTGTGAGTGTGTGTGCATAAGAGTGTAATATGTGGTGTCCTCACCTGTTGTGTGACATGAACCCAAGATCTCAGTTGAGGCCGTCCTCACATGGTTACCGAACTTGGCCAAATGTCCTTGACTGCTGAAGTGATCCCCCACTGGGAGGGAGCATCCCTGTCTGGGATTGGATGAATGGACACCGCGCAACATTGTCGTAGCGTCTACATGGTTTCACCAATACACCATGCCTCAGGGCATCCTTGCCTGCAGCATAGGAGATAGACAACGTTGGCCGAGTCATATGAATATCTGCCGTGCACATGGTGGTTACTGTTCCCCTGTAGGATGGTAGTGTCCATGTCAAAGATCTGACATGTCTTGCAGACGTTGCCATGAAAGGGTCGTATAGTGTTGTGGTCAATGTTGTTCCGAAGACTGGGTATTTTGCTACAAACAATGATCTGTTTAAGATCTGACAGTTGTTTGAAGGCAAGAAGTGGAGGTGTGGGGAGGATCTTGGCAAGGTGCTCATCATCAGCAATAACACGTTGAAGGCTGTGAAGAACGTGGCGCAGTTCCTCTACTCCCGCAAAGTGCTGGACGACAAAGGGTACCCCATCGAATGTATCCTGTGTCTGTCTCGAGGAGGTCATCACGTTTTTTTTCACTGCAGCATGTTGGAATTGTGGATCAATGTGTTGAACACACACACAAACATGCACTGTCTGACCTAAAATGTCACCTCTTCTTTAAAGTGATACAACCTTCAGTTTGTACAGGACAGGGACTTGAAAGGAATTCAAGGGTTTACATATACATATTAATCAATTAAAACCTTCTCACTGATTAAAGATTTAACAGCATCTTAGGTTTGTTTAGTACATCCTCATCAGTGGTGTGACCCTTTGATCTTTTACTTATAAATTCTGTGTCTGATACTACCTCTCTCACTAACACCCTGGAGGAGGAGGAAGACTCCGAAAGCTTGTGATTTCAGATAAACCTGTTGGACTATAACCTGGTGTTGTGTGATTTCTGACCTTGTCCACCCCAGTCCAACACCGGCACTTCCACATCTGTGACAAGAGACAGTATCTTGTGGCATACCGCAGGGGTCGGTGCTGGGTCCCTTACTGTTCATTATAAATAACAGAGATGGCACGAAGACTGGTCAGATGGCTGACAGCGAGGAAGAAGGTCTTAGGTTACAGGAGGATGAAAACAGATGGACAACCATGGCAAATGGAATTTAACTCTGCCAAGCGTGAGGTGGTGCACTTTAGGAGAAATAACAAGACGAGGAAGTACTCAACGAATTACAGGACACTAAGAAGCTCACAGGAACAGAGGTACCTTGGGGCATCTGTCTATAAATCCCTGAAGGTGGCAACCAGGTCAATAGGGTAATTAAGGCAGCATACGGTGACCTTATAAAGGTTTATAAAATTATGAGGGACATAGATAAGGTGAATAGCAATGGCCTTTTCCCCAGCGTGCGGGAGTTCAAAACTAGGAGGCATATTTTAAAGGCAAAAGGAGAAAGATTTAAAAAAGACATGAGGGGCAACCTTTTTCTTAAAAAAAAGAATGAATGGTCCGTGTGTGGAATGAACTGTCAGAGGAAGTAGTGGGTGCAGATATGCAAAGACATTTCAATCAGTATGTGAATAGGAAAGATTTGGAGGGACATGGCCAAATGCAGGCAAGAAGGACTAGTTCAGTTTTGGGAACATGGTCAGAGTGGACCAGTTGAACTGAAGGAACTGTTTCCATGCCGTATAACTCTTATGACTTGCCTTCATCAGTCAATACGTGAATTATAACAGCAGGGAGGTTATTTTGGAGCTGAACAGGACTTTGGTTAGGCCACAGCTGGAGCACTGTGTGCAGTTGTGCTCTCCCCATATAGCAAGGACTTGATTGCACTGGAGGGGTACAGAGGAGTGACATCAGGACATTGCCTGGGATGGAGTACTTTAATTATGAAGAGAGGCTGCAGAAGGTCAGGAGGCTTTCTTTATAGCGCAGAAGGTTGAATGGGGACCTAATGGAGGCGTGTAAGATTGAGTACCATGGACAGGGTAAATAGAACTTCTCACTAGTTGAAGTGAGAAAGGCAGGGGTTTAGAGGGGATTTGAAAAATTTTATTTTCCACCAAGAAGGTGGGGAGGTTCTGGAATGCACTGCGTGGGAGGGCAGTTGAGGCAGGTAACCTCAACCCCTTAAAAAAAAAAAAAAGAGTACTTGGAATGAGAACTTGAAATGTCAAAACATTCAAGGCAATGGAGTTAGTGCTGAAAGTGGGGTTTGTGAAGATTTTGTATAACTTTGGCAAAACAGACTTGAAAGGCCTCTATACGGTATGATTCTATGATATATTATTTGTTAGTCTACTCAAAGCAAATTGGAGTTGTAATTTACTTCCTGAACCAACATTTTACCTCTCAGAAACTGAAATATCTTGGACTGACCATTGCTTGACTCCTTGATGTGAATGCTTCAGAGAGGGTGCAGAGAAGATTTACTGGGATGTTGCCTGAACCAGAGGGTTTTAGTTATGAAGAGAGGTTGAATAAACTCGGATTGTTTTCGCTGGAAAGACGAAGACACTGGGGCAACCTGCTAGAGGTCTACAAAATTATGAAAGGCATAGATAGGCTTTTTCCCCAGGGTAGAAAGGTCAACTACAAGAGGGTACAGGTTCAAAGAGAGAGGGGGAAACCTCAGAAGTGCAGGGAAAAATTTTCACACAGAGGATGGTGGGTGCCTGGAGCACACCACCAGAGAAGGCGGTGGAAGCGGACACGTAAGCAACATTTAAGGCATCTCTTGATTGACACGAACAGGAAGTAAACAGAAGGACAGAAACCATGCATGGGCAATAAAGTAGCAGGTTTAAAAGAGGATCAGGAATCAGCATAGGCTTGGTGGGCCGAAGGGTCTGTTCCTGTGCTGTAGTGTATTCAAACAGTTCTTCCAGTGACAACTGAAGTTACCAAATGGAGACAGTAAATTTTTCACCAAACTCAAGTTATAACAGTTATTTATTAAAACATTCTTAACGGGCTGTAAAAACACTTTATTTTTTCTATATTTTCAAATTTGGAATGAAATGGGAAAAGGACTGCTTGAAAACAAAGAATTGCAGAAAGAACTTTTTAAGAGCAAGTTACTGAAACTCTAAGTCACGTTGACACTTTTGCTTTGTCTATGCAGTCAGGTGGCTGTTTATAGATGTACCAGCATCAAGAGGTGACTTCAGTGAGATCCTGCAGGCAACAAGTAGTCGATTGGTTTGTGGAGTGGTGACCAGTTGTAGATAACAAGGGCCATCAGCCCAACAATAACTATTTGATTAACTCCTGGGTAACTGAATAGCTTATTGGCGAGAACGATACTGGCAAAGTTTTCAGACTTCCAGAAGGGGAGATAGTGTGTCTTTCTCTTCAAGAAAATACCTAAACCCTGAAGAAAGACAGTTTATTTTCGCTCACCATTTGCTATAGGCTGTGGCTTTTAAATAGTAACTAAGAAATTTTGCAGTTAACGTACTGGTCGCCTGCAAACTGAACAAGAACCTGGAAAAAAAAAGAGACTGAACAAGTGTTGGCAAGTAAAAGGGTCATCTCAATGTACCCTGTGGACTAAGGCCTTTGAACTATTTTCGTAGCTTTTTCTCCCCCTCCCCTACAATTTTCTTTTGTCTGTCTGCATGTGTGCGCAGGGGAATTCTACGTAGTAGAGTTACATGTTAACAGTTTCGATTGTTGTTTACCTCTGGTTAGAATCTATTTAGTTATAATAAAGTCTGTCATTCTTTTTATGTACAGTAACTTGGTCCATGTTTTCTATTAACCTAGGTCTAAAAAGACAAGTAAATTGGGGAATATTACACACATAGATAGAAACTTTAACTTCTGTGATGGACTCTGGGTATGGCAAGACTTGATTCCCAGCATGCCACTCCAGTGAGGTATGACAGTGTCAACAAATGTGACTTGACAAGGGGCTAACACACAATTTGACATACACACACTCAAGTTTTATTTTTGACTGAAGAAAATCCTTACACTTTCCTGCTGACTGAATACAATCACATTCATTATCTCACCTAAATGTCAAGTATCTGTACTCTTTTAAACGAGAAGTTAATGGAAAGCAAAATTGCCTCGACACCAACCCATCAAACACTCCTGGGACAGGGACAGCATACGAGTGAATACAGAGTAAAGCTCACTCTACTCACTGAACTTAATGTAAACTGAAAATAACACTCCTTCAACACCATCCCTAAACACTCCTTGGACAGGGACAACAAGGGGTTAAAATGCAAACTGAAGCTCTCTCAATCCTTTCACAATATCCAAAACAATAACAGTGTAATAGGCCCTGCTAAGGCACTGTATCGAAATCAAACACAAATGTAATAGTCAAATAGAAACTTACAGAATGAAACTGAAAAGGACTTAAGTACGTCATATAGGCTGATGATCTACCCACCCGCCTCGAAAGGCCTTGACCGTGCCGGTGAGCCCTGTATGCTCCCTCTCTAGGAACACGAGCATGGACCTGACCATGAAAACAGGGTCAGCTAGGCAAAAATGCTGAACCACCCCGCAGCCCACTGCTTGGACCTGTTGATGGCCACCTTGGCCAGGCCTAGGAGCAGACCCACAAAAAGGCCCTTGGACTTCTCCACTCCTCCTGCACCGGGTGCCCATAGATCAGGAGCATGGGACTGAACAGCAACCAAAAGTTAAGAACTGCCCCTTCAAAAAAAAACTTAAAAAAAGGCCGCAAATGGAAACCTTCTACAGAGACGTGAAAGACTGTTTCCTCTAGGCCACAAAAACTACATTGATCTGCCACCAGGTGAAATAACAAACTATGACTTCACAGGACCACTGCAAAAATCAACCTCCATCTCAATCCCCAGGGCTCTCCACTGGGGGTTCTCCACCACCACAGGGAAAAAAGTTATGACCAGGCATGTCCAAGCAGTGGGTAAAGGTAGAAAGTGGTTTCTTGAAAGGACTCACCTCCGTGCTATTCAAAAGGACTACCTGGAAGGCTCAGATTGTGGGGTGCTATGTTATGGGGGAGGGCCTGTCCTGCAGGGCCGATGTCAAGATTCAGACAGACAAGGGTCAGTTCATCCAGAGGTCCACTGCACACCCAAGTCACTTCAAACTCACGTGCGGCACTGGCGCTGAGAACCTTATCCCTCAGTAGCTCGGATCACCAACCAGATGACTGACACCTTCTCAGCCGTCTATGCCAGTGTCATCTAGTCCACTCTTCTGCCATCCAACACATCCCCCACTCTGGTAGGCTCAGCATCCCAAATCTTTCACTCCTTCAGCTTGGACCTCAAAGTGTAATCAAGCATATTACCATTACAAGGTTTTTTTATTTTCATTTTATGTCATCTATTTCACTAGTCATTGAGTCAGAGGTATACAGCACCAAAACAGACTTTTGGTCCAACTCATCTATGCCGACCAGAAATCCTAAACCAATCTAGACCCATGTGCCAGCATTTGGCCTATATCCCTCTAAACCCTTCCTATTCATATACCCATTCATATGCCTTTTAAACGTTGCAATTGTACTCGCCTCCACCACTTATTCTGGTACCTCATTCCATACAGGCACCACCCTTAGGTCTCTTTTGAAACTTTTCCCCATCACTTTAGACTTATGCCCTCTAATTTTGGAGTCCTCCATCCCAGGGCAAAGACCTTGTCTATTCACCCTATCCATGCCCTTCATGATTTTATAAACTTCTATAAGGACACCCCTGCTTCCAACTTGGAGGGAAAACAGCCCCAGTCCATTCAGCCTCTCCCTACTGCTCAAACCCTCCAATCCTGGCAACGTCCCCATAAATCTTTTCTGAACCCTTTCAAGTTTCACAATATCCTTCCTATAGTAGGGAGACCAGAACTGCATGCAGTATTCCAATAGTGGCCTAACATGATCTCCCGACTCCTATGCTCAATGGACTGACAAAGGCAAGCATACCAAATGCCTTCTTCACTATCCTATCTACATGCAACTCCATATTCAAGGAACTATGAACATGCACTCCAAGACTTCTTTGTTCAGCAACACTCCCCAGGACCCTACTATTAAGTGTTTAAGTCCTGCCCTGATCTGCCTTTCCAAAATACAGCACCTCACATTTACCTAAATTAAACTTTATCTGCCACTCCAAGGCCCATCGGTCCCCTGTATTCCGAGGTAACCTTCTTCTGTCCACTACACCTCCAAACTTACTAACCATACCTCTTATGTCCACATCCAAATCATTTATATAAATGACAAAAAGCAGAAAACTCAACACTGATCCTCGTGGCACACCACTGGTTGTAGGCCTCCAGTCTGAATATCAACCCATCCTTTGTTTTCTACCTTCCAGCCAGTTCTATAACCAAATAGCTAGTTCTCCCTCTAATCTGTGTGATCTAACCTTATAACCAGTGTACCGTGAGGAACCTTGTCGAAAACCTTACCGAAGTACATATAGATCATGTCCATCACTCTGCCCTGTCCACCGCCAAGTCCTCTGCAATATGGACATTGTTCAAGATGTCGCTATTTATTTCCCCAAGCTCTCTAGCTTCCACATCCTTCTCCACAATTGACACTGATGCAAAGTACTAATTTGGTATCTTCTCCATCTCCTGCGGTTCCACATGTAGGCGGCCTTGCTGATTTACAAAGGGCCCTATTCTGTCCCCAGTTACCCTTTTGTCCTTAATACATGTGTAGAATCCCTTTGGATTCTCCTTAACCCTATTTGACAAATCTATGTCATGACCCCTTTTTGCCCTCCTGATTTCCCTTTTAAAGAGCATTTATTATTTTTGGCGCTTTTCCTCAAGTGAATTTTTTTGGTGTGGCCTTTGGAATGTTTGCTTTCTATTGCAAATAGTATTGCTATAACAAAGTACTTGCAGCTTTTCTATCCTAGGCACCAACTGACGCTTAGATATATTGACCTTAAATGTGTCAGGTAATATTCAACATTTCCTGACTATATCAACAGTAAATTGATTCTCACAGAAATTGTTGACTGGAACTGGAATAATGTTTCTCATTTTAATTTGTAATTTTGTATCTATGTTGTCTTATTTCTGTTTTTGCTGTTCAGCACTTCTAGGATCTTCAGCTTTTGACGGCCAAAATGTGAACCGTTCCTTCCCTTTCACGATGTTACATGTAAGTGAAATACTTTGGTCCCTGTGGAGCTTGTTAAATTGAAAAAGGATTGGAAAGATAAGAGCGCTACGTTGGATGTCACGGTTACTGATTTAGTTATCTATTTATTTATTTCCAGCGTCTTTAATTTAGTGGAGACTTGAATAAGGAACAGGTCATGGAGGCAGACTGAGCAGAAATAAGTTTGAGGTGTTATGATCTTCAAAGGGTGAAGGCTAATTCGTGACCTCTAAATGCAACTTGTTGTTACATAACATTTATACAAGGCACAGTTGGTAAATAAACATTAATTAATGTTTGACAGTGTTTTTGAGAATACAGCATATTCCTGAGTGCCAGCCAATATATTTTGTTTCCATTGTGCAGACTATGGCCATGTGACTCCTTCAGACCTTTCAGAGTAAGGCAGTGACTTTCCACTAAGCCAGTGTTTTATTATTTCCTAAAATAGGGAAAATTCTGAACATCTGACACCTCAGCTTGCGAAAATTAAAATCACAATGGCAGATGTAAACGAACAACTTCTGACCTGATTTATTTCTGTAATTCTTGTGTAAAAAGATATGTTGGTGTGATAAAAGGACATGCTGGCTGACGGCAACATTCCCCTCCTTGAGCCAGCAGACAACTTGAGAAGGACGTCCATGAAGGTTGAGGTAGTCAAATTTCCCACATTTTATTATTAGTTACATATCCATTGTCTCAGAAAAACAGTGTTAAACAGGATCATTAGGCTCTTGATACAACGGTGCTTCTACTCCTAAAACATAGATCTACAAAATTTCTTTCCACATTTTGCAGTTTAGATAAAAAGTCTTAACACATTTCGATGTGTTTGAAACTAGTGAGATTCCAATGATCAGAGTCAATAAATGCAAAACACAAAAAGGTACACAAAGTATGTTTTGGACCAGCATCAACCAGTGACAAATGTCACGCCCAAGTCAGCCAAACTCTAGGCTCCCCTTCTAATACTGTCAACTTCAGTAAAAGGCTACCCGCGTACTGTCAAATTTCAGTATCAGTCAGTGCTGCCAAATCTGGACCATCTTTTACTACCTAAAATCCAGAACCATCCTCCACAGATGCTGCTAGATAACATGGATTCCCATTCCTGTTAAATACTAGTACAGTTACCTCCAACCAGAACATCTTCCATACCATTTTTTTGAGTGCATCCCCAGCTCTAAAAACAAGAAATTTATACATGGTAAAGGAATACTTTTGCAGCACTCTCGAGTAAAGCATACCTACCCCGAATGCCACTATGTTCGTGTGATATTTATGCATACATGCATCATCACTGCTGATTTTACAGAAAAATAAACGACTGTGCAACTGAATCCCCAAAATACCAGAATGTAACAGAGAATTTTGGTTTGTTAGCACAAGTACACTACATTTTAAATGACAAAACAGCCTATAAAACTGGATGAATCACTGGAAGAATCAGTAGTCAATAAAGTTTATCTATATTGTCCTGAATCGCTCCTCAACAAGAAATGCATTGAATGCACAAACATTTTAGCAAAACCTAAAGTGGTTGGCACAATGGTATAGTAACAACTTAGGTTACTGCAACATGAAAATTGAAGAAAGAGGACAAAGACAGGTTAGCATGACAGACAGATAAGTTGCAAATGCAAAAAGAAAATCTGAAATACATTTCAAAATTAGAGAAAAACATTGTTTCAACTGGCACAGTTTAAAATTGAGAGGCTAACGTGCAGGTGGTAGCCTTGGGTAAGGTCAGACTAAAAGACAGAATCCTCTCACTTAAGAGATACAGAATACAGAAGCAAGAAGGCAACACTAAACCTACACATAATCCTCACTGAACCATTGTGTAGAATGTTGGCAATTTCATGATAAAAAGCCATCAAAAAGTGAACGAAAATCAAAAGGTGCAGCATAAATTCATTGGATGTTGTCAAGGCTTGAGTGTTTTTGTAAAGCACAGAATTGAAAACTTCAAATATTTTAAATGGAAAACCAGGGGAAGAAAACAGCCGACGAGACAAAGTTTTACAGGGGAAATGTAAAAGCAGATAACAGAACATTTACAGACCAGGACCCATTTTGTGCATAAAATATACACTGGCTCACCTGCTCGAGGGATATGCAGCACTGAATGGCGAAAGCTTAGCAACATGGATCTACCCATCTATCACACACAGGTCATGCTTTTTCAAGATAAATACCTGATCAGCAGGAGACACCCCACCCCCTGAATACATATTGGGAAGATCTAAGCCTTAATCCTCAGTCCCCATGAAAATCCTTCATTCCCTGACCACCAGTGTCCTTCTTTCAGCCAACAACCTATGTCCAAATTAGAATATTTATAACTGTGATGAAAGTCTTTGCACTAGGCATGAGATTGTGGCCACAATCTCCAGCATTATAAACTATCCACTTCCATCTCTGTAACAGTGCCCAACTCCACTCCAAACGCTAAATTAGCTGGGAATACCCTCAACTATGCCTTTATTCGCTAGAAACACTCTAGTTAGCTGTCACTTTTTCACCCTCCACAAACTTCTGGTTATTCAAAACACCAAAGATGTGCCCTAACTCACACCAAGTTCCATTCACCTTTTCATTCCTGTGCACATGACTTCCAGATCAGCATCATCTTGATTTTAAGATTCTCATCCTTGTTTTTGAAATCTCTCCGTTTATTTTTACTTCACTTTGTGATCCAAGATATGAACTCTGCCAATTCTGTTCCCTTTGGCATCCACATTTTAAAAACACTGTACCAATGGTAACCTAGCTCCTGAGCACTAGAATTCCTTACAGCTCACTGATCTTCTTCTCTTTCCTCCTTTTAGGCACTCTTTAAAATCTCTCTCTTATTTGTCCTGAGATCAATGTTGTTCAGTGTCAAGATTTGAGAAGAAGCCCCTGTGAAACAATTTAGGACTTTTTAAATCATCCTGCGGTTTGAACACCTCTCCACGACTGCACAGCTGTCTGACACCTTGTAGTCATGGTGCCATTTGTTCTACTTAATAAGACTCTCAGAGTCACCAAGGAGTTCTATTTCTATTCCTGCATAACTACCTATAGTCCCAAACCACCCTTCTTGGATTCTTGAAGATGAGCCTTAGAATCAATCTCTTCAACCAAGCTTCTGATCAAATGTTCTTCTATGTAACAGGGCAGGGAGTGATATTTTGTTTCATAATGCTTCGGGATACTGAATTATTTGAGGTCCCTATATAAATACAAGATGCTGCTGTCTTCAAAACTATGAAGCTATAATATCTGTGGTGGTATTTGATTATATCTCCTCTCAGAGTAGTCAGGCAAATTAAGACAACCAGGAAATAATTTATGGATCTTACATATGAGATTGCCTGCAACTGACAGTTGCAAATTCTAGAGATTCTCTGTGAAAAAGTTTCTTCATATACTCATTTAAGTACTTGTGGGGAAGGAAGAATATTTGTTTTCCAAGAGAAAATTAAAAATCATCTACTTCACATATCTAGGAGAAATCAGCTGCAATTCTACTGAAAGTAAAGATGCCTGCATCAAGAGCAACACTAGGCACACCTTAAGATTAGACACAAATCTATTGAAGTTTGGGGTACTGGTATGCTAAGCTTCAAATGTAGTAGGCTGCAATCTAAACATTAGAGAAAAGCTCAGTAAACCCTACCACATCCAGTTGAAAATGATCGTGGACAATCAGGCAACGAAGGTGAGGAGGTAGCTCCATGAGCATCCCATCTTCTAGCATGGAGGAGACCTGCACACAAATGCAAGAGACAAGGCTGAGGTATTTGCATGGGTCTTCAACCCAAAATGCAGCGTGGATGATCTAATTCGACCTTGAGTTCGTACTATCACAGGTGCCAAGACTCATTAAGATACAGTTAAGTACTCTGAACCTAGCAAATGCCATGGCTCTAACATGATTTTAGCTGCTGTGCTCAAGAATTGAGTTCCAAAAGTAGCTGTCTACGAGCTAAATTATTCTGGTACAGCAATCATAGTGGCATCGATTCAACAACGTTGAAAATTGCCCGAGCATGTTTTAGCCACAAAAACCGTGGGTTAAACTTGATAGAAATCTCAGCCATTGGTAAGCTGCTTTCTGAGGTTATCATCTCCTGACATCAGGCTGGAACTAACTTGAGTGCCATTTTGGATGATGCAATGACTGCAATGGCTCTGTTCAGTTGATCAAATCTTTAATAACAGCTTTGACTTTTGTACAAATTTCAAGATTTTGATGCTGAAGGCAACTGGAAGTAAAAACAGTCAAGAGGGAAGTCCATTGCCAGTGAACACAAAGCACAGTCTCCCTGGTTATTTGTTTAATGAAAGCAGTTGAATACATAAAAAAAAAATTCTGAGCTAGATATGCAAATTCTTCAGTGTTTTTTAAAAAAAGAATTGCATGCTTGGCAAGTCTTAGGCCTTAAAGTCTAGAATTTCTCCTGACATCTCTCCATTTCACTTTCCTCCTTTAAAAGATTCCTTAACATCTTCCTCTGACACAAGGCTTTCAGTGAGTCTCCTAATATTCAATTTCAAAGTCATCTTTCCACTGAAAACATTAACTCTGTTTCTCCCTCCACTTCCACTGCATGATCTGCTGAGTTTCTCCGACATCCTCATTTTTATTTTTACTTCTCATAGTACCTTCTTTGGCTTGGTATCATTTTTTAGCTGATCATCCTTCCATGAAGCATTAGGCCCAGTGTTAAAAGTTATAATAAATTAGAATCGATAAAGTTCTTGCTCCCCAAAAACAATGCTGAAATTTCTTCTCTAAAAAGGGAAAGCAAAACACAAAGTAGAAACAGAAAAAAGCAAATAAGCATAAATTGTTCATAATATTTGTATGTTTTCAATGTACAAAAAGAGGGTCCTCACACAAGGAGATACCTCTCACTTTTATTTTGCTATTCACTACTGAAACTGCCAAAACTTGCTGTGAGAAAAATGACACAGATTTCCTAAATCATGCAAACGTACAGTGAGGTGCATGCATTATTTTTACACTATCACCATCTGATTCTTAATCAGCGGGGTCTATAGGACCTCGATAGTTTCAAAACATCCATCATCGACATGACAAAAGTCAAAAGTGTGATGGAATACTTCCACTCGTTTGAAGTACACTTCCAAAAACACCACACCCTGTATACAATCCAAGGTAAAGCAGGATGCTTGAATGGCACCCCCACCTTAAACATCCATGACCAGTGCACAGCACTGTGGCCAAGACAAAATGTAACAAAGCACCATAGCTCCTTCATCAGCGCCATCGACATGGACAGCAAAGACATGGGAATCACCATTCCCTCAGAGTTTCACATCAAGGTGACTTGGAAATATATAACCATTCTTTCACGGTCACCGGATCAAAATAACGCTTCATCAATAGCACCAAGAGAGGACCTACATCACAGAGGCTGAAGTGGTTCAAGGCAGCTGGGTACTGCCTTCTCAAAGGCAGTAGGGGATGAGCTATAAAAGCTGGTCTTACCAGCAACACTTGTATGCTATTCTCTAAATATTTAGTTTATGAATGATGTTAATATTTTACAGGTAACGTTTAGTTCTGGGATGATGATATTTTGGAAAGTAATGCAATTCAAATGTTGAGCTTTGGCAAGTGCCAGAATAGTATACCTCAATAAAAGGGCAGCTCAGAAGGTTACCCAAGTGTGTGTTTGTCGGGAGTCAGAATAGAAAAAATATCAGCTATAAAACAGCAGGCAGACTTAATTAACTAGAGAAATTCTAAGTGAGAAATTAGCTTAAATGCCTGTTTGAGGATAGCCTAGAGCAACTACGTTATCACGGAAATGGATATAACTTAGAAAGGCTCTCCAGCCTCAGTTTATTTGGGTATTTCCTGGGAGAGGTTTTTGACTGCAGTTTAGACCTTATATGGTTTGCAGATCACTAAGCTAGCCAAAATTATTAGACTTGTACTGTACACAAATTAAAACACAAACATTAACATGTACTGCACAGAAGATGGGTCAGACTTAATATCAGTTTGAATCTTATGAAGGTAGATAATAGGTCAGCACAACATTGTGGGCTGAAGGGCCTGTACTGTACTGTTCTATGTTCTATTGCTGTAATAGCTTCAACTAAGGCAATGTACTGTAGGTGAATTATTGCTAAAGAAAGGAACCAGCAGATTAGCATGAAAGTACCAGAAAAGTAACCAGAACAAGAGACTGAAGTCTCCACAGTCAAGAGAAAGTAAGTTAAAGTTCTATTTCTAAGAACGGTTGTAGTTGACAAAAATTCTCCATAGGACTGTGGCATACTGTCCATACAGAACTGTACTTATCAGACAATCCCTAGTGTGGAAGCAGGCTATTCGGTCTATTGAATTCACAGACCACCTCCAAACAGCATCTTTCAAATAACTTCAAAATATATACTTCTCAAAAGAAAGAACTAAGAAAGTAAACTTGAGCATGTACAGGTATAAGCTAGTGTCAACTTAATCATACGTGCTAATTTTTTTGTTAAAAGGTGAAATCTTGTAGTGTAATTCTATAGTTTAAAATGAGCTATTTGAATTTTTCAAAATGTTAGATGTTCCCTAACTAGCTACCACAAAAGAGAAAATGAAAAGCTCTACAAACTTCTATCCCTTGCTTACAATTTATAATTTGAATTTGACAGCTTCAACCATCAAAAAAAATCATACAAACAGAATATCAGATTCCATCCATAACGTGAAATAACCAACAACAGCTGAAATAAAATAAAAATTTAGAGGGTCCATGCACAATCTGTACAGTAGCTTTCAAACACAGGAAGCGTTGTCCTCGGAACTCTTTGCCACTGCTACAGTCTTGTTTACTCCTACACATCCATTAACGTATGCAAAATGATCACAGTCAATGACTAATCACATTGGCATTGTATTCTTAGTTGCCACGTATAGTGATAAATGAGAGAATAAACCAGTGTAACGGGTGTGCCATCTATCAGCTTTGCGGGGTGGGGGTGTTTATCTGGATAGCGTTGTTTTACTCCTAAATAATAACATATTTATGAAGGACTTTTGAACAACTTGGGACAAGATTACTTTGACCCCTGAAAACCACAACAGGCCTAATGAGTTGTGTTAAAGGCGGCAGATAAATAAGCTCTCTGCTCTTTTCACCAAAGATGCAGGCGAAATGCTGTAAACAAACTGGGTCAAGTGAGTAGGAGCCGTGCATGTGATAGAGGCCGGCGGTGAAGCTGTTGCTCTAGCAGCAGGCTCCGCCAGCGGCCTAGTCCGAGGAACTCAGACTGACAGGTAGCAAACTCGAAGAAAAACATACCGTCGATTTCAGCACTTCTTGACGGTTGGTCAGGCTTTCGAACACGTGTGTCACCTGTACATAGCCGGCGCTTCCTTCGGCATTGAAAATCTCAGATAGTGGCCTTATTCCCACCGTTTACAGAGAATATTCCGGACACGTCAACAATACTCCCAACCCCGTACCTCGGCCCGGAACGCTATCCGCCGCTGATTGAACACCAACCGCACTCGGCTGCGAGGGCGGGACCGACACACAACTCAACCTGCTGCCGGAAAGCCAGCATGGATTGGCAGCACCAGTGCTCAATCAGATTGAGTCGTCCTGGGGAGGCTCATCACTGATTGGAGCATTGGGAAAACTGGCACCAATCAATGAGGAGCAGGAAAGGTCTTGCGCTGGCTTGTAGCAGGTTGCTGTGACCGGTGCTACCGTGCTGTGTCCCTAGCTCAATTCAAAACAATTGAGCTACTAGTGGATGTCTGCTTTGCTACCTTGTATTGCCCTGTTTACGTCTACAACATGCTGTTGTTCTTTTCCTCCTCCAAAGAGTTCGTTCTACTCCAAATGCTTTCTTTTCATGCATGTTTTAATTAGAGTCAATCATTGTATTACTTTGCTACTTAAGTTCGTTAATTGCTGTACAGATAAACTATAGATACGATCTCTGGAAAATTTGCACTTATTTGCTGACGTGTGAATTCTCGCTCAAACAGTTGCAGTAAATTCTGGATGTGAACCATCATTGTTCGTTTTTTGGCTGCAATTGATCAGAATTCTAAAAACGTTTCCACGTATGGTCCGTGATGTAGCTAATCAATGTGCACCATCTGTATAAAGTTTAAAGTATGACACTTTGGGAAGAGACATTTCTGATGGATTTCAGAAAGGAAGTGTGTGCCTGAAATCCTGATAGTTATTTAAGAAGGTGACATATTGTAAATGGGGAAATGTGGTGGATGTGGTGTACATTGACTTTTAGAAAACTTTTGACAAAAGTGCGATGCTGAAAGCCAATGACAAGCAGTTGAAAAATACGGACGTGGGGGTAGGCTGATTATATTCAAATAGGAGACATAATAATTCCGAGGATTAGAGTCCCTTTGGAGCTAAAAGGCCTGTTAATCAGGCAGAGGACTGAGCAGGAAAGCAGCAGATAGAATGTTAATAAATGAGGGGTTCAGTTTTAAAGAAAGCCTTAGATTTATATATTAGCCTTAACAACTACCAGACATTTCAATGCATTTTACAATCAATGAAGTACTTTCCAATTGTTGTAAAGTAGAAAACACAACAGCCAATTGTCCATAGCAGGCTCACAGAAACAGCAAAGTGATGACAAGCAACAAATAATCTTTGTGATGTTCATTGAAGGATTAACAATAGCCAGAACACCAACTGTCACACATTTGTTTTTCTTTAAACAGCATTTTGTGTTCTTTTATATCCACCTGAAAGCATGGATGACTTCAACTTAATGTCTCATCCAAAAAAAAATCACTGGCAGTGAATCCCTCCAGTACTATACATGAGTGTTAGCCTTGATGTTTGAATGTGATTCAGAGATTAAAGTGACAGTACTGTGCCACAGCTGATACTGCTTCAAGATATTATCCACTTAGTCTGACACTTTTAGTTTAATTAGAAAAGCTAATGAAACATTGTTTTATGACAAGGTATAGAATATAAAATTTGCAATGTGATGGTAGACCACAATTGGAAATATTTTGTGTAGTTTTAGAATCTGCACTAAAAGAAGATGTTGAGGTGGGAGAAAAGGGTACAAGAAGATTCAGGAGGACTTTTCTCATGGCAACACAAGTAAGTAAAAAAGATGCAGATGTAGTGCAAGAAAAGCTTCTTTGTCCAGAGGGTTGTGAAAATGTATTATACTAGATTCAAAATGAGTGAAGCAGTTTCTATCATTTGGAATTTCTATGGAGGTTCTGACTTAATATTAGTGAAAAAGTATGAAATTCTGGAGAAATTACAGAAGTAGCCAAAAAAAAACAAAGAACTGCAGATGCTGGAAATCAGAAACAGCTGAAGAAGAAGGGTCACTGGACCTGGAAGGTTAACTTTGCTTTCTGTCTGCAGATGTTGCAGAAGATTTCTCAGCAATTTCTGTTGTTATGGAAATATTCGGTTTCTCAAGGTTTTCTGCTGATCTTCCACGGAACATATGTAGAGGGTTGGAAGAATCCTAACTGAGTTTCTACATCCATGTAACATTTGTGAATTAATTGTTAGGTGGTTGGAGAAAAGGAAAATAAAGTGATGTGGAACCAGAACAGGCCTGTGGGATTTGGACTAGTGTGGAAGATAAACATCACTGTGATTTTGTGGGCCAGATGGTCTGTTTTCAAGGTGTATATGTAACTGACTTGCCTGATGCTGGACACTTCCTTTGAAAAAGCTGGGATCAATAAACAAAATGTCAAATATCAAGTAGTCTGATTAACTGGAAATATTTTGGCATTCAGTGTGGGAATATATCAATCGATATCACAAAAGCAAATATGGAAATCCTATTATTTCAGACATCTATTCTCCATTCTGAAGTCCAAATTTTCTCAAAGATAGCAATATAATTAAATGCATTTATTGGTATTTATGCTTGGGATATATTCTGTTCATATCAACCAGTACATTTAATTTTCATTAAAAAGTATTTGCATTGTTCCATTTTTGTAAAACAATGTTGTCTATTGTATAGATTAATATTTTTACGGTGTGATTCCAGGCAAAACACTTCTCGGTCAGATGATATTAGCCTTATTTTACATTTAAATGCTGTTTATTTCTTCCATGGTATCATCCCCCTCATTGTATGAATGGGATCAACTAATTAATGCAAGCGATAAGCAGCACAGCGGACGCTCTTCTTATCAAAGTGCTGAAAAATTAACTCAGAACTTTATGCCAAAGTAGTGTTTTGTAAATATGTTACTTGTTTTAGATTTGAGTTTTAGTGCAATGATATTTCTATAGGAAAGCAAAATGAAATACATCAGGAAGATAGTCACATATAAAGCAATGTTTGGCCTTTTTTAGACAATATTAAGACAGAAAATGAGTATATTCTTTTAAAAACTATAGAAACTCAGGAAACCATAAAACATCACCAATGACGATTGACTTTTGAGATAAATATTGAATATTTTCTGTTATTAGGCACGATAAATTTCTCCAAAACTAAACAATCACAGTTAGTGTTAATTAAATAAATTTTGTAACTCACTATTAACCTTGAAATGCCACTCATGATCAGGGTGTACAATGCAAGGTAAAAAGGTAAAGACCTAGTATAGAACACCGTCAAGCTGGAAAGGGTACAATATAATTAGATACGTTGGGATGTAATAAGTTTGTGGCACTGAATATATATGTTTTGAAAACTAGGGATTATAAGTGGAAGGAAAAGTGTTAGCTGGAGACTATGTGCAATTAGTTTATATTTCAGCAGGGGAGAGAGGAGAGAAGAGAGATATTAATGAAAATGGTCACCTTTCTGACAAACATTTCAAACAAAATATACTCTTGCCCTTATAGGATTGAGAGAGTGTGATGTTGCCAATAATCAAGTCTTTTAACAAAATATAGCTTTACATAGAGGTAATTGTTCGTAAAAGGAAATTCAGGATGGAGTCTTGCCAGTCCTTGAATGATGTAGGCTGTCATGAAAAATCTGAGAGAATCATATAAGAAGACCAGCAAGGTCTTCATGTAAATCAGGAGCAACAAGTTACATTTTCCAACAGAGTTCTAGACGTTGAGTCAAGATTCCTGCTATTGACGTGCAAGAGGCCTGACAACAGGCATTACCGCTCATTATCTTCTTCATTACCACTGAATCTCACTTCATTAACATGCAGATCCCTATCTTACCATGTACCAAACTAGGCATTGAGAATTTCCAACATGAAAGTCACAGCAGGCACCACTCCAGCTCCATCTTGCATACCCAACACAAACGCCTCAGGGAACACACCATGGCCGATCGCTGTAAGCACCCCATGTCCACTGATGCTTGCATCTGACACATGCCAGCCTCTCTACACCATTATGGTACATCTCTGATTCAAATATAGTATGCTTCTGCACTGCCATGCTGTGCTTTGGGGCACACAAAAAACTATCACCGGAATGCTGTTGCAATTGCACATTTTGCACAGAGACAAGCACCCAGTCCATGACTTGGACCAGGGTGCATCACAGCATTGCTTACTTGCCTTCTTAGCACTCACTCACTTAGTACCTACCTGGATGCTCCCAGCATCTCTGTAAATATTTTGCATTGGTCTTCACAGTGGAGGACACTATAGATAACCCACAGATATCAGATAAGCAAAGTACTAATGGAAGGAAATGTCTTTAAAAGCCTTGATCATGATGCATAAAGTATTTGACAAACTAATGGGAATAAATGCAGACAAGTCGTCAGGACATGATAACTTGCATCGAAAGGTTGTGATGGATATGGCTGCAGAGATAGAGGTATTGGTCACAATATTCCAGAATTTACGGGGTTCCAGGAGGGTTCTAAAAGATTGGAAAATAACTAATATGATGCTTTAGTTCAGTAAGGGAGGGAGATAGTAGGCAGGAAACTATGAGACAGTTGGCTCTACAACTGGAAATGCTGGAGTCCATTTTAAAAGAAGAATAGCAAGACATTTAGAAAACCTTAATGCAGTCGAAGAGTCATGTGGTTTTGTGAAGGGCAAAACATGTTTGACAAATTTAGTAGAGTTCTTCGAGGATATAACTAGCATTGATGATAAAGGGAAACTGGTAGATTTAGTGTACTTGGATTCCCAGAAGGCATTCAGTAAGTTGCCACATGAAAGGTATTCCATAAGATAAGAGCTCATGGTATGGTGGGGTGGGGTAATATATTAGCATGGATTGAAATTGATTGACAAACAGAAAGCAAAGAGTTGAGACTAATGTTTTTTCAGGTTGGAAATACATAACTTGTAGAGTCCCAAAGGGGATCCCTTAGGCCTAGGCCTTTAATTATTCAATATCTATGTTAATGACTTAGAGGAGGGGGACAGAGTGTAAAGTATCCAAATTTGCTGTTAAAATAAGTGGAAAAGCCAATTGTGATGAAGACATAAGGAATCTGCAAGACGACATAGATAAATTGAGTAAATGGGCAAAACAACTTGGTAGATGGAGTTTAATGCAGGAAAGTATGTAGTCATGCACCCAGATAGAAAGAATCAAAAGGCAGATCATTAGTTAAATGGACAGCAATTTCAAAATACAGCACAGTGGGATCTAGGTGTTCTTGTGTACAAAATACAAAAAGTTAATATGCAGGACTTTAATGAGATGCAAATGTATGGAAATAAAGATAGATGCCACTCAATAGTTGTCAAATTCTGAAGCCACTATTTAAGGCTTGAGAGGAAAATCAGGGACATTTTCTCTCAGTTGAGAATGTGATATTTTCATTCTCAACCTATTTTCCCACCATTATTCATCACCCTAGGGAGGGCAAAATTTCATCCATTGTCGTTTTTTGTAGGTCACAGGTTTCTGGTCAAGTATTCACACTCCATAAATCAAATTTTGATAACACCGTAAAAGATAGTTTTTACCAATGATAAATTTGAATGTAAATTCAGTGTCATGGTTCAAATTAATTCTGAAATTTGTTAACAGAGACTTGATATTCTCCTTGGCTATATGTTTCAGTTAGAAGGTTGTGTTCAAGGCCTTTCTCAAGCCTTAATCGCACAATCTATGCTGAGTATACAGTGCAATGAGAATTTTGCAGTGTAAGAATTGAGGCCTCTCAGATGTGACGTTGAACATGGTCCCACTTCTGCTATATCAGATGGATTTTAAAAAAAAACATGAATTTTTTTAACAAGCAGTTAAATTCATACTGTCCTGGTATATGTTCATTACTTAACAAACATTACAAATAATTATCAGGTCCTTTGTCTCATATTAGGATCAAACTGCACAATTTGGCTGCAATATTTGCTTATATTACAAACATGATGCACTTAAAATGGTTTGAGACACTTTGAGGACTTGAAAAGTTGCCAATATATGAAAATTTTTTCTTTCCTTGTCAGTTTGGCTGTTATTCACTTGTTGCACCATTAGAAGAATACATATAGCTCTCACATTACTGTTTAGCATTTTGGAGTTGGTGGTTGCAGGATCAATCCCTCTTCTCTCTTGTTGATCTAAGTCTGAACAATTAAACACTGCAAAGTGAAGAAAATCAGGCTCAGATGTCCTGCCTGATCAATCAAAGATGATTTTGCAGATAAGTCTGGGAGGAACCTATCTAATTTTGCCTCTTTTACGGCAGAGATCTGTCCATACAGCTGTTGAGGTAAATGAAATTTCCAACGGTTGGTCTGTGACAATCCAGCATGGTAATGCAATCTTGGTGCTTAAATGAAAAGTAAACCTTAAGAATACATTTAGGGTGTCATGTTAATCACTCAATCATATCACAGCCTTATAATGCCTGGCCATCCACCTGTTGCATCCAATAGACTCTTTGCAATTTCCAAAAAATATTTCATTGGAAGAGATGGCTTCGTAATGTTGTGAGTAAACAGTGTAAATCATTTACAATAAGAAAATATAAACAAATTAAATAATTCTCTTCCTTCTCCTCTCTGCACAAAAACTTCATAACACTACAGATTTTTCTATTGATATTCCTTAGATTTATCTTTCCGCATAGAAATATCTAACCTCTCAAATTAGTTCTACACCTACTTGTGAATTGTCAAACAAGGGGAGAAAATTGCCATGTTGGAAAATTGCAGGATAAAGGGTTTGTATTGCTGCAATATATGTCATTTCCAACTCCTATTCTATTAAAGTATGATTAAGTAAGAAGTCAGGTCCATTCACGTGCCTGCCCTTTTCAAAATGTTTTAATTCATATTGTTCTCATCATATTTTAAATGTGTTCATGATACAAGAATGTCACATTTTCCTGATTGGTCCATATTTCTGAGGGATAAGTCAAAAACTACAAAGATTCGCTTAACAAGCATGGGGCTGGATGAACACAGCAGGTCAAGCAGCATCATAGGAGCAGGAAAACTTCCTGCTCCT
>JAHRHZ010000035.1:23259814-23297314 GCA_024137785.1 Ginglymostoma cirratum
TTATCTCGGATTCTCCAGCATCTGCAGTACCTTTTATCAAAGATTCGCTTACACTTCTTTTGAATCACAAAAAAACTTAACCACTATCCATTTGCTTCACTGTTTGTTAAGAACCCTCCACAAATTATTTTCACTCTGGCTACTTTGAGTAGGGTTGCTGAACGATTCGTGCAATGAATAATGCAATGATCGACCTATACTAGTTTCATTTATTTTATTGGGGATCATTCAAGAGATGTTACTTTGTAAAGCTACTAAATAATTAAGCCAGCAAAATATCATTGCAGTTTTTTGGAAAATCACAGTTTCCAATTATTTTTTCGATCTCCATTAACTATGTTTTTTGTTGTTGTTGCCTGTGGCCGTCACATGTAAAATGTTTCTTCCATTTAAAATATTGAATCAAGCAGGCAGCACCATGGATCTGGAAAAGCCAAAAGAAGGAGAAAGGTTGACATTAATGGTTGTGATAATTTTCAATCCTTTAGATATTTCTAAAATGAAAAACACAATCAGGAAGCAAGAAATCTTTCTCTCTAGGTGGCCCATGACACATGATCAGAGATAGGGAGAATGGCAACATTTTAGGCAGTCATCAAGTGTGAGTGAAAAGGGATATTTATTGCATGACTTCAAACAACTTTTTTTCACATTAAAAATTCAAAGATAAATAAAGATAAGATGGATATGACACAGCTCCCTTTAGTGACCAGTTTGAGGCCGATTAATGTGGATTATTCCCTCCTTATCACCCTCATTATTTCTTAATCTCACCTTATTAATGTACACTGTCCAGAGTCCCATCCATTGAATAAAAACTCGATGCTGAGAAATCACGATATGCAAATCAGAGCAAGTCGCTGGTGACTCCAACTCGCCACTTAATCATCTGAACTTCCACCTTAGACTCCTGGTACCAACATCTCGAGGAATGGTCCATTGGCTGAGGCTGCATGCACTCCCATATCCGTGGATACTGGCTTCTGACATGTGCCAGCCTCTCTGCCCCATCACAAGACATTTCCAATCTACTTACAGCGAGTTTCTGCACTGCCATGTTGCACTTTGGGAAATACCGGCATCTATCATTGGAATGCTTCAGCAAGGAAAGTTTATACACAAGGATTGACAGCAATCTCACAGATTGGACCAGGCTGCATCTCAGACTGCTCACTTACTCTTTCAGCATTTAATCATTTAGCAACCGCCTGGATGATCACTTCCTTGCCTTGCCCCCTCAGCTACACTTTAAAGGCCCACAGGATTCCTATTTTCCATGTTGCTAAGCAGATGAAAGCTAAGCAGCTTGTCGTGTTTGCAGCAGGGATGAAAATATTGTTGTACGGCACAGTGGTGTGTTAATCTTACATTGACAGCGTGTGCCAGCACCTACCAGGCAAACACACTGCATGTGCATCAACCAAATGGCCACGAATAAATATAAAAGAGAAGTAATCCTGAGTCAGGTCAAGGGCTGCTGCTGTCAATCAGGATGTTGTAGTACAATTAGTCAAGGGCAGTGTACACAATCTGCTCAGAGGCTTGAACATGGTCAGATGTCCGTTTGAACAGGTCCAGGCAGGGGTCTGTCTAACTATAGGCCAGGGAGTATGTCATGGTCAGTACTGCCAGTCCAGTGCAAGCAGGCAGGGGATTGGCAGATCACAGTTAGGGAGACACATGGACCATCATTCCCAAGGGTCAGCAGAATTACTGTCATGGGTGGGTATCAGAGAACATTGTTTTGGAAGAGAGATAGGGGGCTCAAAGCTGGAGATAGCAGGCAGAAACCTGGGATAGACAAGGGAAATCCAGTATACAATTGGTGGAGCCGATAATGTATGGGCTGACATGGTTTGGGTGATAGATGATCACCTCCATCATGGTCTTGATAGGAGGCAAATGATGGTGGGCATGACAGAAATGTAGTGAAGGGGCTCAGGGGATAAGGGTGAAAATTAGTGTTGTAGTTTGAGGTGGTGGGACCATGAGGGAGTTCAGTAAACACGGGCCATCCAGGTAGTGCTAGGTACAAAAGGATACAGAGATTCAGAGATGAGGCATAACCTGACAACTGGGACAAGCCTGGTTCTCACGGTCCAGTGTGACCTGCATTGCCTTCCATGGTCTGCGTTAAATGTGATCTGTGAATGGAAAATGGCTGTGACCAATTCCAGAGTGAGGAAATCAGTATCTGTTTGCTGACCAAAAACACAAAATCCAATTCTGAGCAACAGGAAGACCTTCATGAGGCAATTGCATCAATCATGAGCACGCAGAGTGTAGGTTGAAACCATTTGAAATCATCTATCGTTCAGATAGCGTACAAGTGTGTGGAGGGCAAATGCAAGTCACAAGTAATGTCAACCTTGCAAATAAACATCTCTGTGAAGCAGGAGTAATTACAAGCAACCTTAAAAGGCCCTACAACCGATAATGCACACAGCTAATGCAAAACCCCTTGGATGCACAATGACTCTTAACCTTAACCTGAACTGTAAGTAAAGTTCAAAATTCCCACATATGCAATACTGCCTTCTGTGGGTGATATGGGGATGGGAGGAGAAAGGATCAGTGTTCATGCAGCGTTTACACTCTCCTACTGTCTCTTTTCAAGTGATGTGTGGTGCATTCATGAGAATGAGGTCCAATGTCACAGTACCAAGCTGAGTCAGTCCATGGCCCTTCTTGTTTGAATTCACATGTCCCACTGTTTAGAGGAGTATGTTAAGCCATCATTTATATGTTGTGCAAATGCAATTTATATGTGGATTTATATGTTGTTGATGCTCCCATTGCTAAGAACCTGATCTATTTCTTCTTCTCCTCACACAGGGTCATTGTGAGTTTGATTAATGGATCCAGCTACAGCAAGTGTGATTGCCACAGTTGTATGACAAAGGCACAGAGAAATAAAAGAAGACCAGATTTACAAGCAAGCCCAGGGCCAGTGGCAACCTCCAGTCGATGCCACGTCAACCACCAAATGAAGTGGTCCCAGCCGAAGGGCCCCTCAGGATATGCAGAAGACACAGTAATCCCACAACATTTCACCCTCGATGTCATTCCCACTGAATGAGTGATGTTCATTGTTAGCGTAAGCTAAGGATGTCCTGAGGCAGAGTGACTGAACTCTGCCATATTCTGGATTGGAACCTAAAGGAACTTGTGGCTATCCTGGTGTGGCTGTCAAGGTGCAAATGGCTGCTATATTAATTATCCATCCAGAAATGTATCAAGACTAGAACTGGTGCCATTTGTGCCAGATCACACCACTTCATCTCACTTCCCTGTGACGAGGTCAATGCTACAGCCTGGGCAGTAGGATTTAGGAACACAACTGGCTTCCCCCAAATACAGGCTGTGATAGACTGTACACAGATCAAACTGAGAAGACCATGTATCATGGCACAGTTGCCTTCATCAATACAAAATGGTTTTATTCTATCAACGAGTATCTGTGATCATCAGTTGCATTTTTTAGACTTGGCACTCAATATCCCCATGGGAGCTGGCAAAATGCCTATACCCTTATGAATTCTGTGTTCCTACTGTGTTTGAGAGCCCAGGTGTCATTCAAGGATGGTTACTTGGAGACAACGGCTACTCTCTGCAACCATGGCTGTTGTTTCTGTTATGTAAACCCTGACTGAGGCAGAGCACAGAGTCAATGCAGCCCATTTTTCCACCATGGTCATTGTGGAGCAGATGATAGGGCTTTTAAGTATGAGGGCTAGTCTGGTAAGGACTTGTAGTATACCCCAGCCAGTGTGGTACACAGCCATAACATGTTGTGCTCTGCACAATTGGAGCAGGTAATGTGGGAATCTGGTGGACTCAAAAGAATGGGGAGAGTGGGAACAATTTTCTAAAGAGGAAAAGGAGCCCATTGAGCAGGAGGAACATCACATAGAAATAGAGAAGATAGGAGCAGGAGGACGTCATTTGGCCCTTTGAGCCTGGTCTACAATTCATCACAATCATGGCTGATCATCCAACTCAATAGCCTAATCCTGCTTTCTCCCCATAACCTTTGATCCCATTAGCCCCAAGTTGCCTATCTAGCTGCTTTTTGAACACATTCAATGTTTTGGCATCAACTACTTCCTGTGGTAATGAATTCCACAGCTCACCACTCTTTGGGCAAAGAAATGTCTCCTCATCTCTGTCCTAAATGGTCTACCCTGAATCCTCAGACTGTGAACCCTGGTTCTGGGCAGACCCACCATCAGGAACATTGTCCCTGGCTCTACCCTGTCTAGTCCTGTTAGTCTCTATGAGATCCCCTCTCATTCATCCGAACTCCAGCAAAAGCAATCCTAACCTAGTCAATCTCTCCTCATATGTCAGACCCACCATCCCCGGAATCAGCCTGGTAAACCTTCGCTGCACTCCCTCAAGAACAGGAGAATCCTTCCTCAGAAAAGGAGACCAAAACTGCACACAATATTCCAAGTGTGGTCTCACCAAGGCCCTGTACAACTACAGCAACACATCCCTGCTCCTGTATTCAAAACCTCTCCCAATGAAGGTCCACATACCATTTTCCTTCTTTTCCACCTGCTGCACCTACATGCTTGCCTTTCGTGACTGGTGCACAAGGACGACCAGGTCCCGCTGCACAATTCCCTCTCCCAATTTACAGCCATTCAGGTAGTAATCTGCCTTCTTGTTTTTGCTTCCAGAGTGAATAACCTCAGATTTTTCCAAATTATACTGCATCTGCCGTTGATTTGCCCACTCATGCTGAAGAATCTCTACATCCTCGTCACAGTTCAACCTCCCACCCAACTTGGTATCATCTGCAAACTCTGAGATGTTACATTTTGTTTCTTCATCCAAATCATTAACATATGTTGTGAATAGGTGGTGTCCCTGCACTGATCCCTGTGGCACCTGATTTGTTACTGCCTACCAATTTGAAAAGGACCCATTAATTCCTACATTGTTTCCTCTCTGCCAAACAATTTTTTTATCTGTCTCAATACATTTCCCCCATTCCCATGACCTTTAACCTCGCACAATAATCTCTTGTGTGGGACTTTGTCAAACACTCCCTGAAAGTCCAAATATACCACATCGACTGGCTCCCGCTTGTCAACTCTACTAGTTACATCTCCATAGAATTCCAACAGATTTGTCAAGCATGATTTCCCCTTCATAAATCCATGACTCTGTCTGATCCTGCCACTGCTTTCTAAATGCTCCGCTATAAAGTCCTCAATAATGGATTTGAGAATTCTCCCCACTACCGATTTTAGGCTTACTCGTCTATAATTCACTGTTTTCTCTCTACCTCCCTTTTCGAATATTGGACTGACATTAGCCACCCTCCAATCTGCAGGGACTGTACCAGAGTCTATAGAACCCCGGAAGATGACCACCAATGCATCCACTATTTGTAGAGTCACTTCCAAGTACTCTGAGATGTAGATTATCAGGCCCTGGAGACTAAGCTGCCTTCAATTCCATCAATTTTCCCAGCACCATTTCTCTACTAATATTGATCCCCCTCAATTCTTCCCTCTCACTAAATTTTGCATTCTCCAACACTTCTGGTATCTGATTTGTTTCCTGTTTTGCGAATACAGAACCAGAGTATGTATTCAGTTGCTCAGCCATTTCTTTGTCCCCTATTATACATTCCCCTGTTTCTGTCTGTAGGGGACCTACATTTGTCTTTACCAATCGCTTTCTCTTCATATACCTATAGAAACTCTTAGTGTCAGTCTTTATGTCCCCTGTAAGCTTACTTTTGTGCTCTATTTTCCCCATCTTAATCAATCCCTTGGTCCTTCTTTGCTGAATTCTAAACTGCTCCCAATCCACAGACATATTATTTTTCTTGGCCAATCTGTATGCTTCTCCCTTGGATTGGATATTATCTCTTATTTCCTTTATAAGCCATGGGCTGGCCCTCTCACCCATTTTGCTTTTGCAACAGACAGGAATAAACAGTTGTTGCAGATCCCCCATGCATCCTTTGAATGTTTGCCATTGCCCATCCACTGTCATCCCTTTAAGTAACTCTCCCCAATCTATCAAGGCCAACTCACGCCTCATATTATCATAGTTTCCTTTATTAAAATTCAGTACCCTAGTTTCCAAATCAACTACCTCACTCTCCATCTTGATTAAAAAAATTCTACCATTTATGATTGGTCATGCCCAACGAGACAATACAGTTTGAGACAGAGGACCTGTGCAATCTGCTCCGAGGCAAATAAAGTAAAAAGCTTGTGAGGACTTGGGTTTTATTTTGAAGTTGTAACAATGGAAGCAGCCTGAATGGATGGGGTCAAGCTTTCACAGAACGAGGATTTTTTTTAGTTTTAGCCTTCAGTAGCAGTTGTTGCTGGGATCTTGAAGCTAAATGTGGAATCTGTTTTTTCTCTCTCTGTTATAGCCAAAAGTTGAGGGTTGTGTTCCCCCGCTAGAATTACATGTGAGACAATCTATTTTCCTGAATTTACTTTTGCCAAGGGTGTGTTTATGGGATGTTTCTATATTGGAACAGTTGCTGTTTAGTGGTTAAGTAATCTAGTATTCTGTTAAGTTTTCCAGCAGGGTTACAGTTAACCCAAATTTTTTTCTTTTATTTTTATCTGTATTTGTGTGTAGTGTAAAAGTAAAGTGTGTTTTGCTTAAAGTCACTAGTGTTATAAACCAGAGGATGATTCTTCCTTTGAGAACTAAAACCGAAATACCCAAAGAGGAGTACCTTGCCTCATAATCTGTAAAAGGATTGTGAGAAGTGGTGTGACCTGCTCTTCAGCAACTTCTAGTGCTTAAATAAAACAAATCCCTGACACTCACTTTACAATCAACAAGTAACAATTTATTTAGCTAACTCTAACAGTGAACAAATTAACAAACCAAATAATCCCTTCTAACTACTGACTAATCTCAAATAGAACAAGATTCTAATGGTATGCTATTCCAATAAATACAAGTCCCATTTATATAAAAAAATAGAATTTAGTCTCTCGAAATTACAGGCAGGTTACATGTCTTCCGGAATTTTCTTGTGCCTTCTCTGTCGATTTTTCTGTTAGGAATATGCCCTAGATGTGCCGTTGGTACCTTTGTTGTTTACATGTTGCATTCTGTAAAACTTGGAGGAGACTGTGACAGAGCCAGTGATACTCTCTTGAGAGCTGAGGGCTGTTAGCTCTGGTGGATGGCAGTTTGCTCTGCTGTCTTTGTCGAAATGTCCCCTTCTTTTATTTCCTTAATGCATATCAATTTCTTACAATAGGATTGGTCCTGTATTGTCAAAGCTATCAGATTTAAATTTAATTGGCTTTTGGTATCTAAGTGCCTGGTTCAAATTAATTGACTAAATTCAAAATTTGTTGTCGTGGGAAAAACTGCTGCTTGGCCTACTAACTGTATGGTCTTTTGATACAAACGTTTCAATTCAAGTGCTCTCTGTACTTGCAAACTTTCAAGCTCCTGCTTGCAGCCATCCATTTTAAATCTCTAAGCACAGAAAAAGCATATCATCTTTTAAAGGGACCATGCAATCCTTCACCCTCCAACCCCAGCATTTCACAAATGCCAAATTCTTACTTCCAGCCTCTCAATCCACAAGTGCTCTATCCAACTTCACAACAATAGTTTGACCAGTCAAATTGCATCTGGAACACAACACCTTACCCTTAACTTAAAAATAAGAAAAACTCAGAGTCTATACTATCTTTTTAATGTGTTTGAGGAGGTTTAGTCTGATCCATAACAACAATGAAGGGCAACTCCAGACTGCCAATGCATGACAGATGTTTTAAGGTGGCACTGGTGCTGGGGATTCTGGCTAGTGGCAAATACTTCCAGCTGCAGCAAGTTGGAAAATCAGATTAGCATCAGACAAGAAGGGTGCCATAGTGGTCTGGTTGGTAGTCAAGAAGACAAATTTGAGATGATGGTGCAAGAAAACTCACTGAGGCTCATTGCGTGAAGCCTTCCAGAAAACTTGACAAAAATGACACTTTGTCAAAATAGGGTAGAATTCAGCCCATCATTCTGCTTTTCAAATTGGATGCAAAATTTGGTTGTAGTGTGGTTGCTGCTACCCATGAGTGCCTATAATCTGAGGCCTTGAATTAATCCTGTCACATTACAAAATACCAAGTCTAACATAGCCTGCTGTCTGGTCAGTTCCAGAATGTGCTACTCAAAGACGCTCTCAACGACATTCTATGAATTCCTTATCCAGGCCATTCCTGCCAATCTAGTTTCAAGTTTATATGGAGATTAAAGTCATCCATGATTTTGCTGTTGCTTTATCACAAGCATCCATCATTTCCTCTTGCATACCTCATCTGATGTTGTGGTTACTGTTAGGAGCCAATAAGCTATTTGTACTAGTGAATTCTTTTGTCCACTATTCCTCATCTTCACCTATACTGAATTCTACATACTAATGTCCTGAAGTAAGTCACCTCTAACTATTAGACCACTGTTGATACCTATAGGGAGAGAGTGGGGTTCCACTTCTTCATGTTTATCCTGAATGACCCAATCCTTGTCATCTTGAATTACATTTCAGTTATGGTAATCAGATCATATCTAATTAACTTAAAGGTGTGCTATCAATTTGTTTACTTTGTTATGAATACTACATGAATTCAGATACGCAGTCTTTAGTTTTCTGTTATTATCTTTATTACATCAAATCTTGATTGTTGGTAACAAATGAGTGAAAAATTATACCTTTTTTAAGCCATGGTAGCAATTCACACAATCCATTGCAAAATTAACAAAGTGTGGAGCTGGAGGAACACAGCAGGCCAGGTAGCATCAGAGGAACAGGAAAGTTGATGTTTCGGGTCGGGACCCTTCTTTAGAAATTCCAATTTCTGATTTTCTGAAGAAGGGTCCGACCCAAAACGTCAGCTTTCCTGTTCCTCTGATGTGGCCTGGCCTGCCGTGTTCCTCCAACTCCACACTTTATTAACTCTGACTCCAGCATCTGCAGTGTTTGCTATCCCATTGCAAAATTATCCTCATTGAATCACAGCAAGGTAATATAGACATACTTAAAAGGAAGCATCTTCATTTCTAACATTGAAAGGGAAAAAAGAAAGAAAAGAAAAGACAATTAATTTAAATAAGATGTTGAGAAAATAAAAGCTAAAAGGGAAAACAAAACAGAAAGAATAGCAGATGATCAGAGAATAACAGAAAACTGGACAGAGCATTATTTTTGTTCACTTCTGTCCAAAATCAGTGCAATGGGATACAAGATCATATGTATTTAGGTGGTCAATGAGGCAGTTGTACAACATCTGGATAAGTATGCACTTATTGTTGATGTTGCAGATGAAGTGGTTCCACAAAAAAAGTTCCAGATCTCATTTGTTATGTCTGAAATCCAAATTATCTTTTACAGCAAATTAGCAAATTTGACCAAAATAAGAAGTTTAATTTCCCTTTTGCTTGTAGGATCAGCATTTCAGCTGAGCTTAGTTGGCAGATTGTATGTTGAAGTTCTGTATCAGAATTTGAGTTTGTAATTCTTTTAATTTCAAAAATATACTTTATTCATAAAAATATCTTTATATACATACATAGTCATTGAAGCAGTTTGGTTCTGTACAGTAGCATATAAAGAAAGAAACAGACATTAGAGTTTGACTCTATTCAACAAACAAACCAAAGACATTTCTTATTTGTACAAGGTAATATTTACACACATTTGAGGCATTGGGAGGGTCTGATAACTGAACAAACTCCCATTTAACTTTGGCAGAAAGACAGTGGTGTATCCAAATCCCCCTGAGCAGCAGCTTCCCTAAGCTTTAGTGCATCCCTCAGCATGCAATCCTGGACCTTGGAATGTGCCAGTCAGGCAACACTTGGTTGAGGTCAACTCCTTGCTCTGGAAGCCCACCATGTTTCGGGCAGACCGAAAAGCATCTTTCACTGAGTTGATGGTCCTCCAGGCACATTTGAGATCTGTCTCAATTTGCGTCTTGAGGAACGGATTCTGGAGAACACAATCCTGCGTCACGGGGCTGCTCAGGACAAACCTCAACAAAAACCATTGCATCTTTCACAAGACTTCCTTTGCTAAGGCACATTCCAGCAAGAGATGTGCAACAGTCTCTACTTCTCCCCACCCCCAACAGCCACTTTGAGGGCGCAGAGAATCTGGGTGCACATGAAGGATCTCACAAGTAGTGCCCTTCTCACCGCCTGCCAAGAGATGTCTTGGTGCTTGTTGGAAAATTCTGGCAATGAGGCATTCTACCAAATGACTTTGACAGTCTGCTCAGGGAACAACTCGATAGGACCCACCATCTCCTTTTCCTGCAGGGTCCCAATGATGCTTCAAGCTGACCACTTCCTCATAGACTTGTGGTCGAGGGTGTTTCTCTTTGCAAAGTTCTCCATGATGGACAGGGCATACAGAGTGCTCCAACTACTTTGAGTGTTCTTTGGCAACGAGGCCAGACCCATCCTTCGCAACATTGGGTTAGATAGAATATCAGTACAAAGTGATACTTAATGTTTGCCTCCTGAAGGTCTATGCACAGCTTGATGTAGAGTTTTGTACATAGTGTCCCTGTGGACACAGTCTACTTTCGACCTTCAGATGAAGAGGATAATGGCTCGGGTGACTGCACCAGCGCATGTTCTAAGAATGGGCCCTTCTGGACTTAAAATTGAGTTCAGCACCTTCAGATTGTGAATGCACTCCCATTCCTTCCCTTTCTTTGGGCTTGACCTGCAGCATTCTCTGTCACCATGTCCTCTCTCCCCTCCCCCCATCCCAATGGGACCATCTGTTCTTTGCTGTTTGGCAGTTAGACACACAATTGTTCTGCCATTCTCACATTCCCATCACTTAATCTGCATTACCAGCAGCCTCTCTCCTCAGCACTCCACCCCACCCCCCACTATAGCATAAATGCTGCCCATCCACACTTCACGTCCACTCTGATCAAGAGCCATCTAGACTTGAAATGTTAGCTTGCTCCCTCTGAATGAATGCTTCCTGATCCACCGCGATTTCTAGCATTTTTTGTTTTCAGCGTGGAAAGAATGTGTTATGTTTTCTGGGCAAATGATGTTGTGGCAGATAAAAAAGTAACAAGTAATTCTCCTGACAGCCTGTGGAACCACAGATTTTTCTGTTATTAGGAGCCTGACTTCCCCTGAGGCAGCAGATACCAAAACCTTTCAAGAATTGATGGACATGGTCAAGGAATATTATGACCCCAAACCATATCTAATTCTAAAACTCAATCATTTTTATTTGGCAATTCCAGAACTAGGGGAATCCATATTGGGATTTTTGACGAGGTTAAGATGACTGTTAGAAGCCTGTGACTTTGATTTAATGCTCAATGAGATGCTTAGAGACCATTTGGTATGTGGGACTAATGATGAAGCTACACAAAAACATGCATATCAGTTACAGGGTATTCAAATGGAATTGGACACCCTCGTCAGTTCAACTGAACACCACTTGAGTGCAGGTAATTGCATAGCCTCACTCCGAACATATCCTAATCAGAGGGATTCTAGGTCTGCCGACAACAAAACCCCAAAACAAAGCTAAGCCTCAGGCAAACGGTTAAAATTTTCTTCAGGGTTCTGGTCTGCAAGCCATTATAGATGCTACCTGTATGCGGTCTCAAGACAGATAAAGAGTCCTACTAGACCTAAATTGAATGAAATAACTCATAGGCCGCTATCCAGGAAGGTATCCAGGAGAGCTCATGTCCTGGAAAGTCCAGCTACATCTGGTTTGGAACCGTTGAATTACTTAGCAACATTTAAATCAGAACCATTCAAAGTAAACGTCTGGTGAAATGGTCACCCAGTTCTAATGGAGGTTGATACCAATACAGCCATATCAATGATCACAGAATCAGTTTTTAGCAAAATTCACCCTGGAGTCCAGCCCTTAAGTTTGCACAAGACCTCAGCTAGACTGAGAACCTATATCAGGGAGCATTTACAGATTAAGGATACAACTTCGGGCCTGGTCACATGAAAAGCAGCTGGTTCAGTAACCACTCGTTGCAATAAGAGACTTGGGCCCAAGCTTGATGGGGAGAAGTTGGTTGCAAGAGATTCACTTTGATTGGCTCAACATTTTTCATTTAGAAAATGGCTGCCTGAGGTCTCCCAAGAATGTCCAGGGAGCCAAGGCCATCTTAAATGTTGACCAGGAAGCAATTTCATGATTCTGCAAGGCCCACCCAGTGCCATTGGCCTTACCAGCAAAATTAGAGGCAGAAATCAGAAGCCTGGAAAGTGAAGGAATGATCAAACCAGTCAAATATGCGGAATGGACAGCACTGGTTGTATGGATTTTGAAGCCTGACGGGTCGGTTCAACTTTGTGGGGATTTTAAACAAACGGTAAAACACCTGCAGCTGCCCCACATTCCTGGGAATGGCTGGGTAAACCTTGGACTCAGATGCATGTCGACTATGCAGGTCCTTTCATGGGCTCAATGTTCTGAGTCATTGTAGACGCCCACTCATAATGGTTGGATGTGCATTGAGTTCATTAGTCAAACACAGGAACAATGATAGAAAAATTTCATGCATCTTTTTCAATACACGCACTCCTGGAAGTGTCGTTCACAAATAATGAGCCATTGTTAGCCAGCAGAAATGTTGGGTATTTCCTAAAGTCGAAAGGCATTCGGCATCATCCAATGGTCTAGTGGAAATAGCAGTCAAGACTTTGAAGGCTGGCTTGAAGAAACAGCCTGCTGCCTTGGTGGACACGAAGCTGTCGCAGTTCTTATTTGATTTATAGGACCTCCCCACAAGCAACTACAGGGACAGCACAGACAGCGTTGCTCATGGATAGAAGACTCCACACTAGGTTAAGTCTGATCTTCCAGGACCTGGGACAGTGGGGGGAATAATCAGGAACATCAGTGGTGGAAACAAGTCGCCGCCAAGCGAGAGAGACAGTTTGAAACAAGGAATGAGGTTTGGTGTAAGAATCACGGAAATGGCCTTGCACAGGTGAGAGGCATGGTCAATGCGAGGTCAGGACCAGTGTTGTATAAATTTCAGGGAGGTATGACGGTCCTGAACAAACACGTAGACCATACGAAAGCTGCGAATTTGCAATTGGAATGTGGATTACATAGTAATGCAATTTTTCAGTTCCAGCCAGTGTCCTTATTTCAGTTAAAAATAGTCTTTTTAAAAATACCCAATGTCTGCTGTCAGCCAATTAAAAAACTAAGTATAGCTTTGTAGACAAATCCTAGGAAAAATATTCCTTCCAAAGGATCACTAAACAAGGACATTCCCAAAGATAGTATATCCAAATCCATCTTCTATATCTCCTGTCATGTGTAATTTCCAATTTTTACTCATTTTTAAATGGACTGCACCACTTCAAGAAGGCAACTCCCCACTTGCCTCAATGAGTGCAACACTACAAAGCAACACTGAAGAAGTTTGATAGCATCCAGGACAAAGCAACTCACTTGATTGGTGCCACATTCACAAAAATCCACTCCCTCTACCTTGGTCAACAGCAGTGTGTCCCATCTACAAAGTGCACTGCAGACGTTCACTAAAGATCCTTAAACTACATTTCCCAAATACACAGCCATTTGCTTGTAGAACGTCAAGGGCAGCAGCTACACGTAAACACCACCACCTGCAAGTTCCCCTCCAAGCCACTCACCATCCCGACTTGGATTTATATCACTGTTCCTTCACTTCACTGAGTCAAAATCCTGGAATTCCCTCCCTAAAGGGATTGTGGTCAACCTTTAGCATGTGGACTGCTGCCGATCAAGAAGGGACCTCATCATTTCCTTCTCAAGGACAACTAGGGATTAGCACTAAATCCTGGCCAGCCAGTGATGCCCACGTCCTACGAATGAATATAAAAAAAACTTCTCAAAAGCAATAGGGATGGGCAATAAAGCATGCCCACATCCCATGAAGGAAGGAAAAAACTGATTATGAAACATTAATGACAAAAGAAAAGCTAGTCGTTTTAAAGTTCCAAAAGCAAAATTGAACAAAAAATTGTAAAGAATGTATGAATAGAGCCAGTTGATAATTTTAAGTTAATTCTGGCCCCACAAATATATTTTGTATCCAAACCGTGTAATTTGAGTGTATTAGTCAATTTTAGTTTAAGCATTCTGGGAATAGCTAATTAAGAGACTAACTCTACTTAATTCACTGGCACTGGTTGTTTCCCTAACTGAAGACACACGACTACATGTCCTAGCAGGCCCTGTATCTTGGCACATGTGCATCAAGTGGCTGATTTTCTAACTGACCCTGCCTTTCCCCACATCAAATCTTTATATATTTAAAGGGACTGCCATTTGGGACATCAGGAGTGTGCCGTGAATTGCAGATGTCAGGTGGGCTCTTTAAGAAGGGGTACTATAAGATGAGGTGGTGGGCAAGTATTTAAGAGCTTGAAAATGATAACTGAGATTCCCAGTGCATGAGCAGGGATGGTGTGTGCTGGCTCCATGAGAATGGAGTTGGAGACTCACCAGTTAGTCTGTGCTGGAAAACAGATTTAGAATTAGTGTAAGAATTGGGTTTATTGTCATATATACTGAAGTGCAGGGGTACAGGAGTGCAGTGAAACGTGTACAAAGTCACCATTCCTGGCACCATCTTAGGTACAAAGATACCTAGGTACAAAACAAAGAAATAAGTTAAAAGTTTAACATTACGGTCCTTCTTTAGCCATGGGTCTGTAGTGGCTCTACTCTGGGCCTTCCCCACAAGGGCATGCTCTCCCCGACACTGAGCTGAGTCCCTCACCACCAACCACCATCTGGGCTCTCCAGCTGCTTCATTGTTGACCACTAAATTCCTGACCAACAAGAATAAACTAGCAGGAGATGAGCAGGTGCTCCAATTTGGAGTTCAGAAGCCAGATCCTCAAGGGTAAGAAGTTGAAATCCTCTGGAGGAAGATATTTTTAGTATTGCAAAGATATATATGGATACAAAGCGATTCAATTCCAACATTGCATAAAGTACAGTGAAATTATGATGTTCCTCATTTTGAACTCCAACCTATTACAAAAAAGTAGCCTTTACTAAATATGACAAGGAATTATTTACATTCACATTAAAGCAACAAGAGAACCTTGAACATAGCAGATCCTCATTACGTTATGGCAGAAAGTCTTTAGATTGCAGCCTTTCCGTATTGTGCCTTCGTGGCAGTTGCCCCAAACTTTCGTGCACCCCTTAGCATGTAATTCTGGACCTGGAACTGTGCCAGTCTACAACACTTGGTTGAGATCAACTGTTTGCACTGGAAGACCAACAAATTTTGGCAGTCCAAAGAATGTCTTTCACCAAGTTATTGGACCTCCAGACACAGTTGATATTTGTGTGCATCCTGGGGAACAACTTGTAGAGCACAGAATCCTGTGTCACAGAATTACTCGGGACAAAATTTGACAAAAAAACCATTCCATCTCTGTCCAGTCCTTCTTGGCAAAGACACATTTCAGAAGGAGATGTACAACAGTCTCTTCATCATTGCAGCAGCTTGAGAGGGTGGTGGTGTGCATGAAGGATTTGACAGGTGGTGACCACCTCACTTCCAGCCAATCTTCATCTTGGTGCTTATGGAAAGCTCTGGTGATAAGATATTTGGCCAAATATCCGACAGTATACTCAGGGAATGCCCTGACAGGATTGATTTTCTCCTTTCCCTGCAGGATATTACATGCTGACCACTGTCTGATGGACTTATGATCAAAGATCTTGTACAAATTTTTCCATGGCAGACAAGTGGTATGTACATTCCATCTATTTGGAGCATTCTACAGCAGCATGGCCAGATCCGTTCTTCGCAACACCAGGGACAGGTAGAACCTCAGTGCATAGTGATATTTGACATTTGCATACCAAGAGTCTATGTACTGTATGCAGCTATATGCAAAGGTGGCCATCAGGATGAGGGCAATGTTAGGTATGTTCTTCCCCTCCCTTCATCCAGAGCTTTGAACATGGTGTCCTTGTGGATGTGATCCATCTTTGACCTCCACAGGAAGTGGAAGATGGTTTCTGTGACCCCTGTGGCACAGGCTTGGGGAATGGTGTAGAACCATTCCAAGTATAGCAACACTGAAAGTACTTCCTATCTGATGATCAGGTTTAAATCTTCAATGGAGAGGGTCAGTACTCCCACATGCCCAGTTCCTTCTTCACCTTGGCAATACTCTCCAACCAAGTTTTAGAACATGCCTGGCCCCTCTGAATCATGTCCCCAGCATCTTCAGAAAGTCTGACCTGATAATGAGGGGGATAAAGGATTAGTCAGCTCAGTTCCTAAAAAACTTGGCCTCACTCTTGCCCTGATTTACCTTGGATCCTGACGCCAATTCAAACTGGTCACAGGTTCTCATGAGTATGTACACTGACAGTTGATCTTAGCAGAAAACTGCAAGGAAGACTGAGTGTTTCTCAGATTGTTGTGACTCGCAGTAATTTCTGATATCTGGGTGGATTGCTCACAACTGCATGAGACGGGTCTGGTCACACCAATGCGCTGGGTACTGCAGTTGATCAAAATTTGCTTGTTAACTCACATTTGCTTCGTGTTGATTTTTGGATGTTGATGTAAGGTATTGCTTAATTTGTATTTACCTCCTGCTAATTTTGGATTTTGATGTATAAGGTAGCTATTTTGGATATTTTTAATGAACCTCGTCAGATATGCTATGACACTGCTGGATCCAGTGGACTTTGAATGTTGATCTTCTGGCTTAGAGGCAGAGACAGTGCCACTGCACCATGTGATCCCAAGATAGCCATTGTAAGTTATTTTTGTTAACTTTGTTTTCTAGCCTGTGGAATCTTGTGATCTTGCCCTGCCGAGGATCTGGGATTCCCAAATATCATCTACTTTTAAATAAGTTTATCAGCCCTTATTTGGATTGTAGCTAAACTTGGCTGTCGGGGCTGAGATTGTAACAACTTTTATTTGAAAACTGAACTTTTTTAAGTTGTCTTCCAACCAATGTTAACGTACAAAATAATTAAGGTTTAAAAATAACAAATTCACTTGTTTATAATGGACAAGAGAATTCCGGTTAACGTAAATTTGGAGATGAATCTGAAATGTGCTGACCGGTACAGAGATTTGAAATACATTTTGTGCCAGTGTTCTGCAATAAAGAGGATAAATAATTGTGATCATGAAATCATTCTAAAATATTTTTACACAAACAGGACTTTCACATACTTTTTATCTGAGTGCAGTTATGACATAATCAGATAACATGGCAAATCAGCTCATCCTTACTAAAACATGTGTGAGATGTGAGTCCAAAAAGAATAGTCAATGGAAGTGTAAGAACAGGATGATGGTCTAAAGGGAAAACATCAATTATCTGGGGGGCTACACTCTTTCCATATGTTAATTTTGGGACCTGTGTAGACATAAATCAGAAGTTAAAGTTGATAGAAGTGATTGAATATCCATGGTAACAATGAATGTAAGGATCCCACATTTGCAAATTTGTTATGGTGCATGCTATTATGCTATTGACACAACTTGTCTGTATCTGTTCTCCAATGAGCATTATGAGTTAGTGTAATTCTCCTGGCTTTCCCTGATACCCTTGCATAGTTTCTATGTAAACAATTATCTCTTGAATACCTCAACTGACTGCCTCTACCTCACTACCAGTTAATGCTTTCCAGACTGGAACTCCTTTCAAGAATTTTCCTTCATCACATTTGTTATGTTTGTGAATCACTGTAGAAGAACGTGAGTGCAGATTTAGTGTGTTGTCCAGAGCTGTACACTGTACCCAGTACACCAGCTGAGGTCTAAGAAGTGTCTTGCATAAGTTCTGCATAGCCTCCCTGCAACAGTATTCTTGCTCCTAATAATACCCAGGATATTGAATGCTTTATGGTCTGCTCTCTCTATTTATCCTGTCATAGTCAGTGACATATGCACAGATACACCAAGGTCCCTTTGCTTCTGCACTCCTCTAGGTATTGTATAATATTTGATTCGATTTGATTTATTACTGTCACATGTACCGAGGTATAGTGAAACGTGTTATTTTACATGCTTTACACTCAGACTGTGCCATACGTAGTACAGAGGAGGTGGGGAGGCTGCAGAATGATTTAAACAGTTTAGGAGAGTGGTCCAGGAAATGGCTGCTGAAATTCAACGTGAGCAAATGTGAGGTCTTGCACCTTGGAAAAAAGAACACAGGCATGGACTATTTTCTGAATGGTGAAAAAATTCATAAAGCCGAAGTACAAAGGGATCTGGGAGTGCTAGTACAGGATTCTCTGAAGGTTAACTTGCAGGTTGAGTCTGTGATTAAGAAAGCGAATGGAATGTTGTCATTTATCTCAAGAGGGTTGGAATATAAAAGCAGTGATGTGCTTCTGAGACTTTATAAAGCTCTAGTTAGGCCCCATTTAGAATACTGTGTCCAATTTTGGGCCCCACACCTCAGGAAGGTACTGGAGCGTGTCCAGCGGAGATTCACACGGATGATCCCTCGAATGGTACGCCTAACATACGATGAACAGCTGAGGATCCTGGGATTGTATTCATTAGAGTTTAGAAGGTTGAGGGGAGATCTAATAGAAACTTACGAGATAATGCATGGCTTAGAAAGGGTGGACGCTGGGAAGTTGTTTCCGTTAGGTGGGGATACTAGGACCTGTGGGCACAGCCTTAGAATTAGAGGGGGTCAATTTAGAACGGAAATGAGGAGACATTTCTTCAGCCAGAGAGTGGTGGGCCTGTGGAATTCATTGCCACGGAGCGCAGTAGAGGCCGGGACGTTGAATGTCTTCAAGGCAGAGATTGTTAAATTCTTGATCTCGCAAGGAATCAAGGGCTACGGGGAGAGTGCAGGTAAGTGGAGTTGAAATGCCCATCAGCCACGATTAAATGGCGAAGTAGACTCGATGGGCCGAACGGCCTTACTTCCACTCCTATGTCTTATGGTCTTATGGTCTTATACAAGTGCATCAAAGTAACAGAACAGATTGCAGGATACAATGTTACAGCTGCTGAGGAGGTGGAGAGAGAGATCAAAATTAACATTAAAGAGGTCCATTCAAAAATCTGATTACAGTGGGTAGGAGGCTGTTCTTAAATCTTACCATTTATTTTACATTGTCTGTCCATGTACTCCTGATGATAATGCATCACCTCACACCTCTCTGCCACCTATTTACTCACTCCACCAAGTTGTCTAGTCCTCTTGGGTTTTGCACTGTCCTCTTTATTTTAATGCTTTCAAGTTTTGTAGCATCCATAAACTTTGAAATTGTCCTATGTATACCAAGATCTAGATAACTAATATATCCCGGGAAATGCACGATTCCCAAATACTAATGCCTCAGAAACTCCGCTATAACTCTTCCTCCAGCATGTAAAATATTAATTGACCACTATGGTTCCCGATTACTGAATCCATGTTGCCATGTTTTTAATCCATGTCTGTGGAATGGGTTAGTGAACTTCAGCAAAATTAACAAGTCTTTGTAGGTTAAGGTCACCACAATTTAATTGTACATACACACTGGATTGTTTTATTGAAGCTTGTACCTAGACCTTAAAAATGGGTAAGATCAATAAACTTAACTGAGTGAATGGGTCTATTGGTTATTTGAATGTCTATTATAATGGAAGAGTAATTGCAGAGGGGGACACAATTCATAGAACATTCATGGCTCATAGTAGCTTCTTTTTTGAACATTTGACTTCCCGAACTGAGTTAGTTTTCCATATGGGACAGAGGGATGGCAGAAAAGGCTCCAATTTGATTGTACCGAAAATCAGATATCAGCAGGAATAGGTAACCGTCCTAAAGGTGGTGAAAGGCTTTAGCTACCTCATCTCTTTTCTTTCCAAAGAAGGATTAAAGGCTGGAAGAAATGAAATGAATTTGATCTGTGCTGAAAATGTCGCTTAAAATGGCCCTATTACAACAAAACAAACTAATCTTGTCGAGTATTGAAATCAAACCTGCATGCATATATTCAAGCACACTGCTAAATTTTAGTAATTTTTTTGAATATACAGATTAAAGGTCAAATTTTGAGCTTAAGTACATCTAACCTAATCAAAAGTTTTAAACTGTGAGAGATATAGTTCCTGTGTTTTTGCAGGCGTGATGAGGACTATACAGCATTATATTGCATGTCATTGAGCACTACTAGGTTTTTAATGCCATATTTGTGCGACATTAGTGAGTGGGATATTACAACTTGATGAGAATTTTGGCATGGCATATAAATGGTCAACAGTTGATGTGCAAAAGCTTCAAAAGTATCAAACAAATTCAGAATGATCAAAACCGATGAAATAATGAATGGTCATTAATTTAGTTGTTGGGCACTGCTTTGATTATGCAACTCCCTGGATAGTGCTGAATCTATGCAAATGAAGCTGGGCAATGAATATATCTGTTCTACCTCCAAGTGACTAAATTTTTTGAGTCAATTTACATTCTGATGTACACCAATTATTTTTGGAGGCAGCTCTGGAGGGGGGAGAAGTTGTCAACAGTGAAAGCAAATTGACTTGGGTACATAAAAAGAAGATGCTATAATACTTTGAATGCTACATAGCATTTACAAAGCCCTGAAATCTCATTCCCTAGGATTTACTGCCTTCTGGTAGTGCAGTCTGTCCACCCACAATCCATAAAATATGTTCAGAAATTCTGCAGCATTTTCCACTGCTGTGATGGGAAACCTATGACATTTATAAAATTTGTCTTGAATTCCTTAACATTCTATTAAGGTTTGCCTTTATAATCTATTTTCAGACTGACCATGGAGCAGTTTTTTTTCAAATAACAGCTCTTCAAGCCTTTAGTAGCTGACAATGACTCTGGTTGCCACATTAATAAAACAGTGATGGAGACTCTTTCTTCTTCACGAAGTTAAGATGGAATAATGTAACAGACAAAATGTTCATTATTTTGGTACTGGGTTGCATACAGCACACTTTTTTTTTCAACATACAAGGTTTCCCTTTACAATAAAATTGCTGTTGTATATTTTGATCAGTGTTTCTGCTATTACCTTGATTACGTCTTGACTAAATCTTTCTTGCTAATGATTAAAGTTTAAGATTGCTGTACAATAAATATCACTGCTTCCTCAAAAGTTGCGTATTTTTTTCATTTTTTATTAGCTTATGAAACACTGGCAGGCCTCATCCTGCACCACTGGGCTACTTTTAAGACTCGCACTGAGTGGACTGATGCTAATGAAAGGATTTTAGGGTCATGAAATATTAGAACTACCTTTTGGATCAAGGAAAAGGTACAGCTATTGTAAAAACAGATTCAGCAGATCTAGCAGCATCTACGGAGAGAGAAACAGAGTTAACATTTCAAGTTGCATTAATCTTAAGAAATGAAGGAAAATAGAATTTTTTTTTGTTCTTGAAAGAGGGAACTGCAGGAAATACAAAAGGGAAAATCTGGGATAAACGGAACAGGAGAGAAAATTGCAAAGATATCGTGGAACAAAAGGCATTCTAAGTGGTAATAGTTGTTATAAAGAAACATAGCATTTTGTCTAGAGTTAGTGTGAATGGCAGAATAACGAAAACTCTGCCTGAAATCCAAAACACGAAAAGTGAGATTGAGACCGCCATATGATTTTTAAAAACAACCAAAATATGGAGAGGTTGAGCTCTGAAATTGTTGAACGTAATGTTGAGTCCAAAAGGCTATAAAACTATCTAATTAGAAGATGCAATATTGCTTCTTGAGCTTGTGTTGACCTTCCCTGGAACACTGCAGAAGCCCAAAGTCAGAAATATGACAGTCACTTCCATCATGTCTAACCTATCTCCCACTCCCTTAGCCTCACTTTCCACACCAGCTTCCACATTCGAACATTCACACTGCCAATCACATCTTTCCCTATTCCAAACGAATTGAACCCACTACCACACCTTGGTCTGCCACACAATCATGACATAGTGTCATACAGCACAGAAACAAACACTTCAGCTCAACTTGTCCACGCTGACCAAGTTTAAACTAAACTAGTCCCATTTGCCTGCATTTGGCCCTTATTCCTCTAAACCTTTTCTATCCATGTACCAGTCCAAATGTCTTTTTAAAGTTGTAATTATATTTACTTCTACCACTTCCTCTGACAGCTCGTTCTGTATACACATCGCCCCCTGTGTGAAAAAGTTGCCCCTCAGGTCCCTTTTAAATCTTTCTCCTCTCACCATAAACCTATGCCCTCCAGTTTTGGACTCCCCCATCCTGGAGAAAAGATCTTTCCTGTTCACCTCATCTATGCCCCTCATGATTATATAAGCCTCTTGTTGTGGGCTAGTACAAACCCCCTGCAAATATATCAAGGAGACAGCCTAGATTCTCACTTTTATTTTTTTAAAGGCACGTTTAAGGTGCTGTGTAATTCGATTTGTCACACTACTCAGTTTTAAGCAAAACACACTTTATTCTTAACCCCAGTTAAAATACAAACAAAAGAAAGAAGAATTGTTTTAACTCAATTGGAAAACTTAACAGAATGATGGATTATTTAACTACTAAACAGCAAAACTGTTCCAATAAACATGCCATAATCACACCCTTGGCAAATGCAAATTCAGTAAAATAGATTGTCTCACACGCAGTCTTTCTCTACTCCAAGAGGAAAGAACACAGAGAGAAAATTCTGGAGTGAATATATATATAAAGCAATAACTTAAAGAAAAATGTGTATTCAGAAACCATGAGCTGCATCATAGAAAAGCAAACCAGGAATTCTTCAACCAAAATTCCTTGCTCATTAAGTTTCCAACCTGAGATGCCATATAATGAGAGAAGTATTGAGGGAATTTCTCCAAATGGAGAAAAGCATATCAAAGGTGAGTTTTCCACATAATTCTCTCATCCACCCAAGTAGCCAGCTCTTAGTGGCCCTGGTAAAGGTCTATCGTCTCTCACAAGAACCTGAAAAAGAAGCAAATAATTTGTAAAATATGGAACTGGGAATAAAGATTTTTGCAATGATTTTAATTTCCCATACTAAATTCCACATTTATCCCTGAAAGATCTGCTTTGGGATTTTAAGTAAATTATAGTTCTAAAAATATCAATCTAAGCAACATGGGATGATTTTTCACATTATGGAAATGCAAGTTAAGTGGTGTCTAAAAGGACTGATCTGCTATTGTCTGTTTTCCACTTTGTCAGTAAATTAACTCCATTGTGTTTTAATGAAGTCTATCAGAAATGTGAACACAAAATAAATTGCATGTAATATAGCTTAAAATAATGAATAGTTTGTCAAATCGAATATGTAACTTTTCAAGAGTTTAAAGAGTGTATAACAAATGACCATATGTCAGATCATTATTAGACTATGAATTGTGGTTATCCATAAAGTGAAAAAACTAGAGCTGCACACTTGAAATTGTTTATAAACATTGGCAATTATAGAGTGGTGATCTAAGAGTAATGATAACCTCATGAGACTATGTCAGATGCAAGGATTCTGGAAATGTAAAATATACTGTAGCTAGAGTGATTACTTAAAATTTGTTGAAGTAATGTTATGATGTAAATCAGGAAAATAGTTTTATGAAGGGCGCCAATTAAAATAGCTAACTGATGTTTTAAGAGTGAAATAAAATATAATTTTTACATGTTGTGAATTCTAAATATAGGTATATGTATATTTTTGTAAGTAATACATGTATGAAATATTGTTGTGATCATCCACTTTTATAATACATTTTCTTCTCTCTATTTTCGCATATCTAATTCTTAAATCAAGAGGATGACCAGATGGTTTGACTCTTATACCTGATACTAAGAGCTGAATTTAGCGATTGTTGTGACTCATCCTTGTTGTGGATTGTCCGTGACTTTGCATGAGACCATTCCAGGGATGAGGGATTGACTTTGTTCTCGCACATTGATATTCCAAGAATAACCTGACCACAGCATTGTCATTTTCATCATTTTAAAAAGGCAGGATTGAGAAAATATAATTGTCTACTTTTGACATTTTGTAATCAGTTACGATGTTAAATATATTAAAAGTCTACAGGCTTTTTTTAGAACCAGAACTTGATGTCTCATAAACATATCTTGTAAACAGAAATCCTTGATTTCTCAACTATTGTTTTAAAATTTGAATGCATCCTATATTGAGTATTGGTCCGTCATTCAGGTTTCTCTGTAGAAAATGCAGTAAATGATGATTTCCATGTATGTAATTTTGGTTACTTAACCATAATGCCACAAAGCAGTTGAACTAAGATAATTTCTTAACCAAGTGTCTCTTTTTAGGTTGTTGTTTGTGTCAATGTGGTAGCATGTTTTATCTTCAGCCAGACTGGCTGTAGTCTTAAGTCCCAGTGCACAGTATATCTAGTTGTTGTCATCAGTCGTTTGGGCTATATCAATCATTAGGTTGTGAGCATCACCCAGGGATAGGAACTCTTCTCACTTGTACATATGAAGGGCTAATGAGGGCCCTCTAATGAATGTTTTATGAGGATACTACTGAAGAAGCACACTATGTGTCCCTTACCTGCAGCTTGGTTAAGAACACAAATGTGAATAGAGTTTTTTCTAAATATTTTTATTGAGATAGACCAATAACAGCCTTTTGTTCTACGTAATAGAAACTTCAGCCTATCGAACTTCAGCAACGTTCAAAAGTGTCAATAAGCAAAATAAACATGAAGGTTTATTTCGTACTAGCTTTTTAATTAATGGAATCTTTTGCGTTTGTGATTTACAGAGATGCTGCCTGACTATTTTAATTATATAAAGCACAACATATAATCTAATAATGTACAATGTTTTATTATTTAATTTTAGAATTCACCTTTGTTGTCAATTCTTCTGAGGATCTCAACATGGTGGTACTGTTCTATCGATACTGTTCTACTGAATGCTAGAACTCTTCAAAATTAATTGACTGTGACTACACCTGATATAGCATTAAAGACAACCGGCAACCAAAGAAATATACTTCTCAAGCCATGTTGGGTGTCTGGGTCACTTCCAAGTTTCTTAGATTTGTTCATTCTGATTTGTTTTAAAGTAAAAATCATCTGCACACATGTATTGAGTAGGTAATGGTACAATGTTTGTATTTGTTTATGTATGTATGGGAATGATAGAACTGATAAGATCAAAAATTCAAAACAAAAATAGGAGGTAAAAAATATGTTCTCTATACTTACAGTTTGTATTCATTGTGTGCATTTGGAAGCTGGGACCATTTTTTGTGTCTGCGGTCAGGAACATATTTTCAATTTTTTTGCAGGTAAAATTTGTGGTGTTGATGGCTGAAAAATAAATGTGACTAGTCATGAACATAACTTTTGTTCAAATATTTTGTTAGCTAAAAAAAAGTTCCTGTTGCAACATCAGTTAAAGGCTTAATATTTTCTTTTGACATTCTCTATGTACTACTTTATGGAAGTGGCCATGCATTTAAATTGATTTTTGATGCTTTGTTAAAATAATGGATGATGTATAATAATATTAAGCATGCACATATACAGTACAGTTACTTCACTTTACTAGGATGTTTACAAATGGTACAGAACAACTGTATGCCCACTATGTATTACACTGACATTATACTGCATTAACTATGGGTATTATTATGCATTACATCTATTTGTGAAACAGAAATAAATCTATAAATGAACAACAGTGTTAGTTACACTACTGAAACCAATACAGATTGAAACAGAAACTGAAACCAAAACCTATCGGCAAACTTGATGAATTGGAAAATGAAGACCATAGTATAAAGGAAAAATATCGTATAAGATACAATAAACTGGAATAATAAATGGATACAGCCAAGTTGAAAAGAAGAGAAACCCACATAACAAGGAATTTGGATGAACATCTTTATTGAGATTTTAAAATGTCTACGCTTTTTAATGTATTACAAACAAAAGTTTCAAAACATTATAGTTTTAGAGCTTATAACCAGATATTAAAACATTCCATTCTGATTAGTAACTAAAAATTCATAAACTCTAACAAAAATGTTCAGCCTAATGTTTGAATTTCAATGTTGATTTCCCCTGAAAATCTGAAAATACGATTAATGTTAAAGTGCTCTTCTAACAGGACCCGAGCCAGAAACTCCAGGTTCAAGACCTACTCCAGGAGTTGTTGACCAAAGTAGAAGCATTTACGGCAGCCAAACAGTGTGATCATTCTTGCAAATCTTTTCAACATGCCATTGGGCCTTGGTAGGTGCTAAGAGTGGGTCAGATTTCTGGTCAGCCATGCTTGGTCCAGAGTGACGTTCCTCAAGCTCTGAACACTTGTCTCTTTCCAACCTAGAAAATGTCTGGAGTTCTCTGGAGACAATGGCTAATTAAGAACAGACAATAGCATAACTTACTCAATTGATCTGTGTTTTGTTGTGTTGTGACCCATGAGATCGTTAGGATAGGTGTCAACTCTGTTATCACCTGATATCTATAAGTGCAGGGTAATTCGAAAGCAATCAGGAATTGATATTTAGTAAGTTTTCCCTTCCTCTCAATCCTGACATTTGAAATCAGTTCTAACAGCAATACTTTCATTTCAGCTGAAACCAAATGATTTAGCACAGACTAGGAATATTGCAGCTTCAACAAAACATTTCTGGTTTGTGTGTCCCGACAGCCTATTTACTGATTATATTATCAAGGAGCCGATATTGTTTTTTATTTGATTTGTTGAATCTCTTTAGGCTAAATAACACCATTCAAGGTTGTCTGGTGAAGAAAAAAATGTAGGAAAGATGCAAACATCTGGGATTTTGTGAATAATGCAAAGATCACTCACTGTTAAATGCTCCTGTGTATAATCACCTTGCCTCAAAACATTGTACTATTGACTATAGCTATGAAGGCTGTCATTCATTTTGAGGTTACAGGAACCTTTGTCCTTGATATACTGTACCAGATTGACCAAAGAAATCACAGTCAATGACTATGATGCTAGCAAAGTTAACATTACCAAAGCTTTTTTTCGGCTTACATCCAGTGTATTAGTTTTACTCAATTTTTTCACTTTGGTTGTTTGAAAATTAAGCAAATGTGTCCAACGTAATCCTGCATATAATTTTCATAACATACATTCCGAAATCCAACTTCATTAATTTCTTTTTTGAAAAACCTGAAGAACCACGACATAAACAGTGATGTTACGGTACTTCTGCTAAAATACTTACGCAATAAGTGAAATCAATGCCATTTGGCACAAGAAAAAGTGGTTTCTGTATTATTCACATTTAGATAAATTTTCTGTCCAATGGAATCCTAACACGAAACCGTTTTGCTTCTCGTTCCTATGCACCTACTCAATCGATTCATTTCCCAGATCAGTCATACTGGCACAAACCACTGTCTAATGGTTAGACGCTATAGCTGAAGTAGTCGCACGCCATCCCACTGTTATTATGCGCCTTGTATCTTTTTCTACTTTTCATATGTGTTTTCACGATGAGTAAGAATCGACGCCACCGTCTATCCATTTTGCTTCAGGATAATTGCCTCCTGCTGGATGATCCATTGAAAATCAGGGAGAAGTTGATAGCCTTGCGCATCTGCCTCTCCTAGTTTAAAGGAAAAGCGCTGAAGGTGGCTATGAGGGAAAGAATACAAGGAGAGAAATAGGAAAGTAAATTAAGGTGAAAAGGGAATGGTAGCCTTCTGCTGCTTGTCGCACCATGTGGAATATGCTGCTACAGTTGTAATACCTGTCCACTGAATTTAGTTTTCAATACAACAAAACAAGCGAATTAACTTGCTCCAGTCTCACTGAAAGGCACCATTATTTGCACAACTGTTTATTTAAGTAAACACTTGTCATAAGTAATTACAAAACATTTTATTTATTTTAAGATAAGCCCACAAATTTGGCGCTAGCACAATCCAAGGCTGCTTCTTTCCGATCTGATACTATAGGTAAGTACATCAGCTGTGTACCAAACTTGCTCGAGTGGCAATGAAGATTGCAACTGGCGCCTTTGTACCGTCACTTATTTAGACATTTATCAAAAGTAAGTGAAAAATCCCTAAACGATGTTTCCCAGCATTTTATGCGTGACAATTTGAGTAGAAATATGAATTACAATAAATTATTAATTGCAATGAAACTTGATCGTAAAGTTCGTAAATTAGGGCTGAGAAAGGGATATTTTCGAACCTTAATACCTACAATTTCGGAGATTGTAATTAGTATAGGATAACGCACAATTAAGATTCAAATTATGTTCAGAGATGATTCATCTCTAATTATAACATTGTCCTTGCAAGGTGAAATAGAGTCTGTAGTATATTCTGAAAATCGAAGACATATCTATAGATGGCAATTCGTTTAAGAAACTTCATCAGCCGTGTTAGTCTAAGTTACCGGGAGGAACTTACAGAAAATATATGTTGGCTTTTAATTAAACCATCGAATTTGACGTTAGAAAAAGCAGATTGATTTTTTTCAACACCTGAGTGTGAGATAAGAAATTAAGAAGACATCGTAAAATGCTCGTAATTTAGGAATAAAATGAGTAGACTGCCTTGTCTGACTATAAAACATTGCAGATAATGATAATATTTATGTATTTTTAAAAAATAATAATTTGAGTTAATTAAAACAAACTCTTTGGTGCTCACAACATATCCGAAATTAAACAAAACATATTGATACAATCTTAAATTCTCCGATAACTTGCTTAAAGTGGTGTAATCTATGATGTTGCATTGAAACACCATTAATAAAAATCTAGGTTTCTAAAGGTAGATAAAGCTGGTCCTGTTCGAGGCACCATCAATAGGACTACGCTTGTACCACGCTGTTTCTAGCTTCACCAACCAAACTCCAACTGAATATAAAACCATATGTAGTTTTCATTTCAAGAAAACAACTACACACCAAATGCACTGAGCAATTCCGTATAATACAAAACTATCAACACACATTTAAATTGCGATACCTTACAATTAACTATTTTATTTGCGTGTTCCGCGAATTTCTAAAGTACTGTCGCTACACAAATAATGCAATGCAACTCTTGTTTATCAATTTGCGCAAAACCCATTGTGTTTCGTCGTTAGTTTGACCATTTTAATAACTTCCGAGTCTTTTTTATATATTTTATATATGTATTCGTGGCCATTGAGTTGTTGCTCAGCAGCTGATGCCCGTAGCGCCTGAGATGGCCACCAAGCAACAATAGAGCGCTCCCAATAAAGTCGTCTGCTGCCATGGCAACTAGCGGGCTGCGCCGCATGCAGGTGACGTCAACGTTCCGAAGCTCGCTCCGTTTCGAAACGAACCAATCACAAGTTGTCGGCCGTTAAACCACAAGCCACGCCCCTTCCCCGCCTCCTTAACGGCCCGACAATCTGATCCCGACGCCGGGTGGAGTCCCGCCCCTCCTGCTTCGCCATTGAGCCGACATCACCAGAGGTCTACTCGCGATTGGTCAGCCGTGCCGCCAGTCTGGATGGTGACGGGCGGGGGCGTGGCTTTCATTTTGATGGACGGGAAGGGGGGAACGTCAGCGCAAAGAAAACATTTCCGCCATCAAGTTAGAGCGACACGGAGGCATGGATTAAAAAGCGAGAGAAGCGAATCATTTCGCTTTTAAAGAATAAATAAAGGGGGAGGGGGAGCATAAAAAATAATAAAACAACACAAGGGAAAGCGTGTGAGAGGAAAAAGATCTTTTTCCCTTCAGTGTGTGTGGTGTTTGACAGGAATGGTAACCGTTAACTAAGGGTTCAGGGCAGCTCCGTGAGTGAGTGAGCCGGGCTTCGGTGGCGTGTGTGTGGAACTAGGTTCTCAGTCACGGGCCGCCCTGTTGAGGGCGGAGTTTGCATTTTATATATATATTTTTTTCCTTCCCTTAAACTCTGACACGTCTGCAGTGAGTGAGTGGCATTGGCAGTCTGTCAATCCCTCACCAAAGCGGCCATCAAAACATAAAGAGTTGGCTCGTAAATTGATCTGGCTTTCACTGCTGGGGCAGTGCAAATAATTTTTATGATCTTTTTCTTTTTTATTATTTCCCTTCTGCCTTTTGAAGAGGCAGCTACTTTTACTTGATCTTGTTTCTATAGATATTTTTATGATCTTGGATTTTGCTTTTTAATTATTTTTCGCTCATCCACACGCAGCGTACCGGCTCTTGTAGCTTTTTTTTACTATATTGTGTTTTTGTATTTTTTTGTTGTTAAAAAAGGGGGAATTATAGACAAGTTTGAAAAAGGAATTGAAAGCACCTCAAAGCAACTGTCCCTGTCTTCGGCTCCGGTGGTACCTGTGCTAGTTTCATTTCTTCTGTGTTACTGCTGCGGCAGAGTATGGACGATCAATCCAGGATGATGCAGACTCATCCCGGTGTAAGCTTGGCTGGACACTCGGTACAGGGGGGCATGGGTTTGCCTCCACATGTGCAAGGACATGAAGGTGCAGACGGCGACGGAAGAAAGCAAGACATCGGGGATATCCTTCATCAGATCATGACCATCACTGACCAGAGTCTGGACGAAGCACAAGCAAAGTTGGTTGCCCGCAAAAAAAACATTTTCCCCTTTTTCTTTTTGTTTCTTTTCCCTGTGTCTGATTTTGATGTCTTTAGCGCTCAAATTCGCCGCCATATTTTTGACTTTGAGTGCTATAAATCTTGTTAATTACTTATTATTTTTATATTTCAGGAAACACGCGTTAAATTGCCACAGAATGAAGCCAGCCTTGTTTAGCGTCCTGTGCGAAATAAAAGAGAAAACAGGTACAGCTCCGATTAATTTTAACACACTAATCGCTACACTGTTATACTTCTGCTAGCTGAACTCCAGCGACATGTGCACCGCCATCTTGATTTCTATTTCTCTCCTATTTCATTTTGTTCACTGGAATAATGCTTCACTAAATTTAACAATTCATAACCGTGATGCTAAATGAAATGTACATTAAAATGCTCGTATATCATCCATAACATAATCGCCCTTGGCATCTATAATAGAGCCGCCTTTGGCGCACTTTGCTGTACGCGGAGTAGAAAAGTAGCAGCGTGTGTAAGATTTTACATTACAAACTAAACTATGATCGGACTTTTAATTGAAAAAAAATGACAATCGTATCGATATCTGGGGCAGAATGGGTGTTCTAACGTTGAAAGCGGATGTGTTATGTTTTGTTTTCTGCAGTAATTTGAAGCGATTGCGTTCGGTAGGAGATACTACTAGTAGTGTTATTCAGAGTTCAGTGTTTTGGGGAAATGTAATATTGTAAAAATCTAACAAAATGCATTCAGGCAGTCAATTACAGAATAGTTTGTAATACTTCAGTGTGCATTAATTATGAAAAATATATCTAGATTGCACAATGGTAGACTGGACCGTGTTGCTTTCACCCTCACAGCAGCTAGTTTTCCTTGCGTTTGTGCTCAAGCAAGATTACCTACAATAGATTTTGAATTCGATATAAACAATATCTCAACTCGCGTACAGTGAGGATAATTTTTAAAGATAATGGCATTTTTTAAAAACTGCATATCAACTACAATAAAATACCCCCAGTTTTTGAGTCTTAACTTTGAAGATGTTAAATATCCTACAACTCTGGAATCAGTTTTAATGTTGAAAGTTTTTTACGATGCGATTTAGCACCCCGTTTAATTCCACCCTATTGTGTAAAGTAATGAAGCAATGGGGCAGCATAAAATGTTGAGAATGACATTTCAACCTAAGTGCTTTCATTAGGATTCGTGAGCCTTTATTTCTTTTTGAGTGACCCATTCTGTGACATTTTCGCCGCGTGAAGCAGCTTATTGTTGATGCGTTCATTTAGGATTTAACCGGAAGATTTAACTCAAACAACAAATAACGTAAAGTGAAAGAACAGATCCTTCAAAGTTTGTGAGTCTGTTAGATGAACACGATTCTTACGGCATTTTACGTAGCAAGAAAGCACATCATTGCGGACTGGTTGCATTGTTATGATCGAGTTTTTTCATATTTTTCCTTCATCGGCCTTGATTTAACTTTATGTACATAGCGTTGGGTAAATGTAGAAATGTTGTAAATTAGACTCCTGTAAGTGACGACAATAGTAGGTAGACACAGGTACCTTGTTCCCTTTGCGTGAAATTGGAATTACGGTCCAATGGATTAGGGTACACGAATAAACTTCGACTAAATATAGCCATTTCCATCTAAAACAACATTACAGCAAATCTGAAGGGAACATCTAGTGTTGCATCCTGGAAAATAAAGTTGGCTTTGTAGCAGTGTTTTATTGTTGAATGTTCAGATTTGGATATTAGGAATCTGAGTTGGTGTCAAATATTTCTACATGTAGTAGGTATTCTTTCCCAAATGGTGACATTACTGACGCGATTTAAACAGGGTTGTAAAAACCGATTTTACTGTGGAGGCTGGCATATGGAAGTCTTTAATAAAGAAATCACAGCCATAAGAAATGTGCAAACTATTTTTCAGTAACACAGGAGGAAAGTTAGTCGGAAAGTGAATAAAACAGACGTAATCCTGTTGAAAAAATGTAATTTAACCTAGAACTAGAGAAGTAATAATTTAATACGTTGTTTAAATAAACGTATCTCACAGAACAGATAAATCTATTCTGAATGTTTGCAATCCTTAAAGTATGAAATAGAGTCCCGGCATAAATATTGCGTGAGCAGATGGCGTTATTACACGAAATTCTTCAGTTCACCGGCGGATAAAAGTGTTGTATAGGTTTTGTAAAAGTATAATATATTTACCATTGGAGGAGACATATTTTCATTTTACTTAATCTTCCTGTTGATTTGTTCTTAAGGAGGCAAATTATTACACTTTATAGTAAAACGTGTGGTTAGAATGTTACGACTGCACAAACGTATAGAGTTATGGAAAGGGAACATCTCTGCGATATAGAATGCAATGCGTTTGTTTTGCAGAAGAAATATGCACTGTTCAGTTTTGGACTGAAGTTAGCAATATCCAATAGCATCAGGAAAGCCAGTATTTGCTTCGTGGACTCTGTGTAGTGGTTCTTTCCTTTTTTTTGCTCAATAAATACATCATTGTTTTCCTCCACTTGGTTTAATTATGAACCGGTATATCTGGGTGGATTTCGCAGCTGCATCATCAGCTTTGTTTATCTTGTAAATATCCACTCATTCACTATTCAGGTTATACAGTAAATTAATTGATTGATTTTGAAACATAATGTTTCATGGTTGTGGCGCAAGATTTGACTAATTTATTTCTGCAGAGTTGATTTTAGGCCATTTGTCTAATAGAAAGTCTACTCAATAAAGTGGTATCTGCTATAACTACATTTAAAAAGTCAAGCAGATTGTATGCACTCCTTCACTTTACCACAAGGTAGCAGGCTTTTTCATAAATGAAGGAAATCCCAGTAATCTTGAAAGTACTTTTCATTCCTCATAGATCACATTTTTATCAATTACCACTTTTAATGACTGATCAAAACTGTGGAAATCTAGGTTCTGTTGCAACACAATTAAATGGTTTAATGCTTCATGGAAGAATTATGAACTGGCTTTTTGTTGCTGTGAATAGTATCTTGAACACATTAGAAAGTGCAATGTTTAAAGATACTTTACATGTTGTATGTTATACACGTGTGTGCGTAACATTTTATTGACCTTCTCCAGGAGTGGGGATAGCCATATTTATTTTGTAATACAGGAAAAATTTAAATTTGTATAAGATGTCAGCAGGGTGCAGTTTGGTGAATCTTTTCCACTGTTGCCATGACAAAGAAATTTATTTGTTTTGCAGACATAAACTTCCGGTTAACTGACAGGTTTGATTATAGGAGAGTTTCTCTTAGTATCACCATTATGTATCAGCTTAAGTTATTCTTTAATACTGTACTAGTATAGCATCCTGAATCAGCATTGATTTCAATGAGCTTATATTTTGTTGAAGCTGTTTATGGTTACGATAGCCTCCACTAGTGTCAACACTGCTGACATTTATGTCTTTGAAATTAGGGTTGTAGAATTCATGTAAGGTTGTGCCTTTAATGATTGAAATATGGTCTGTTTAAATGTTCTTTAGTAAAGTAGTAATTTGATTATTGGAATTTGGCAAATTCCTTACTTTATGTTGTCCTTAAAATGAAAACATTATGAAGCTTTCATGTGTTGTGGTTCTTTAATGCATTTTGGTGCTTTTTATTGTGAACATATTTGAGACCATTTGTTTAAAACTTAATTTTTTACAACTTTTTAGTTTTTCCATCTTCATGACTTGCAGCGAATATTAAAAATATAATTATGCATTGGATTTGTTTTTCTTACTCTAAAAATCAGGTTTCTTTTTAGTCTACAATGAATAAAAAGTTTTGTTAATGTTGCCTATGGTTAAAGTTAACTTCTGTGCTTTTGTTTCACATTGTTCATGCTCTGGGATGTGAAACAAGTTGGTTGTCTCCAATGTGAAATAATGTGGTTACTTTATTTGGCTATAATCTTAGTGACTTGTTTATGAAAGGTAAAAGTATTGGAGAACTTGAGCTGAAAAGATGTATGGACAGCTGTCAAATAAACTCTTAAGACAGAGTGCCAACTTGACTGGAAAAAAAGTGACATTTATTTGCCGCAACTGTCTAATGGTTATGTACTAGATAGTTCATCAGATTTGTAGCTATTGTGAAGCTTATAAGCGGAACAGACTTGAGGAAGATCATAAAACTTAATGAACTCTTAGGCTGCAGGAGGTGTCCGCAGGGGGAGTAAAAGGGCTGTTTGGCTGATTTGGTTGGTTGAATTCTTTATGTGTAAAGAAAGAATATGAAATGATCATTGTTGTCTCAAAACTTTGTTGTCCCCTGTTATTTTTGACTTATTGTTAGTTTCATGTACTTTGTGTATATCATGTCAGCTTCGTCATGATTACATGGATTTATGTCTTCATCCTGTATTTCACTTTATTAGTAAAGTAAGACCTGTGGTTCAAAACAAATACAGGATTGTTCATAAAACATCTTTAGTGTGTGTGTTAGTTCTTGATAAGGTGGACGCTACTTATGTTTTGATTGCTACACAATGTCTAAATAATCCTGCCTTGTAGCTTGAACTTTTAATTTTTTTAACGTGGAATTTGTGAAGTTCACTTCTATTGCACAAGTTAGTTTAATCTTTTATTTTCTAGAACTTTGATTCACTGTACAAGTTAGTCAAAAAAGAAAACAGAACCTGTGACATTAAAATAATTCAAGGATTTATGTTATTACAGATTAAATTGATTATGCTGAGGAGCCAATAGATAGCTGAATAAAACTAGTAATGAAAATGCTGTTACTTGTTATATAATCTCCCTCATTTTCTTGACATAGTCAGCACTAATATGCAAGAATAATTTAGCACTGCAATTTCTATATTCAGTTGTTAGAATGAATATTTCTAAATATGAAGAGATCTTGTGACAACTGCAGGTGTTTCTTATAATCACATAATTATTATACCACATTAGTATTAGGGCCGTAGGAACAAACCCAGGAATAGATTAGAATTTAGTGAAGAGTATTGGAACTGTAGAAGCTTGCCATAATCTAAATTCATATCTACAGATATCTGGTATTGAGCTATATTTTGTATGAAGCTACATAACTTCAATAGAATTGAGGTACAGATAAATGTTTTTTGTAAAGTTTTAGAAAAGGCTCCAAATTTGCCATGTCAACACTGTCTGATATACTGTCTGTTTGCAAGTTGACTACTCTTTCTGATCTAGCTGACTCTTTTATTAGCAACTAATTTTACATTTGTTATTTGAGAAACTTATTTGGGTTACTCTCATAGTTGATGTCATGAATTATCATGTAGAAGGATGTTTTATTTGTTCTTTTCACAGCAGTCTACTTTCATGCTATTGTCTTATCAAGGTGATCTGCATGGTTGAAATAGTGCATCTCTGCCAAAGCCTACTTTAACGCATTAAATACTGACCTCTTGTCATTTTGGCATTCATTCAGTAAACCATTCATGTCTTTTAAGTATGAATTTGGTAAATAATTTATGTCAATATTTAATATAAATTTTTAACTCCTGTCAGTGCTCACTTTTATTGCTTTACCAAGCTTGCTTGTTCATTCAAGCTAGTTGATGGATTAGTCTGCCTTTCTCAGTGTTGTGCTCACTTGTTTAGAACAGTGGAAATCGTTTTATTGAGGTTGACTTGTTATATTTACAACACAAGTTTAAGTTTAGCTGTATGAAAACTGAAATATTTAACACTGAGAAATTTACATTTTGCACCCATCTGGTTGTTGAAAATATTAGGAAAGATTATTCGGAAATTAGTATTTAGTTTGACAACGACATACGCTGCAAGTCGAAGATAATAAATGATAAATATAACATTCTGAATTTATGGAACAGTTACCTGAATTATCACTGCAGAAGTCAAGTAAAATTAACCAGTGGTTAAATCAGTTTTTGTCACCTATCTGATTCACAATGGTGCCTCAATTTGAAATGATTTAGTAAATAGGAATAATGATATTTATTAGGGAGGTAATTTGCACATCTTTCTCTTCTTTTGAATTTAGGAAATGCCGACTGTAGCTGTGAGTTTTTGTTTTAGATTAACTGGATTGCATTAGATAAAACCAAAATAGTTTAAAAAAATTTTGAATATTTAGAGTTTTATCATTTGAATGCATTCAAGGTCTATTTTGTTCAATCAGATTTGTTCTTGGAAATGTATCAGTGTTTGATGTCAGTTTTAGTAATTTAGATTAAGCTCGTGTTTCATATTAGGCTATGAGAACCTTTGGATATAAAATATGTAATTCGTGAATGTTTGACTTGAAGAATGTGAAACCAAATGGTTCTTGATATTCTAATGCTAATTAATATGTTGGAAATGGAATAGTCTACTATCTTGTTAATTGACAAGTCATTTCTGTCGGGATATATGAAAATACTTGGCATCAATTTTTTTTTGTATTTGAGATGGATATTTTCCATTTGGTAATAATAAGAAGTTTCAGGTTTTTCTTGTTCGCATGGAACTTTCAATTTGTATTGTATTTAATTCAGTCATTATATTGAGTGTTATGTGTTAAGAAAGACTAGTATTTTTGTTTGACTATCATTAGCAAAAGTGAAATTGCAGATAATTACAAAAGAAACATTATCTAAAATAGAGGTTCAGAACTTCTCCAACTAGTGGTCAAATAATGTGATTTTCAGACTCAATTACTATGTATGTCAGGATAAATGCAGAACAACAAATAATTACGTAGATAAGGAACATCTGATTATTTTGTTTATCTTCTGCTATTAGGGAAAAACATTTGGCGTGGAATATAATGACTATACTTTATCCATTTGATCTTCTTCTCTAAAGCGCAGTAAACATTATGTTTAAGACTATATCAGGATTCAACGTTTTATTTGTTCAACACATATTCAAAGCTCATATGTCAAGTTTGATGCTTCATTACTGCTCTAATTCAAGTTTCATTGGCCTTGATCGT
>JAHRHZ010000035.1:23299814-23316579 GCA_024137785.1 Ginglymostoma cirratum
TTAATTAGGCATGACAGAGGTGGTAAAATAGTTATCTTCAGGCACTGTCAGCCATGAGCTGCTTGAAATGCAAAGAGCAACGATTGATTGGATTTGAGGGTTACAGTGTGGGAGCGCTGCTGTTGTCAAGTGCCGTTGAGCAGTTTTGCTCAATCAGTTGCTCAGAGCAAGAATTTCATTGTTGCTTTGGGCTTTTTGCCTTTTATAAGTTTTTCGTTTTATCTATTGCTCTGAATTGCAAGTATTTTGATTTAATTTTTATTGGAAATCATAGTTTCTTGCCTTTTTTCTATAGTTCTGAAAATGAGTATTGTGTACCTTTATTGATGTTTTTTCATTAAGATTAAGAATTGTTTGCAGATATCAAGAGCACATTTTAAATTACGTATGTTTGGTCTGTGTTCTTACTGGAAATCATAATCTTTTTACATTTCATATTTTACATGTAGGCAGTTAATGTAGAAGTTGTGTACGTCAGCTGCAGTGAAAAGCACTTAGACAAAATAAAGGCAGTACTACTCATGGAATGAAATAATTCAAACCATTATTGAACAAAACAACATGTTTATTTGTTTGCACAATGTTATAGCGAAGGTGTTCTCTGTACTGCCATTAAGGTGATGTTTGATGTGTAAATTCCAACTGTCCAGGCTATTACAGATAATAGTTTAAGCAGGAACATGTTTTTGTTTCATTTGAACTTTGTGTAAGTGACTTTGCTGGCAAATCCAGTGAATTCTTTTCTCCTTTGTACTTTCTCTAAGGGTTTCCTAAATTAGCTTGCTTTATTTGTTCTAACTATTGCACTTTTATTTGAAAACCTACAAGGGTGACTGCTAAAATTAAAAAGCTGGTTTTGTTTTGTTATACTTGGGCCCAGTGTTCGTTTGAATGTCAGAGTGACTCTTAACATCACACAGGGATTGCCTCTGAAATTTGGATACAGTAATGTAATATTTTAATGATCAATAAAATGCCATTGCAGTTGATTACATTTAACAACTTAAATTTTTTTTGTAAGCGAGAGTGTTTTTTGGTTTGAACGGAGAGTACTCAAATTGCAGCACAGTTTAACTGTACAAGCATGGTAAGAGGTTAGCAACAGTTTTTTTTACACATCTCCATTAATTACATGCAAGTCGGACATTGAGCTTCTAAAGGTTATTTTGTGATTTTAAGAGTTGTATTTTTCAGTTCTGTTTGTTTAATGTTGTAGTAACATAGTAATGTGACATTTATTAGCAAAAAAAAAGTATCAGATGCAGTGTCTAGGATCGTGCAAGCGCTGATATGATAATGATGCTGCTATTTGTAGATTCCCCATTTCATTAGTTGTGGAGTTTTGGGGAAGAGATTTCCTCTGGGGAAAATGGATACTTGAAGTTCATTTTCTTTGTGATACATATTTGAACAGAACAATGAGAACCTTCACTATCTGGGGATATTTTCCAGGGATTCATGATTATGCAATTCTGTTTAGCTGGTTTTATCTCAACCTGTTCTAAATGTGTTTATTTTCTGACAATAGAAATTTCAAGTATTTCTTCTGCTGTATCTGCTTACCTTAAATTAAGTCCGGCTGCCGTTGTTCAATATGCCTTTCATATATTAGAATGATGAATTGAAAGCAGAAATGGGAAAAAGACTGCAATGCAATGAAAATTTAATCAGTGCTCTTCTGCTGCTTTAATAAGGCAAATAATTCTTATTGGCTGCTGTGTTAGGGTTTCTAATATTTAATTCATAACAAACCTTGCATTATTCCACAGTGACTTTGACAGGAGGAGTTTGTTGCCTGCCAAAGAAAGGCAACTGTAAAACCTGAAAGAGTGGTTTTAGAAGCAGATGTAAATGCCTGAAATGTTTCAGAAGGTTTTAGTTAAAACAGACTGGGACAATACAACAACCTTTTCTTAGCAGTTTTCTAATTGGGAATTACCTTTTGAAACTAATGTAAAAGTTTTTTTTAAAAAATCCACTATTTCTGAATGTAATTGTTATTATATTGTGCCCTATTAAACACAGTTCTCTTTGTCAATATCAGTGCGCTTTCTGCTCATTCTTCCTGAGAGATAGCCTTGTGGTCTGAAGTATTCTGACTTCAAATTTCACAGCCAAGGTTTTGACAAAAATGAAAGTATAACTAAAATTGAATTCTGATCAGTAACATTTATGCACTTAAAGTAAATAAAGCAATAGAAAATGGCAACATGCCAATATTAGGTGCTGGGTCTTATTACATACAAGGGTTGGGACTTTCTCGTTCCTTCTTGAAATGGCTTAATTGGTGTCAGCACCCTAGGGATAGACGCCTCTAACTCTGAAATCCACACCATTCGCTCTGTCTCAGCTCAGTGTTGAGAAACTGGTAACGACTGGTAGTGAATGAGAGCAAATGGTGCTGTAACAATACTCGATGATGTTTGGGATGACAGAAATTAATACGCACTTGCTCAGCGAAAGCTATGATTAATGGCTGTGAGCAAGAGAATGCTGGCCCTCCTTTTACTCTGGTTTGATGGGGATTGAAAAGCGAAGGCTATGTTTATTCTTCTTCCAAAAGCGGAGGTCAGATGCAGTACATTGCAGCTATTTTGTTCTTCTGTTGTTTATCTGTTTGTTGAAATTATTGTGAATTAAATTTAAATAGTTATCTTTCCGATTGTTTTATACTGTGAAGAATTTTAGATGATTATGAAAGCAATTTGAAATAAGTGGTCTCGTCAGTTATATGGTCCAAAGTTCAATTTTTCAGTAAAACATGGGTAAATGGAAATGGATTTTCTTCATTACTGGTCATACTCAAAATACTCTTTCAGTTGCCTAGTTTTGATTTTTGCAGAACGTGGGAAGGTTGATCTGTCTTTTGAACCAGACAGGAAGACATAAATTAATATACTTCTCTGGATAAGTCACTTATTAATAATCCATTCTGTCATGATTCTTGGCACTGTCAGAATGACAGTTGCATCACTGTTTTTCCGAAACAGATAGCAGACTGCTATCAACATCCTATTTGGAGATGTTTCAGATGACAACTTGTTACCATATTTTTGAACCAAGGTTTTTCGAAAAAAAAAATTAGTCTATTTTGAATTACAACATATGTTACTTTGGGCGTCATTGCCATCTCTGTTTATAAGATTTTAATAGTTGCCTGTAACTTAGAATTTGAAACTATGGGCGTGTAAAACTTATGGAAATACAAGCTCTTGGGCAATTATGGTTAACCCAGTACTTGTTGTGCAGAATTCAAGATGAAAACACTTTAAAATATCCTTGACATTTTTACAGGGACTGCTAGCCTTGTATTTTGAAATGCTGAACTTAATCTATAATTTACTGCAACCTCTGGTTTTGCATTAAGAATTGCTTCCTTCTTTGGAGTACACTTTTTCAAATTCTACAATGAACTTGTACACTGTAAGATATCAAAATTTTTCTAAAATCATTTTAATGTCGGAATTTTCACCAAATTTGCAAACAAATAAAACAAAACATGATTTGTCAATGTTATAGTGAAATTTTAGAGTAGTATCTGACAGCAGATGTTTTGCTGACACTGAATATTTTGTTCAGTTCAGACTTTCATTTTGGTTCTACTTCTGTCACCATGATTGATTGATGTTCATCGTGGACAATGGGATTCACAACCTGATTTTCTTTCCCCCTTTTTCCTTTTCGTGAAGTGCCGATAGCTAGAATAGCCTTGACTTCATAAAATAGCATCTTCTAAGGTCACTGCTATAGGAACCATTACAGCAGTGCAGATGCAGATTTGCAAATCAGAGATTATATCTTCAGGCATTGCTGTCAAGTGTTATTCAAATAACACCAGCTTCACATTTGAATAACGGCAGACATTTTGAATTAATTAATCAGAAGAGATAGTCCAGGGCTTTTCTCATTAGTCTTCAGGTCAGGCTAGAAAAGATGTATGCGTTGGTGATGATATCCTTGTCTTTAATCGTGATTTATGAAGATTTAGGATTGTGTGTGATTTGTCAAAGGTTCTGGGAAAAGGCTTGTGCATATTTCATTATCTAATCTCTGACTGATTTCAGGATGCTAAAAGATATACCAATAGTGTTCATATGTGTGAGAAGCAATGGTAGGCCCTGCATCCCAGGACTTTTACTTTGTTGTCTCTTATGACTGGCAGAAAAAGCCGTAAACTTTTATTGCCTATAGTTACATTGCCATATTTTAGTTATTGCAGAAACCATTCACTCTTTCTGCCTTCTAAACAAAAGTGATGTGTACAAAAATCACAAAAATTCTTCTGAGCTGTCTGTATTCATGCTTTGTGGAAAAACACATTTTTAAAATAGCTGTTGCTTTCTTTTTATTCGGAGTGTAAGTAGTAAAATATTATGGTTTTGATTTACTTTGATGACTAGCATTTTAACTTTACTTTATAAGAAGGTATTTTTAAGAGTGCTCAGTGTTGTTCAGTGAAGGCAAAGAGTTAAAGTTGTAGTACATCTACAGGATGAACCAAAAGTTAATATTTCAACCATGCTTTCTTTCATGACCTTTTTGTTTATGCTTTAGTGCCAACATTTATTAAAATAACATTTTAAAAAATTGTAAACCTCCATTCATGCTGCAGACGTCTGTGCAGGAAATGGCTGTCTCTCACAACAGAGTCTATCGTTTAAAACAAAATAGAAAGATTAATACATAGGTCACTTAGATCGATCGTTTTTGAATTATGCTTCCCGACTCCAATGGTGAAACAATTGAGCTTTATTAAAAGACATCAACTAAAAGTTGGCTTTGGAAGAACCTGGTGCAGTGGTTTAATGCTACAGCACTTCAGAGGATGTATAAACATAGGCCTTTGCAGGAGTGAATGTTTTCTTCTTGTGAGGGGTACATGAAGCTTACACATTTTTCAAGAACAAGTGAGTTTTATAAAAGGAAAACCAGCAGTTAAAAGCAATAGTATGGTCATAGAAGCTTAATGCATACATGAAGCCATTCAGTTAATCATATCTATCCATCTCCAGTTTTTAACTACAACAACGAAAACATACCAGAGCAAATTTTTTTTTATCTTTTGCTGCTTTCTACCATGCACTAACTGCACATTTCTTATTTGTCTTAATATCATTAGACTTGAGCACAGTTTTGTGAATGTTATCCATTTCATACATTGCATGCAAAATATGGTGCAAGTAAAAGCCCATTAGGAAAAACATGTATTGCTTTTTAAAGAATACCTCAGTGAGTTGAAAATGTCTATTTAGTTTTGTGATAGTTGTGAGTCTTATAGTTTATAGTAGTATCTGAATCCCTTGATGAAATTACAGAATTGTGACTTGATTCCTGACATCCATTATTCTCTATAAATTTAGGTACAGTGAAGCTTTTTGTCAGTAAACTTACATTGTGGAATAAAATAGACTTTAACTAGGAGGTTCCTGAAATTTTCAGTGAGTAAATGCAGTATATGATGTGCTCCTGAACCATGTAGACTTGGAAGATCCTAGTTGTGACTGTTGATCTATGTTAGCTAGGAGTCAATTTTTTTTTCCTCTGGAGTGTTTTATTGAGGGCTACGTTATGGTTTTCAGGGGCTCCTTTTTTAGTCTCACTGACTCCTTTTTCTCCCCCCTTTTGTTTTAAATCTCTGACTCCGTAATTAGGTGATGTAGTCATGTAGTACCAGGTTTCCTTCTTTATGTAGATGAGGTGTGTGGTGCACACATACATATAATGTCTTGATTTGGAATGTGTAGTTATCATGTTTTTATGAATTTATTATAAATAATTCTCCCAAATTACCTTAAAAATGAAAATCCTAGCTACATGGCACAAAGTAACTTATTGGGAATGAGTTTAACCTCAGCAGCCACTATAAATTAATTGCAAGCAGTTTGAACTTTTCAGCATTCTTTGGTTTTGTTCTGCCAATTTCAGGTTCATTTCCCCTCAATACTTCTGTTTAAAGTGAATACTGACAAACACATCAGGAAACTGACTTCTAAAGTTTCAACTGTATAACAAAGCAAATGCACAAGTTAACTCTACAGCACCAAGCGAAGCGTCAGATAATAAATGGTTTATTTAACACAAACTTCTCATTTCAGTATTTTTTCCCAAGCTAATACATCTCCCCACAGGATCATCCGTGTTTTAATGAGATATTGATTGGAATCCCTTAGCTCAGAAGCACCTGGTTACATTAAAGACACGTGTCACTGTTTAGAGGCTGTTAACTCACGAACAGCTGAATGCTATCCTTTTATAATAGACATTGAAAGTGACAGAAATCATAGAATATTACAATGTAAAAGGGATCTATTTGACAGATTGTACCTCTGATGCTTTTTGAATTGAATTAATATTATTGTCACACGTACTCCAGTAAGTACGGTGAAAAGTTTAAAAGATGTCCTTAACACGCGATTTTAGGTACAAAGGTGCCCAGATACAGCTTCTTCAGTTACAAAGAATGATCAGATTAATTTTGCTGTTGCCTACTTTTACACATGGCCCTGCACAATTTTTTCTCCTTTGAATATTTATCTAATTCTTCACAACTTGCTACAAACTACGAGATAAAAACAACATTAGATCCACACTAAAGGAAACATTTAATTCCCGGAGGTGCTTCCTATCTTCATCATCCATCCTTAAAACTGGGGTAACACTGATGTAAACCCACATGATCTAATATTTAAGGTTTTGGAGTAGATTTGGAGTAGATACACTCCACTACGAAGGAAAACCGGAAATGAGGCAATCCAGCTCAACGGACTCCAGAGTTTAAAAACCAGGCAGGAAAACACACTGATGCTTCATCGGAGGCTGCACTGATGATGTTACCCAGCATGGTAATGAAACATCTGCGGAGCAACAGACCAGCTTGGCGAGCCAACCAACATCAAGATCTAATTTTTTTTGGCATCTTCAAAGAGTTCATATCTCTGACTTGAATAACATCCTACTTTCAAGGTCTGGACGAAGACAGGCCAAACCTGTGATTTGAAGAACTGGACCTGTGAGCATGGGACAGACAAAATCTGTATTTGGATGATCGGTTTCCCCGATGGGGGTGACATTTGTCTCATTGGTCATCTCCGTGTTTGAATTTTTCTGCGTTTCTGATGGCGAATAATGTGCTGCTGTGGGCTGTTTTGAACCTGGGTGTTAGCTGAATTCAGCTAGAGAAGCACTGAAGTACTACAGTTGACCTCTGAATTTGCAGGCCTAAGTAAGAGTTATTTATTTTGGCCACACTAGTCATCCCTTATGTGAGCATGATTGTAAGCTGAAGATGTGATTAAGCATACACTTGGAAAAGAGGCTAATTTTTAAGCGAGCAGAAGACTGTTGAATCCCCTTAGAATTGTACCCCAGTTTGAATCACTTGCCTTAAGCAAAGCATAAAGAGAAAAATTGATAGATGAACTGAAGGAGAAAATTACTTCCAATAGTGAAAGTGGACCAAAAATAAGGCTGTCAATTTTACATTAAAAAAATTGAAACTTGTAAAGTATTTACCTGCATGCACCATAATAGAGGTTGATATAAGTGGACTTAGTTGATATTTATTTATAAAGCTCAGTTTCGTTCTTGAGAAGCAGTAAGAAGGGGAGAGAGGGGATACTGAACACGGCAGAGATCAGAATCTGATTAAAAGAACAGCTCCTCAGATTCTGTTTCTTCCACCTATGGAGAAAACTTTAATTGTTCACACCTGTGAACTTTCTGAAGCTTTTGTGGGTTTTCAAGGGTGAATTTGCTCTGTGTTTTAAACCTTGGTCCTGAACTCATGAAATTTAATTTTAACCAGCAAAACATGCCGATGACACATTCTGGTTGGCCTCCTTCTTGTATATTTGATAGAACTCCAGCTTATCTTAATTTTACTGGTTTTCCTTTTGGTAAAGTATTTATTTAAAAACGTCCAAGCTGAACTGTCTTGGTGTTGTTTATAGTAAATTTGAGGATGCGGTGTTTTATAACAACAAAGATGTTTATCCAATGGAGATGATTACATCAGAACAAATGATTTGTGTAATATCAGTGACTGAATGCATCACGTTTCATTTCTACTAAAACGAAAGCAACAAAATGCAGGTGTTTGAAATCTGAAATGACGTAGAAAAAGCTGTAAATATTAAACAGGTCATGTAGGATGACATTGACTTAAAATGTTAATTCTGTTTCTCTCTTCATAGACGTTGCTTGATCTATTGTGTACTTCCAGCATTTTAAAAATTTCATTTCATTTGTACTAATTCCTGTTATGAAAGTTTAACTATAATTTGGGGGTGAATTCTGCCCATTATTTCATGAAAATCATTAATGTGTGCACTTTGACTGGAACTTCTGTAGAGTATAATCTCCCCTCGAGTTGAAAAAGGAATGTCAAAACTGAAATATAGATATTAGGTAAAAAATAGAAGGTAGGCCATAACTGAAACTGGGTGCATGATTTAATTCAGATTCAATGCAATGAACTTAAGTCATGGTTTGGAACTGTGATATCATTAGCTGTTACATAAATGTGGCTCAGGGAGGGATTGGACTGGCAGGTTAATGTTCTGGGGTATAGATGCTATATGAAGGATAGAAAGGGGGGCAAGAGAGGAGGGGGAGTGGTATTTTTGCTTAGAGATGACATTAGAGATGTACTTAGGGAGGATATTCCTGGGAGAGCGTCAGTAAAGCTAGATGGGTAGAACTGAGGGATAAGAACGGGGTGATTGCCTTATTGGGATTGTATCATTGGCCCCTCACTGGTCAGTGAGAAATCAAGAAGCAAATATGTAATGAGATCTCAAATATCTCTAAGAATAATGGGGTTATAATGGTAGGGGATTTTAACTTTCTAGACATAGACTGCGACTGCCATGGTGTTAAGGACTTGGATGGAAAGGGATTTGTTAAGTTTGTTATAAGAAAACTGTCTTATTTAATATGTTAACGTACCTATTAGAGACGGAGCACAACTTGACCTTCTCTCGGGAAATAAGGTAGGGCAAGTGACTGAGGTGTCAGTGGGGAAGCACTTTGGGGAAAGTGGTCATAATTCTGTTAGGTTTAAAATTGTTATGGAAAAGGTTAGACCTGATCCAAAAGTTAAAGTTCAAAATTGGAGCAAGGCCAATTTTGATGTCATTAGGCAGGAACTTTCAAAAGTTGATGGAGGGTGGCTGTTTTCAGGTAAATGGATGGTTGGGAGGCCTTGAAAAATGAACTAACGGGAGTTCAGAGACAGTGTTTTCCTGTTAGTGTGAAGGGCAAGGCTAGTAGGTGTAGGGAATGCTTGATGACTAGAAAGAATGAGGCTCAGGTCAAGAAAAAGATGGAGACATATGTCAGGTGTAGACAAGTGAGTGTCTAGAGGAGTATAAGGGTAGTAGGAGTATACTTAAGAGGGAAATCAGGAGGACAGAGAGGAGACAGAAATAGTTTTTTCAAATAGGGTTAAGGAGAATCTAAACAAATTCTACAAATATATTAAGGGCAAAAGAATAAGTAGGGAGAGAATAGGGCCCCTTAAGGTTCAACAAGACCGCCAATGCGTGGAACCACAGGAGGTGGGAGAGCTACTCAACGAATATTTTACATCAGCATTAACTGTCGAGCAGGACATGGAAGCTAGAGAACCTGGGGAAATAGATAGTGTTGTCTCGAAAAATATCCAAATTACAAAAAAAGAAGTGCAGGAGATCGTAAAATGCATAAAGGTAGATATATCCTGGGACCTGGTCAGGTGTATCCTAGAACTTTGTGGGAACCTTGGTGGCTGAGGGGGCCATGTGCAAAAAGGCAAAGTGAGATAGTGCAAGGCAGTGGTGCTGAGAGCATCAAGGTAGTAGTGTGAATATGCAGTGTGACTCAAAGCAAAGAATTTGGAGATGCAGCCTGGTCCAGTTTATGGCCTGGATGCATTCACTGATTGTACAGGCTTCCAGCTGGATCATTACAGTGATCATAAGATGATAAGCCGACGGAGCAGAAGTAGACTGTAATGTGCAGGAGCAAATGTACATCATTCGGCCCATTATGTCTGATGTGCCAGTGGCTGCTCTGGTAATTCTCAATCCCACTTTGCTGCCTTTAAAAATAAAAAAATCTGTATATCCAAGCCTTGAATATATTTAATAACCTGCTTCACATGCTGTTGTTTGGTGTGTGTTGAACTCTTTGTCAACTTTTTCATTGTACGCTAAGCAGTTATAATGGAAAATATTTGTATGGACTCATCCCTATGAGACACAAGTTGTTAACTGTTCCCAGAATTCTGTCAACATGCTTGGTGAATTTTTTTTCACATTTCTTTCTTAAGCCTGAAATGTGGGTATGACCAAACTAAAAGAATTAAAACTTATTTTATGATCCAACACCAGAATGTCAAATTTATGTTACAGTCTGACTAAAAACCAGTCACTTCTTTTTAAAAACATGAGAGCTGTTTTACTTACTAAGAGAATAAACCCTCAAGACCCCATGGTTTTGAGCAAACAATAAAAAGCCTTACTCTACAAAGTTAGCATATTAAAACAACCTACGCAAATTATGTTCCAACATCCAATTAGAATTAATCAGACATAAATATGGGCAACAGACTCTGCGGTTGAACAATCCACAGAACTAAATCAAGACAAATTCTGCAGATTTCTCAGCAAGCCCCCAGATGTTAGTGACACTGTGGGTCACCGAATCTCACTTAAACTCTACAAGTGATACTAATTCTTCACCGTTGAAGATCTAGCCTTGGAAATTCTTCAAAAACCTCTCTGTCATGGACTGCCTCAATGATGGCTCATATTCTGATAGTTCACGTTTCCAATTGGGACTGAGTCCCCTGGATTCTGGAAGCTGCACTCTCGCAATTACTCATAGGTACAATTGTAGCTTGTCTACAGACAGCTAGCTTCATCAGATTGGTTAACATGGTCAACATGGTACTGTCCCTGTGTTTCTCCAAACTCTAATTCTACTTAGCTGCTCAAAGTAAATATTATTTCTGAGCATCCTTTCCTCTTGCTCTGAGTTACACAAGTATTTGTGGCACACTGTTTCTTCCAAGCCCCCAAGGCTGTTCCTGAGCCCTAAACCCAGCAATTACCTGTATCTCCTGGCTTCCTAGACTACTAACAGCTCAGAACCTGCTACAGCAGCACCTTTTCAGGATGGAGCCTCTTCTCCCTGCTTCTGCTTGACTGATGAACCCTCTGAAAGTAGGAACCTTTGTCAGTGTTAGCATTGCAGGTCTCTTTAGGGGTCATCAGGAGTCAACTAGAATAACTCCAGTTTCGATTGAGAGATAATGCCCTGATCTCTAAGCCAAGAGGCCCAGGTTCAAGTCCCAGTTGTTCCAGAGGTCTGTCGTAACATCTGCAAACAAGTTGATTTTAAAAAAGAGAGAGCTGAGTTCCAAGGGTAGAGGTAGTGGTGTCATCGTATTGTAGCTGATACTCCAAAGGTCCAGCCTACTGCTGTGGGAGAACACTAGTTCAAATCCGACCACAATAGTAGCTGGTGAAACTTAAAGAAAGAGCCAAGTTTCACCTGTTTATAGAAGTGGGCACCGCAGGAGCTGAAGTGCATTATTTCCCACTCCAACTTTCTTTTAATTTAAACCTCTTCCCTCTTCCCTGACTCTTTCCTTTTTAGTGGGCAGTACCCGTAATTCACTAATTGTTTAATTGGTAACATGGATGATTCAGGGAAAAAGAAGAGCTGAGTTCTGGGTGTTGTTGTTTGGTTCTGAAGAGTCATATCAGACTTGAAACGTTAACTCTGTTTCTTTCACCACATTTGTTGTCATACCTGCCGAGTTTCTCCAACATTTTCTGTGTTTGTTTCAGATTTACAACTTCTATTATCAATCATCAGAAAATTGCTGAATCCTATTGATAAGGACAACTGAAACAGGGCATTTAGAAAATCAAATATGGTTCTATGAAATAAAAATTTATGTTTGACAAATCCATTGGTTTTCTTTGGGAGTGTAACTGGCAGCGTAAATCAAAGGGAACCAGTGGATATTGGACAAATTATTTTCTCTTGCATTCTCCATGAAACCAATCAAAATCCACTTGCCAACCAGTCAGCATCCTCTCTATCATGCAGCTTAAATTATTCATCCCTTTGAAGTTAAGTATTCATGCAGTAGCCCTGATAGGTGCAAACCAAAAAGTGGGAAGAAGGATGATAGGCCCATAATAGCATTCTTGTCTCACCACTAATTGGGGTGATTAAATTGCAAATCATGCCTGGTCACGTGCAACTCTTAACCTAGTGGTGGATAAAGGGCTAACCATGTGGGGAGCACAACATGCAGGCCCTGATATGTTTGTTTGCTGGTTCCTCCTCAATCTGAACAGGTGATGAGTGTGGTGCTGCAAACAGTCAATGTTTCACTGGTAGTGCTGCTGAGTATAAAGTAGCTATTGGTCTCTGATTGGCTGGGCGCTCTTGTTAGGAAGGCCTGCTGCTGTTATTAAGTGCCTGAATGGCCGGAGATGCAGCAGGCCTTCTTGAAGGAAGTCTTATGGGTTCCTGTTACCTGACAAGATTCTGTCCATTCTGCCTCCACAGCTATTGCCTGACTTAGAGTCATAGACTCATAGAGTTGTACAGCACAGAAACAGACCCATTGGTCCAACTTGTCCATGCCTGCCAGATATCCTGATTAAGTCTTAGTCCCATTTGCCAGCATTTGGCCCATATCCGTCTAAACTCTTCCTATTCATGTGCCCAACCAAATGCCTTCTAAATGTTGTACTTGTACCAGCCTCGAACCACTTCCTCTGGCAGCTCATTCCATATACACATCACCCTCTATGTGAAAAGGTTGCCCCTTAGGACCCCTTTCGATCTTTTCCTTCTCAACTTAAATCTATGCTATCTAGTTATGGATTCTTACTCTAGGAAAAAAAAGCCTTGACTTTTTACCATGTCCATGCCCCTCATAATTTTATAAACCACATCTCAGCCTCTTACACCTCTGGGAAAATAGCCCCAGCCTATTCTTCTCCCTATGGCTCAAACCCTCCAACCTGACAACATCTTTTTAAGTTTTTTCTGCACTCTTTCAAGTTTAACAACATCTTGCCCATTTGCAGGGAGACCAGAATTGAACGCAGTATTCCAAAAGTGGCCTAACCAATGTCCTGTACAGCCTCAACATGACATCCCAACTCCTATACTCAAAGCACTGACCAATGAAGGCAAGCATACCAAATGTGCTGTCTAACCACCACTCCACTTTCACGGAAGTATAAACTTGTACCCCAAGATCTCTTTGTTCAGCAGCACTCCTTACAACCTTACCATTAAGTGTATAACTCCTGCCCTGATTTGCCCTACCAAAATGCAGCACCTCACATTTATCTAAATTAAACTCAATCTGCCACTCCTTGGCCCATCTGTTCAAGGTCCTGTTGTACTCTGAGATAACCTTCTTCACTGTCCACTACACCACCAACTTTGGTGTCATCTGCAAACTTATTAACCATACCTCCTATGTTCACATCCAAATCATTTATACAAATGACAAAAAGCAGTGGACCCAGCACCAATCCTTGCGACACACTGCTGGTCACAGGCCTCCGGTCAGAAATGCAACCTAATTCAACTCTCCACGATCACCCACTGTCTCTGACCTTCAAGTGAATTTTGTATCCAAATGGCTAGTTCTCCCTCTATTCCGTGTGATCTAACCTTGCTAACCAGTCTATGATGCAGAACCTTGTTGAATGCCTTGCTGAAGTCCACATAGACAGTGTCCACTGCTCTACTTACATGAGTCTTTGCCAGCTCTTCAAAAAACTCAGTTGAGTTAGTGAGCCACAATTTCCCATGCACAAAGCCATGTTGACTATGCTTAATCAATTTTTGCCTTCCAAATACATGTAAATCCTGTCCCTCAGAAACTCCTCCAAAAACTTAGCCAACACTGACATCAGGCTCAATGGTCTGTAGTTTCCTGGCTTTTCCTTATCATCTTTTCTAAATAATGGCACCAGAATAGCAATCCTCCAGTCTTCTGGCACCTGACCCTTAGCTATTGATGATACAATATCTCAGCAAGGGGCCTAACAATCACTTCACTAGCTTCCCACAATGTTCTAGAACATACCTGATCAGGTGCTGGGGACTTATCCACCTTTATGCCTTTTAAGATATTCAGCACCTCCTCCTCTATAATATGCATACTTTCAAGATAAAACTTTATTTCTTGATGATTTCTTTCATTACTTTCTATTGTTATTTCAGATTTTTAGATCTGTGCTCAATTCTTGGTTTTGTTAATTTTTTTCTACATCTATACTTCATATTTTCTTCACTGTCACTTTCAAACTTTTCTTTTCGCTTATAGGTTACCATACTTCTTTTTTGCGAAGTGCACTCATACATTTCCTGATTATGTGATTCTTGCTGTTGTGTGTAAGGCTACTCAAATACAACATTTTCTTGATACTGCTGCTGAGTACGAAATGGAATCTTGACTGGATGTTAAGAATCCTCAGTGTCTGAACAAGTTTCCGAAGCGCTGATTCTGTGCTTCTACTGATGAAATGAGAAACCAACAGGATGAGTCTTATAAAAATTCATCGATTTTGATTAGTTTATCTTTCCTTCCCAGCTTTGTCTGGTTTCATTTTATTGGGGTTGTCTTTAGTCATGTTCTTACTGTACCTCCCTACTTCATCTATCACCTCTGACTTTTTTTCTGTCACTGTCAAATGTCTCATTATCTGCTGTAAATATTTTATATATTGTATGTTAGCTGATCTATTAGAGCCCAAATGACATTTAAGATCTTGATATGAACTAATGGCCAGTAGGGTAATATGGGTCTTGTCCACAAACTAGAGAGCTGGCAAGAGTTCTGTGATGCCTGTTTTCAGGAAAGCCCACCACATCATGGCAGACCAGTGGTGGACCTAACCCTGAACATCAATGATCCTGGGCGAAAGTTCAGCCGATAAAGAGCTGTTGGTTGTCAAAGGCCAGAAGTTTTACTGATGGAGGCAGTGGCTGCTGCTATGACACCCGCTTGAGGTAGCATTTTGTTAATGGATCCTAGGCCATTGGTCCGTGATGTGAAGTGGGGTTTGTTTAGCAGCAAGGGTAGGGATCGCTTTCACAGGGCTTCCCTTCTCATTGCTGGGTTCCTCAATCAGGTATTAAATACCATTGAACAAGGCTGCCTTCTGCAACTGCGAACAGATTTGAGCAGTGTGCTGCAGAATGGCAGGATCCTCCCACCTGATGCAGGGTTAATATCAATGGCAGTGTAATGAGACCCAAAGCCCACCTAACACCCTCAATCTTCTATAGACTCAATTGGGGTGGAGGCAGGTAGATAGTAGTGTTTCTGCCCACCAGCATTAGCTTGAATAAATACATCATGCTAACAAATTTGAAATGTGGGAGGGCATTAAATTCCACCCAGAGGCCTGTAATCCAGTTGTAAATTCCCCATGTTAGTTTGTGATTGACAGGCTTATTAACATTCTCCTCAATTTAGACTCTCACCATTTAACATACATGTTATTTTAATACTACTGATGATGGCGTTAGTTTTTTTCACTTTCTTTAATGTATTATAATGTGATTTTGTTTTGCCTTGTTCATATTATTCCTTCATTTCTTTTCCTTGCCTACTGTAGTTGCTGCTCTGAAATTCAAAATACCAAATGTAGAAAGTTTTTTTGCAGTTTATGTTACTTGTTACAGTAGCACTGTAGAATTTTCCCTGTAAACAGGATTTTACATTAACACCATTCTTGAAGTGCCTTTCAATATAGGTACTTGGAAATAATGTCCATTTTATTGCCAAATAGTGCCAAATTTTGTGCAGTTTTGAGCCTATAACCATTAATTTCTTAATTGCTGACCAATGTGGTGCAGTGATAGGTGGAATGGAGTTTAAAGCGTACTGCTTGGAAATTGAGAGAGCTGCAGTATTTGATATTATCTTTAGAATTTATAACTTGTTGCATGTGTAATTTTAATTGAAATTATAAGGGCAGTGTAGTTTGCTAGGCCTGAAATTTGTTAAACAAAGTCTTCTGTGAAGTGGATCAGATGTAACTTGTTTAATTGACTGTACACAGAGGTCAAGTGCTTGTCTTCCTTTCCTGCTGATGGGAAATTTCTCAAGGGATGGTTCGCCTGCAAGAGTTAATAAGCGAGATAAACACAGAGTTAATGTGATTCCCATAAACTAGTACTGATTAGGTTCATGTAAATCATTAGATAAGAAAGTTTATTTTAGCCTACTAGCAGGAATGGTATGGTACATTTTATCATATTTGTTATATGGAGTGAAATAGACTTAAGTGAAAGATTCTTTAAATTAACCTGTTCAGACATATTATGATACATCTCTGAAGGAGATGGGACTTGAGCCCTTATGGCTCAGAGATAGGGGACACTGCTCCAAAAACCCTCCCATTTTTTGATTATAGAATAAACCAGACTCCTATAGTACCTTAATTATTGGCATAATAATGAAATGAAGTCAAATATATATCAATCATTTTGTACTTTGGCAGACTAGAGAAATCCATAAGGCAACATGTGCAGCTTCGCAGTATCTAGTTCACATAACGAGATTATGATAGTCCCTGAACTACTTTATTGAAGGACTAGATAATGGTTTGAGATAACAAGCATGGGGCTGGATGAACACAGCAGGTCAAGCAGCATCATAGGAGCAGGAAAACTTGACGTTTCGGGCCTAAACCCTTCATCAGAAATGGGTTTCTGATGAAGGGTTTAGGCC
>JAHRHZ010000035.1:23316979-23337710 GCA_024137785.1 Ginglymostoma cirratum
GGGTTTAGGCCCGAAACGTCAAGTTTTCCTGCTCCTATGATGCTGCTTGACCTGCTGTGTTCATCCAGCCCCATGCTTGTTATCTCGGATTCTCCAGCATCTGTAGTACCTTTTATCTCATCTTAGATAATGGTTTGTATTGGTAAACTCGCAATTGTAAATGAAAAGGAAATTGCTTCAAAGAAAGGTCGATGATGCTGAACATAAGTGAATACTAGTGTAGACTTGAGGTTTGTAACATCTGGTTGTATCTGTTCTGAGGAGGAGATAGCGAGTTCATAATTAGAATACGGGGAGAATTGAGTGGAAAACTGGTGGTGCTATCCAATTATGTTAGCTTGATAGACAACGAGAGGACTTGTGTAGCACAGTGGTTGTATCCACACCTCTGAGCTAGGTGATTCAAACCCACCTACTCCAGATATGTGTCATAACATGGCTGAACATGTTGATTGAAAAAATCTTGATAATGAGGACTGTTTTTGAGATGACCCAATTTGATGGTGAGAAATGAACCATATTGTAATCTGCTGTGGACCTAAAGTAGGATGATGATTTAATGTTCAATATTAAGTCAAGGGTATATAAAGACAAGATCTTTTTACGTTTGGTGCCCTCAAACAATCCAGTATAGATTTGTTAAGAGAAATCAGGCAAGAGAATTGACTGAACACTTGTCGTTCTAACTAATGGGTTAGAAACCTCTTGAGGGGTAACTTTTACCTGGATCTCTTGTTTTCACAATTGATGAGAGTAGCATTGATAAGTGATGGAATATCAGTGGAACTAGTGTTCACAGTATAACAACATTTCTAGGTTATGTTTTAGTCAGCATCATTAAATATCAGGACAAAATAAGGTTGATTCTAAAAAGGAAATTTCAACAGTATGATGGCAAACTGAAGAAAATAACCAGAAGATAAGGTTAAGTTTGAAAAATTGCACCAAGTAAAATAAGCAATATTTTAAAAAGCTTTCAACAAAATGAATGTATAGACCAATTTAAGTTGAAAGATAAATCAACTGGATTTGTAACAAATTATGACATGAAAAGAGACCTTCGACCAATCATGTCCTCACCAGTCATCAAACACTTATGTACTCTGATCCGATTTCCCAGTATTTGGTCCATAGGCTTGTATGATACGAACATTTCAAGTGGTCAGTTGAATCATTTTTTTGATGTTACAATGTTGCCCATTTCTACCACCCTTTCAGACAGTGAGTTTCTAAAGACTGTCGTTAAATTCCCTCAACCTCCTACTCCTAACCTTAAATCCATGTCCCCTGGTAATTGACTGTCCTATCTCTGCACTTAATAATTTTGTCCGGCCTTAATCAGGTCCCCCTTCAGCCTTCTCTGCTCCAAGGCAAACAATCTCAGCTTATGTAATCTCTTTTATTGGCTGAAACACTTCAGCCTGGGCAACATCCTGGTGAAGCTCCTATATACATTATACAAATCTGACAGGGTTAAAAGAGGCTGGCAATTCATGGAGGGATATGTTAAATTACTAAAACAGAGGAGAAAGGTAAAACGGGATGAGTTTCGTGGAAGATGTAAGTAAAATACTAGAAAGAAATAATACCAAATAGTAGTAAGTATTTAGAGACCATTCAAACTTTATAAATGAAAAGTAGCAACAGAGAAGGTGACACTTAAATGCTTATGGAAAATATTAATTTATTAGATAGTATTATGTTAACTTGCTGTTTCTGCAATTTACGACATTATCCAAAAAGATTTTGATGTCTGCATGACAGAGGAATTTGCTTTTCTAGCTGAGTTAACTCTGGAGCACATGACATTTATCCTGGCTGTAAAATTTAAATGTAAATTCAACGGGTTAATTCACAGAATCACAGAGTGATAACAGCACTAAGGAGGCCATTTGGCCTTTATATCTGCTGGCTCTTTGCAATTCCCACATGCCCTTCCCCCACCTCCTCCCCTTTAGCCCTGTGCATACTTCTTTTTCAGATAATAATCTGATTCCCTCTTGTGCCTGCCTCCACCAGTCTCTAGGGTAGTGCATTCCAAATCCTGTGAAAAAGTTGTGATGTGAAAAAGTTCTTCCTCATGTCACTATTACTTTTGCCAAATACCATAAATCTGTTCCCTATAATTATTAATCCTTCCAGTAATGGGAAGAACTATTCTCTCTATACATACCCCCTCATAATTTTTAATGTCTCCTGAAATCTCCTCAACCATTTTTTGTCCCAACTTCTCCAGTCTGTCTGTCTGATGTAAGTTCCTCATCACTGAAACCATTCCTGTGAATCATTTCTGCATCCTTTCCGATCCCTTCACATCCTTCCTTAATGTGGTGCCTAGAACATGGACGCAATATTCCAGTCGAGGCCAAACTTGTGTTTTATACAAGTTTAACATAACTACTTACATAAGTATGGACTTATTAATAAACCCTAGGATGATGTCTACTGTATTAAACATACTGTCAACTTGATTTTCCACAATCAATTACTTAAGTACATAGACACCATTGAACAAGAGTCTAGCATTTGCACTTCTCCAATCCACTGTCGCCCTAACTGGAAAGTTATAGCCTGTGCCTCCACAGTTTTCTTTCTTAATTCTCACTGTATTAATCTGATTGCTGAGGCTTTGACCTGAAAAATGAAGAAGGAAAAGACAGTTACTTATTATTTTTATTTGAATCAGGCCAAGTTTGTGCCCATCTAATGTTGGACACTGTTGTGAGTTTTGCAGTCATCAGTTGGTGGGGTACAGTCAGTACCTTGCCTGTTGCAAACAGCCAAAGATGTATCCTGTTTGATACGATCCACCAAATTTTGGGACGTGCACATCTGACATCACACCACAACATGACATGAAATGCCCAGCATAGCGTCCAACATTAGATGTAATGTTTGTAATTGGATGACATTTGCTGGATAATCCTGCGTGTGTGAAGAAACTAAGAACCAGTTGAGGATTATCAGTCGGACCTTCAGTATGATGCACTTGTGTACTGGAAGCTACGTTTAATAACAGATAGGATCCTATTCTCTGCACGCAAAATGAACGTGCCCACTTTGGGTGTGCTTTAAGTTGACAAAGTAAGTAACAGCCATTTTCTGTTCATTTCTCAGGTTCATGCTTTGATCAAACAGAGTCCCCTTGCTTGGTTTAAAATCTAAACAAAGCCTGGCAGTTTACTGTCAGTTATGAACTGCTGCATTCTTCGAGGCAACACTTCTAACAATCAGAGTTCACTTACTAACCAATTAACATTGTCCTCTCATTGAGTATAAATGTTGATTTTACCCTTATTAGTATTCTTGTGAATTGTCCTGATAAGTGTAAAATGAAACGTTTGAAAAATATGTCTTTTTTTTCTCTCTCAATGTATCCATCTCATGTGCTTTTGGTGCCTTATCAACCTCAATACAGAAAGCCTATCTATTACCTCCTTCTCTATTTTAAACTCTACGGGTGTCTGAATTATTGTTTCACCCTGAGCTAAGCAGCATCACTTCCTTGGTAAAATATTCTTACAATACTTCAGTTCCCTTGCTTCTACGCATAAGTCCTCTTTTGGCCATAATCAGCTCCTCTCCCTTTACTGCATTTTTATTATTTGCATGGATTATATGCTAGTTATATAGAAGACTTTTGGGATTCCTTTTGTTGAGGACTCTGGGTCTGTACTCAGTGGAGTTCAGAAGGATGAGGGGGGGATCTGATTGAAATTTACAGAATACAAGGAGAGATCTGGATAGAGTGGATGTGGAAAATATGTTTCCACTTGTCGGCGAGGCTAGGGCCTGAGGGCACCACCTCAATGTGAAAGGATGATCCTTTAAAACTGGGGGTGGTGAATGTATGGAACTCATTGCTGCAGAAAGCAGTGGAGGCCAACTCATTGACTGTATTGAAGATAGAGATAGATAGGTTCTTGATTAGCAAAGGGTATAAGGGTTGTAGGGAGAAGGCAGTAGAAAAGGGTTGAGAGGCCTATCAGCTATGATCGAATGGTAGAGCAGATCCGATGGCCTAATTCTGCTCCCATATGGTCTTATGGTCTTTTATGTTAGTTGCCAATGTCTTTTTATATTTTCTCTTTGCTTCTCTTATTTCTTTATTGATTCCCCCTTTGGACCTTCTATATTCAGACTGGCTTTGATTGTGTTATCAATCTGATATTGTCATAAAGACAATTTTCCTTTATTATAGTCTCTGTCTCTTTTGTCATTCAATTAAAACTATGAATTTATCAATTTCCTTCATTGGAGGTGTTGTGGGGCATCAAAATGTATTTAGAAGGGCAGGCAAATGTGCTAAAGCAACCTTGGATCTATAAGCTTAATATTAGCAACAAATATAATAGTGGAATCTGTTCAGATAGGTTTCCTTCTACTCTCCCTAAACGCTGAGCGAGCTTGGTCAAGCTTTTTTTTTAGCTAATCAAACCTGGTCTTTCCTCCAACAAGATTGGAACATCAGTTCTGGTTGAGAGATCTGCGCTGCAGCGTGGGCATAAATGGATGTGCAACAATTGCATATCAGGAAACCCAATTAATTAATGAGGTATTCAGAGTAGTTGAGGCTATATTTGGAAGAACAGCGTTTTGTTGACGAAAAAGCTTTCTAATTTCTTCCTGTTTGAAGGATACTTCAGAACTTTGGTTCCCTTCTTTCAGGAATTTCTCCAGGTAATATATTCTTTATTCTGGCTTTACTGTTGGTTTGGGCTGGAGGGCTAAGCAGAGACCAGGTTTATCATTAGGAGGCTTGGAAAGTCATCTAACTTGAGTAAATCATGCATTGCTGCTGGGCTAAACTATTTTTGACAGGGAAGCCTCAACAGGTGCAGTTCTGCTAATTTCTTCACAGTGCTCAGATATACCCCTTAGTGATTGGCAGTTTTGACTAATACCAATCTATCTACTGGTTTAAAAGTGTGCCCTTTCAAGAGGGGCTCTGGTTCGTGAACAGGAGTGGAATTAAATATAACATAGTGCCCAGAAATGAGCCATTCAGCCCAACCAGGAGCTTAGCTGATTTTCCCCAGTGCACTGTCACTGACGAGTTGAAATGCCTCCCAAATGAGATCAGTGACTACAATCCAGAGCTATGATTGTAGCAGGTGCGATTTTCATTTGTGATCTATATGGCAGATTATGACAACGTGTAATGTATTTAACCACTATGCCTCAGTGGGAGCAAAAAATTAACAGATTAACGTAAGCTTTATTATATGGATAACCGTGTATGTGCATTTTAAAACCTAATCTTAACTCCTCAGTCATATTGTAGAAGTAACCTACATTTTTTTAATATTGTAAATCGAGTTGAACAGTGAGTTAGCAGCTTGTTCACAGTGCTGGGAGGCAGTTTCACAGATGGGATTTTCCACTTAACAACTTCCATATCTTGTACATTCAGTTCGAGGAATCTTTGAAGGAAGACAATGCACTTATTTGAAGGGAGGGTGGAATAACAAAAGTATGAGTCTATATGTCCAATTTGTCCACACCACAGCTACTGGCCCAAGATAGACATTATGCTGAAGCTTTGAGAAGGTCATCTAGACCATCTGATAGGTTTGAAATGTGTAAGGTACATTTAAAGAACATGCCGTATTCGTGAGTTCATGTCACATGTGTAACCTTTAAAATGAGTTTTTTTTCTGCACAGAGTGGTATTTTACAAAATTCAAATGCATTTTGTGCACTAGTTTGCCAGTGAAACATGATAGAAGTTTTGGACCATACAGTTTTCTAAATGGGGGAAGCAATCAAATATTGCATTTTGCAGTTGCCATTATGGAAGATAGATTATTGTGTGTACAATGAACCATAAATATTCGACATGATACTTTTTGAAGAGGCGTGCCTTGTTCTGGCGTCTTGACACTGGCAAACTGTGTCAATGTCCTTTGCAGACAGAAACCTATCGAGTTGCAGAATTTTAGCTGTCAGCATGCCATGGTTAGGCAGACATAGTCATACTGCAACATCTGCAGAACACACAGGGAAAAAAAAAATCATTAAAATGTGTCAGTGTTCTCACTCTCAACCTGTGGCATCTGGCAGCACAAAAGTATTGCAGAACTTGTTGGCACCTTTGTGTAAAGAGTCTAGGATGCTGGTATTGTGACAGCATGTCAAAATAAATTGCTGTCAACAGGCCAAAACACAACTACAGTGATTTTGCCTGACGTGAAGGCTTAGACAAGCTGTCTTGACAAGTTGTGGTGGTGCACCTGCAAATGATTGGCTACAGAGATAAGAATCTGATTTATCTGATCTGAGAGAGGAACAAGTATGTATTTCATATCATTTAAATCATGTACAGTGCAATCACAGAAATGACCTACAATATTGTAAATTTTCAATAAATGTAGAATATTAGAACAATTCTGGGCTACTGGTAATAAGTTCAGATGAGTGAGATTAAAAGTTGATCAGCAAACAGTTTCTCAAGCTAACCGTTCATTCTGCTGTTGGACAATCTTATTCTTTCTCTAGTTTTAAGCTGTCTGAATTGATTTTTCTAAGTTTAAACATAAATCTCCACGTGTGTTTTCTGTTATGTAACAACTCATTCCAGACAGTGTGTGGTCTTGTAAAAGAAATTGGTTGTTAGCCTGCACCAGCCTTACTGATCCAAAAATGTGTTTAGTGTACCAGGAACAATTCTAGGTTGGACTTTATTGGTACTTAGGGAAAAAAATGTAGTGCTTCATGATTGGTGAAATGTAAAATATGCGGCAGATTGGATATTTCTTTAGGATTTAAACAGAGTAAAAAAGCAATGTGTGATCAAGTTATGGGTGGTAGAGATTATTGGTTAGCCATCTGAACTCTGAAAGAGGGTTTATTTTTGAAATTGCTATCTGTGCTCGGCCGTATTGTTATTTTATCCCTTAAAGGCAGTTAATGAGAAATAGAGCCTCATTATGATTTTAAGGATGAGAGAGGAAGGCTTTTAATTAATGATATGTAAATGGTCCTGAATTGATTATGTTAGAATATCAAGAGAGATGGGTTGAAGCTGTGGTGTAATATATTTTAATTAAGAATTAATTAAAAATGATGGCAATTTCATAAAGCCTCGCAGAAAATAGTGGAATTTACTTTCTGTCAGGAGTAAATTAGCCAGTGATTAAATAAGGGCCATGCATTAATCCTGTAGTTGTTTTGAAAATGTGTCATAAAGAACTAGACAGAATTTCTTCAAAAAAATTCACATAAAATGCGATTATTATTCGGAAAACAAGCTTTTTCTTTTCAGTTAATTCAAACACAAGTTGTTTTCTGCTGTGCAATTGATGGTCAGGCTAGCACAGTTTGACAAGTGTTTCTGTTATTCGTCAGCCAATATGAATTTGATGTTTGAAACAAATGTGGTTTGAAATTTAAATTAACTTGTTGTGGTATGACAATTGGAATTCAAGAGGTATGCTCAACTTGTTCAGTCAATAAGCAATTAGCATTAAATATGGAAAAACTTAATTGTGTTTTTTAGGGAAGCTTGTCCCATTAAATGGGTTAATCTCAGGCCTAAAGATTCAATCTAAATCAATGCACAGTGCTAACTTGTCAGATGGACCTAATCCATTGTATTATTTGAAATAATTGTATGAAGAAAAGAAACAACAAAAGAGAAACTTGCATGAAGAAAAAAATAAAGAAAACGCAATTCATTTGTGTCCTAATTTGACAGATTATTTGTTTAGTAATCTCATATGTTTGCAGTATGTTTGTTTGTGTGTGTCTTTTAGTTGTTTTGAGTATATCCCCATTCTAATGTACCCTGTGTTTGAACTTTGCTATCAAAATTGTTTTACATTGCTATGAATAATGTTAATGTAAATATGATTTTAGTCTGGTCGTTCTTGTAGAAGGAAAGGAATAACATCAGCAAATATTTTGCTCATTTGTACAGCTATATATACATATATGTTGGGCTTAGTTTAAAGCTATTTTGATGTTCTTTTCACATGAAATGCTGCTTACATTCAAATTTTTAAATGTTTAATAATTTTAGAAAACGCATTCTTTCAACAGTCCAATCAACAGGCACATAGATAATGTTGCCTCGGGTCTAAGTGATAGCTGTAGGTAATCCCGCAAGGCTTTTTAGATTGGTTATAAAGCTTTGTGTTGTAAGTGGAAGGAGAAAGGCTGGGTTTGTGAAATGGAAATTCCCAATGGAGCAGCAATTGGAATGCCTGAAACTGCTGCTATTTCCCACAATATTGAAGCAAAAAAAAAGCATTAAGTGAATGTGTGGGGTAAACGGGTGCTGATTGATGTAATGAAACTATGATAGGAGGATGAGTGGCTCCTGATCATGTAGTAGACTGGTTGGGAGCTTGCGCTCTGTTGCAGTGTAACCCCCTGTGCCTGGCCGAGCGTCCCTTGTCGACATCTGGTACCAGTTGCAATACATCACTGTCAGAATCGTTTTCCATACATATCTGCATTTACACGTTAGTTACCCATGCAGCAGTCATCAAAAAACCTGAACAGTCTTGACACAGTGTCCCTTGTGGAATTCTAAAGGTGAGCCAAAGTTGGGAGGCATAGTGTCTAGCGTTACTGACTAAAGCATGTTTAAGACGTGAAACCTGATTAAAACTGAAAGCAAAAATTTATTACTGGTAACTCTCCATTTCAATTGAATGAGTTTATTGTTAGTATTTTACTTATTTTTGCCAAAGAAGGCTACATTATCTTTTGATATTTAGTTTATGTTGCAAGTATGCTTGGGATGCATAAATAGTGCTTTTATGCAGCATCAGTTACAATATTGTATGTGCTGCTTTATAAAATTGATTTTCAAAAATCTGAAATATACGTTCAAAAATTCTGAATTTGTTTCATAAAGATTACATTAAAATAATGTGTTTCATATCATTTTAATTTGCACTGATTGATTTTGCCTTAAAGTTAATTTTTGAAGAGAGTTTTAGAGTAATTGCAACTCCACAGTTGCAGGAACTTTTCCGTATTACATGGAAGGGAAAAAAAGACTTTGAATTCATGTTTCTCCAGGTAAATGGTGAGTGAATAAATACTATCATTCCATTTTGTATATTTTTGCAAGGATTCATGTTTTATTTTCAGTGATGCTCCGGTGGTGCAGCCGTTCTGCATGACGTAAGAATAATTTGCACATGCATAGAAACAGATTTTTGTTGGAGGTGCTGTCACTTATAGTAATGGAAAAAGTACTGACATCCTGCAAACATCATATTGATTATAAACCAAGCATATGGTTGCTACTGTGATATTTGCAAGATGTTGAAGCAATTCGTTCTGTTCTTTCTTAAATAAAATGATTCTGTATTCTGATACTGGAAGATAGATTCCAGTTAACCTAATGATTTGAAACAACACAATTGCCATTTTGTTTTCTAATAAGCAGTAATTTTCTGATATAAATATGTTTTTGAGATGTTATACGCTGCATTTGGTAAACTTTGCTACTAACATTTTAACTAGATTCTATTTTCACGACAGTGCAAGTTGTTATCATATCTGTAATTTTAGTCTTTGAAAATACATCAGTATCATAAGCTTGATTTATTTAATTTAGGTTAGAGATTTCATTGATCCAGGATCAGGCATCTGTCTGTTTTGTAGGTGGAGGCTATAGAGAAGGAAAAGCAATGAGGGCAATTTTTATCTTGGAGGGACTGTTGAAGGGAAACAGGTTTTGTCATGTGTGGATGATAAAGGAGGCGAACAAAATCCTGCACTTTGCGAGCCTGACATGGACCAGCCAACTCCCACACTTACCTGGAGAGCATTTCAAGGTGTGTCGACGATTCATGTGGACCATGTGGGCTGGTGATTTAATATATGAAAAGGCAGGGTATTGGAGATGTCATGCTTTGGAAGTGATGCCAAGAATTTAGATGTCATTTATGTTTCTCTGGGACATTTATGACTCTGAACGTGCAGAATGTGGGATCCCCACATTCAGGAGCAGGGCTCAAAGCACAAGCAGAGCATAGACATTCCCCAAGAGTCAATATGAATCTCAAACGTATCTCTGTGTCTTAGAGATAACATGATTCATGAGAAAATTGATGTAGAGTGATTAAAATTAAAGCATTATATGTGTGGTAAGGGAGAAATAGGTTTGATTCATCGGTCACTAGCACCAGAATTGGCAAAGTTGGAGCTATACTGTTGGGACAGTCTTGTTCTATACTATGCTGCGATCAATATTATGGCAAGGAAGGAGAGGATCAAATACGAAGGTAGGCTAGCCAGTAATATTAGAAATGATAGTAAAAGTTTCTTTCAATACATAAGAAACAAACGAGAGCCAAAAGTAGACATTGGGCCGCTCCAAACTGATGCTGGAAGGCTAGTGAAGGGAGATAAGGAAATAGCTGAAGAACTTAATAAGTATTTTGCGTCAGTCTTCACAGTGGAAGACATGAATAATATCCCAACAATTAAGGAGAGTCAGGGGGCAGAGTTGAGTATGGTAGGCATTACAAAAGAGAAAGTGCTAGATAAGCTAAAAGGTCTAAAAATTGATAAATCTCCTGGCCCCGATGGGCTGCATCCTAGAGTTCTGAGGGAGGTGGCTGAGGAAATAGCAGAGGCGTTGGTTGTGATCTTTCAAAAGTCACTGGAGTCAGGGGAAGTCCCAAAAGATTGGAAAATTGCTGTTGTAACCCCCTTGTTTAAGAAAGGATCAAGGCAAAAGATGGAAAATTATAGGCCGATTAGCCTAACCTCGATTGTTGGTAAAATTCTCGATCTATCGTTAAGGATGAGATTTCTAAATTCTTGGAAGTGCAGGGTCGGACTAGAACAAGTCAGCATGGATTTAGTAAGGGGAGGTCATGTCTGACAAACCTGTCAGAATTCTTTGAGGAGGTAACAAGTAGGTTAGACCAGGGAAACCCAGTGGATGTTATCTATCTAGACTTCCAAAAGGCCTTTGATAAGATGCCTCACGGGAGGCTGCTGAGTAAGGTGAGGGCCCATGGTGTTTGAGGTGAGTTACTGGCATGGATTGAGGATTGGCTGTCTGACAGAAGGCAGAGAGTTGGGATAAATGGCTCTTTTTCGAAGTGGCAACCGGTGACAAGTGGTGTCCCGCAGGGTTCAGTGTTGGGGCCGCAGCTGTTCACTTTATATATTGATGATCTGGATGAAGGGACTTGGGGCATTCTGGCGAAGTTTGCCGATGATACGAAGTTGGGTGGACAGGCAGGTAGTGCGGAGGAGGTGGGGAGGCTGCAGACTGATTTAGACAGTTTAGGAGAGTGGTCCAGGAAATGGCTGCTGAAATTCAACGTGAGCAAGTGTGAGGTCTTGCACCTTGGAAAAAAGAATACAGGCATGGACTATTTTCTGAACGGTGAGAAAATTCATAGCTGAAGTACAAAGGGATCTGGGAGTGCTAGTACAGGATTCTCTGAAGGTTAACTTGCAGGTTGAGTCTGTGATTAAGAAAGCGAATGGAATGTTGTCATTTATCTCAAGAGGGTTGGAATATAAAAGCAGTGATGTGCTTCTGAGACTTTATAAAGCTCTAGTTAGGCCCCATTTAGAATACTGTGTCCAATTTTGGGCCCCACACCTCAGGAAGGTACTGGAGCGTGTCCAGCGGAGATTCACACGGATGATCCCTCGAATGGTACGCCTAACATACGATGAACAGCTGAGGATCCTGGGATTGTATTCATTAGAGTTTAGAAGGTTGAGGGGAGATCTAATAGAAACTTACGAGATAATGCATGGCTTAGAAAGGGTGGACGCTGGGAAGTTGTTTCCGTTAGGTGGGGATACTAGGACCTGTGGGCACAGCCTTAGAATTAGAGGGGGTCAATTTAGAACGGAAATGAGGAGACATTTCTTCAGCCAGAGAGTGGTGGGCCTGTGGAATTCATTGCCACGGAGCGCAGTAGAGGCCGGGACGTTGAATGTCTTCAAGGCAGAGATTGTTAAATTCTTGATCTCGCAAGGAATCAAGGGCTACGGGGAGAGTGCAGGTAAGTGGAGTTGAAATGCCCATCAGCCACGATTAAATGGCGAAGTAGACTCGATGGGCCGAACGGCCTTACTTCCACTCCTATGTCTTATGGTCTTAAGTCATGTAACTAAGACAGTAGTGAGGACTTTAAACTAAATTTTGATGGCAATCGTTCAAGTTAGGAAAAATAAGATAAATTCAAGAGACAGGACAACACTAATGAGTAGGTTGCAAAAAGGGAAATGATAATCAGCGCCAGGAAGATTCAACATACAAACTTAAGCATGTGTCAGCAGATAAGCATAGAGGTTGTGAAAATAGTGAAAAGACAGAATAGTTCTGTATCTAAATATGTGATAGATTTGTAACAATTCAGCTCAAATATAAGTAAATACCTATAATCTGATAGCTCTTACAGAGATATAGCTGCTAGATGACAGAGGCTGGGACCTGAATATTCAAGGGTACATGACATTTTCGTAGAAGAAGCTAGGAGAAGGTGGCAGGGTAGCTCTGTTAATTATGAATGACATCAGTACAGTGGAGAGAGATGATCCTGTTTCAAGATGTCGATTCACTTTAGGCAGGGGCACACATGCAACTTATGCATCTCCCTAGGATGCATCTTATGGCTCTCAGCTTGTTTTCTCGGTGATTACTGATGTTGCGCTTGCTTGGAGGCTGATAGCTCCTGTGGCTTGCATTGCATTTTAATACAGAAGGAACAACAGGCACCTATCATGGTTCAGAACATTGAAGGGAATGGACATGTTGCTGTATTTTACCATGCTACGTCAATGTCATACCTCCAGCATGTACCAATAGCTTACATGGCAAACACACAGCCTGATTTTCAAGCAAATGGCCACATTTGAAAGTCTAGCAGGAACATTCCTTAGTGGCAACACTAGGAGCTATGGTCAGTCAGGGAGAACCACCACACTCAGTTAAGGGTCTCATTTGATTCTAGTCTGCAAGGTTGGCCACAGTCAAATGCTTGGTCTTACCAGAGTCTGGTGATCCATGTCCTCACAATCTGGGGATTGGGTCATATTATAAAATGCCATCTGAATGGAGATTAAAATTTTGTTAATTCACATGCTGCGGAGACATCTGTCTGGGACTGGCTTATTCTTAGTGGGGACTATTCTGTCAAGTTAGTCCCAGGGCTGGGCCAGTGTCAGTCCTGGGCACTATTGCCCATGGAGCCCTGAGAAAAATTAACATGTGGATGGGATTCATTGCACTGAGTTGCTGAGGGAATAACTGTAGTGAACAGGAGCAATTGAAGATAGAGGGGTGAGATCTCGTAAAGCAGGGGTGGCTAACCTTTTCATTTGGTGGGAGAGGGGTAACATTTCAATTTGTTTCTTCCTGGGAGGGTGGGGATGGGCAGTGAACAAATTTCAGAAAGATAAGGGAGTATTGTGTGTCTCAGGTGGAGCCTGCAACTCACTCACAGTTATGAATTGTTATGCCAGCCACTCTTTTCAAGGAGCAATTGGAGACCTATGTGGCATCTCCCAGTCCTCACCCAAAAATGCAGCTGGGGTGTCACTGACACCATTTTCTCTAGATTACACCAGTTTTTATCATTCTCCTTTGATGAGGAGAGTGACATAGCTTGGGCAGTGGAATTTTTCAATATTGCTGGCCTCTCCCAGGTGGACGGAGTATAGACTGACACCTAGTTGCCTTGAGAGTGACCTAACACAAACCTGTAGAGTTCTTGAACAGAAATGGCTTCCATTGCAGCAACATTCAGCTTATTTTTGTTGCTAACTGTGGCAGATTTTGGAGGTGTACACCAGATATCTTGGGAGCTACTATGAAATGAACATACATAAGAACTCACAGATTCCTACCTCCTTCCAAGGTTTTCAGTATATCTCAGAAAGGGTGAGCTGACAAAGGAGGGATGTCTGAATGTAGAAGAAGTAGGGGATTGGCAACATTCCTGAGGTTGAAAACGAGAATGAGGATCAGGACATTGACTGGGAGGGACATTCGGAGAACATGATAGAGCTATTTAGCACTGAGCATCCGAAACTGAACAACATTGAATCATATAAAATATGAAAACATAATCCAATTGAAACACTACATCTTTTTTGTGTATATTCTTCTGTTGGTTGTATAGCAGGCAATGTCTGGCCAGTCCAAAGGCCACGTGGACCTAGTTATTCTTGTGGTCATTGAACTTTTCTGTTACCGAATAAATGCTTTCTTATCTATGTGATTGTGTGCTTGGTATCTTCCACTTACCCGTACATACATTTTACAGGCCCTAGACACGGAACTCACATCATATGGTGCTATAACTAGGTTTGCTTTTAAGGTTTCAGACAACATAAGATATCCCAGTGTTGTGCAGTGATGTCTCTCACGATAGGCAGCAGATGAGGAGCAATCTCGACGAACCTTTCATCGTCAGTAGGCTTTCAACCTGTTGTAGTTTGTGTAGACTATTAAATTGCCCTGAAATACTTGAGCATTATGTAGAACAGCATTTAACCTGAGAGGCAGCATTTTGTGCAGCTTCCCTCAGCAGGCCAATTTGCAATGAGGGAGAGTGGCCATGTGATCTTCCCATTATACGCCTCCTAGCCTTGAATGACAATGTCATTCCGTGTATATCTAATTAGATAGAATGAGCCTTTGCCTTCAGAGAATCTTCAATGATTCCATGCTCTCACCCATATGGTGTGTGTAAGAGGAGATGATTTGTGTAGGGCAGGCCCTACCACAATCCCTGTGCATTGTCAAAGAGTCATACAGCATGGAAATGGACCCTTCGGTACAACTTGTCCATGTTGACCAAGTTTCCCAAACTTAATTAGTCCCATTTGCCAGTGTTTGGCCCAGATCCCTCTCAACCTCTCCTATTCATGTACCTATCCAAATGTCTTTTAAATGCTGTAACTGTGCCTGCATCTATCACTTCCTCTGGCAGTTCATTCCATATACAAACCACTGTCTGTGTGATTGTGCCTCAGGTCCCTTTCAAATCTTTCTCCTCTCACCTTAAAAATATGTCCCCTAGATTTTAACTCTGCCACCCTCGGGAAAAGACCTTTGCTATTCATCTTATCCATACCCCTCACATTGTATGATTTCACCCACAATCCTGGATGCCTTAGTGTAGTCCACATTAAATTGCAATTCCTCAGCTGCAATCCAAAACATAATGGTTCAAGGATCTGTGATGTCTGATGCTAGCTGCATTCGAGAAGTCAGTTGCTCGTGAGAGATGAGCAACGCAGACCTGAAACGTCAGCTTTCCTGCTCCTCTGATGCTGCTTGGCCTGCTGTGTTCATCCAGCTCTACACCTTGTTAGCTTAGCCATTACAACATTTTTCTTCTTTCAGATTCTGAAGAGGCTGTTTGTCTTGCAAATGGATGTGACACCAACAGGTTCGATAGTGACAAAGACACGGGAGCAAACATCCTAATAGTGCAAATGAAAATATATTTACAAAAGGACTAGGTTATTTACAATGATGTCATTCGTGGCACCTGTGTGCCCTCAGAAAATTTATTTTTGCTTCTTCTCCTTCTTACCATGTGCACTTGTAGTCTTGACTTCCAGAGCTATGGGAGAGAGGCCATGCTCTGTAGATTTCCATTGGTTGAGAAGACTTACCTGGTCGACCCCTAGGATGTTTGGACTTAGAGGGCCCAAGCTTTCTCAAAGTGACCTGCTTAGATATGGGTTCACCCTCCTCAGCTTGGATTCCTGCAGATTTGACATCGCATGCAGGGAGGTGATGGAGGAGCTAAACACCTCTGGAATGTCTTGAGAAAAAGCTGCCGTGGAACCTTGCGCAGTTCATCCTCACTGTGAGTGCCTGCTGGCACCACCCTGTTTCCCTGAAAGAATGGGGTATCTTGTAAAGTTGAGGTCTCTCGTTCCTCTCTCACCTTGCCATTGATGTTGAGCACCTATGGTAAGAATAATGGAGTGCAGATCCATGTTGATAGACATTGAGTGTGATGGACCTGGGACTGCACGGCAGTAGCCAGGCCCTTCATAGAAACAGCCATGCACATGATATGGAAGAGCCAGAATGACATTGATAATGTTGGTAGACTCCTTCATCTTTTGTTCTAGTTTACAGTATGCCTCTGCTCCTGCGCCTGTCTATGAATTTTGGCAAAGTGGTAAATGCCTGAGACTATGGGATCATCTACCTGAGGCTGAACTGGTGCCTGGTCTCCATCAGTCCTCTGAATGCCAAAGATCTGAGGTATTTCTTCCTTGGTCAGCTGTGAAGATGTGCCAGTGATGTACTCACCAGATTGTGCTACTAAATCTAATCTAGATAGAGAATATGCTGAGGTGAAAATCTGTGAGGTGAAAGCCTTGCCAGTGGTTCTCTGAGGGTTCAATGGCTTACCTTATCCAGAGTAGAACAATCTCACTCTTCTCCAGTCAAATCAAGCGTTGTCTCTTAATGTGGCAGAGAGGAACCTTCTTGTCTAGCGATCTACTGCTGGCCTTTGTCTTCTTGGCCCAGTTGTGAGAATTCTTTTCCTGCAGTGAGATAAAAGGAGGGTAGAGTGTGATGGAAGTGGATTCAAGCACTGTTAGTGATGATATAAGAGCAAGCGAAGTAATGAGGTTGTCCCCAGCTTGAGACTAGAAAGCACAAAGTGTGGGATAGGTTAGTAGTTTGGGAGGATGAGGTGGGTCAGAGCCTTTGAGTGGATATGCTTTATGCAATAGAGAGTTTTAGTCCATGAATCTTGGTGAGTGGTGTGTACATTGATAGCGTTAGAGTGATTGGCAGACCTTCTTTTTCCCCTTATTCATTCATGGGATGAGGGGTGTTGCTGGCTAAGCAGCATAATTGCCCAACCACATTGCTGTGGGTCTGGAGTCACATGTAGGCCTGACTGGGTAAGGATGGCAGTTTCCTTCTTTAAACGACATTCGTGAACCAGATGGGTATTTCCTGACAATTGACAATGGATTCACGGTCATCATTAGAATCTTAATTCTAGATATTTATTGAATTTAAATTCCACCATCTGCTTTGACAGGATTCGAATCCGGGTCCCCAGAACATTATCTGGGTCTCTGGATTAACAGTCCAGTGATAATACTACTAGGCCATCACCTCCCTATCACCTGTGAATGTGAGTGAAGGAGCAGAAAGAAAATGATTGCATTTACCTTTGTAAAGAATAGATGATCATTTGCCATCTTCTTACATTGCTGTGTGTTTTATTTCATCTCGACCATTTCACTGACCTGGGTGCTATCACTGTCCAGGCTGACTGCTGGTTAGTAGAGGAAAAGGACTTCCCTCCTATCTACCACCCCATCCATCAGCATCTCAAGATCCCTGTCTGCAAAACAAGGAGCTAACTTCTTTTATTGAGCTGTTTCATTTGGGATAATGCTGGAACACCAGTATAAGAGGCAGTTCCTGGCTTGCAGTGCATGAAGTGGTAAGCAGCTGAAGCTAAATATGGCGACAGTGGCATGAATGTTCCAAAATCCCGGCAACTATGAGCACTTATAACCTCTTGCCATGCAATTTGCAAGATGGGTACCAAAGATGCTGGTTGCATTCTTAATGAACCGAAGTGCAGGAGATTGCATGACAAAAGTTGTCAGTGGCAGTCTGGCTGCCATGAATTTGAATCATGCTCAAAAAAACACTTTGCCAAAAAATAAGAAAATGTCACCCTGGTGTCTCTTTTCACTGCAGGGGATACAAATCATATTGAGAAATCATTGTAAATCATGAGGTGAAAGAGAAGGAGACAGTTAAAACAATTGCAATCACCAGGAGCAGGGTACTGTGAAAATTATTAGCATGAAATGCATTGCTTTTAATATCTCAGAAGTCCCTAGGTTGTGGAAAGATCCTATCAGAACAAGAAAGGAGGAAGACTGAAAGTGGGAAGTACAGACCAGTTAGCTTTACATCTGTCATAGGGAAATGTTGGAACCTGTTATTAAGAAAATTATAGTGGGTACTTAGAAATTCTGAATGCAATGAGAAAGAGAGGTGGTTTTGTGAAAGGGAAATCAATGTATTATGGCTTTTTGAAGAAGTAGCAAGCAACATGGATGAGGAGCAACTTGTGGATGTGTACTGAGAATTTCAGGAGATATTCAACAACATGCTACATCAAAATAAGAGTAAATCATGTAGGGGGTAATGCATTAGCATGAATTGAAGATTGGTAAGCTGACAGGAAACAGACAACAACAGTAAATAGGTCACTTTCAGGTTAACAAGAAGTAACAAGTGGAAAAGGATGGGAGATCAGTTCTGCAGCTTCATCTACTTATATTTAGACCCTGCATTCAAGTCATTGATACATATTATTCATTTGCTAAGTTTGCTGAGGACACAAATATACCAGTGGAAAACATTATGAAGAGGATAGAAGGAGTCTGCTAAGGGATATAGAAAGATTACATGAATGAGAAAAAAATTTGACAGATGGAGTACAATGTAGGTGATGTGACCTTGTCTACTTTGGGAAGATGATTAGAAATGCAACGTATTTTTTAAATGAAGAGATTGCAGATCTCTGGAATCTGGGTATCATGGTTTACGAAGCATAAAATGTTGATATGCAGATACCCAAATTATTGGGAAGGCAAATTAAGTATTGATATTTAATGGAATGGAATGTAAAAATGGAAGCTGCAGTTACAGAAAGCATTGTTGACATCATATCCAAAGTACTGCATGCAGTTTTATTCTCTTTATTTAAAAAAATGTATCTGCATGGGAAGCAATTCTTGGAAGGTTTACCTGGCTGATTCCTGGTTTGAAGGAGTTACCTTACGAGGAAATGTTAGAAGGGTTGGGCCTATATGCGCTGGAGTTTAGAAGAATGAGAGGTAATCATATAAGCTACTGTGGAGACTTGATAGGGCAGATGCTGAAAGAATGTTTCCTCTTGTGGGAGAAACTGGAGCTATGGGACACAGTTTAAAAAAAATGGACTTCCATTTAAGATAGAGATGAGGAGAACATTTTTCCTTGAGGGTTGTGAATCTGAAATTCTCTTCCTCAGAGAGCATTGAGACATGGTCATTGAATATTTTTGAGGTAGGAGTACATAGATTCTTCATGAACAAGGGAGTCAAAGGGTTTAAGGGGTAGGCCAGCAAATGGAGTTGAGGTTACAAGCAAATCAATCACGATCTCATTGAATGGTGGAGCAGGATCAAATGGCCGAATGGCCGAAGCTTCCCTTTTTATATGTTTGTATCTGCACTTCATAGTTTCCAGCCATCAGAGAAACACAGGAACAGCTAAACTATTAGATCTTTGATGAGGAACAAAAAGCTGGAGCAGAAGCTGTGTTCTCCTCAGCCACATTCCACAGAGCAGAACAGATGATCACAGAGCTACAGCTGACGGGAGGTTTACCACCAACACAGGGTGGACTAACAGAAGACCAAATTTCTGAACATGATTTTGCACTCATGACTGAGGAAGCTCAAACTTTCTCAACAGGATACGTTGATATCTGTAGCCTCCTGAAACAAAACCTTCTGTTCAATAGGCCAAGTGGATTCAGACTAACAGTGGCAGTAAAGCCTCCACAGCTGTGAATTTCTTGACCTCTGACATCTTCCAGGGATCTGCTGATGACAGCTGCGGGATTTTACATTCAGCTGTGTGCAGGTGCACTTTCCAGGTGACTGTTGTCATGTTTGCTAAGCCTTCTGCTTATGTACATTTTATAACTGGTCCGACCAGTCAGATTGAGAGGGCTGTTGGATTTGCTGCTGTCCTGGATTTCCTCAGGCCTAGAGATTTACAGATTGCACTCATGTAGCAATCAAGGCACCTTCATATTAACCAGCAGTCTTTATTAGTCACAGGGGATACTGCCTATTAAAGTGCAGCTAAGTTGTAACCACCAAAAGATTATCATGCATGTCTGTGCAGGAAATTGCTACACTGTCTTCATTTTGTATCAGTAAAGCCTCCCAAAGACCTCCTGTTCCAAGCAGAGGCAGGGACTGGCTTCTTGTTGACAAGAACATGATTGATGATCCTTGTGAGGAGCCTGACCACTGATGCACAAGAAATGTATGACTGAAAGTACATGAACATAAGAATGGTCATTAAGCTGGTTGATGGGATATTGAAAACTTGATTGAGTGCCTGGACAGATTCTGGGTGTTTTACAATATAAGCAGCAAGGGTATAGGGTATCAGAGTAGTGTGCTATGCATTCTAAAACATGGTAGAGCAGCAAAGGCTGGAAGTGCTGGAGAAGGATAACTGTGCTTCATCTTTGGTAAAGGAGGAACAACATGAAGTGATATGGCAGAGTTCCTGCACAGTCGTGCACTGAGGACCATGTGGGCTCATATGATTCCGCTAGCCGGAGGCAGTTCAGCCATGTTGCTCGCCAGTACTGAATCTATTGCACCCCCCCCCAAACACAAAGCATTCAGTAATCTTTCTATTGTGTGAGTGACAAAAATGAAGATAACTGGATACTAGAGACTTGAACTTTATGTTGTATAAACATTTACAGAGCTCTATCCATGAAAAGCTTAAACATCCGATTGGTATCTCTACTAAAATTACAAAATTTCCTTTCACTTCTACATCATGCTAACTCTGTGGCTTCAGAAGAGTTGTAAGCAGACTCCCCTGAATGTTAGATAAAACGTTGCGGAGCTGGATGAACACAGCAGGCCAAGCAGCATCAGAGGAGCAGGAAAGTTGATGTTTCGGGTCGAGACCCTTCTTCAGAAAAAT
>JAHRHZ010000035.1:23338110-23362228 GCA_024137785.1 Ginglymostoma cirratum
GCCTGCTGTGTTCATCCAGCTCCTCAACGTTTTATCTCAGATTCTCCAGCATCGGCAGTTCCTACCATCTCCCCTGAATGTTGTGACATTTATGGCAACATCCATGTATTTTGGAGCCTTGAAATCCAAGTTCAAAATCTGCCCTACCTGCAACCGTGCAAGGATGCATTTGGTTATTGCCTTGTGAAACGGCATGCAGGCTCCAGTTGAGAGGATAAGTGCGGGGATGAAATAAGCATTTGAATCCTTTGAACCGAGTCCTTGTTTCCATTATATTTAAACTGGAAGACTGAGTGTGCAGGTCATTAGGACCAGTATGTAGTCAGTTCCTTGATATGCCTGATGCTCCATGTATGTAGTCATTATTTCAATTGAGGTGGAAAGGCAGAGACATGATGGCAGTTATGCTAGAGACAAACTCCCTGACACTTTTTCTCCATTGGTATTCAGTATCTTTACAAATTGACAGATTCAAATTTCTGCTCCTGAATGGTCCTCTTGATACATATGAAGGCTCAGCTTCTGTGACAGGTAAGCAGAGCTTGAAGGATATTCTGCCACCAACGGGATTTCTCCAGTGCTCCCCACCTTCAGCGGCTGTTTCTGCTCATTTCTGATGTATGGTTTACCATCTGACAACTCAGGTACGTGCCTTGGAGGTCCACTGATGTGTCTGTATTCAAGCTGGTGGAGGATCGGTATAACTGATATGGTGGTGCATTCTTCAGAATGCATGACCTTCTGTGAAGATTCCTCAATTTCCTCCAGCAACATCATCTCGAGTATCAAGTTTGAAGGACTGTTGGGAGACGAAAAGAATGACAGATGAATTAGGACAGACAACAGGAAGAGTATAAAGTTATCATTGTGCAGATAATTGTATTTCAGGCACAGGTCGCATTTTATCAACATGATTAAGTTGTGTATCATTTGGCTGTTTAGTTCTGTTATGAGGAATCTGGGAGACACCATCTTTCCATGTGCTAAAACGATGCACTCCAGGAGTTGTGCTGATTTCTAGTACCTCATTCTCTTAAGTGGTAAGTATCTGTATTTTTCGGCAGATCCCTGTGGTACTTTTAAAAAAATCATTCATGGAATGTGGGTGTTGCTGATTGGGCCAGTGTTCATTGCCCATGAACTGCTGCAGTCCATTTGGTGTAGTTGGTACCAGTGGTTCAAGGCATAGCTTACCACCTTCACAAGGGCAACTAGGGATGAACAATGAATGTTGATCCAGGCAGCGACACCCTTGTTCCGTGATTGAACTAAAAAAAACTCAAGAGAGAGGCAGAGTACCACAGGTCCTGCCAAAAAAAAATCACTATCCTGACCACTGATGAAAATGGGACTTTCGAGTTCTGGGCTGTATCTTGCAAGCGAAGAAAGCAGAGAATATTGAATGTAAGAATTGGATTGTGATGAGAAGTTGGAGGGGGAGCAATTGTTGATGATTGGTGCGAGGTGGAAATAAGAGGACAAGTGTCAGTGGTGGGTGTTCATATGGGGATTTGAGAAGGTTCTGAAAGAGAGAAACAGGTGGAACAGCAAGTTATGTTTCCCTATGCAATACTGTGCAGGAGAATGTTGGTGAAGTTATTTCTTCCCTTGAGATTGTTGGACATCCTGGTAACACATCCATGAACAAGCAATCACAATCCTCTTCAGACACTCCCAGCCATTCTACTTCATTGTTTCCTGCTGGGGAGAACATCTCTCCGTTGGCTCTTTGTAATCGTCAAATGACCTCCATGGATGCCTCATAGAGCTGTGGACAGCCTTCCAGGTTTAAGACTCTGTCATTAAAGTTTCTGTTTCTTCCAAGATACTTGTAGCACCCATCAACTCTGATCTCTAATGGTGTCACTTTAAATAGAGAGGCTTTAAAAATCAGGTGCTGGTTGTCACCATGCCTGTCTGCTCTAATTGATCATGACAAACCTGCTATGTTGGCTTTCAGGTTCCTAACATGCTGCTGAAGTCCCCTTCTGGTAGCAAGTCCATCTTTTGAAATTCTGCCTTCTGTCTGAAGTTCAGTGAACCAATGGAATATGCACAGAGGATGTACAATAGGAAATATGGAGTACTGTTTTTACTTTATGCTTAAAAGGTCATGTAATTTATGAGACTGATGCACAGGCTATGAGATCTTCTACATTCATTTAATGAATTGGTTTTGCGACACTTTATCATTTGTGTGTTTTGTAGTAATGCATAATTGAGTTATAGTAGAACCTCAATATCCATTATAATGAGAGGTCCACTCCCAGCAGGTAATAGAAAATGGCAGTTAATCAAGTCTTCAAATTGCTGTACACATCTGATTTCTGCCTCTCTCCACCTGCCCACCTCGGCTGTCTCAAGCAGCAATCACCTTCAATACTTCAGTTAAGATTAGTTGCTGCTGTACAGCTGATCAGTCAGCTGATCCTCCAGCTCACTGCTCACCATGCACAAGTCACCCGCTCTAGCCTGTGAGCCAGAGACCTGAAGAAGTTGTTGAACAGGGCCTGTATTCATTTTGGAGTTGGTGGTTTTGCTAATATCAGTGCTATGGAGGATGTTGATACGATTGTTGGAGGTGAGCACATATGACTTTTATCACTCATCTCCTGCAGTTCCCGAACAGTGATTGGCTTTAGAATCTCTTACATTTGTGTCTGCTGGGTGATGAGTAGGCAAGTGTAAACTGCCAGTTTAGGTAAGCCACCAGCTGCTGGAGCACCAGCCGAATCTAAGGGTAAGAGAACTATGTTCAGGATGTATTTTAAAACATGCTGGCACATACAACTCCACTGGTCTCTTGATATTTCTGAAAGCAGTCGATTGTCACTTCATTAACTTTCACTGATTACATTGCACTTGTCAGTCTTGCTGTCAGACTTGCTGCCTTTTTACATTATAGCATGGCAGCGAGAATGAACAGAGGAGACACAACAATCAAATTGCTAAAGGAGGATGAGGAGAAGAGCACGTAATAGGCACTCATATTTGTCCAGAGTGTTCAGGAAGAAATTCTGCTATCAGCCTCAGCGAGGAATATGTCTCCGATGTATCTGCTTTACTAAGGTGGTTCTGACTGAAATCTACCACTTGCTGTAACGTCAGCCAGGGGAGAGAAGCATTCAATACTTGGCAAGGAATCATGCCTGTTAACCTTATACAAACCGGAGCAAGTGTTATTTGCAATACCTTGCAGTTTTCCATTCACGATTGCATAGGAGAAGTCAGTGAAGTTCTCTGCAAGGGGAGCTGAATATATTTCACCCTTTCTTGTCAGAGAAAAACATGCAGAGTGATCATGTGGCTTTGCAAAGTTTGCAGGCTTCCTGGTGTGCAGGATGTAATTCACACATAGATCAGCAGATTCGAGAATTAGAGTTGTATAATGTGGAATTTGCCTCTTGGTCCAACTCATCCACGCCGACCAGATATCCTGAACTGATCTAGTACCATTTGCCAATATTTGACCCATATCCCTCTAACCCTTCCTGTTCATGTAGCCATTCAGCTGCCTTTTAAATGTTGTAATTGTACTTGCCTCCATCACCACCTCTGGCAGCTCATTCCATACATGCACCACTCTCTGCATGAAAGAGTTGCCCCTTAGGTCCCTTTTAAATCATTTCTCTCTCGCCTTAAATGTACACCCTCTAGTTTTGGACTCTCTCACCCCAGGGAAAACACCTTGTCTATTTACCCATTCCGTGCCCCTCATGATTTTATAAACTTCTGCAAGATCACCCCTCAACTTCCAATGCTCCAGGGAAAATAGCTCCAGCCTATTCAGCCGCTCCCTGTAGCTCAAACCCTCCAAACCTGGCAACATCCTTGCGAATCTTTTCTGAACCCTTTCAAGTTTAACAGCATCTTTCCAGTAGCAGGGAGACAAAAAGTGGCCTCTCCAATGTCCTGTACAGCCACAACATGACATCCCAACTCCGTGTTATGACCAATGAAGGCAAATGTGTCAAACACCTTCTTCACCACCCCGTCTACCGGCAACTCCACTTTCAAGGAATTGTGCACCTGCACCCCTAGGTCTCTTTGTTCGTCAACACTGTCCAGGGTCCTACCATTAATTGTATTAGTTATGCCCTGATTGGCCTTACCAAAAAACAGTGCTTGACATTTATCTAAATTAAACTCCATCTGCCACTCATCGGGAAATTGGCTCATCTGATCAAGGTCCTATTGTCCTGAGATAATCTTCTTCACTGTCCGCTGTACCATCTGTTTTAGTGTTATCAGCAAACTTGCTAATCGTTCCTCCTGTATTCACATCCAAAACATTTATATAAATGATGAAAAGTAGTGGACCCAGCACTGATCCTTGTGGCACACCACTGGTGACTGGCTTCCAGTCTGAAAAGCAACCCTCCACCACCATCTTCTATCTCCTACCTTCAAGCCAATTTTGAATTCAATTAGCTAGCTCTCCCTGGTTCCCATGCGATCTAACTTTACAAACCAGTCTACCATATAGAACCTTGTTGAACGTTTTACTGAAGTCCGCATAGATACGTCTGCTGCTCTTGTCCAAATCTCTCCACATACCTAATATCCTCTAATCCAAACATCTTTCTACTAAACTGTTTCTGTATCCTTTCTAAAGCCTCCATATCTTTCTGGTAGTGTGGGGACCAGAACTGTACAGAATACTGCAAATGTGACCTAGCTAAAGTTCTACATGGCTGCAACATGACTTGCCAATTTTTATACTGGATGCTCCGACCAATGAAGCATGCCATATGCCTTCTTGACCACCTTATCCACTTGTGTTGCCACTTCCAGAGAATTGTGAACCTGTATACCATGATCCCTCTTAATGTTGTTATTACTGAATGTTCTGTCATTTACTGTGTACTTCCCTCCTGCATTAGATCTTCCAAAATGCGTCACCTCACATTTGTCTGGATTGAAGTCCATCTACTGTTTCTCTGCTCAAGTCTCCAGCCTATCTATATCCTGCTGTATCCTCTGGCAATTCTCCTCACTATCCGCAGCTCCCTGTGTTGTCTGCAAAGTTACTCTTCAGACCACCTATATTTTCCTCCAGATTATTTATATCATATATATGTGTGTGTGTATTACAAACAAGAGTGGTCCCAGCACTGATTTCTGCAGAACACCATTGGTCAGAAAAACACCTATTTTTTGACTAAGCCCGTTCTGTGTTCATCTTACAAGCTCACTGCAGATCCCATATGACTTCACTTTTTGTATCAGCCTGAGATGAGAGACTTTGTCACAGGCCTTTCTAAAATCCATGTCAACAACATCTACAGTCCTACACTCACCAATCATCTATGTCACTTCCTCAAAAAGATCAATCAAGTCTGTGAGACATGACCTCCCTTGCACAAAACCATGTTGCTTATTCCTAATAAAGTCCATATTTTTTCAAAAGTGAGCAAATCCTATCTCTAAGAATCTTCTCCAATGATTTCCCAACCACTGACGTAAGGCTCATGGTCATGTATTTTCTGGATTATCCCTGTTGCCCTTCTTAGGCAAACAACCACCGTTATCCATTCTCCAGTCCTCTGTGATCTCTCCTGTGACTAAAGAGGATACAAAGATTTTATGCAAGACTCCAGTAATTTACTCTCTTGCCTCCCTCGGCATTGTGGAATAGATCCCGTTACGTCCTGGGAACTTGTCTACCTTATTGCTTTTTAAAACACCCAACACCTACAACAAGGTGTGGAGCTGGATGAACACAGCAGGCCAGGCAGCATCTGAGGAGCAGGAGAGCTGACGTTTTGGGTTTGGACCCTTCTTCAGAGAAGTTTTTCTGTGCCTACCTTGAAGAAGTTACCCTCCTCCCCCCGGAAAGACGTCAGTGGATCTCTGCCCCGCTGCAACCGTTTGGTAATCTCTTCGGCCCTGAAACGGCTCGACTACGTACTGAAGCAAACCAGGTACTACAGCCACATTGCCTTTCTCAATATCTGCCTACGTAACCAGATCATCCCAGTGGATTGCAATCTACATTCAGGCCATCCCAATTTGGCCCCAACCGCGACGACCACTACATACAGAACATTCAGATCCTCCAAAAATGTTTTTCTCTGCGACTCCTCAAGCACACGCAGCAATGCACCGGCATCTCCTGGCCCTACAATCAAGCCTACCCCAGCTCAGAGCCTCCCTCTCCCAGACCTGCAAAGGACCTCTCCTGTTTTTCATTCTTTGCAGGATCCACAACCTCAACTCACGAGTCTACTCCGCCTTATTGGACGTTAAAAACCATAAGTATACTAAACTTTCTGGTGACTGCCACCCAACACAGGCCTCCTCCACCCCCCAAGTCCCCGACCCTTCCCAGGATCTTCCCCACAATGTGCACACCGCCATTGACCATTTGGCCACTATTGTGGCACCCATGGACTCCACGGATGACGTCACATCCGCTGACGCCTGACATGCCACTTCCGGTACGGCCACTGCCATCCACAACACTGATACCACTGCCTCCGATGCCAAGACCGGTAACACAACTGACATCGAGGATGCATCTGCTGCCGCCGCTGCCCCTGCCAACATTGAGGACTCATCTGCCGACGCCGCTCCGCTCACTGTCCCTACAGCCAGCAGCTCCACAGTAAACACCAGCCCTGAGCCCTGCCAGGTCTTCACCATCCCCTTGGACCTCCCCCTCATTGAGGACGAACGGTCAGTCCTCAGTAAAGGACTCACCTTTATCCCCCCCCACCCGAACATCAACGAATACTGCTCACGCCTTGACATTGAACAGTTTTTCCTCTGTCTCTGCGCTTACTACTTTAATTGTGAGCCTAACCCCCACCCCCCTACTGACCCCTTCTCCCGCCTCCAACATACCCCATCCTCCTGGACACCACCCCAAGGCCTCCTGCCCTCCCTCGACCTCTTCATCTCCAGCTGCCATCGTGACATCAATCACCTCAACCTCTCAACCTCTCCACCCCTGTCACCTACTCCAACCTCTCCCCAACAGAATGTGCAGCCCTCTGCTCCAACCCAAACCCGCGGACAAGGGAGGCGCAGTTGTGGTATGATGCACCGACCTCTACATCGCCGAGGCCGGGTGCCAACTCTCTGACACCTCCTCCTTCCGCCCCCTTGATCATGACCCCCAAAATATCTTCTCCCAGACCATCCATTATCTCATCATCTCAGGTGACCTCCCACCCACAGCCTCCAACCTCATTGTTCCCCAACCCCGCACTACCCGTTTCTATCTTCTTCCTAAAATCCATAAACCCAACTGTCGACCCGTTGTCTGTGCCTGCTCCTGCCCCACTGAACTTATCTTCACTTATCTCAACTCTATTTTCTCCCCCCGGTCCAGGAATTCCCCACCTACGTCCGTGACACCACCTGCTCCAAAACTTCCGATTCCCTGGGCCTCAACACCTTTTTTATATTTACGTGCCCCAGAATATCAATGTACCCCTCCCGAGACCCACCATCCAATATGTACTTTGTGAATGCCAATGCAAAGTATTTGTTCAGGACCTCACCCACTTCGTCTGGCTTCGTGCGTACATTCCCTCCTTTGTTCCTGAGTGGACCTATCCTTTTCCCTAGATACCCCTTTGCTCCTTATGTATGTATAAAATGCAACAGGATTTTCCTTAATTTCATGGCTTATTTTAGCCCTCCTATTCCTTATTGGGTTCTTTCCTGTTATCTTTGTATTCCTCGAGGACTGTGTCTGCCTTCAGTTTCCTAAACCTTATTTATGCCTCCTTTTTCTGTTTGACTAAACTCTCAATTTCTCTTGACATCCAAGGTTTTCAAATCTTGCCATCCTTATTCATCATTTTCCCAAGAACATGTTGGTTCTGAACTCAGAACAACCGGACTGTAAAAGATTCCCACATGACAGACGGATATTTACCCTCCAAATGGCCCATCCCAACCAACATTCCCTGTTCTTGCCTAATATTAGGCAAGTTAGCCTTCCCCCAATTTATCACTTTCACCTGTGGACTACTGTTATCCTTGCCCATAAGTAACTTTAAATTTAGTGGAATTATGGCCACTGTACCCGGAATACTCCCTTAATGAAACTTAAACCACCTGGCCGGGATCATTCCCCAATACCAGGTCCAGTCTGGTCCCTTCTCCAGTTGGACTATTTACACATTGTTTCAAAAAACTGTCCTGGACACACCTAACAAATCCACCCCACCCCCCTGTCCAGCCCTGGCACTAAGGGAGTCCCAGTCAATATTGGGGAAGTTAAAATCACCCACTACAACAAGCTTGCTGACTTTATATTTTTTCATAACCTGTCCACCTACCTGTTCCTTTGGCACCCGCTGGTTGTCGGGAAGCCAGTAGTACAATCCCATCAAAGTGATTGTACCCTTCCTATTCTTCAATTATACTCATATGGCCTCACTGGATGAGCTGTCCAGTGTGTCCTCCCTCAGTACAGCTGTGATATTTTCCCTAATCAACTCTCTACCTTTTTTATATCTCTCTCTATCATGCCTGAAATGTCTGAATTCCAGAAGTTAAGCTGTCAGTCTTATCTCTCTCTCTCCCAACTAAGCCTCTGTAATAGCTACAACATCATAGTATTTTGTATTAATCCAAGTCCGAAGTTCACTTGCCTTACCTGTCCTATTCCTCACATTAAGACAAATATACTTCAGACTGGTCATCCCGTAGTGTTCAGTAACCTCTCCCTGTCTGTTCTTCCTATTAATCTTACTGGCCTTAGTCACTGACTCCTTCTTGGTCATTTTACTTGCTGACCTACTACTCTGGTTCCCGCCCCCCTGCCACACTAGTTTAAACCCTCCCAAGTAGCACTAGCAAACCACCCTGTCAGGATATTGGTGCCCCACCAGTTTAGCTGTAACCGTCCTTATATGGGTCCCACCTGCCCCAGAAGATAGCTCAATAATTCACATATCTGAAGTCCTCCCTCCTAAACTAGCTCACTATACTATCTTCTTCCAAGCCTAACTCACATGTGGCATAGGAAATAGTCCCACGATTACAACCTTAGAGTTTCTGATTTTCAACTTCATACCAAACTCACACTCTTTACAGGACCCCATCTCTCATTCTGCCTATGTCGTTGGGGCCAGTATGGACCACAACCTCTGGTTGCTCATGCTCCCCCTTCAGAATAATCTGTGCCCACTTAGAGATATCCTTGACCCTGGCACCAGAGAGGCAACATATCATCGTGGAGTCTTGCTTGCAGCCACGTAAACGCTTATCTGTGCCCCTTACCAGAGAGTCCTTTATCACTACTGCTCGCCTACAGTTAGATCCTCCCTGCTGTACAACAGTGCCAGTTGTAGTGCCGTTGATCTGGCTGCTGCTGCTTTCCCCAAGAGGCCATTCCCCCAAAAGTATCCAAAATGGTATACTTCTTTGAGAGTGGAATGGCCACAGGGACTCCTACACTGCCTGCCTATGCTTATTCACTTTCTAGTGGTTATCCAATTCTTCCTATCTGTGTAGCTCTTACAGCCTGCTAAACATACTTAACCTTTAAAAGCTGCATGCAGGCTTTCTGTAGTATAGGCTAGCTTTAAGTGGTGCAATCCTATAGAAACTTGGGGGTGCAGCTACTCAAAATGCAGTTGACATGAGCTGCAATTATTTAAATCAACAGGCACCGCAGTGTTAGTAATGTGTGTGTTAATGACACATCATGATCCCAGTGCTCCCTTTAAGACCCATTGAATTTTTATTTTTAGCTGTGCCAGAAAAAGTGGGCAGTTGGGAGAACTTGGGAGGAGCTAGACGTCATTAATGTAGTTTCAGTGTGTCACTCTCTGTATATTGATCAGCTTACTTAAGAATGGACAAAATTGTATTAAAACAGCTCAGAAAAGGCTGTCTTGACTGATTCCTGGGACTGAGGGGTGTTACAGTGCACAGAAAAGTTGGACCAATTGGGCCTTTATCCATTCAAGCTTAGAAGAATAAGAGGCAATCTCATTGAAACAGAATATATACAGAGTGGACTTGACAGACTGGATGCTGAAAGAATATTTATCGTTGTGTTAGATAATAGAGCTATGGCCACAGTTTAAAAATAAGGTTCTCCTATTTTATGACAGAGATGAGGAAAAGTATTTTCTTTCATGCATGTGGCTGAGGCTCTGTTCTTCAGAAAGTCATGATGTGGAGGTGCCAGTGTTGAACTGGGGTGGACAAGATCAGAAATCAGATGACACCAGGTTATCGTTCAACAGGTTTATTCCAAATCACAAGCTTCGTCGGGTTAAGTGAAGGGAAGCTCACAGACGTAGAATTTTTGAGAAGAGAGATCAAAAGATAGTACAAATGGTGTGAGTGGAGTGTCGACAAGCTGAATAACAAGTCTGGGCAGGTGATCAAAAGTGTCAGGTGGTGTGAGTAAAGCGTCGATGGCTGAATAGTAGGTGAATGCTATGACATCAGATAAATGGACACCGCGCAACAGTTGCCAGACGGGAATGTTCCCTGTCAGGGAAAACTTCACCAGTCAAGGATGTTCGGCCTCCGATCTTCGGGTAAGCATCTTCTAATGGGGCCTTCGTGATACACAACGCAGAATCGCTGAGCAGAAACTGATAGCCAAGTTCCGTACCCCATGAAGACGGCCTCAACCGTGATCTTGGGTTCATGTCGCGCTACAAGTAACCCCACCACACTATTCTGTATTTGTACAATCGGCTTTTAAAACTCTATTATGACATATTGCCTTGAAAACTTGTTGGGATTTCGCTACCTTAATTAGTTTGTACAGTTTTGGATTACTTGTTACTTTGGTTAGACCCTCCGTATATGACTGTTTTACCTGACGTTATTCCAGCCATTTGGTTTGTCTGTAGCACCGTTTTATTTTTAATTTTTTGTAATTATCTCTCTGCCTCAATTAATCAGATCATAGGTCATTCCTTCACTTGCTGTTCAGCTGTTAACACTTTACTTACATCATCCGAGACTTTAGATCACCTGCCGAGACTTGTTATTCAGCCTGTCGACACTCCACTTATTTGTACGATCTTTTGATCTCTCTGCCCATAAATTCCATGTCTGCGTGCTTCCCTTCATTTCACGTGACGAAGCTTGTGGTTTCGAATAAACCTGTTGGACTATGACCTGGTGTCATGTGACTTCTGACCTTGGCCTCAGAAAGTGGTGGAGGCCTGGTCATTGAATATTTTCAAGTCAGAGGTAGATAGATTATTGACTACCAAGGTGTCAAAGGATACTGGGGGTAAGCTGGCATGTGGAGTTTAGGCTAAATTAAATCAACCGTGATGTTGTTGAATGGTGGAGCAGGCTTGAGCGGATCAGTAACCTATCCCTGCTCCTAATTTGTATATTTGATCTCATCGTAAACCAGAGCAATGATTTATTAATGCTGAAGTTGGAGATTTTGTGTGGCCTGGACTTTCTTTTTACTTGTGAGCATTTCTGGCTTTAATAGCAAAATAATGTGACCTCTGTTCTTGAGTAAATTACTAGCAATTGTGTTGTTTGATGTTGTTCGATCTGACTTATTATGGGGAGTTGGACAATTCCATCAGCAGTTTCAGCATCAACCAACTTCTCCCTGACCTGTACTTTACCCCTTGTTTTCCATACTATCCCAATGAACATATCTCTAGCTTAAAATCCCTCTATAAATGTAAATCAAGCTAACAAAAATTTTGTTTACAAGATCAGTAGCAGTGGTGCATTCTTCTACATTCAACTTATGCATCTCATAGGCCCAAAAAAATCAGCCATGCAGCAATTTGTTTTTGGCTGCCAAGGAGTTTGCGTATTTACCCCATATTGAAGTAATGCAGGCCATGCCAGCCAGCTTTTGGTCACTTCTTCAGGTATGATGTCTTGCAGTCAGTTGAATCTGCACCAGAATTATTATTTCCTTCTATTGTTTTGTTTGTTAGTACACAGTGTAAGTTAAATGATTGGGACAAAAAAAGGCTCGGAAGAATGAAACCTTTAGAACTAATGAATATGTCAGTTGCAATTACTTATCAGCACAGCTTGTAAATTCTGCACTTATTGAAAGATAGAATTTTCCAAAATTATATTTATCTTGTCAAAAACATGTAATAATATTCTGGATTGCTGATTTTCTGTGAATTAGGTCTTGATGCTCTGAAGAACGGGGAAAGATACTTACAGGGTTGGATTTTTGCTAGCCAATTCGATTGTTGCACAGGGGTCATAAGCTGAGTTCAGTGAAGAGAATCAGAAGATCAGATGATGCTAAGATACGTCTGGGAGATGAGAGGTACAGAATTACAAGTGAGAGTGCAGGCCTGCTGAGGCAATTACAGCTTAATGGGGTCATTTGGAAGGCAATTGCCATGGGTTAATGTAGTATGGAGAGATGAGGTGAGATTGAAGTGAAATTTCGGTCTTGAAGTGCTTGAGATGGAAGATCAAGTGCAGCAAATTCAGCATTGAAGAGAAACACCGGGCTTCAGTAAGATTGCTCCTCAATGTGAATTTATTTGGAAGAAAAACTATGAATTTTCATTTCTGTCTCAAAGCAGGGTAATAAAGAAAATTGAATTTTCATTAATATGAAAGGACTGCATTGTTTGGCATAAGGAAGGTTATTATTAAAAAAAACTCTTTAAAAATGTTTGATTTGTAAAGGATCAATGTACTTGGTGTTGAACAGTGAATTTTTCATGCAAATTAAATGTCCTCTTCATACTAAACAGGAGAGTGTGAAATTCTATTATATAATGGCTTGTTTTTATGAGCTAAATTCACAAGTGTTTAAGGCCTAGTTTTAAAGGGGCAGCTGTGAATGAATAAAGATTTTATAAATAGAATGCAGGAGATAAGTGACACTGAGAAAGATCATTATGGTTCATTACCTTAGCTGGCGCATCACCTTAATTGCTGGGTTGTGGCAGAATATAATCCAGGCCTTGGAAAAGCACAGAGGTTTAGGAGGATCGGCATTTGTACCTTATGACTCAGAGACTTGGAACTGTTTCCTGAAACACGACTACAGGAACGGTAAACATTGATCAAAAGCTGAACTTCCTTCAGGTTGGCTGTGTGAAAATGCCTGTGAGCAATAAGATGCACTGAACCATAATGAAAAATTGCAGGTACAGCACTGTTTCTGCTGACTGTTGAATTGTTAAACCACTGAGTAGAAATAATATACTAACAGGCTTAAATTATTTTGAACTTTTACAATTTTAGTTTGAAATTTGCGGTATAAGTTTTCTTAGTAAGTGTTTACATAAGAGTTGGTAATCAGGTACATTTTAACCTCTGACATAAGATACAACATGTTCCACATTGAAATGAAAACTCTTGCTTAAACCTTTATAAAAGTAAAACAACCACACACAGATCTGCTCTCTTAGTGGAGAGATTGAGAAGGAAAATGCTTAATGGTAACTTAAGCTGGTGTGGGAATTGAGCCCATGTTGGTATTACTTTACATCACAAATGAGCCAGCCAACTAACTGAGCTAACCTCACAGTCAAGAGCATGCTACCCTTTTATAATATCCTCTTTGACTTCAGTTGTGAGAGTGCTTCCTTTTCCTTGCAGTTAGCCACTTGCTGGTTTATTTCTGTCATGAGCTCATATTTGAAGAGAACTAATAAATAAAGAGGGAACAAAATATCCAAAGTAATCGTGTATTCGCAAAGAGAATTTTTTGTTTTTGAGCATGTTAAGTTTTCTAGTGGTATGAAGATTTTATTGCCTAAGATAAAATAATGATAAACCCAACAAAAGCTCGTCTGAAAAGGTTAGAAGTGATAACATTGAAATTGTTTTCTTTCATCTGAAGGTTCTTTATGAAGCACAAATGGTGCCAGTAAACACTCTTCTAAGGTTTATATAGGTATCACAGTTAGATTATTGGAACACTGAAAGCATTGAATGTTGAATCTAGTTTTTTTTATGTGAAATGTACCTAAGAAGTGGAATTACCACATGTATCACGTCTTTACTTGAGTTCAGGCTCAAATGTGCTACTGTATCATTGGTATGTGGGTCCAAAGACAGATGAAAATTGGTCCTCAGGTTTTACCAGCATACTTAATGACTGTATAGACTTGTGTAAAACTCATTGTCTAGCCATCAGCCTCTTGCAGATGGTGTCAGATAAGTCATGGTGTGAGAAAATAAGGGACACAGTGTGCGGTTGGGGTGGTGTGTGCATGTGGTCAGCTCAGAGGTGAAAGATGGGGTTCGGCATGAACTTCTAAAGAGAGTATTTTAAAACTTCTGTCGTTGAAGGAAACTTAACTTTTGGCTGCTTGTTGCCAACTAATCTCTAGTTGGTGTTGTTCTGCAGTTATTAAATTTCTAATTTGCATATTTAATGTACTCAACACGTGTTTTGGGTGATTGCCTGGGATGTGTAAAAAGGATCCCACAAAGCTGGCAGTTGTACTGATGTCAGCATAGCTTTGTAGCATTCTGACCCACCAGTAAATTGGTATTGTGCTTGAAAAAGCCAATTTCAATCCCAAGGTATGACTAAGAGTATGGAATTATTATGATGGTCAGAATAGGCACCAAAAATAATTCCATGTAATAAATGATGAGTCCTGTCATGTACTTGGTGTTTCTGATGCAGACTGGACAGAGGTTTGTGCCTTCATGTAAATTCTCTGTCCATGTTTGGCTGGATATTGGCTAAGCTGATTAAAACCTAACTCAAATATTGCTGCAAATGTCAGTGCCTAAAATGACAACAGAAACATGGCTCATGCAACATTTTCCCTGTGTCCATTCTGGAATGAAATGTATGGAACAGTGATTTGTGATATTCTTATTCATGTGACTTTTGGTGGTCAACAGATGATGGGACAGGTGATGTGCTCCTAGGCTTTGGCCACTACTGATCATAGAACATAGAACATTACAGCGCAGTACAGGCCCTTCGGTCCTCGATGTTGCGCTGACCTGTGAAACCAATCTGAAGCCCATCTAACCTGCACTATTCCATTATCATCCATATGTTTATCCAACGACCATTTAAATGCCCTTAAAGTTGGCGAGTCTACAACTGCTGCAGGCAAGGCATTCCATGCCTTTACTACTCTCTGAGTAAAGAATCTACCTCTGACATCTGTCCTATATCTATCACCCCTCAATTTAAAGCTATGTCCCCTCGTGCTAGCCGTCACCATCTGAGGAAAAAGGCTCTCACAGTCTACCTTATCCAATCCTCTGATCATCTTGTATGTCTGTATTAAGTCACCTCTTAACCTTCTTCTCTCTAACGAAAACAGCTTCAAGTTCCTCAGCCTTTCCTCATAAGACCTTCCCTCCATACCAGGCAACATCCTGGTAAATCTCCTCTGCACCCTTTCCAATGCTTCCACATCCTTCTTATAATGCGGCGACCAGAACTGTACGCAATACTCCAAGTGCGGCCGGACCAGAGTTTTGTACAGCTGCAACATGACCTCACGGCTCCGAAATGCAATCCCTCTACCAATAAAACCTAACACACCGTATGCCTTTTTAACAACCCTATCAACCTGGGTGGCAACTTCCAGGGATCTATGCACATGGACACTGAGATCTCTCTGCTTGTCCACACTACCAAGAATCTTACCATTAGCCCAGTACTCTGTATTCCTGTTACTCCTTCCAAAGTGAATCACCTCACACTTTTCCGCATTAAACTCCATTTGCCACCTCTCAGCCCAGCTCTGCAGCTTATCTGTGTCCCTCTGTAACCTGCAACATCCTTCCGCACTATCCACAACTCCACCGACTTTAGTGTCATCCGCAAATTTACTAACCCATCCTTCTACGCCCTCATCCAGGTCATTTATAAAAATGACAAACAGCAGTGGCCCCAAAACAGCTCCTTGCAGTACACCACTAGTAACTGAACTCCAGGATGAACATTTCCCATCAACCACCACCCTCTGTCTTCTTCCAGCTAGCCAATTTCTGATCCAAACCGCTAAATCACCCTCAATCCCATGCCTCCGAATTTACTGCAATAGCCTACCCATGGGGAACCTTATCAAACGCTTTACTGAAATCCATATACACCACATCAACCGCTTTACCCTCATCCACCTGTTTAGTCACCTTCTCAAAGAACTCAATAAGGTTTGTGAGGCACGACCTACCCTTCACAAAACCGTGTTGACTATCCCTAATCAAATTATTCCTTTCTAGATGATTATAAATCCTCTCTCTTATAATCCTTTCCAATACTTTACCCACAACCAAAGTAAGGCTCACTGGTCTATAATTACCAGGGTTAGAAATGTTGATAATATTCTGGCTTTGTTTGACTTCAGATTAATTATTTTACTACTTGACCATTGCCAATTGCCTTGGTAGGTGATTTTCAATTACTAATCCACACCAGAAATCATAGTTAAAATGTAAATTCTACTAGTCTGTGGAATTTTACAGAATTCTCTAAACGAGGGCTGTTTCTAATTCATTGGATGTGTGTGAGCAAATGATGACCAACGCATTCAGAAAGCTGGACTGCTGACTGTTGTCAGATGAATTGAATCAAGTTATTGAATCATGGCAGTGGATTATGGTGTTCAAAGATCTTGTAGGGTCTTACAGTCCAGCAATCTGTCTACCAATAGATTGATAGGCTTGCTGAGACCTCAGCTCAGGGGAATGTCAATGACATCATGGAACATGTACTGCTGCCATCCCTCAGGAAGATAGCTTTCATTCTTGCCACTCCTGCCACTTGGCCAATGCCTTTCTTATTGTCTGCTGTTCAGCTAGCCAGCACTGCTGCTACCCAAGTTGAAGTGATTCAGTCCGCAACTGTGTTTTTCTGGAACTACTTCCTGCAAGGCTACCTGCAATCTCTTGTACTGAAAATGGTCAGTCTTTCACCAGCTGTATTGCAGGTAGGACTACATAGGAGCACTAAAACAAACAAAGCAACATAGAAGAATCATAGTGAGATACAGCATGGAAATAGGCCTTTCAGTCCAAATCATCCATGCCAACCAGGTATCCTAAATTAATGTAGTCCCATTTGCTAGTATTTGGCTCATGCCCCTCTAAATCCTTTATGTTCGTGGACCCAGCCAGATGCCTTTTAAATATTATAATTGTACCAGTCTCCACCACTTCTTCTGGCAGTTAATTCCATACATGCACCACCCTCTATGTGAAAACTTTGCCCCTCAGTCCCTTTTAAATCTTTCCCTCTCACCTGAAACCCAAGTCCTCTCGTTTTGGACTCCCCTATCCTGGGAAAAAGACCTTGGCAATTCATCCTGTCCATGCGCCAGATGATTTTAAAATTCTCCATAAGGTCACCCGTAGCCTCTGCTCAAGGGAAAATAGCCCAGCCTAATCAGCCTCTCCCCATAGCTCAAATCCTCCAACCCCGGCAACATCCTTGTCAATCTTTTCTGAACCATTTCAAGTTTCACAACATCTTTCCCATAGCAGGGAGACCAGAATTGAATGCAGTATTCCAAAAGTGGCTTAACCAATGTCCTGTACACCTGCAACATGACATCCCAACTCCTATATGCAATACACTGACCAATAAAGGCAAGCACGCCAAACACTTTCTTCACTACCCTGTCTACCTGCGACTCCACTTTTGAGGAACTATGCATCAGCACCCCACCGTCTCTTTGTTCGGCAACACTCCTCAGGACTTTACTATTACCTGCTCTGATTTGCCTTACCAAAATACAAGATCTCACATTCATCTAAATTAAACTCCATCTGCTACTCATTGGCCCATTGGCCCATCTGATCAAGGTCCCATTGTAATCTGAGATGACCTTTTTCACTGTCCATTACACCACCAATTTTGGTGTCATCTGCAAACTTACTAACCATACCTCCTATGTTCACATCCAAATCATTTATATAGATGACAAAAAGTAGTGGACCCAGCACTGATCCTTGCGGCACACCGCTGGGCACAGACCTCTGGACAGAAATGCAATCCTTCACCATCACCCTCTGTCTCCTACCTTCAAGCGAATTTTGTATTGAAATGGTTAGCTCTCCCTGTATTCTGTGTGATTTAACCTTGCTAACCAGTCCACCATGCAGAACCTTGCTGAGCGCCTTGCTGAACTCCATATAGACAACATTCACTGCTCTGCCTTCATCAATCTTGTTTGTCACTTCTTCAGAAACTCAGTTGAGTTAGTGAGACATGATTTCCCATACACAAAGCATTGACTATCCCTAATCATTCCTTGCCTTTCCACATACATGTAAAGAAAATGGGATTTAAAGGAATGCATAAAGGTAATTAGTAGATTTCTATGTTCATGATTTCATTAAAGAACTTGACTTGGAATATTTAATTGTGGTGGTATTTACTTTTGCTTTGTGGCTCCATGGGTGCTACGATGGTCATCGATGGAAGAAAAGGTTGTGAGACTTTGTTGATGAATAGAGAATTGGGATTATAGTTATGGAGGTTGTACTAGGCTGGAGAGGGGCTATTTCGGTTGCACCCTAAATTTTTCGTTTTTCCTTTCATGCTACTCAGCTGCTTACCATTTAGCTAATAGCAGGGCCTTTCCCCTCCTGATGGTGAGGCAATGTAGCATGTCGCAGAACACCAGGAATTTTGGACTCAACAGAGCAAGTATCATAGAACAGCCCAGGAACTAAAGCAATGATTCAGCATGCCATAGATGTGCCGTATTGTATTTTTATGTGCTGGGACGATTGTCATAGCACATGTGCATGGATTGTCGGGCTGGAGTCATCGGTCATGTCTTTAGTAAGACAGTCCATGCAGAAGCCATTCTTGCGTTTGTCGTACTGGCTGAAAAGCAAATAGGACTTTGGACAGCTGTGAAATAAAGGCATCATGACTGCTACCAAGATTCTGGGCATTGACTGCATGATTCACTGTTTATGACCTCTCACTAACTTTCAGAGCGTGGCCTTTGTTTTGGTTCCAGGATAGGGCAGAGTTGGGGGAGCTCTTTCTTAATGCTGAGCTTCTTCTGTCAATTGTGTGAAATTAAGAGAGCATTCGCTGCAACATTGATTTTCCAAATGGCTTCAATATTGTCAAATCACATTGCATCCTGATTAAGATCATGATTTGCCTGATCTGTATATTTTCAATGACTGCAAACTGGAGTTCTTGAACCCTTGCCAATGTGTCATTCAGCAAAACCGACCACAACACTGTGTCAACGTGCTATCAACTTTACTTTGGAGGTTTATGGGCAAACATAGCATCAAAAAAAACTTACAATAAAAATCTCGATTTCATGCTTCTTGTTTTTATGGCTGGATGGTTGGTTTACAATGCAGAGTAGTGCCAACAGCATGGATTCAATTCCTGCATTGGCTGAGGTTACCACAAAGGACACTTCTTCTCAACTTCTCTTACCTGAGGCATGATAACCCTCAGGTTAAACCACCATCAGTCGTCTCTGTCTCTAATGAGAGAGCACCCCTATGGTCTGCTTGGACTGTGGCTACTTTATCTTTACCTTCATTTGTATAGAACCATAAAGCACCTCCCAGACAGTGGAGCACTTTTGAAGCTCAGTCAGAATTGATACAGAGAGAAAAGTGGCAGCCAATTTTCACCAAGCCAGATCCCACAAACATCAAGTAAGAGAAATGACCATGTAATCTTTTTGATGGTTATCAGCTGAGGTTGGACTCATGTCCAGGACATCAAGGAATCACATAGCTCTTTCTCAAAGTACCATGGGATCTTTTAAATACATCTGATTTGACAGGTGGAGACGGTTGTATCTTTTGAATGAGATTTCAACCACAAATAATGCAACATTTCTACAGTACTGGTCAAAATTGTCATCCTAGATTAAGGGCTTAATTTTACTTCTGCACAACCCAAGATGGAGAATGGGAAAAAATTGTGGCTGGAAGAGCTGCTTTTTTTTTGAGGTATTTTCAGTGTTGGAGCTGATTTCCTTGAATTCTTGGAGTAGTAATTACTGTTTTACAAGCTGTTGCATTGTTTTGGAACTTTGGGAGGAAAAAGATCAAAACAATGGCACTTTAAAAAGGAGGAAAGGAGACAAAGGTAGTGAACACATGGGAAGTGATTCAAATGGAGAGAGAAACCTGCATTGCTGTCTAACCCTGCACAGCAGCTGCCTTTGCTGTTTGGTTTCAGATATCTCTGGGTATCAGAGTTTGTTCTGATAAAAATAAACAAGCAGCGAAATTCACAGCTGACCTTGGAGAAACATGTGTATAGGAGCTCACAGCAGGGGAGCGGCTAAGTGGCTTTTTGAAATGTAACCTTACTGTTTTTTCTTTTGCAAATCTATAATAGTGAGTACAGTTGGTTTTTTTTATTATATGTTGTTACTGAGATCTGTCTCCTGATTAAAAATTTCAAAACATTGGTGATAAGCTAGCCTGGAGCAGTGTTTCTGGAGCAGTAAGACTTGCTATTTTCTCTGTCTGTAGATTGTTAAGGTGCAAAGATGGCCTTTCGTGGAGTGATGTGCTCTTCCTGTTCGATGTGGGAGATTAGGGAGAGTTTCCTAATCTGAGTTACTAGTTATTATGTCTGCCGGAAGTGTGTTTGATTGTGAATCCTATGGGATTGCTTGGATAGGTTGGAGCGGCAGTTAGAGGCAATGAGGAGTTTATAGGAGCTGGGGGTGTGGTGGATGGCAGTTACAGGGAGGGAGATAAACCAAAGATACAGTCAGGTAGTTGTGTTACCTCCAGGAAACATAGAGAGGGAGGCAGGTAGTGCAGGAGTCTCCTGTGGCTGTCCTCATCTCAAACAAGTATGCTGTTTTGGAAAATGGAGGGAGTGATGGACTCTCAGGGGAATGTAGCAATGACAGTGAGGTTTCTGGTACTGAGACTGGCTCTAATGTAATGAAGAGTAGGCCAGGTTCCAAGTGATCGATTGTGATAGGGGACTCTAGTCAGAGGCAGAAACAGACGATTCTGCAGCCGACAATCAGACCTTGGAATGGTGCCAAGATCACATTCCCTGGAGCAAAGATCAAAAATATTTTGCAGAGAGTGCAGGATTTTCTCAGAGGGGTGAGAGACCTGCAGGAGGTCATTGTACACATTGGAACTAACAACGTAGGAAGAGAAAAGGATGAGATTCTGAGGAGAGAATATAGCAAGTTAGGCAGGAATTTAAAAAGTAGGTCCTCGAGGATAGTAATATCTGGATTACTCCTGGTGCCATGAGCTAGTGAGGATAGGAATAGAAGGGTAGAGCATAAGAATGTGTGGCTGAGAAGCTGGTGCAGGGGAGAAGGATTCACATTGTTGGATCATTGGAATGTCTTCTGAGGTAGAAGTGACCTGTGTAAGAAAGATGGATTGTACCTGAATTGGAAGGGGACTAATATACAGACAGGGAGATTTGCTAGAGCTGCTCAGATGGATTTAAACTTGTAACGGTGGGTTGTGCAGCACCCTGGGAGATAGTGGGGAAAGAGATCTGCCTGAGACTGGTACAGCTGGGAGAAGGAGTAAGTCAAACAGACAGGGCAGGCAGGAACAAAGTAGAGAACGAGGCTGGATTGATAAATTAAACTGCGTTTATTTCAATGCAAGAGACCTAATAGGTATGCAGATGAACTCCAGGCTTGGTTAGGAACATGAGACTGGGATATCATAGCAACTACAGATACATGGCTAGGGGTGGACAGGACTGGCAACTTAATGTTTTAAAATGGTGATGGAAAAGGATAGACCAGATCTAAACGTTCAAGTTGTAAATTGGAGGAAGGCCAATTTTGATGGTATTAGGCAAGAACTTTGGAAGGTTAACTGGGAAGGATGTTCGCAAGTAAAGAGAAGGCTAGAAAATTGGAAGCCTGCAAAAATGAGATAATGAGAGTCCAGAGACGGTAAGTCCCTGTTAGGCTGAAGGGCAGTGCTGGCAGGTGTAGGGAATGCTGGATGACTAGAGAAATTGAGGTTTTGGTCAAGAGAAAGAAGGAAGCATATGTCAGGTATAGACAGCAGAAGTCGAGTGATTCCCTAGAAGAGTATAAAAGCAGTAGGAGTATACTTAAGACGGAGATCAGGAAGGCAAAAAGAAGACATGAGATAGCTTTGGCACATAGGGCTAAGGAGAATCCAAAGGAATTCTACACATACATTAAGGACAGAAAGGTAACTGAGGAGAGAATAAGGCCCCTTAAGCATTAACAAGGCCACCAATGTGTGGAACCACAGGAGATGGGGGAGATACGAAATGAGTATTTTGCATCAATACAGTGTGAAGCTGGAGGAACTTAGCAGCTTAGGCAGCATCAGAGGAGCAGGAGAGTCAACATTTTGGCTTGTGACTCTTCATCAGGACTGAGAGGAGAGTTTATATTTATAGTGAAATCATAAGGGGCATGGAATGGGTAAGTGGACAAGGTCTTTTTCCCTGGGATGAGCGAGTCCAAAACTAGGGGGTGTACGTTTAAGGTGAGAGGGGAAAGATTTAAAAGGGACCTAAGGGGCAACTTCTCATGCAGAGGGTGGTGCGCGTATGGAATAAGTTTTCAGAGGAAGTGATGGAGGTTGGTACAACATTTCCAAGGAATCTGGATGAGTATATGAATAAGAAAGGTTTAGAGGGATGTGGGCCAAATGCTGGCAAATGGGACTAGATTTATTTAGGATATCTGGTTGGCCTGGATAAATTGGACTGAAGTGTCTGTTTCCATGCTGTATATCTCTATGACTCTATGACATATTTGATTTGAGCCTTGAAGCCACAACAGAGAGACAAATTGGGTTTTATGTGAGGCATGTTAGTATTGAGCTCAGTGGTAATATCCTTGACTCAGTCAGGAATTTCTGATAGATGACTACATTTAAGCAAATCTCAATATTTCCTTTTATCCTAGCATTGGTATTTCTCACAAAATTAATATATGACAGTTAAGTTTCTTCAACACAACCAATTGATTATTTGTTTATATTTGAATGACTTGACTGTCAATGCAACCATAGTCGTTTGTTAGTGGGAGTGATTCATGATAGGATATTACACCTTGGGAGAGAAAATGTGTTTGTCCACTTTCTCCACCTAAAAGAAATGATAATAGTTGATCCCTGGAGAAAATCTGGTGCCATCTATAGACAGGTCTATTGGTTCTGGTGTACCCAGACCCTTGACTCAAACAGTATGTATGAAGATAAACAATATGTGCAACAAAAAGAAGCAGCAGGGAATAAATAGAAAGAATATTATGGCATCGTTGTGTGTGTATGCGTGCTTGTCTGTTTCTTTATACATGTGTGTGTTTTATATATATATTGTTGAAAGTGTCATATGATTGTATATGAGTAAGATAGTCTGTAAGTTTCTTTTTGTTTTGTAAGAGGGGAAAAAAAATCAATGCAGCAATCTTTCTCTTTCCCCTCATCCAATCCGTAATTGAAATGGAAAATCAAATGAACGCAGAGCAGATAATTGTTTTATCAATATTCCCTGCCTGCCCTACAAGGGTCAGTGCAGAATGATCATGAGCTGGGGATATGACAAGGACAAAATGTGAAATTGAACAGCATGGTGGCAATAAATCAGGCTTGACAAGAAATAGTGACCAGCATGTAGCTACACTGTGTAGGTCCCAGGCTGAGGTTTGTTCTCATCTGGCCACACCAAGTGAAAGTTAAACTCTGACATTTATTGGCTTCAAATGCTTCTGAAACTTTATTTTTACTTAGTGAATGCTTTCTTTAATACCTTGCAATCAATATATGAAACTGTATTTTGCAACAGCTGATATGCTCATATTTGTGCTCGGTTTGGTGTACTAAATAAATTCAGTGGATTTTTTCCATCAACATTTTTCGCACAAGTGGCAATCTCATTATTAAAAAAAACTTTAGTCATTCAGAAAAATTATCCTTTACAATGTCATAGAGATTGCTCAGAAATTGTTAACAGGTGCCTGTTTACAATAAACTCTCCATCATTCTGTTAGAATACCCTGTAAGGGAGTTCAAACAAAAACTAAAGCTTTCTTAGATAACAAGCATGGGGCTGGATGAACACAGCAGGTCAAGCAGCATCATAGGAGCAGGAAAACTTGACGTTTCGGGCCTAGACCCTTCATCAGAAATGGGGGAGGGGAAGAGGGTTCTGAAATAAATAGGGCAAGAGGGGGAGGTGGATAGAGGATGGATAGAGGAGAGGATAGGTGGA
>JAHRHZ010000035.1:23362328-23382689 GCA_024137785.1 Ginglymostoma cirratum
GGGGGCGGGATGAGGTTAGTAGATAGGAGATGGGGGTGTGGCTTGAGGTGAGAGGAAAAACAGGTTAGGGAGGTGGAGATAACAAGCATGGGGCTGGATGAACACAGCAGGTCAAGCAGCATCATTTATTTTCCCCTTATTTTGTGTCCTGTGGATTTTGGTACATGGTCTGGTATTGCATTTGAGTGCCTAGATGGAAGAATTTTGTATTTTTGTATAATTTGCAATAATCCAACCCAAAATTAATATTTCTCTTATTTCAATATGCATGTGTGTGCTTTAAATTCCTATGGCTACTTATAGTAAAATCTGTGCAATCTCGAGGTGATTGATTTTCTCAAAGGATAATTTTTTTCTTCCAGTAACCTTGATTGTCGCCAAATGATAGACTGACTCGCTCACTATTTCCTTTTTATTATTTTTCAGTTCTTTTTATTTAAAAATGAAGTCGAGGACTTTCGATCATATTCCTGAACGTATTAACTTCAACAGTAGGAAGAGGAGCTGGCAGAATAATTTTTTAAATAGAAAGCTATCCAACTCAAGACCATTTCTATATGCTGTTTTGTCTGTATCATTTAGTTGCCATGAAGAAGTTCATGTGAAAAGGTGAGTCTCTCAAACAGGAATGCGTCCATTAAGCCATAATGCAACCATCACCAACCATTGACAAGGAAAAAAAGAAGTTCTGTGTGGTACACATTGATATCAAACCAATCAGTGCCAATTTGACTAAGCATATTAAACTGAAGCGGATTGTATTTGACACCCAAGTTTAAATACTGCAGTTCCCAGTTTTTATACAAGTTCAAAATAATTGTCCAAGTGTCTTAATTGTTCTTTACAATAACTACAACACTGTTTTTCTTATCTTTCAAATTCCATTTCTTTTAGATTATTTCTTATAAAAGAAATCACTAGACAACATTAAAGGATGATTAAAAACCTGAAATTGCTGAGCAGTTTATCCAGAATTCATATTACTTTAATAAAATCATGATCTTCATCTGCATCGTGGTTAGCGTTGACTCAAGTCATTTTCACAGTCCCCTAGTCCTACTTTAAACAATCACACAAGAAACCTAGAATGTCATGGAGTAACATGTGTGGAATCTAAAAACAAAGCACAAATCTTGAGGTGATTTTCAGAGCTAGACTTTAAACCCTTCTAGGAATGGCTTAGAGGCTTGTAAGACATTGAGAGGAGACATGGGATGGAGGGCCCTTCCAGTTGTCACGACAATCTGTCAGCAGCAAGGATGGGGGAAATTGGCCCTCCTCGTAGAGGCTGGTTGTGGCCAATTAAGGGCCGTTCTTGCAGCCGCTGGCATTTAACACTGATGAAAGTAGGCCCTCTGTTGCGTGGCGAAGACCCTGGGTGAATCCTGCTTGCCTTAATTAAGGCTCAGGTAGGAAAAGACCCTCATAATTAAGCCCTTGGAGGGACTTCCCTCCATAACTTTTCTAGCCCATCATCAGAACTGGCATAACCTCCAAAATTCAGTCCTCAGTTATCCAGCACAGTGACTGACAAGATGGACTATTAAGCAGTTCTAAAATATCAACTGATCAAATTAAATGTCATGAACTTTCCATTTGAATGTCTCACAGACCAGACAGATGTAAATTATAGCATGTTGCAAGAGATACATGTTTTGAAATTTATGGTCTGATTGAAGGGAAACATGTTAGCTGAATGCGCCATGTTAGTGATGGCCAATATCACCGGCATATTTTAATGTGATGCAAAACTATGTTATTTTCAAGTGAACTGGATTTTTAGTATTTTCACTTTGGTAATGCTGCTACAAGCTGCACATTTAAAAAAACTGAACTGTACTCTTTGAAATAAACTAAATTATTTATGATTAAATGATCACCATTGGATGGAATATGCTAATCTTGGAAGGAAAATTCTAAAGTGACTCACCAGATGACATGTTGTGCAGAATTTTCCCCTCCTTGGCTTGCTGTGACAACAGTGAGAAAGTTGGGAAAATACAGCAAAAATAGAAAAGTCAGAATCTTGATGTTGAGAAATATTTTCCTGATGTTTGTCCCTTAAGCTTTAAATGCTGACTACCTTATTTCTGTGCATTTTCATCTTATTATTAGTCTAATTCACCTTATTTATATGTCACTTCATATTTTCCTCTCCCCTCCTGAGAAACTTGATGGTGCAATTTACTGACATCAGTCAATATGGGTAACTGGTGGCTGCAACTTGCCATTTGCTTATCCCGGCCATCATTGGACTGTGTCTTCACCACAGTGCTCCTACATGCTCCATGGCCACTATCCTCAGTGACCTTTTGTCTATGTAATTTGGCAGTGGCGGAGTTCCAGCAGCGCATCATTTCGGTCCAACTGACACACCACTTCAGATCTTCTGTGCTTTACTTTGGAGCACAGATGCAGCTAAGCCTGGCATGCTTGTACTAGGTATGGAGCTGCAGGAACACAGCAGGCCAGGCATCATCAGAGGAGCAGGAAAGCTGATGTTTTGGGTCAGGACCCTTCTTCAGAAATTTCTGAAGAAGGGTCCTGAACCGAAATGTCAGCTTTCCTGCTCATCTAATGCTGCCTGGCTTGCTGTGTTACTCCAGCTCCACACCTTGTTATCTCAGACTCCAGCATCGGCAGTATTTACTATCCCTGATGCTTCTACTAGGTTGCTTTACGTGGAGGGAAACATGCATCTACAGAGGATGCATCTTATGGCTCTTAGCTTTCTTTCTTTGCACTCAGTCAACTTGCGCTTACTTGGAGTTTGTGGCTCTGTGGCTTTCATTGCTTTTCAGCATTGAGGGTGGGATAGGCGGCTTGTCATATGGGAAAGCACTGAACAGTCTGATTCTAGTTCAGGGAGTTAGCCATGGTCAATCAGGCACTTGGTTCTACTAAAGTCGGGGACCCAGGTCCTTGCAAGCCGGGAATTGGGCCACAGTTGCAAGTCTATTGCAAGCATTCCAGGGATTACAAGTTGATAATTTAAGCTGCTGTGGAGACATCATTGCAACGGCTGGATAATTTTTCCTGCAGTGAGACAAAAGGAGGGATTGTGTTTGATGGAAGTAGATGGAAGAATAGTTAATGGTGATCCAGGAACAGAGAGGTGGTGAGCTGTTCTCAGTGAATAGTTAGGAAACACAGAGGACAGGCTTACCCATATGGAGTGCAAAAGATCTTAATGATAAAATCAAAATACTGCAGATGCTAGAAATAAAAATAGAAAGTGCTAGAGAATGTCAACAGGTCTGGCAGCATCTTTGGAGCTAGAAACAGCGTTAACATTTCGAATCAGGAGATTAATAACCTTTTTCCTGCACTGCTGGACATTACTTTCATTCTGGAACACAACATTGACCCAGGCTACTATCTGGGTACATGCTGGCTAGGTCTTTTGCTGTGGCTTCCTTTAGTGGTCTGCAGGAGAAAGGACTGACCTCGTCTCCACCAACCTGTTCACTGGCACCTCCAGGTCCCTGTCCGTGAAGCAGGAAGGAAACTGCTTTTTAGGCTACGTCTTCAGTGATAATGGTCAAGTTCTACAGCATTTCTGCTTTGCCTGCTATGCGACTGCATGAGAAGGGGGACCTTCAGCACAACATTTTTGGTTGCTGTGCTCAAATTCAAAGTGTTGACAAAAAACATTAAACAAACAAATATTTTGGCTTCAGGTACTTTTTAACCTGTATTACTAAGCACTTATGTCTAATGGGCCGGATTTTCTGAGGAGTGGCAATCTCACACAGATTGCAACTTCTCAGAAAACCCACCCCTTTTTTTTGAGAAAGAGGGAAGCTCCGTGTTGCTGAGTAGAGATTCTGCTCAGGGCTGCGCAGTGCTGAAATTATTTTATAGCACAGAGCTGTCAGAGAAAGGCAAAACCTGCTCCCTTTTCATATCAGTCAGCTCCCATTTTGTGAAATGTAAAGGTGCTGAAAAACACTTTGAGAGCTGCTGTGAAACTGTAAGTATATGTGGTATGTGTGATGTTAGACTGCTGGAGGGTAGGGTTCCAGATGGCTTGTAGATTAGGCTGCCAGGTAAGTTGAAAGCCAGCTGGGAAAGATGCAAATTGGGGAGGGGATTAGGGTGCAAAGTATAGGATGCCAGATGAGTAGAGGGTACAAGTACTAGCTGGGTAGAGTGCCAAGTAATTAGGTTACCAGCTGGGAAAAGGACATGGTACCAAAGGAAGTGTACCAGATGTAGGGGATAGGGTGCCAGGTGGGGAGAGATAGGATGCCAGGTGAATGGGAGGTATGGTGCCAGGTGGGTAAGATGCAAGGTGGCAAGGTAAGTAGGGTAAGTCAGGCTGTGGAAGAAGGGTCCTGTAGGGACCAGGTTGTTGTAAGGGAGGTATTTGGGCCCATTCTGATGGGGAAGGGGTGGAGTTGAGTCATATGTGGTTTGGAGTGTGGGGGGCTTGGGTGTTGACTCGGGCCTGGCGTGGAAAGGGCTCCAGTCTGGTCCAGCCAATGCAAGGTGTCCCAAAAGAGGTAAGTTCAGGTTCTGTCTGTCAGAGGGAAAGTGGGAGTGATGTCCTGGGGTCTGTCAGGTCACAGTTCAGGGAGGGAGGGTGTTGGTAGTAGGTTCAGGGGCAGAGGATGTCCAGTTGGATCCAGTGGAGTGGTGTTGTCAGGTCCAGATCAGTTCAGGTCTGGTTGGTGGGTGTTGGATCAGCACTTGAGGGATGTGTTGATTGGGCTTGGTGTAGTTGAGTGTGTGAGGTAAGAATGGGATCTGTTAAATTGTTACTCAGGAGTTAGACTTTGTATTCAATAGTCTTAATTTTTCGTGAGGAACTATTTTACTTCATTTCATCGGAATCTTCCAAAGTCTCCACTTTATGTGGTGACTTCTAGTGGGTTCCATCCGTAATGGAGTTGCCCAGCAGCAAATTCAATTTCCTTGGCAATTCCTTTTGCTTGTGTTGCAGTGAGAATTACATAGAATCCCCATGCGTGACTCCCAATTATGCTGGCATAAAAACTGTCTAGTCAGTGGAAAATCAGAGCCATTATTTCTACTACATATAGAATGGCAACAAACAATCTCAACTTGACAATTCTTTTGTTCTGATTTCAAATCCAAAAACACAAAATATACATAATGATAATAAACCAGTTGATGAAAAATTGAACTGTCTCTTCCCTTTTTCTCAACCTACCATTGCAACGTTGTCCAAAATATGAGATTGATTTGGTTGGAGTGTTAAGGGGCCAACAGTTGAATGTCACAAAAATTTAACTGGATGCTGGACATTCTTTTCATTCTGGAACGCAGCATTGACCCAGGCTACTATCTGGGTACATGCTGGCTAGGTCTTTTGCTGTGGCCTCCTTTAGTGGTCTGCAGGAGAAAGGACTGACCTCGTCTCCACCAACCTGTCCACTGGCACATCCAGGTCCCTGTCTGTGAAGCAGGAAGGAAACTGCTTTTTAGGCTACGTCTTCAGTGATAATGGTCAAGTTCTACAGCATTTCTGCTTTGCCTGTTACGCGACTGCATGAGAAGGGGGATCTTCAGCACAACATTTTTGGTTGCTGTGCTTAAATTCAAAGTGTTGACAAAAAAACACTAAAACAACAAATATTTTGGCTTCAGGTACTTTTTAACCTGTATTACTAAGCACCTATGTCTAATGGGCCGGATTTTCTGACGAGTGGCAATCTCACACAGAGATTGTGCGGACCCTGCTTTGGAAAATGCAATGAATAGATTAACCAGGCCATTTGACATTGTAGACTGTTCAATTTTCGGGATTTAGAAATAGTCATCATGCTGAATACTTCAGGTCTCATTTACTTCAAATTTTATTTAACGTAGGAAAATTTGATTTGTAAAACCTTACTGCTTTGTTCAAACTAATGTTTAAAAAATTTGTTAGTTGCTTAGAATAGTACAAAGTCTTGAATTTAACAAACCAATGAAGTGAATTCCTTTAAAAAAGTAATTTCTCTGCCACAAAAGGTATTTGTGGGTATTATACTATTTGTAGGTATTATACTATTATAAATCGATCGAATAAATAGAGTTCCTGAAACAGGAAAAGTAGCATATTTGAATTTTATTCTACTCCAGAGCTGATCCAGAAATTCTTGCAGTCCTGTTGACGGTGATGAAAAGCTTTATTTAAAGATTAATCCAAGCATCACAGAACATTCTCTGCATTGACAGACTGAACATTGAACATAACCTAAAGTTTACTTGCTATTCAAGTGCTAGAAAATGGTTGTAGAGCTGAAACTGACAGTTTTCTGTGGCTAAACTACAATAAATGCTTTAATAGAATGTAATTAAGAGATTCAATCAGTGTGCCGACAGAGATCAAGTGCTTTATGAATGGAGCTACTAGTTTCCATTGATCTATAAAGCACATTTTCAGTTTTTTATGAACTGAGCAACAGCAGATTAGTGCTCAGAATTTCAGTATAAACGGGTCACTTCTTTATTATAGGATTGTTAGATCATTTAGTTGTCAAGTAATTTGGGATTAGGATTTCTTTGTTGTGGCTATCCCGCATGTATCAGTATGATTACATTTAGGTATCTATAGAAGAGGATTACATTAGTTATACACTGTTGACGTTTATCTGAACTTAAGTGAGGTTATGTGCAATGTTGTGTGAATGGACAAAATGAATAATTTACAAAAATGGCAATTCACCATCACTTATTGGACCAACTGTCTAGTAGAGATCGCGCTTCTTAGTATTTGACCGATTTTTCTGACAAAGATGTGAATGTTGGTAAATCTCAATAAAATTGGAAGACAGAAGTCTATATCATCAGAATAGGTCATTAATTTAATACCAAATTATGAGAGTTTTGAAAGTGAAGTCTTAAGATGCTTCAGTTGAGGACTGTTATTCAGTGTTGTGTACAATTTAGTTTTGGCACTTGAGTTGCGACCATAGGAGTTTCAATGTGTACCCAGTCAATTGTTTTCCTTTCTAAGATAGATCTTTTTATTGAGAATTGATAGATTTTAGGAGATAGCTATCAATGCAAAATACCAGTCTGTAACTGTAGTTTCCTTAAATGTTGTTCTAATGGTTGTATACCTAGTAGCTATCTCCCACACCTCTGCAAAGGAGTCGATAACAGCAACATAAACTTCAGACCAAGCATTAACCTTCCTGTATTTTAAAAATGTATCGCTTGTAGTTTTTGTATTATCTTTTCGTGTTATATGTAGTATTATTGATCACATTTTTTATGTCTGCATTCCATCTATTAACATGTCTCACCCATTTTTCTTTCTTATTTTACAGTATTAGAGTTTGTCTAATATTGTTCTTCAATAAAGAAGACAACTCTGTTCAATAATTTTCTATTAGTTTACAAGAGCAAGGTTTCGAGTTGTTTCTGTTGTTTCCTCCATCTAGCTTATTCCATCATGATTGAGGCCATGACTGTCTTGAATTAACTCAAAATTTGCACAATGAAAATCAGTGAATTATCTTCATTGAGCTAACTATAGATGCCACAAGAGCTTGACCAAGACTGACTTTATATAGTCATACCACTTCATTTTTGATCTTCCCAGTCTTTTTCTCAGCTTGGACTGATTCCATTTAAGGTACCAGTTTTTAGCCATCACACAATGACCATTACAGCTTGTCATAGCATGTTCTGTTATTGTCTTTGGGCCATTTCTTATAACATTTGGCAGATGGAATATAATATAGGAATATGTTACGTTGTGTACTTTGGCAGAGGAGCTGAATATTCCTTCTGTTGACTCTGTCTACACTTCCTGCTGCCTTGGGAAAGCAGCCAGCATAATCAAAGACCCCTTCCATCCCGGTTATATTCTCTTTCACCTCTTCCATTGGGCAGAAGATGTAAAAGTTCGAAAACATGTACCAGCAGATTTAAGAACAGCTTCTTCCCCATGGTTGTCAGACTTATGAATGGACCTCTCAAATATTAGAGTTGATCTTTCTCTGCACCTTCTCTGTAGCTGTAACACTATATTCTGCATTCTGTTCTATTACCCTGATGTACTTGCGTGAGGTATGATTTGTTTGGTTAGCATGCAAAACAATACTTTTCACTGTATCTTGGTACGTGTGACAATAATAAATCAAATCAAATCAAATGGAGAAGGATTGCCAAAAGCTGTAGAACAAAGGGACTTAAAAGCCCTCATCCCTCAATCACAAAAAGCTAGCATCCAAGTTCAGGAGGTAATTGGAAAGGCAAATGGAATGTTGGCCTTTATTTCAAATGAATGGAGTATAAAAAAGTAGGGATATTTTGCTAAAACTATACAAGCACCAGTCAGACCACATGTGGAATATTGTGAACAGTTTTGCACCCATTATCTAAGGAATGATATACAGGCATTTGAAACAGTCCAGAGAAGGTTCACTATGCTGATACCAGATATAGAAAGACTGTCTTATGAGGAGAGGTTGAGTAGGTTGGGCCTATACTTATTGAAATTCAGAAGCATTGAAGCTTACACAATTCTTTGGGAACTTGTCAGGTTAGATATATGGCAGAATCTGGGACCAGAGGGCATAACCTCAGAATAAGGGGTCATAGATTTAACACAGATGATGAAGAGTTCCTTCTATCGGCAGAAGTGAATCTTGGAATTATTTATCACAGACAGCTGTTGAGGCTGAGTTGTTAAATATATTCAAGGCTGAGATAGACAGATCTTTAATCAGTAAAGGAATCAAGGGTTATGGGGAAATGGTGGGAAAATGCATTTGAGGATTATCAGACCAATGGGCTGAATGGTCTACTTCTGTTTCAATTTTATAGTCTCATGGTCTTTGTGTGATAGTAATTCAGTTCTGTCAAGTGGCATCCAATGTCCTCCATGTACTTTAAAAACATTCACTTTCAAATTCTGATATTTAAACCAAGACCATTGAAATGGCATTCAAGGTTTGGTTTTGAATCAAATCTTGTGAATGGGAAACAGGAGTTGTATACTAATTGTACAATATCAATAATATGCGAATATGTATGCTAAACAGCCTTGTGGTGCTTACTCAACTCTTTAAAAAAGTCTGATTATTAAGCAACCATGCAGTGGCTGTTAATGATGAAGATATAAAATATTAAAACCAAGTGGATATTTTAGAAAGTTGCACAGTATTACTTATTCCAAATTGACATGATGCATTTTATAAGTATCGAACTGGTTTTGAAAAGCCACGCAGTTAAGTATTCTGAATTTTTACCAAAATACTGAAACCACTTCACATCATTTTCAGATAGGCTTGATTAAAAAATTTTAAAATGCCACAAATAATAAAATATTGCACTCTTACAGCAACCAAAGACACTCCAGTGAAATATATTATCAGTGGCATAGTGTTATAATGATAATAAATTCCTTTGCTCCAGAGGTGTTGTGAGCATTGCCCACACCGAACTTAATACTGTGCTAATGCGATCTACCAGCAATTCTGTTCATTTAAAATGTTTCACCCAAATCTTTCTGTGTAGTGAAGAAATTACTCATCATTTTCATAATATTCCTTGTCTGAAAAATGCTATTGTGGATTTCATTGGGGGATTTGAAAGGCTGTTTATGGTTTCTAGATCTGTTGGGATGTGAATTCTCTTTCCACCCTTTTAGAAAAAAATGAACTCGTTATTAAAAACTCCCGAGTGCCACATTCAATTCAAACAGTGAAGATGATAACCTGTTTTAAAAAAAAAACTGGCAGATTTTCTGCAAGTGGACGTTGTAATAAAAATGCCCCCTACTTTGCTGGGATCATATTTGGAAGGCTGCTGCCATATGTTACATTCCTCTTTAGCTGGGATTATGCCATCATTATTGCTGATAAAAGCTGTTTACTGCCTTGGCAAAGCAGCCACGCTTGGGGCAGTTTGGGAGCTGGTGCTTCACTCTGCAGTGAACTTCATTTCTTGCCAGCTGTTGTGAGCTCTAGTTTTTTTATTTTCTGGGCTGAGGTTTTGTGTAATGTTGCTTCAGTAGAGAAAATAAATAATTTTCCAAAGTTATGTTCTTTCATCAGACATTCTCTGATAGTGGTAACTTTAATGTGAAGTTACCTGTCTTTCCATAATTTTAAGAGTTGCCCTTGAAAACTAGGTTTGCAACGTTGTAAAATTAAAACCAAAACTAGCAATTTAGAAAATAATTAAACTTAATTGCTTAGGAAAACAAACTATAGTGGAATATCCACAACTGTTTAACAGGGCCCTTTCCCCAAAATCAACCTGATTTTGTAACTGTTGTACAAAAAACAAGTCAAGCTACAAGTTTTCGTCTGCTTCTTTTTTGAAGATAGTGATTCTTGCTGACATTTCCTTCCACAAATTTCAGTGCATTTTACATACTCTTCAGATGTTATTTTTCTAACCTGACTTGTAACTGAAGAGTTTGGACTATTTGACTGTGGTAGGCTGCTTTCAGAACAATGCCTGAGGCATATCCTGTCTTTGTCCAATGTCCATCTGCACAAAGTTTCCAGCAGAATCAAATTATAGTTGTGAGACATTGGAGGGCATGTTAGATTTTTCTCCACTACAGTCCATGCATGATGAGGTTAGTTGTAGTGCCTCAGTCACTGGAGCTAATTCAGATCAGTTCAGACATGAAACCTGTCTATTGCGTAGTATTGTACTGTTCTTCGCTTTAATCCATCAATGAACCATTACAGAAGTGACCCAATCCAAATTGTTTTCAAAGTTGCATAAATATTTCCAGTGGGAATGGGGGGAGATAAATCAGTGGAAAGAATAATGGAGGTTTTCAGAAATGAAACTTTTGGCCTAGTGACATCAAGTTGTGTTAGTGTAGTGACTTATTTTCACTCATGTATCATGGGAAATCATTTTGATCAATACAACCTCTTTTCAAGGCAGTTGCAACAAAAACTACAGTCCTGTGTAGGATTTTCAGTAATGCTGCACACAATATACAACTCATTTCATTGAACATGAGTAGGTTTGAAGGACCAAATTATCTCCAGTTGTAAAAATTAGGAAGAATGTAAACTGTTATTAATCTTTATTTTTAACAAATTAATAGCCAGTGTTTAGGGAAAAAATACCCATTAATATCTTCAAATCAGAGGAGTGAAAATTACATCATTTGGGATTTTTTTTAACCACACGACTCGTTATTTAAGGTTTCTTTGGCAAAACTGTTACATGCAGGAATGTGGCTACCAGTTTTGTTAATAGTGAGACCTTATTTTCATTTATGTTTCGGAAGAGCTTAATTTTTCACAGGCAATCTCAGTCAAGCGAAGTTAGATTAGGTTGCCAGTACAGTAATAGTTGGCTTGGCAAAGATCGGTTTGGTCTTAATCAAAGGATAATCTTATGCCAACTTTTATTTAGTTAACCTTTGCATTTGATAATGCACAGAAATATATCCTGATATTTGAAATCAATCCATGATTTTCAATTTAACTGACTGCAGCATGGGAACAGGAGTAGATCATTCAGCCGTTAAGTTTGCTCCACCATTCAATTAGATAATGGTTGACCGTCTGCCTCAGTGCCACTTTCCCGCACCTATCTCCATTTATGTGTTCAACATGCTCAATGATTGAGCTTTCCAGTGCTTTGGAGTAGAGCATGCCAATGATCTGTCATGCGATGAGTGAAGAAATTGCACCTCCTCTCAATCTTAAATGGCCTACCCTTTATGCTGAGGTTATGTCCCTTGGTTTTAGACCCATCAGTTGGGGGAATTTTCTCATTTATCTCTACATTCATCCTGTCGCACTTGATAGAATGCTCTCTGTTTCCATCTAGTCATTCCTCATTTAGAAACCTCTGGGGAATACAGATCCCATCTGAACAGTTCTGAGTGTTTTACAGGATGCAAAGAGATTGTTTAGCCCATTGTGCTTGGGCTGGTCATCAAGCACCTACCTATTCTAGTCCCATTTTCCAATACTTGGCCCGTAACCTAGAATGCAATGCATCTTCAAGGAGCAAGTGATCTAGCACTTAACCCTGCAGTATGCTGCTGACCACAGCCTTGCAGTCATAAAAACAACCCTCAACAGTCACCCTCTGTTCCTGCCACTGAGCCAATTTTGGATCCAATTTGCCAAATTGCGCTGGATTCCATGGCTTCTTAGCTTTTTGCCCAGTCTCCCATGTGAGACGTTGTCAAAAGCCTTATTGAAGACTCCATCCACTACATTATCCTCATCCACACATCTAATCACTTCCTCAAAAAAGACACCAAACTGTCAGACATGATTTCCCCCTGACAAAGCCTTGCTGACTACCCTTGATTAAACCTTGCCTCTCCAAGTGAAGATTAAATATATGCCTCAGAATGATTTGCAGTTGATGTTACACTCACTGGTCTCTATTTCCCTGTTTATCCCTATCACGCTTTTTGAATAATGGTTGTCCTCCTGTCCTCTTTCACCTTTCCACAATGTGTCCTCATAAAATAATTCTTCCATGCCGAGATGAATCCTGATGAACTTTGTGGCACTCCCTCTATGTCTAGTACATCCCTCTTTAGATGAGGAGGTGATGGCCGAGTGGTATTATCGCTAGACTGTTAATCCAGAGACCCAGATAACATTCTGGGGATCCAGGTTTGAATTCTGCCATGGCAGATGGTGAAATTTGAATTCAACACAATATTTGCAATTAAGAATCTAATGATGACCATGAATGCATTGTCGATTGCTGGAAAACCCATCTGGTTCACTAATGTCCATTAGGGAAGGAAACTGCTATCCTTACCTGGTCAGGCCTACATGTGACTCCAGACTTACAGCAATGTGGTCGACTTTGAACTGCCCTCTGGGCAATTAGCAATGAGCAATAAATGCTGCTCAGCCAGGACACCCTCATCCCCGTAACGAATGAAGAAAAGATAAGGAGACAAAAACTGCCTTAAATACTCCAGGTGAGGCCTTAACAAAACTGTATATAATTGCACCAAGATATCTTTATCCCTATACACAAATCCTTTGCAGTGAAGGCCACAATGCAATTTGCCTTCCTAATCACTTGCTGTGCCTGCATGATAACTTTTAGTGACTCATGAACAAGGATACCCAGGTCCCTTTGCACACTTGCATTTCCTAACCCTTCACCATTTAAGAACTGTTGTGTCTTCCTGTTTTTATGTCTCTCAAAAAGAATAACTTCACGCTTATTCACATATATTCCACCTGCCATATTTTAGCCTATTCACTGACTCTATCCAAGTACTTTTGAAGCCTCTTTGCATCATCCTCGCAACTTGCATTCCCACTAAATTAATGTCATTAATAAATTTGGAAATATTACAGTTGGTGTCCACATCTAAATCATTTATGTAGATTGGTGAACAGCTGTATTCTTCTAATTTTCCTGACAACTGATGTCAAACTAACAGATCTGCAATTCTCCATTCTCCCTTCTTCCTCCTTTCTTAAATAGTGGAGATCTACATATGCCAGATGCTAGAATATTGAAGGGTCAAAGACATGAAACGTGCTTGAAAACTCCAGCTACATTTCATTTGTAAATATTTATTTGTATTACATGCAAAGTGAACATGCTTGGGTGTCAAATGCTCATCAGACAGGGATTGCACCATGCCATTGGTGCTTCGAAAATTAGCATTGTCATCTTAGTAATGCAGAAATTAGTGGCAATGGTTTAAATGGAGGAAAGTGCTGGCCAAAAGAGTCCCATCACATGTGGAGTTTCCAAGTTTGCTGTGCGGCAAGGGGAACATTGCTGCATCATATCTCATGTAGGTATGATGGTAGACTCTGCTGAATGCAAATTGAGTGGTTGATGTGGGTGTGGGATGAAAAGGGGGTCAGAGTGTAGTAGGCTGTCCCTTTTTGCTGTAATGTGTTAGTCACTCAGCTGGTGTGGCACCTTCACCAAGTTGGTTCACATTCTGTGACCAGGGCTATGATGGAGCAGATGGCTGGGTTGCTGAAGATGCATCTTGGAGTGGTTTTGGGTGTGGGAGTCCTCCACTGTAATTCATACGGAGAGTGTGCAGCACACCATTCTGGCATGCTGTGCTCTGCAGAATTTGAGCAAGCAGTGAGGCGATGAGATTGTTGCTGAGGAACTGGTGGACTGTGAGCAGTCATCTGAGGAATAGGATGAGAACATTGAGGGGGAGGAAGCTGTCTTTGTGGATGACTGAGCTCAGCTGGATCAGGCACTATAATGCAGACAGGATCTGATGGACACCTGGATCTGGTAGATTTGAACTGGGGGCAGAAGACCATCATGGAATGTAAAATAGTTATAGTTCATGATGCCAGCATTTGGTTTGCAATATAGGGGTGAACTGCAGCTCTACTTCTTTTGTTTGTATTGTTTTGCTGGCTGTAAATAAAAGCTCATTGTTTAGACATGTCCAATTGCTTGCCTGCATGTGATGTTCTCCTACTCGACAATGACAAGATGTATGTTTGTGTATCAGGCAATGGGGACAGGCAGTGGGGACAGAGCAGCAGTGACTTAGAGAGGGTGTTTAGATAGAATCTATGTATGGACAGGTTGCAGAATGACTAGGTGAGAGAATGAGGTTGTATGTGCAAAGGAGTGTCAGCCATATTAGCTGTGTGCAGTGAACAGTGTGTCTTTGCAGCTACTGTGCCATTACGCTGCTGGTGAGGGGTAATATTGGATTGCCGATGCTTGTCAGTGGCCTTTCAAAGATTGTGCTAGAACTGGATCTGAGGTATATCTTGAGGCAGGGTAGGCACATTCACTAAGAAAGCTTGATGTGCCTCCTACCTCTTCAACTCTTCTTTATGAATTTTATGAATTGTTTTGATGAACTGTTTTATTGTCACATGTATTTTACAGTGAGAACAGTAAAAAAACACTGAAAGGCTTTGCCATGATCCAACACCATTTTGAATAATTTAAGAATAAGGAAAAAATGATAGAGCTAAAGGAGAGTCCATCAGTCGTGAGCCAGCTCATCATCATCAATGAAGCCTATGCCACTATCTCTCCTCCTCTACCTCACTGCTGCCTACACTGGACCCAACCAATGTTCAAGTTGCAAACCTCAGGAGGCATCTTTTGCTGCTGGGCCAAATCTCCTCTGCCACTGCCTCGCCGCTGGCTGCACTGGACCCATGTCTCTTGTTGCAGGGGGCCCACCTTGATGTCAACATAATGCCCTTCCGTCACCACCAGTGCGGGACCTTATCAACGATGAACTCTCTGATTCTTAGGCACCATCTTTTGCTGCTGGTCCTACTCACTTCTGCCACTGTAACAGCCACTATATCTGATATCAGGTCCCATGCTTGCCCTGGAAAGCAAGTAAGGGCACACTGTCCTCCCTGCTGCGTCCACTCTTCTCCATGCTGGGCCCACTCAAGGTCCACATTGGGCCAGCTCGAGGTCCACGCTGAGCCCGCCTGAGGACCGCACTGGGTTGTTGCCGCCGCCAATGCCATCCAGCTCAGGTAACTAACGGAAAACAGAGAAAATAAAACCCAGGAAAAGAGAAAAAAAATGTGGTTGGAGTGGACGAGCTTCAGTTCAGGAGCCCTACTCTGCTGCCGTCTTGGACCAGGTTATTCCCAACATTCCTGGCTTGCTCCATCAACAGTGACCCCTGCAACCTCTGTCCATGTAGGTTGGCAACAACAGAGGAATAGCATCCCCACATTGTCAACGCATTTGTTGCACCAACTTCTATTACAGTTCATTACTTCAGTACTGCAATTTGCAGTTAATTCTCAATGCAGTGCTGCTGCCAGGCATTTTGGAAGCAGGGACAGGCACCCATCTCATGGACTGGAACAGAGTGCTTAGCTTGCATTCTTCACGCTTACCAATTTTGCACCTACTTGTATGCTCTCAGTATTTCTGTCTTGCCTTTTGGCGTATTCCCTTTTCATTCAGAACTGAAGCTCGCACTTGTTCTGTGTTGCCTTGCCTTTTTGCATATGCAGAAAATTAGGCATCTTGTCATATTATCAGCAATGTACAGTTGAGAGAAAGTGGACATGTTGCAGTTTGGCACCAAGCTACATCAGTATCCTATCTACAACCTTGTGGCAGTGATGTCCATGGTAAGTCACTTCATGTGCTTCAATCAGATAGTCATATCTGAAGGTCAAAGGGGTGAGGAGCAATCTTTAGCGTAGTCTAGGAGCACTAAGATCAGTCAGGGAACTGGTCTGTCCTCAGTCAGCAAAGGTGCTGAGGTGTGCTAAGTGAGTGAGTGGGAAGGATTTGAGGAGAAAAGGGTTAGTTGTTTGGGTGGTTGGCATGGGAGTGAAGTATTGAGGAAAGATGCTGCATACGCATTAAGAATGGAAGCTTTGATAGGAGGTGGGTGTATTGGCATAATTAGAGTGAGTGTGAGGTAGCAAAGAGAAGATGGTAGCAGTTATTCTTGCAGAGCATAGAAGGTCATTAATCTTCTCCAGACCATATACACTACATTAACCCAGGTGGCTGCTACAGTCCAGGCTATCAGTGATTGAAATGGTGTGCAGCTGGGTTTAAAATATGGCACCTATGGCATAAACACCATAAAGTCATGGCATCAGTGAGCACCTCTGCCACATGTGAGTGCAACATTTGCAAGAGTGCACCATGAGGCAGGGTGCATACTTAATGAGGTGAACCATAATGAACTGTTGGGGAAAATTATCAGGGTTTGTGGAAGAAAACACTCCACAAAGTACCCCATGATTGACACATCCAAAAAAATGGATCATCAGGAAAGGGTGACCGGGCTGGGGAAAAGAGAAGGTGGAAAGGTGACCTGATAGAGGTATTTCATGAACAAGTTTGATAGAGAAGGCATAGAGAATGTTTCCACTTAAGGGTGAGTCCAAAGCTAGAAGTCATTAATAAGTCTAATATGGAATCTAGGAAAAACTGCATAACTCAAGGATTGGTAAGGACATAGTACACTACCATAAAGGTTGGTTGAAGCATATAATATAGATGCATTTAAGAGGAAGCTAGATAAGCATTAGGAAGGGAAAATTAGAATATTCTGTTGTTACAATTTAGATTGAAATGTGAGGGAGGAGACTCAAGTGGAGCACAAAGCTAGCATAAACAAGTTGGGCTGAGTGGTCTTTGCCTGTGATGTAAGCTCGAGCTAACTCTGTTTGTTGCAAGTATTTTGCCCCCATATGCAAAATGCTCCTGATGAATGAATCTCCGATTTCTGCAACTTGCACCTGTTTGCCAATGAGGCATCTCTTGATGTTGGCTGGCAGAAACTGACTGGTGGCATACAAATAAGGTTTCAGAGGTAAAATAATCTGGCCCTCAAACTAATCTGCAAATGTGTTTTCTACTTCCATTGTCTAAAGCCCAGTGGACATTAAAATTGACCTATGTAGGCATAAGCAATCATGATGTGTTATTACTGATTGGATAGAATCTACTTGTACTTCAAAATGACTACCCAATCACAAAACAAACCAATCACCATTTCTCAGATCAATAAGTTGAAACAGCTAAGAAACTAACTGATAAAGTTACTAATTGGTCCAGCATCTGTCTTGATTTCTAGCTGAAAAGGATCTTCTAGCACAATGGTACTGTTTTTACTTCTGAGCTAAAGAGTTTACTTGAAGTCTGACATGTTTCAACAGGTTGATTTTAAAAAAGTGTGTATAAAGGTAACGTAAATACTATAGCTTGCAGAAAAATGGATGGTTCATGCCAATATATTTAAATTTTATTTTATAATTATCCATTATATGTTGCACATTTCTTCACTGTTCGCATATGTTTTTATGATTTTACAATAGCATGAATGCAATTCCTCCAAATTATGTGGAAATGCAGTTTAGTTGATATTAGTTATTTTAATAGCTTTCTTATATTGAGAATTCTTGCAAAGACCTAATGTGATAGTTCTTTGGCTCATACATGCTTCAGTGTCAATCAAACACAACTTTCCTCCATAGATGATTATTTGTTTGACTTCAGTTCCTCATGTTAGAACAACAAGTAACAACCTCAAAGAATTTCAAGGTACTTTTTGAGTGGCAAATATTTAAACGCTATAGAATAAAATGGTATTATGGAAAGTCTAAATTGAGACAAGCTGTAAAACATACGGGTAAATAAGAGGTAAGACTAATGTCTTTGCTAGATCTCTCCTCAACACAATCCCAGAGCAGATTGGAAAATAACTTAATTCTACATGTTGAAAGAAGAATGTGCTTTTGGAGACTGGACAGTAACTGCGTGTGTAACACAACTGCATTTGAGGCTATTCTATATAATTTATTATGGAGCTGAATTTTTGAAGAGGATAATCTCTCTAGCACATATAACTAATGAAAAGATTCTAGACATTGTAATCTTCGTACTGATCTGCCACATAGTGGCCTGTTGAATAATCTGGATATTGGCATGAGAAGCAAATGAAGGCATCATCAAAAAGCACGGAAGTTAATATGTGATTCTGTATTGAAGCAGACCCCAAAATTACTTTGAGAATTCCTTGGGGATGGGTTTATAAAATTTGTATTTATAAACATATATTTTTGTATTCTTGCAGTTTGACTTTTATAATGTTACATATAAACTGCACAATTCTTATTTAAGAGCTCTTTAGACCTGCTAGGCAAACCTCTACAGCATTATGTGTTAAAAGTCAAGACCATGTGTGGTATTAAGAATGATCAGCATTGATGGGCAAAGGATAATTGGAGGAAGATGGGAGATGGAGACAGATGGAATGGGAAGAGGGTGCAGGAGAAACAAACGAGGAAAGGATAGGGAGGAGAGCAAGGTAACAACAGGAGGATGTGGCAAACAGGGAAGCAGATTGTGAGCAAAAGTAGTGGAACGACATCAGCTGGGGGTGAAGTCCACAAACTGGGAGGGGTAACTACACTTCCATCTAGTGGAAATGGTATTTCAAACCAGTGGAAGGAAGGGAAGAAAGGGAATTGATTTCCATTTTCTCAATGCTTGAACTTTCTCTGTCTCAGCTGAAAGATGGTGGCAGAATGGGCTGAGCTACCGTGCCCTACTTTCTCTCAATGTGTTCTTTTTCGCTTTCTCAGCAGTACCTGAAAACATGTCTCACTATATGGCAGTAGGGTTCCTACACTTTTAGGAGATAGAAAAATGCTTTACAGGAGATGAAAATGGGCTTTTGCAATAATCTGTCTTAAGGCAAGCCCTAAAGCATCTCTCGGTGACAGATGGAATAGATTTGGTTAATATTGAGCAAAGCCCAGAATCTTCTCTGTATGAGGTAGGACACAAAATCTCTAACATAATGATTGTGAACTCTTAGTAAGTTGAGGGCCATGACTTTTCACTTTTGAAAATGCCAGACGTGGCTGATCCTTTAGGAGTCTTAACTTGCTGAATATTGAAGGGAATTAAGACAGCTTTGAAGAAAAAATATTCATGGCATTACTCTGCATTTCAGTAATACAGCCTGGGCTTTATGCCATATCCTGTTTCAAGAGTTGGTAAATTGGAGGTTAGGGTTTGGAAGATCATATAGTTTAGAAGTGGTTTTTGGACATTTTACTCATGGCCTCTCAAATGCTATTCTGTAATATGTTTCTGGAGGACTAGAAATGCGAGGGGCTTTCATCAGTCTGTTTTTGATTTCTCATTTTGGATCTAGGAACTGATATCTCATTTCTATCCAAGCAGTGGGAAAGAAATGGGACAGTTCCAAATAACAGTTTTACAATTAGACTCCGCGGGTAGCTAAAATTGAAGTTGAGGTTAGTCTGCAAGGGGGAATAAAATGTACATATAGCAAAATTAGACACTGCCGATTTGTAAAAGATTTTATTGAAATTTAAAAGCTTGTACTGTACTATTTTCAGTTCACTACTAGAGCATTTTGGAACATTGGAATTATGAGCATTTCCTGCTTTATGAAATGCCAAAGTAACCAGGACATAGAACTGCAATGTCACAGGTTGTCACATTAATAAGAAATTCCCCATCTCACTCCCCCCCAGCCTCCCAAAAAGAACTGCCCGTTGGAGTCACCAAGCTGACACAGTTAACACAGGGAAATCTACGAGCACATTTGAAGTATGACTTTTAAAATGGTTGTGGTGTCTGAATACCGTTAAAAAATTAAGTTAATTAATCTCAGCCGTTTGTGAGTATTTGAATGTTTCAAATGTCCGAATATTTTTGAAATCTAAAGTTTTTTTTATTTTACAATGGAAGGTTTTCTATTTTAATGTATTGTTATCTGACATTTCTTTCGTGGCTGTGCTGATTTAATCTAAAAGTGTGGGATACATCAAAATTGATTACATTTTCAAATTAAAAAACAAGTTAGTCTAACTTCAGAGATAATAGGTACTGCAGATGCTGGAGAATCCGAGATAACAAGGTGTGGAGCTGGATGAACACAGCAGGCCAAGCAGC
>JAHRHZ010000035.1:23383089-23454064 GCA_024137785.1 Ginglymostoma cirratum
GGATGAACACAGCAGGCCAAGCAGCCAAGCTTTCCTGCTCCTATGATGCTGCTTGGCCTGCTGTGTTCATCCAGCTCCACACCTTTTAGTCGAACTTCAAATTACTATTGCATGATTTATAATGTTTTGTATAATATATGCACACAGATTATATTTTAGGCATTTTTTCTTTATTTTGTGAAAATCATGTAAACTGCATTTCTTTTTCGGGTTATTTTTGCTAAGAGGCTGCAGGGTGATTTGGACAGGCTGGCTGATTGGGCAAATACTTGGCAAATGCAATATAGTCTGAATGAAAAATGAGGCCATTCACTTTGATGGCAAAAACACGAAGGCAGATTATTATATGAATGGTGGCAATTAGGAAAAGTTGAGGTGCAAAGAGACCTGGGTATCATGGTGGAACAGTCGGTGAAGGTTGGCTCGCAGGTGCAGCAGGCAATGAGGAAAGCTAATGGCATGCTGGCTGTCATAGCAAGAGAGTTTGAGTATAGGAGGAGGGAAGTCTTGTTGCAGTTAGACAGGGCCTTGATGAGGCTACACCTTGAGTTTGGAGTTTTGGCCTCCTAGTCTGAGAAAGGACACCCTTGTTATTGAGAGAGTTCAGCGAAGGTTCACCAGACTGATTGCTGGGATAGCAGAACCGACATTGACTGGGCTTGTATTCACTGGAATTTAGAAGAATAAGAGGGTATCTCATAGAAACATATAAAATACTTATGGGACTGAACAGGCTAGATGTGGGAAGAATGTTCCTGATGTTGGGGAACTCCAGAACTAGGGGTCACAGCCTAAGAATAAGGGGTAAGCCATTAGGTGAGGAAGAATTTTTTCACTCAGTGTTGTGAACCTGTGGAATTTTGTACCACAGAAAACTGTTGGGGCCAGTTTGTTAGATACATTCAGGAGGGAGCTGACATGACCTTTGCGGCTGAAGGGATCAAGGGGTATGGAGAGAAAGTGGGAGTGGGATACTGAATTTGCATGATCAGCCATGATCATATTGAATGCTGGTGCAGGGTAGAAGGGTCAAATGGCCTACTCCACCTATTTTCTACCTTCCTATGAAACTGTCACTGCAATGGAATTATGAATTTTTGCATCTTGGTGATGTATAATAGCTTCTCTCTTCTCCTTTGACCTTTTGACAGTTGCCCAAAGAACCATCCTCGGCCTCTTTCTCTTCCTTTATCTATGTCTTGTCCCATGATGAGGTCAGCTTTCACACATATACCGACAGTACCTAGCTGTACTTTCAATTCATTCATGCATTCACAACTGTCAGACCATTTTTGCCAGTCAGTATTAGATGAGCCATACATTTAAGTAAATGGTAGGAAAATAATAGTTATCGTATATAGGCTCTTGAAAAACTCTGATCCTGACTATCTGAAACTGAACTCAATACTCCATGTGTAGGGTAGGCAATGGCCTAGTGGTATTATTGCTGAACTGTTAGTCCAGACACCCAGATAACATTCTGGGGACCTGGGTTCAAATCCTGCCTTGGCAGATGGTGGAATTTGAATTCAATAAAATATCTGGAATTAAGAATCTAATGATGACCATTAATCCATTGTCGATTGTCGGAAAAACATGTCTGGTTCACTGATGTCCTTTAGGGAATGAAACTGCTATCGTCACCTGGTCTGGCCTACGTGTGACTCCAAACCCACAGCAATATGGTTGACTCTGAACTGCCTTCTGGGCAATTAGGAATGGGCAATAAATGCTGCCTGGTTGGAAACGCCCTCATCCCATTAAGAATAAAAGATACTTTCTCCAATACAAAGATTGTCACTTCTCCCTTCATAACATTGCTATCTCACCCTCTGCTTCAGCCTATTCACTGAAGTCATTGTCTTTGTCACTTCAGATGTGATTACTCCAGTCCTCTCCTCCCATCTTGATCTGAGTGGGCCCAGCACAGACTTGAGTGGGCCCAGTCCAGACCTTGTGGCAGTGAGGGAGCCTCTAATTACTTTCCTGGGGCAAGCTCGGGTCCTGGAATTGGAATCTGTGGCTGCTGTGTTGGCGAAGGTGACATCAGTGAGGGAGGCCCAGCGGTGAAAGATGGCACATGAGGATCAGCGACTTCATTGTTGATTGGGTCTGATGCTGGCGGCGGTGAAGTAGTTGCGGAAAGATGTCACAATGACATTGAGGCAGGCCCAGTGGTGAGAGATGCGACTCTGACATTGTTAGGTCCGGCACAGGTGGCAGTGAGGCAGTGGTGGAGGAGAATTGGCCTAGTGGCAAAAGATGGCGCCTGAAGAGTGGCGACTTCAGTGGTGGTTGGGTAGACGGCAGTGAGGCAGTGGAGGAGAGATGATGGTGCAGGTGTTGATGATGAGCTGGCTCAGGATTGATGGACTCTCTTTAAGCTATGTCTTTTTTTCTTATTTTTGAAACTCATCAAAATGATGCCAATTGTAGTGACAGTGGAAAATCTTTTCACTGTATTTTTCTGTTTTTCTCACTGTAAAATAGACATGACAATAAAATCATTCATTCATTAAAATATTAACTCATTGTTATGCCCACATTGTTTGAATATTTCATTGAAGCGAGCAGGAAGGACTAGTACGGGAGATGTGTATAGCAGCCAGTTCTGAACAAAAGAGACCAATGAACTTCATTATTGACTGACTTTGTGTAAATGATTCTAAAGGTATCTGCTACAAAAAAGCACCATGGTTTTTGATGAGGGAACATCAAAATCTACTTCATGAGCCGTGTCTGACGTCCCAGTCACATGCCTGAAACTGCTGGTTTGTTTGAACACCTTGAACAATAGACAAAGTGGCATAGCTAGTCTGCTTGTAACACCTGAACAGTTGGCAGCTCTGTGTTCAGCTCAGCACCTGCCTTTGATCTCAAAAGCTCTCAAAGATCTGATTCCTGAAAAGAACCTGCATCTCATTTGTGAATAAACTAATTCCTGGTTTACAACTACTACACCTTCGTCAACAATTCGATTGTACCTGAACTTTTACAAAAACCACTTCTATGCACAGCCAACTGAACAAACTTCAACTAGACACTGACTTACTGAACTGTTTAATTCACGTGAACTAATTCTAATATTTTTGATTTTAAATTATTTGCAACTTCCCTCCTTTCTCCTTCCTTATGTGCATGTGTGTATACTCAAATTTTTAATCTGTCACATTCTAAATAGCTCCCACTGTATTCACACAGAACTGAGTCTGCTCAAACTGTTACCCTATCAGCTGACTGAGAACACCTTTTTGCATTAATTTTGGCTTGACTCAAATTACATTTTGTTGTATAAGAATAATACTATATGCTAACCTTCTGTGCCACTAAGTCTGAAAATTGCATGTTCTTGTGGCCGAATGTGTGGATGATACTCCTATAATTTCATGTTACATTACATATTTATAGTCTGTTGCAGTTGTGACATCAATTGTCTATGTGCTGTAACAATCTGTACTTGAGTAGCTGTTTTATTGTGACATAGATATTATTTTATTGCCACCTGCCTGATGAGAATGGTGGTGGTACAGTTTGCAAAATAGCCGTTAGTTTCTCAGCAGCAGGCTGTGAGGAGGATCGGTTGTCCATTCCATAGAGGTGGGATTTTAATTTGCAAAATTGAAGCCTATTAAGGTTTCTATACAGGGCTGCCATCTGGCTGCCAGCTTCACGGAGTTCACCTCACTGTGAAAGCTTGGATTTGGGGCTGCAGAGAATCAAGCTTAATTGGGCTTGCAATCCACCATTTGGCTAAATGATGAGGACCTGGAACTCTTGGTAAAATACAACCTATAAAGTCAGTCACCGTTGCGACTTAAGTCTATGTTAATAAAATAAGATGCATTGAACTGCAAATAGAACTAGAACTAGAACCAAAAGCAGATTTATGATTGCACTGTCTGTTTTGTGCAAATACATTTCAAATTTTCTGGTTCAAAAAGAAATTGGTAACTATGCTTTTGGTGCTAAATTAGGACTGTGACAAACAAATATATCTACATGAAGAACTTGTGTAGATTATGAAGTACATTTCACATAGTTCTGTGTTGACCAACTAGAATGTAATATGTGGCCTTTTTTTTTCCAAAATCAGTTACAAAAAAGTTTGTTACATTAATTTGACCTCATAAGTACGTTAAAAAAATTGGTAACTTCAAAAACATTTCTTGAATTCTGCAAATAAACTAAGTTTTCCTTTATGCATTTCCTTTTTAAAAATTCTTTCATAGGATGTTTTCATCACTGGATTGGACAGGATTTATTGCCTGTCGTTAATTGCCATTGTGTGCGGGTGGTGGTGAGTCACCTTCTCGAACTACTGCAGTTTGATTCCAGCTAATGTTACTACTGGATAAGACAGACTCCAGAATGGAATCTGGCTTGATGGATTTTTTTTTTCAGTCATTTATGGAAAATTAGGCATGCAAGACTACAAATTTTCTTAAAAATAAAACAGGTGTTTATTACACACAAAAAAGATATTAAACATAGTCTGAAAGATCTTTAAGCACACGGCAAAACAAAGTCTCATGTGTTCCCAAAACCATCACTTTAGTGTTTCAAATACAGATAAATTAAGCTTATATTATCAAATCGATTTTACTGCTTCTTCCCAGTTCTGTTCTGTGAACTCTGAAGTCTTATTACATGAACACTCATGAAACTGAATATTAAGAATTTCTCAATCTTTTAACGATCTGCAGATTTCTAACCAAACACTAAATTACAAGTTTCACAAGCTAAACTTTTAAATTGAGGTAATAGTGCTCTCTCCCTGAACTGCCCAACACAATTTTCTAGAAGAAAAGCTGGATTTGCATCTGACTACAATCAGGTCTCTTCCAAAACTGTCCCAAAAGCTTTCAGTTTCTGGGTTTTCTAATCTATAATAAATGCTTGATTATGCTGAACCGAAAGGAGATTAATGCCTTTCAATATTTATTTCCTGCCAGAAACCCCACAGTATAAACAATTTTCCATTAACACTGCAGGGGGCTTGCAGTCACATGTTGTCTGACATATATTGGATTAGAGATATTGATTAGAGATTTTCTGAAGAAGGGTCCCGACCCGAAACGTCAACTTTCCTACTCCTCTGATGCTTCTTAGCCTGCTGAGTTCCTCCAGCTCCACACTGTGTTATCTGTATACTGGATTAGGTCAGTTTTCGAGAAGGATTAATTTTTTTAAAATCTGTCACAGAATCAACCAAGACACATATGATGCTAGAGATAATAGGAACTGCAGATGCTGGACAATCTGAGATAACAAGGTGTAGAGCCGGATGAATACAGCAGGCCATGCAGCAAAGGGCCTAGGCCCGAAACGTCAGCTTTCCTGCTCCTAAGATGCTGAATGGCCTGCTGTGTTCATCCAGCTCTACACCTTGTTATCTTGCATATGACGCTAGTTTGAAATCCAAGTTCTGAACAAAATATAAATGTATGTCTTTCATCACAAGTCCATGATAATGTAGGTACCCCTTGGTGCTGTAAGGGAGGGAATTCCAGAATTTTAATCCAGAGACAGTGAAGGAACAGCAAAATAGTTCTAAACTGCTGATGATTGTGCATTATGCAATTGATTGTATGACTGAATGTGATATATTCCAAGACACTCTCCCTGAGTAACAAGCATGGGGCTGGATGAACACAGCAGGTCAAGCAGCATCATAGGAGCAGGAAAACTTGATGTTTCGGGCCTAAACCCTTCATCAGAAATCTCCCTGAGTAGTTTGTTTGTTCACTATGCCAATTGGAAGGCTATTAAAATGTACTGCTTAATGAAAGCAAAAATGCAGAAATGTTCCAAATCGCCAAAATGAAATTTGGTGATATTATTGGTTGATATCGTAATTGATCAATGGGTTTGAAACTGGACCTCATTGTTTATGTAGTGATTTCAGGCAGTTAAGGGACTGTTTGCTGTAACTAAGGACAATGGAGCTTAAAAAAGGGCAACTTTTAGTGCTATATATTGGGTCATATATAGTACCCATTCATATTATCTGTTGATTCTATTTTTATTTGGTAGTGCTACTAAATACTCATATTTGTAATTAAATTATGGGCTTAATCTTCCCAGCCCTGAGCACTAGTGAGCCAGTTGGGGAAAATATGGTGAGATCGGCAGAAATGGGATTCTCACCATCAAGAAAAAGGACAGATTCTCCAACTAAGTTTTGAATGGCGAGACAAAAGTCTCGCTGGTGAGCAGTGAGATGCTTTTTTGCATCTATTTGCATGCATTTTCATTGTGACTTAATCTCACCTCACTGATTTGTAGTTTCGTTCTCTCACCTACTGGCCAAAAAATTAGATGGCAGCAACTTCTAAGATGACAGCCATGAGTGGGTACCTGATGACTCCAGCTTTCAGCCTCCATATTCATCATCGACTCAGGGCAACCTCCATGGTCCTTCAGAGGTTGGCATCAGACATTTACCAGCCTCACAGCACCCTCATGATATATCTCCAACCCACTCACAATACAACTCTGTGCCTCAGTGTTGCAATTTGGAGCTCGCCTGCACTTTCACTGTAACGTGGTTGCCAGGATGTGGTTCCTCATTTCCTCTTTTAGCACTCACTCACTTTGGATCTACTTTGATGCTCAGAGCATCTCTGCTTTACTATGTGTTTTTGCGCTTTACACCCACAGCTATGTTCTCAGCCCCTGCTGTTCTCCCTGTATACTCACAACTGTAGCTAAATTCCGTATGAACAACATCTACAAATTTGCTGAGAACACCACTGTGGTAGGATGATATCAAACAACAATGAGTCAGAAAACAGGAAGGAGATAGAGTACTTGGTGTGGTAGATAGAGCACTTGTGGATTGGAAGGCAGGACGTTAGAATTTGTTTGTAAAATGATAGGGAGGAAGAGTGTGTGGTCCCTCTAAAAGATGATGTGCTTGGAGATTTAAAAAAAAAATGTGCAGATACACAGAGATCTTCTGAGAATTGAAACATCTGTATCAAAAGGCTGTGTAGTTAGCAACCCAGGCAGTAGTCTTGTTTTGTTATTAAGGCAACTGGTTTGAATATCAGCCAATTAATTTTAAACCAGGCACTTAGAGACTGAAAACCAAATAAATTTAAATTTGATGGTTTTGACAGCTTAGGACTAATCCTATTTTAAGAAATTGCTGGGCCATTTAGGGTGGCACGGTGGCACAGTGGTTAGCACTGCTGCCTCACAGCGCCAGACACCCGGGATCAATTCCAGCCTTGGGCGACTATCTGTGTGGAGTTTGCACGTTCTCCCCGTGTCTGTGTCGGTTTCCTCCGGGTGCTCCGGTTTCCCCCACAGTCCAAAGATGTGCAGGTTAGGTTGATTGGCCATGCTAAATTGCCCGTAGTGTTCAGGGACGTGTAGATTAGGTGGGTTGTAGGGGGATGTGTCTGGGTGGGATGCTCTGAGGTTCGGTGTGGACTTGTTGGGCCGAAGGGCCTGTTTGCACACTGTAGGGATTCTATGGATTCTATCAAGGGTATAAAAGAAGAAAATATCTGAAAATCGGTGTGAGAACAACTGCCATCGAATAGAATTAACAACCCACCAGCTCTGAAGAGAAAATCACTGGCTCTCACAGAATTCTCTAAGTTCTCAGAATAACCATCATCTAGCTAAAGGTATATCGGCACTCTTGTTTAATATTCCTGAGACAAGAATTTGACTGAGAGAGGCGTTCCTGAATGAGGATCAGCGAAGAGGGCATTGTGCATTCTGGAAAATGTGTACTGGCTGTAATTTCAAGAGACTAAGTTTTAAGCTTTTTTAAATTAATTTGGTTTGTATAAGTGAGACTTGTATTTATCGGAACAGCGTACCATTAGAATTTTGTTTTATTCAGAAGTAGTTAGTAGTTAAGGGGGGAATTGTTTGGTTTGTTAGTAATTCTGTTAATTTGGTCACTTAGAGTTAGATAAATAAATTGTTACTTGTTGATTTATAGAGTGATTGTCAGGAGTTCATTTCATTTAACCTTCCGTTTATAATGGATTGGGGTTGAGAGGCAGTTTATGCCATTTCTGACACTTCCTTTAACAGATCATGAGTTGAGGCAAGCTTCTCTGGGTATTTCAGTTTTAGTTATCGGCCGGGGGGGGGTGGCGGGTGTCGATCATCTGCTACATAAGTGTCATGGTACAATGATAACGACCCCTCTCTCAATGTCGACAAAACAAAAGAATTGATCATTGATTTCCTAGTGACTCTATGACTTCAGGAAAAAAGGAGGACGACAATCCCCTGTCTACATCAACACAGCTGAGGTGGAGATGGTTGAGTGTCAAATTCCTAAGTAATGCCAACCAACAATCTGTCCTGGACCTCCCATGTAGATGTGATGTTCAAGAAGGCACAACAACTCTTCTTCATCAGGCGACTTAGGAAATTTGGCATGTCCATAAGGACCCTCACCAACTTTTAGAGATGCACCATAGAAAACATTCTATCTGGGTGCATAACAGCCGAGTACGGCAATTGCTCTGCCCAGGACCGTAAGAAACTACAGAAAGTTTTGTGTACAGCCTAGACCATCACGGAAGCCAATCTCCCATCCATGAACTCCATTTACACTCCTTGCTGCGGAAAGGCTGCTAACATCACCAAAGACCCCTCCAACTTGGTAATGCTGTCTTCCAACCCCTTCCATCAGGCGGAAGACACAGAAGCTTGAACATACGCACCAACAGGTTTAAGAACCGGTTCTTCCCTGCTGTTATTAGACTGTTGAATGTACCTCTCTAACTTCAAATAGTGTTGCTGTTGTTAATGTTGATCTTGCTTTGTGCACCTCTTGTGCAGCTGTAACCTTGTGTGCCTTGCTCTGTTTAAGCACCCTTTGATTTGTATGTCCTTGTTTCCTCTGATCTGCCTGCACTGCTCGCAAAACAAAGCTTTTCACTGTACTTAAGTACATGTGACTACAGTAAATCAAACAAAATCAAAACAAATCTGAAGTTAAATCACAGGACTCCTGTCTTGCCTAGCCTTTTAGTCCAGACACAAAGCCAGGCTGCCTGCCAAGTTTGTCAGCAATGATCGTTCAAACGAGTGGACATGTTGCTGTACTGCACTGTGCTGTGGCAATATTTCACCCACAACATGTGCCAGCAGCGCATACACATTATACACACTGCATTCTTTTTTCTTATTCACTCATTAGACTTGGACGTCACTGACTAGCTGGCATGTATTGCCCATCTGTAATTGCTCTCGAGAAGGTGGCGATGTGCTGCTTTCTTGATCCACTGCACATTGACCCCCAATGCTGTTAGGGAGGGAATTCCAGGATTTTGACCCAGCAACAATGAAGGAATGGCAATATATACCCAAATCAGAATGGTGAGTGGCAGGTGATGGTGTTCCCATGTATCTTCTGCCTTTGTTCTTCTAGATCAAACTGGTCATGGGGTTGGAAGGTGCTGTCTTTGGTAACTTTTTGCAGTGCGTCTTATAGATATTACACACTGCTTCTATGAAGCGTCAGTGATGGAGGGAGTGGTGGGGCGGCACATTGGCTCTGGTTAGCACTTTTGCCTCATAGTGCCAGTAACTCAAGTTCGATTACATTCTCGGGCAACTGTGTGGAGTTTGCACATTCTCCCCATGTCTGTGTGGGTTTCCTCCCAGGTGCACCAGTTTCCTCCCCTAGTCCAAGGACATGCAGGTTAGGTGTATTGGCCATGTTAAATTGCTCATATTGTCCAGGGATGTGCAGGTTAGGTAGATTAGCCATGCAAGGTTACCGGGATAAGGAAAGGGGTGGTGGAATCTATCTTGGTGGGACTGAATGGGTTGAATGCACTGTTTCCACACTGTGGGGATTCTATGGATGTAGTGCCAATCAAATGGGCTGCTTTGTCCTGGATGTTGTCAAGCTTCTTGAGTGTTGTTGGAGCTGCACCTATCCAGGCAAGTGGGGAGTATTCCATCACATTCCTAATCTGTGCCTTGTAGATGGTGGACAGGGGAGTCAGGAGTTGTGTTACCGTAGTATTCCTAGTGTCTGACTTGCACTTATAGTGAGTCCAGTTAAGTTTCTGGTCAGTGGTAACCCAGGATGTTGATAGTGTGGGAACCCAGTGATGGTAATACTATTGAATATCAAGGGGCAGTAGTTAACTTGTCTCTTTTTGGAGATGGTCATTGCCTGGCATTTGTGTGGCACAAATGTTACTTGCCACTTGTCACTCCAGGCCTGGATCTTGTCGTATTTGAACATGAATTGCTCCAGTGTTTTGAGGACTCTGGAATGGTGCTGAATGTTGTGCGATCATTGGTGAACCTCCCCACCTCTTGACCTTTATCATAGAACCGCTACAGTGCGAAAATAGGCTATTCGAACCATCGAGTCAGCATTGACCTTCCAAAGACACCCTACCCAAATCCAGCCTCCCCCACCTTGTCCTTGTAACCCTGCATTTACCATAGATAATCCACGTAGCCTGCACATCCCTGGACACTACAGGGCAATTTTCAGCATGGCCAATTCCCCTAACTTGCACATGTTTGAACTTTAGGAGGAAACTGGAGCAGCTGGCTGAAACCCATGCAGACATGGGGAGAACATGCAAACTCCACACAGATAGTCATCCAAGGCTGAAATTGAATGCAGGTCTCTGGCACAGTGAGACAACATTGCTAGTCACTGAGCCACTGTGCCACCCAAAAGTTGCGAATTGCACTTAAATAGTACAGGGAAGGTCATTGCTGAAGTAGCAGAAGATGATTGGGCCTAGGATTCTACCCTGAGGAACTCCTGCAGAGATATCCTAGAATTAAGATGACCAACCTCCGACAGCCACAACATTCTTCCTGAGTACTAGACTCAACCGGTGGGGAGTTTGCTCCCAATACCCAGTTTTGCTAGGGCACCTTGATGCACACTTGGATGAATGTGGCTTTGATATCAAAGGCTTCAACTAAACGGCCATGTTTCGAAGTCAAAGGGAAGTAGTTCTGGATTAGGCCAAGGAAACAGTTATCAGGAGGTTCCAACACAGTAAGTAAAGAATGGCCTCCAAAGTGTTGAGTGCTGTGGTCAGCTGCTTGGGGCATCCAGGGTCAGACAGAAACCTTCCATTAAACTCATCAATATTGATATTTAGCCAAATTCTGGTCAATTTTTGTCCATTGTATTGATTGTTCCTGCTATTCATTTAAATATTTGATTGCCTTTAATGATCATAAGAAGATACACATTACATAAATGTATAATCAGTATTCTATGTGGTGATGTGTGAGTGTCACACGGAATCCTATTTTGTTCGAGCCACACTCTTCATCCAGTGCACTTATTAACTGTCCATTTGTGCACTGAGGACTGAAAACACATTTCCGTGTTTCTGTTTTGTCATTTCATTGTCAGCTGAACAGTATCTGAATGATTGACTAGATCAATGCATGTCAACTACTCCCATCATGGCCATACCAGCTGTCTCAATCCATGAAATCTGTGACTATTTTTTGTTAATATCTCTTCTTCGTTTAATAATTACAGAAAAATAAACCAGTCTTCACTTTTCCTGTACTTCCTAAACAAATTTAACTGACCTCCACTGTTCATTTGTTTTAGTCAACAATGGCTGAATGAAGTTTACTATTTAAGTGAATATCTTGTGATTCCTTTTAATGATATTTGTCCTTCATAGTAGCTGCCTTAGATTCTGGTGTCTGAGACTCCGACAGTCAGGAATTTCAAAATCATTTTTCCACCTCTAAATTTACTCGGTAACATCACAACAGGCTTCTAATTTTCTCAGGATACTACTGACTAATCTTTTGCTTGAAACACTTTCCCACAAAGACAGAGGTTCTCCATGTTTTAGTGATTCTGGACATCTCTCTTTCTCTCTCACTCTCAGCATTGCTGCAGACTTCTCTTTCATTTCAGTGATTAACATTCTATTCGACTATACAAATAGAAGTTTTAAGTATGTTTGACCTGCTGCTCAAAATGTATAACTGATCATATGTGAAAACTGAACTTCAGTTCTCATCTCCAGATGCTTAATGCTGCCAATTTAAAATAATTTATATATGTCAGTTTGTTCATTCATGGCATGTCTAGATCATTGGAAAGACCAGCATTGGAAAGACCCATTCCTGATTGCATTTAAGGTGGTATTGAGCTCCCTTTTGAATTACTGTAGTACATGTAATGAAGGTACTTCCAAAGTGCATTTAGGGAAGGTGTTCCAGGATTTTGATCCATGAACAATAAAGGAATTGTAGTGATATTTTTTGAAGTCAAGGGGAATTAGGAGGTCGTTATGTTCCTCTGTCTCCATCACCCTTACCCTTCTAGGAGGTAGAGTTTTGGTTCAGGAGTTGCTGTGGAAGAAACCTTGGAGGGTTCCTGATTGTTATCACCAGCTTGCTAAGCATTTCGGGGCCAGATGGAACTATATTGATTTGGAATCATGTGTAGACCAGACAGATTCCTTTCCCTAAACTGTATTAGTGACAATCTATTTGTTGCCTGGTACTGATACAGCAGCAACTTGTATTCATTGAATATCTTTAATGTTATGAAATGTATCAAGGTGTTTTTACAGGAGCATCAAAACCAAAGTATGACAGCAGGCCATCTAGAGAGATATTAGGTCAGGTGATCAAAAGCTTGGTTAAAAAGGTAGATTTTAAGGAGTGGCTTACATGAGGAAAATGGCTAAAGGGAGGAAAGTGAGTATTTCCGTGCTTGGGACTTAGCCAACTGTGGAGGCTTGGCAGCCAATAATGGGACAATTCCATTGGGCTGCATAAGAGGCTGGTATTAGACCAGCACTGATGTATAGAAGGATTACAGGATATATGGAAAGGCAGGGTCATGGAAGGCTAAGGGGGAGAATTCTAAAATTAAGATGTTGCTTGATATAAGTCAGCGAAGGTCAAAGTACAGAGAACTGGTAGGAACAAAAACAAAGTTGCTGGAAAAGCTCAGCAGGTCTGGCAGCGCCTGTGAAGGAAAACACAGAGTTAACATTTTGTGTCCGCTGACCCTTCTTCAGAATTGATAGGAACTTAGTATAAGTTAAGACATGGGCATTCGAGTTTTGGATGACCTCATGTTTGGAAGACCACCGCAGGTGTGCAGTTGGTTCTAGAGGTAATAAAGACAGGAATGAGCGTTTCAGTAGCAGATGGGTTGCGGAGATGAGCTAAGTTAGGAGGGAATCGGGCAATGTTACAGGAGTGGAAATAGGTGATTTTAGCAATGGCTTGAATATGAGACAAAACTCGTCTTAGAATGTTGTGAACATATTAGCTTCATCTTAAGCCTTTACCAGGAAGAGGAATGGAGTTGGTAGTTAAGAGTTTGGAGTGGGGCCCAAAAATGATGTCTTCAGTAATGGAGAAAATTTCTGCTCACTCTGTACTGGATGTCAGGTAAGTAGCCTAGGTAAAAGCAGAGGAGTTGAAAGAGGATTTGTTGAGGCAGAGCTGAATATCACGTCACTTTGTAGAATACGTCCACTTTGTACATGAGTAATAGGAGGGAACCAATGATAGATCTTTGGAGGACACCGGTCATTTTCGTGCACGAACCTGCAAAGAAGCCATTTCAAGTGATTCCGCAGCTGCTGTTAGATAGCTAAGAATGAAATGAATATAATCTTTTCATTCCAGATTTATTTACTTAAACAACTGAAATTTCAAGTTTTCCAGCTGGGACTTCATAGATTCTCCACAAATTGGAAACAGGCCATTCAGCCCATTGAGTTCACACTGACCCTCTGAAGAGCACCCCACTCATACCCTCACCCCGATCCCTGTATTTTCCCATGGCCAATCACCTAACCTGCATATGTTTGAACTGTGGGTGGAAACCAGAGCACCCAGAGGAAAGCCACACAGAAAGGGGAGATTGTGCCAACTGCACACAGTCACCCAAAGATGGAGTCGAACCAGGTCCCTGGCATTGTGAGGCAGTAGTGTTGACCACTGAGCCACTGTGCCACATCTTGAAAGCTGTTTCCATATTATTAATGCAGACCTGCAGATTACTGGTTCACTGTGCTATTATATTTTTGTAATCGTATTTTAAAGTATGTGGTGCACTACGAGACTTTGAGGACAAGTCTTGAGTAGATAAGAAATTACTTTCAGTTTTACAGAAGAAAATAACATAAATGCTAGAAATTTCTGATGTTTTACAAAAACATTAATTTTGTCACCAACATAGATATGATCGGGCCAGCTCTGTCTCCACAGATTGCTTTGTAATATCACTGATGAATAGCATCTTTGAGTTCCTGTCTATGCTGTGACTTTAAGTTGGCCTGAGATCATCTCTGGATATCCTGAACTCTAGGAAGCAGCAGGAAAATCTGTATACCGATTTTTCAGCACGTGGTTGGAATGCTCTATCATGATCCTCAACCTCATTTGACTTTGCAACCATTGCCGTTTCCTGTGGAGAGACATTGAACATTTACTGTATGGCATCATTGGTGCAAAATAATCTGACTCAAGGACTGCCAAATCAGCAGTAATTTTCTTTTACTAAAATGATAAGAAATTTCTGGAATTTATTTTCTATCTGTAAAGACAGGGAGTGTTATGAAAGAAAAAAAGTACTTTCACGTGATTTTGTGCACATAATGCAATGATAATTGAAAATATCCTTGTGTCTGCAATTGTTTATTTTGATAAACAATTCACTTTTGCCATAAATGCTGTTGATTGGAAGGTAATGTGCTCTCAATTAGTGAAGCCGAAGTAAAGTTTTACATGTTGAAGTGCATGTTGAAGCATTTTTGTTAACTCAAGTAGAGCTGTCTTCCACACAGGTATTCATCAACATTGCTTCCACATGTAATGGAATGGAGCTTCTGATCTGAAACCAAATCGTATAAATATCACTTTCAGGCCAGTTCATGCCATTGACGGTTTAGGATCAAAATTGTGCTAAGTACAAATACTTACTTTAATCCACACACAAAATATAAGACTGAAAGCATCATCCCAATAAATAATGAATGTAATGAACGTGCATATTAAATAGGGGCCAGCCTTGCTTCTCTTTCACAATGGCTGGGGTAATGAGGGCTAACTGCACAGCTTTGAGCACAAGTTTCTATGCGTGTGGTGCTAGTAATTCTTGCTTGGATTGACAAGTGCTAGACAGCAGTCACAGCATAACTAAACCTGTTTGGCAGAATTAATCGCTGACAAACGGCACTTAAAGCAACGACATTGTTTGTGTCAGTTATTCTGTTTGATGTCAATGTTGGACTTAATAAATCAATAGTGTCAGTATTTGGCAATGTTTATAGCAGCAAGGTTTATTATTTCATGTGTCTGTCATGTACAAATGGTATTTATCATGACTGCCCATAAATTATTAGTGAAGGAATGTTGCTTTACATATAACATTGTCTTATATTGTTAAAATAATTATTTTTTTCTTTAATTTTGCTCTGGATGCAGTCTCTTCTTGTCTTGATTTTAACATGGTTAATCCAATTGGTCTAATGATAGAGATGTCATTTTTTAAAACCAGTTTATACATTTGAAACAGTTGTTGACCTTAGCTGGAATGTTTTGGTATTGTGGCTGTGTAACAGAGGGTCTAATTGGTACTCTTATATTGGTGAGACATTGATTATCGGTTCCATTTCCAGTAGGGAAGCCATTAGTTATCCTACCACAGTAAATCATCTGAGAATAGCAGCACATCAGTTAGAATGCTAATTCACTCTGCTGGCAGCGACCACTGTGAGATGACAGCTTGAAGAGGGGGAATGTTAAAAAAGGCAGCAGATTGGTATTTTAAAAGGGAGGGGGAGCTTTGTGCTGACGAATAAGAAAGATGACATTTTGTCTCCACATTTTAACTATATTAGTTGTCCACATGAGGTCAGTGCACATGACCTACCTTAATTATGCCGTAGGCTGGTCAACAGCTAACTGAGAATATATCCTTTGGACAAAACGAAGGGGAAAAAAGCCTGGATAATTAGGCCAAGTTTAACTGCGGGAGGTATGCAGCCTTGCTGTTGGCTTTTGTATATTCATGACCCAGCTTTATTGATGGAAGGATGGCTTTCAGTGACACTGTCATTTGCAAGTTGAAAGGTAGGCAGTACTTGCACTCAGATGGGCCTTAAAGGGTCTTGCAAGAAGCTCATTTGGATGCTGATTACATTCGCATCTGCATTTCTTTGTTTCAAACTGTTTGGTAGACATCTGTTAATTTTAAGAGAGTGGCTTTGGTGCTTCTCCTTAGGGGTTTGATACTATAGTTTAAATCAACCCTTGTTTTAAAAATGTTCATGCATTTCCTGTATAACCAATTTGACATTTTTTTTCAAATCAGCTTTAAGCAATTTGTCACGGGTTATAAACTTACTGTATTCACAGAATAATAAACCAAATTCATGCCAACTCTTTCTTTTGATCTGGAGTAAATTTTCTTTCATTGTGGTTCTTGCTCACAGTGAGGGATGTGTCGGGATGCTTACATAGTTACTGACAGAACCTTTTAATTAGAAAAGCAGTTTAAGTTGATGAGAAGTAATCTTATGCAGCTGGATGACACAGTTCACCCTGTATAGTTGATTCTATTGTTCTAATCATTAGATTCAAACATTTCAATATTGTCATCAGATCAGCATTCTTCACATGATGGAAATGGACGTGACACTTGTTCCGGTTTAAGCATTTTCCTTGCTCGTCAGCCGCACAATTTATGGCATAGGATTGAAATTTATGCCTGCAAGCCCCTCTCTGTATTTACACCAATTAACACATAATCTCTAATTACCCAGATCAAGGGAGTTGGAAGTCCATAAATGGAAAGCGACATGGCACTGCTCAGCAGCTGGCTGAGTGGCAAGGTGACGATAAATAGGAAAGTATCAATTAGAAGACATTGATGGTGAAGCATCTGTGAACTGGGATAGTAGGTGTTTTAGCAGCCTTAGGTATCAGTGACTGCCTACCCACAGGGTATGACTGTAAGGTTTAGGGCTGTTTAACTGACAATCACTTGCTCAAATTGAAAGTTTTTTTACTTTGGTTTTTCTGCATGTCATTTACTTGTTATTTCACATTGTACATTAGTTTAAAATTACAATTTAGTTAGTGTAAACTTGTTTCTCCCTTTGAAGTTTATGAATGATAGTAATTTTGCAAAGGGAAGTGCACAGAGCTGTTCTTTTCCATGAATCTCAGCTGTGGAGACAAAGGTTCTGGAAGGGTCAGTGCAGCATAACAAACATTAAAGGATGGGATTGCTGCGTAAGTAGTGTATATGAGTTGCACTGTATAGGAAGGGGTTAGTACAACACACAGAAATAGCTCAGAAAGTGTTTAGTGAACTCCAGTAGGACAGGACTGTGCAATTGGATGGTGCAGGAGAGATTCAAAAGTCATACCTTACACTAATTTTCCACTTCCGCACAGAAGAGCGAAATCTAAATCGGCTCATCACGCTTAAAAAATCAAGTACAAGTATCATTTTAGTTTAAGATTTGAAGACAACTACTATCAAATACTTCTTTGACCGAACCTAGCCATTTTTAAAAGTGGTACAAATATAACAATGCAAAGCTTGATGATGGAAACATTTATTAAAGGAGTAATTTCAGGAACCAAGTTATTCATTCTACAAAGCTTAGTTAATAGAAGTGTTTGGATAAAAGAAACATTTTGTTCGCTGCAGGGTGCTCTAATTAGGAGCCTTCCATTGTAATTATAACCGAAAGAGGCCAATTTGATGAGAGAAATTGGTTTTGATTACAAGTGCATTGTCCACCTTGTTTGAATGGAATCGTCCGCTTGTATACTGATATAAGTCCTAAGTGACATCATCAAAATCAAATTTATTCTCTGGTTAATTTAATATAATATTTCACCTAGAAATGAAAAAAATGCATGTGAATAATTGACAGTTTACCTTCTGGATTTTTGCCCATATAATGTACAAAGATTAATATAGAAGATGGAAAACCTCAAAAGAAAATCTTCCCATTTCCATTTACAAACAACCTGGGTTATTTTTGTATTTTCTTTTATAGTAAGTTTGACTTATGCTAAGAAATAGCTCTGATAAAAGCTTTTTTTCTCTCCCTTTCGCTTTCCTCCTGCCATTTCCCCTCATGCCTGATTCTGTCCTGAAGTTGGCGACTAATGTCAGGATATGGTTCCACAGACAGCATTGACACCTGATATCTTGTGACAGTGGCTTTTTGGCTTGTGTTTACTGACCCAGTGAATGTAATGAAGATATTGCATTTGGGTTTCAACATATTGTCAGCTGAAGGGCACACGTATAGCTGTTACACCTGAAAGTGGTTAGATACATCGGGGCAAGATTAGGCCCTGATCATGGCTGACCATCTCCCACAGCATATATTCCTGCACTATTCCTATGTTCCTTGATGTAGTTAATAACTAGCAATTTGTCGATCTCTGTCTTGAATCTACTTGACAGCTAAACTTCCAAAGCCTTCAGGTAGAGAATGTCAAAAATTTACCATTCTCTATGAAGTTGTTCCTCTTCATCTCAGTCCTAAATCATTTGCCTTTTATTCTGAGACTTTATTCCCTGGTTCTAGACACCACATCCTTTCTGTACCTACTGTATACCCCTTTAAGAATTCTGTAAGTCTCTGAGATTGCCTCTCATTCTTCTAAACTCCTGAGAATACAGACTCAGTCTCCGCAGTCTCCGCTCAAAATGGAAACCATGCATAATGATGAGGCACTGAGCATTGGGTATTACTTGGACTGTAAGACTCAGCGCAAGAGCCACTTAGTATATTTGGCACTGAGTTTACACTTTTCGTGTTAATTTTCTCAAAAGTAGAGGGTGAAGACTTCTCCATCATATTTAACAACATGAGAAAACCAACATTTCCTTCTTGTCCAGAATTTGTAATATTAGGGACAAGTATTCAGAATAACACTTTGACTTTTATTTAAGGAATAGAAACTGAAATTGAATCTGATTTTCAGTTTTACTTGACTGCTCTGACTATTCTTACATTGGTTTAACAGAAATTGGCAGAGGGTGGCAATCAACATGAATTCCTTCCAACATGCAAGAAATGAAATCCAGTGTGGTTCATTGCATCTCTGTCTGTTTTATTGTCTTCTGTGAAAGACATTTCTTTGAAACACAGAGAAAAAGCCAGACAGTCAATAAATTAGTGATATTTTGTACAATTTATAGAAAGAATTGTAAGAGTATTACAGCTAAATCTTGCTGAACATATAATTTGGAAAGAAAGGGCATGCATGGATTAGGATGGTGCTCTGGTCAGACCTTTGCATATATTCATATTGCTGTGAGATTGTTCAACTTCTTTGTCTAATGTAGCTTTTATATGAAGTACAATAATAAAAGAGCTGTAGATAATGTTGCAGTCTGTGGTATGTTAAATACTCGACAGAAGGTCTATTAACATAAATGTTTTAATCAGAGACACAATGTTATGTATCTAAATTAAAACGTTTTGTGCATCAGTCTGCTGCAAAAGGCAGCATCATAATAATTAAACATTTTTGCTTCATTTAAAAAAAAATTTCTCAGGGCAACATTTCAAAAGTAATATATTGTGTTGATACAACTTCATGGGTCTTTGTTAATGGCATGAGGTTTGTTGTTACCAAAAAAATTCCTCCAACTGCATTCTGTTCTATTTTTTTGAAGTGACCTGTTTGTTATTTTAGAATATGAAACATGACCTAATGTTCAACATGTCATTTACCTGAAAAGACGGCTGATTTGAGGGACATAGAGCAGTTCTTTAACAGAGTGCACAGACTTGCTTCAGGGCTGAGTGATAGATTTGCCTGCCTGGAGCATCCCAGTGTGTTTATACATGGCTTGTATGGCAGCTTTCATAAGACATTTACCCCATGATTTGCGATGAGCTTATGTGTGAATAATTAATGGCAATTAATCCTTAATTACAGTAATTAGGCAAGTCACAGGAAATTAAGCTGCAGCTGGAGAAGACCATGTCTGGGAAGAGTATCGGGGCTGAGCGAGTGTGCCATTACTGATAGCATTACTAGGATGAGCAGTACTCGGCAGTGATGGCATTTTTGTTAGAGAGCTTGGGTGGGACAAGAGTTAACAACACTTTCAGCAGAGCCAGGCCTGGCATGTTTTAGCTTTGAAACTGTACAAAGTCACATGTATGTTCATATCCGCTGGTGTCCATATGTAGCAACACATTTGCAGGCTAGGCATTAGAATCAGCTCACAAAAATTACTTCATTTTGTGTGACAACATGCAGTGCAGTTGGCAGAGGCTGTTTTATTTATACGACAGTAAATTGTAAAATGTATTTTGTATGCCTTAAAAATGATCAAAACCAATTGGAGATAAACTCTAGTCTGTAACAAATTTGAAATGGGGAAGAGTAAGTAGGTGCTCAATTCTTCCATAATTTTAAGTGCAACTAGGAATTCTGTTAATAGTGTTCTTTGACATAAGTACAACCTACAACCCAATATGCATTTATTCTGTTTTCTTTTTCAGAAAAAGATAAAATGTAACCTCTTCATGAGTTTCTTTTAATGTGCTGTTTGTCTGGTTGCCTAAGATTGGTATAAGCAGCCAAATTTTGGTGATCTAATACCACAATTTGAGCTAACCCTGTGGAAGACAATGAGAAATTAAATGTTCTGCCTTCCAGTCAAATTTTGACTGGAACTACTCCAGTTTAATTTTTTGTTTAGGCCCGTATTAGGTGCTTTGTATTTTTAAATACCAGTCAAGAAAAATAATGTTCCTTTGACAGACAGCAGGAATTTCCAAAATTACCCTCAACTAGATGTGTGTAGCTTTTAAAGCTTTTGTAATTAACTAATTATTCCAATTTAGCCTGCTCAAATGCTGTAACTTATGTGGTATTGAGCAGGTGAAGAAATAGCAGCATTTTTGAATGTTTCTGGTTTCCTTCATTTGACCTGCAAAAGTATTTCAAATCACTGGTCATCGATTGCTTGTGACATCTATGAAGGTGAATTTGAGCAGCGGAAATGGGTTTTGTATATGTCTGAAGGAGGGAATTCAACAGAACCAGGCAAATTACTGTAATTTAAAGAGTGTAATTTACAGACTGCCTTTAGGCTAATACAGAGAGAGGCCAAGAATGTTCAGAGTGAGTGAAAATCTTTTTCTCTCAAAGGAAAACCTGTGCTTCAGTATAGCTATTGATTGTTGCCGAGTTGTACCTTTTTTGTTCCTGATTAGAAATGAGTTGTAATTATATTAAAATAATAATAATATTTGTTGCTTCATTTGATTACTGATTAAACTTAATGCTGTGAAGAGAAAATTGCATATGACAGGAATATTTTATAAAACACAATATTCTGCTGTTCTCTTGTCCCTCACTGCACTACTTACAAACCAATGTTATCAAATGCCTATTTGCTTTAAAAGGTGCAGGTACCCTTGCAGTTGCAATTTATGATATTTATGTTCATTTACACTGGACAACAAGATGCACATTACCTTCCTATGGTAATAACTATAATGTTACATCATATGCAGTAAAAATCAGGAACAAAAGTTAACATTAGTAGATGCATTATTTGTTCATTAAATTAGTGTTCATCTTGGACTGATTGTTAATTTTGCTAGACCCTTTATAATTAAGGAACACCTTGAAACAAAGTAAGTAATTTGGATCAATGTGGCAAAAACATTGGATCAGTTTAGAATTGTAATCACTTGTCAGATGTGGCTCAGTTGGCAGCACTCTCCCCTCAACATTCTGTGTTCAGTTCCCAGTCAAGAGATCAAGGCTGATACTCAGTGCAACACTGAGGGAATACTGCACTGTTGGAGATACTGCCTTTCTGATGAGATATTAACTGAAGCCCCATCTGCTTGCCTGAGCGGTAAAAAAATCCCGATGTGCTATTTCAAATTAGAGCAGGAGAGTTATCCCAGTGTCTTGGCCAAAATTTGTCCTTCAACCCTAATCATCAGACCTGGTCATTATCACTTTGCTATTTGTGCGGGCTTGTTGTGTGCAATTTGGCTGCCCTGTTTTCTACGTTAAAGCAGTAACTACACTTCAGCAATATTTCATCGGCTATAAAGCTGTTTGAAAGCTCTGCTGATATTGAAGAGTAAAGTGAAGAGAATACCGATTTCTAATTTGCATTTTTGGGCCTCATCATTAGCTGAAAATATTTTGACTGCCTTGGCAGCAGTATTAGCCACTGAAGCTGCTGGGAGATCATGTAGCGTTTTGGACATCATCATAACGTTATAGGAAAGGTCCAATAGAACCGTGTCTCATAGGCGCACTTAGAGTCATAGAGTCCTACAGCATGGAGACAGGCCCTTTGGCCCAAACTGGTTTGTGCTGGCCAAAATGTCCGCCCATGCTAAGCCCATTTCCCTTCACTTGGCCCATAACCCTTTAAGTTTTTCCCATCGATGTATTTGTCCAAATGCCTTTTAAATGTTGTTAATGTACCCGCCTCAACCACTTCCGCTGGCAGCTCATTCCATATGTGTACTATCCTCTGTGTAAAAAAAGTTGCCCCTCAGGTTCCCATGTATTCTTACCTTAAACTGATGCCTTCTAGTCCTCAATTTCCCCAACCCTGGGAAAAAGTAAGAGTGCATTCACCCTATCCATGCGTCTCACGATCTTATGCATTTCTATAAGACCACCCCTCAGTCTCCTACACTCCAAAGAAAAGGTCCTAGCTTGTCCAAACTCTCCCTGTAACTCAGCCCCATGAGTCCCGGCAACATCCTTGTGAATTTCTTTTACACTCTTTCTAGTTTAACGACATCCTTCCTATAGCAAGGTGACCAAAACGGAAAGTGCGGCCTCACCAACGTCGTGTACAACTGCATCACAACTTCCCAGTATGCCAAAAGGCGGCTTCACTGCCCTGTTTACCTGAGACTTCACTTTCAGAGAACCGTGCACCTTAACTCCAAGGTCCCTCTGTTCCATTACACTCCTTAAGGCCCTACCATTCACCTTGAAACTCCTATCTGGATTCAACTTTCCAAAATTCAACACCTCACACTTATCTATATTAAACTCTATTTGCCATTTCTCAGCCTACTTCCCCAGCTGATCAAGATCCTGCTGCAATTTCTGATAACCTTCCTCACTGTCCACAGTACTGCCTATTTTAGTGTCATCCATAAACTTACTAATCATGCCTTGTACATTCTTATCCAAATCATGAGAATGTGAAAGGCATGATTAGTAAGTTTGCGGATGACACTTGCTGACTTGAAAATGATCATTACTGACACATGGCAATGAGATAGTTCGGTTGACCTTTTGGAACTGCCCAGCCTCTGAGTAATTGATTTTGATATAATTAATTCTTGAATCCCCTCCATATCGGTCAGCAAGTACCCACACTTGAACAGACTTTCACATCAGGTGGGCAGCTGATAAAACGTGAGCTTCAAAGTGACTGGGCTTAAAGTCGTCAGGTACTGGAATGGGGCCAGGTGTGGTTAAATCTAGTTTTGGTACAAAACTGAACATCTGGCCACATTGTCGGTCTATAGAAATGAATTCTATTGCATGCATTCAGACAAACTTGTTAAATATTTCATCACTGTTTTTCCCATATCCTCTTGATTGTGTAAAGCGCAAACTGTGTAGTGGCAGGCTTTGCATAGCAAACGAGATAACTCAGCACGTTTGCATACCTATGAAATTATATTCCTATTGCCTATTAAAAACTTGCTGGAAAAGCATAAATTTATGTTGGTGAGACATAAATTATAAACATTCCATCTGTGATAAGGGTTTTTCAGATCGTGTTGCAAGTGTGGCTGCGGTATTCTCAAATAAAATGAGACAAAAATTATTTCAAGCTTCAAATGTTTCAAAGCTGGTAAGGCAGACATTTAATATTTTTGTAGCATATCTGAATTAATATGCAAGTTGTAATTCTGAAGGAATGGGTGGAACAACCCTCATTGTTAGATTTTCTTAAGAAACGGCTGAAAAATTAAATTTTTGTTGAAAGCATTTATCCAGTCTTACAAGACGAGTTTTGATTGAAATGCCCTTAATTTATAAAATGAATAACTTGTTATGCAGCTGTAAGCTTCAGCCACATGCAGACATTGAATTGAAACCCCTGCTGTTGTGACCAGGAATCCCCAGGAGCTACAGTTCAATGTATTTTTATTTATTCAGTTTTTCCATCAGCAAAGCATGTGCTGTAGCTTCTCTGCTTGAAGGGTTAATGTGAGTCTAACTTATGCCCTCTATTTGACCCCTTTCCAGAGATGAATTCCTTAAATACTTGCAGTATCAAGTCATCTTGATGTCTGGAGAAGAAGTAGTGCATGCACTCTCCAAAATCATAGCTGTATCCGAGTTCATCCGGTGGTAAATTGAAGTTTTGCATCAAGGTATTTGTAAAGAGCTAGTTTTTGGCAACTTCAATGTTCCAAACTGATTTTGAAGAGAAAACAATTCAAACATTTCAGAAGATTGAACTTTACATATTGTTAAGATAAGGACTTCTTTAATTACAGTTCAATCTTTCTCAACGTTTGCACAGTAGAAAAGGTGAGTTGAACAAGGAAAGTTAACAGAATTACAGCAAGTAATTACTGAAAATTGACAAGTACGCAGCAAATCTGATGCCTAATTTCGCATCTTTGTCTTCAAAAAATATGGTTTGGGAGTACACAAAGAAAAATAGTCACTTCTCGATGCAGCATTTTACGTTGGAGTTTTTCAGATGGTTCACTACAAAGGAAGTGGATGCATGTTGTTTTAAATTTTAACATTTAAATTTCAACTTTAAGAATACATGAAAAGCTTTCCTCTGTTAAGTGTTGATTGCATGCAAAATATACAACAATTGGCATGACTCCCTAAAATAGTTTGGATGTTTCTCTCCCCAGCCAATCCCTGAAGTGGTTTATTAGAAGCAAATTCAATTGTGTGATCTTAGTACTCACTTTGGAAACTGGAGACTTTTGCTGTCTTATTGTAAAGGGTGAAACGCAAGCAGCCTATTTCTTTTTATGCTGTAGGAAAAGTATTTAACTTATGCAAAAATAGGCTGAACAGGTTATAATTTTTTTAGTGCCATGCTGTAACTCTGGAACCATTTATTTAATGACATTTCAGTGCTAATAAGTGAAAGACAGGTCACCTGTGTGTGCACTGTATTTCCTGCATATATGGGGAACAAAAACTTGTCCACATGTAAGACATTTACTTATAATTGTACACGGTTGATTCACTGTCCTGGTGTTTTGTGTACCTGCATTTAGATTTTATTTCTATGACTGATTGATACCAAATAATGTGGACATTATGTGTATGCATTTTCTTAATAAAGCTGTTTGCAAGCATAAGAGATTGGAAAATATTTGATAACATTGTTTAAACAAACATCTCCCCTCCTGAGATAGCAGGAATTGCACATGCTGGAGAATCTGAGATATCAAAGCGTACAGCTGGATGAACACAGCAGGCCAAGCAGCATCAGAGGAGCAGGAAGGCTGACGTTTTGGGCCTAGACCCATCAGAGGAGCAGGAAGGCTGACGTTTTGGGTCTAGGGCGGAAACGTCAGCCTTCCTGCTCCTCTGATGCTGCTTGGTCTACTGTGTTCATCCAGCTCTACACCTTGTTATCTCCCCTCCTGAAAATGTTAAATGGTATGTTGGGGTGTGGCTTCATAAGTGCTAGGTAAGTTGTGATACATTTCTCATTACTCCTACATATTGAATGGCATAGGCATCGACAAACTGCTCACCCGCAGAGGCATCACAGCTATATTTGATCTTGTCCTCTTGTCGCCACATATGCACACTTCTAACATGGATAATGAACTGGAGCATGAAATCTGGCTGTGTTTTCCCTGAGAATTGTCAGATCAATTGTAGCACCTGACTCAACCCTGACTGATATCATCTAATTAGGCGTAGAACAGGGATTAAATATGAGCTCTTCCTGGCCTGTCTGGCACAAATTTGTTGATCTGTTGGGTGAGTAGGTAAATATTGACTTTTTAAACTAACTTGACACCTTAAACTCTGTCTTAAAAGTATTTGTTTCAACTTCTAACAGCAAAATAGTGTGGAAGCAGTATTTTGCTCAAATTGGAAATAAAAATAGAAAGTGCTGGAAATAACAGTTGATTTTGTGAGTATAATCTCTTCTGAAGTCCTAAATTGATGAGTTCTCAGCAATTTGTTATATCTATCCAACTTTTATCTCTCAATCATATAAAAAAAGTGGATCTATGTAGATACAATCTTGCAGACATTATACTTTGCTCTAGGTGAAAGGACAGTTTTCAAATATTGTCTATTTGAGCAATAATCTAAAACCATCAGGTATAATTCAAATTATAAAGTTTCATTGACTAAATAATTAAACTCATTTATTTATAGCGATTAGACTTTATGATATTAAAAAAAACCATGTTGTGTATGTCAAATTTTGTTTGATAATGTTCCTATGAAGCATCTAGGAACATTTTGACATCTTAAATGGACATTATAAATGGAGGTGGTTGCTTTGTAGGGCCAATAGTATTATTTCCACATAAATTTCCCCAATGACTGTCTGGGAGAGGTTTCAGTGGTTCCCCTCAATGGCCCAAATAGCTTGTCCTTTGAGTAAACTTAAAAATATTCAGTCAGCACTGAGGTACCAACACCTCTATGTCAGCTACAAATATGACTTCGGGGTGTGGAAGGGAACTTAAGAGTTGTTGTTAGCTTTCCCACATTTGAATTTTATGATTTACGGCTTACTGCCAAGGCTCCGAAATATATTTTGGCCACTTGGATGAGGTACATTGGAGTGCCTGGCACCATGAAACCTGACATCTGTAATGTCTCCGCATGTATTTCCATGGAATTCTGTTCTTCAACCATAGTACCTTCAGTGGAAGATCAGTTTTTTAAAAAAAGCTTGTTTGTGCAATCCATTTGGAGTTTCTCCTGAACTTAGGACAGCTGAGCAAAGAATCATTTTGGGTGTTTCTAATATTAATACAATCAGAAAAGTAGGGCAAAGAATGATAAAAGGTGGGAGATGCACCTTTTGAATAGTAATGTAAAATTTGTCATCTTCCTTACAAATAAAATGTTCAATGACTGTGTTTTAATAAACAATTCATGCCGGTGATCCTCAACAGTGTTGAGGATCTATCTCACTGTCACAAGAGTTTCAGCTGTCTTGAATGTATTGTGCCATTGTATGACAATCCCATGCAGAAAATGTAGTGAATAATCTCTTGTATGTGAGAATGAGAAAGATTTTTCAGACAAGACTTAATTTGTTCAGGTAGTTCTGAACCAAATCATCTTGAAAGAGAAAAACAACTTGGTACAGCTCTGTGTGGTGTCAAGACAGATCTGTGACAGACTGATTTTCCACCCCTGTTGTGTTGCTGTTTGCTGTAGTTAATATTCAGCTGTAAGTGTCTCGGAGAAGTAAACCAAAAGGGCCCTGCACATGACACCAAAGTGCATTCCCATTAATTATGCAGTCAGAATCAGTGAGAAAATGCTGTCATAGAAAGCCAATAAATGGGACTGACTGGAAAACATTCATTTTATTTAAGCCTGAATGTTGGCACAAATGCATAGAAAAGTACAATCCACATTTTTCCAGGTGTTTTCAATCATTGTACACTTAATTGTTCTGTAAGGTGCTTGAATGAGGAGAATTATACAATTTCAGAAACTGTGTTTTATTGAAAAATGTGTAGACGCACTGATTCGATATGTTTGTTGTGGAGGGATTCTTGAACTTGCAATTAAGGGCTCTTCAGCATTGCGGTTTAGTGGACTGGCGTTAGAATGTTACAGCTCAGTTTATAGTAAAGTAGGTTTCAAAATATATGCATGTTATATAGACATAGATCTCCACAAACGTCGAGTGTATGACGGAAAGAGTAGGATTTGACTAGTTGATATTTGTGCGGTTTTGTGCTAATTTTTATCTTTAATTCAAAACTTCTGAAACCAACTGTATGGCCCCAGTGAGATTGGTCAACCTGGCACAGACTGGGTGTTATGTTTGAATTGTCTGCATGACTCAGGATTTGATATAAAACTTTGTTTGTCATCCTAGAAGGTTATGCAAGAGAAGATATGTATTCCTGATGACTGTATGGTTTTGTTTAGTAGGTAGTTGTATAGATCTGTAAACCCAGTGATTTTATTCATTTATTGTTCTGAGCTGGGAGATTTTACCATCTGGTAGTAGTAGTAGTAGTAATAATAATATTTGGAATAGCCCTTGTACTTGAGAGAAGGGAAAACAGGCCAGCATTCTCTTATCTTTGGATTAAATAATACCCTTATGTTTTCACAAAGTGAAGGCTGCAGAGAAAATTGGTAGAAAAAGGGTAGAAACATAATCTTTTCTTAATTGTGCCATTAATACACTTTAATAAGCAAAATAATGAGCAGTTACATCACAGTAAGCCTCACTTTAATGTACAGTAGGTGGGCTCCAGATATATTTCAAATGCATGAATTGAAGCATGCATTTTAGCTTCTCATTTCATCTTCAATCTACGTTATTTCTTTAAAAATGCACAACCGCCTGCAGTCCTCTTTAATATTTAATTCAACAACTTTTTAATCTGTCATTACTCCATGATGAAGTAAGCATCAAGTGTCACAAAAGAAGATTAAATTATACTTGGAAATAGGAACTGAAGTGATTTAGTGGTTGTGGGCTGAATATTTGTTTTGCTCAAGTAATAATGGTAGTTTGGGCGAAAGGGGGTTTCTTAGTGTTTCATAATGCCTACGCAGAGCTATGCAGTACTCCCTTGTGGCTGGCCTTCATTTATACTAGCACAACAAAGCTTTATTTTGTTTAAATAGAGGTGGATGTCAAAGTGTGTGAAGAACATTACATTAATTGTGTTGAGATCTTTCCCAGAAGCAGTTGGGATTTTCGTGGCATTCAGTTTTTGTTTTGTTTTTAAATTTCAGCCTTTTGCATGTTGTCTCGGGCATTTTATATTATTGTAATTCAAAAGCCAAGGCTGTTTTTAAGAAATTTGGCTCGAAAGTTGGATGGCAAAAATCTCACGCCAAAGATGGATTTTTACCTAAATGTTCAAGCTGTAATTGTCCTGTTTCCTTTTCTCATAAGTTGAAGATGAGTGAAAAAGCGCTGCACATTTGTGCCCGCAAACATGCTGGGATACCAATCAGTGCTGTTGCCTCAGTCTGGCAGATCTTTGGAAGGACTTACATTCACTGATTACCAGAGATAGCTCCTCTGCACATCATAAATACTTTTGTCATTTTCAGCATGTTGCCACCTGCAAATGTGTCTTCCCAACCCTTTCAACATTCCAAATGGACCATTCCCTTCATGGTACCCTGGTGCATTCGTCAACCAACCCCAACACCCTGCCTCCTTGCTATGGAACTTTTCCATGTAAACACAGGAAATGTAACAGCTATCCTTTTAGTTCGTCTGTCCTTACTGTTCAAGGGCACAGACTTTGCGTCCAGGTGTAATTTTCTAGTCAACTGTATCTACTGCTCACAATGTGATTTCCTTTACATGGCGAAGACCAAATGCAGATTGGGTGACTGATTTATGAAGCATCTTCTTTGTCCACAATCATGACTGAAATTCCAATTCTCACACAGACATCCCTGACCTTAGTCTCCTGTGCTGTTCCAGTGAAGCTCAATGTAAGGTGTGAGGGACAGTACCTCTATGTTTAGTTAGGTAGTTTACAACCTTCCAAACTCAACACTGGATTCAGCAATATCAGACTATAAACTCTGTCATAAACATTTTGTTTCCTGTTCTTTGGATATATCAGTTTCATCTCTTTTTCACTCTCCAAGCTCATAGATTTCTGTGCCACTGAGATTGGGTCTCAGTCAGTTGACTGTCACTTTGCTCATTTTCCCAAGCCCCTTCTAAACCTGTTGTGAAGTTGCTTCCCACCCAAGCCCTATTTCCTCTTCTGTCACTCCTTTTGTCCAAGGTGAGCACATCTTGTCCATGAGACCCATCTTTTGCACCTTCTACTAATCTGCTAATGACCCAGCTTCCCTTCCTAGCTTCCATTTAAGTTGATACTCTAAACTATTCTCTCAGGTACTGTCCCCTTCCCTTCAAATCTGCCATCACTGTTTTTCTCCTCAAAAAAAAATCTTGATTTCTTCCCTTACTATGATTACTACTGTCCTGTCTCACAGTCAACTCTATTTCACTTCCATATTAAAAGTGTTGTTGACTACAAACCTATGCCTATCTTTACAGGAATTCCAGAATTATATTACTCTAATCAGATGGCTGCCATCTGTATACTGAAATGGCTGTTATTAAAATCACAAATGACATTCTGTATGACTTTGTCAAAAGTAGTTACGCCTTCTCCACTCTTTTTAGTCTCTCCTTCATTTGACATGGTTGGCCACACCGTGCTTAACCAACACCTCTTCATGTCATCCAGTTGGTTGGCTTACTTTTCCTTTTTTCTATACTTCTCTCGCTAATTATAGCCAGCGAATTATATGTAATGACTGCTGTTCCCATTCCTGCACTATTACTTCAAGGGACCCCCCCAAGATCTGTTGTTCATCACCCTCCTACTTCTCATCTACATGCTGCAACTTGGGGTGACATGATATGAAAATTCAGAGCTATTTTCCACATGTATATTGGTGATACCCAGTAATATTTAGCCACCGTATCTTTTGACTGTCTCTAAATTGCCAGACTGTGTCCCCCAGTATTCAATAATGAACGAGCAGAAATTTCCTGCAGTTAAGTATTGGGAAGATGGAAGATTATATTCAGCCCCCGGCTACTCCATTCCCTAGCTACTGACTCCATCCTGCTCCTTCGTAACTGTTTGAGACAGAAACAGATTGTTCATAACTTTGAGGTCATCTTTGACCCTGAGTGAGCTTCCAACAACAATTCTGCACCATCACAAAAATAGTCCATTTTCACCCTGTTAACATCAGATTACTCTGCCGCTGCCTCCGCTCATCTGCTGATGAAAACCTCATCCGGGCCCTTGTTACTTTTGGATTTGACTATTCCAGTGTATTCCTAGTAACCTCCTACATTCTACTTTGCATTAACTTGAGGCCATCTTAAACTCTGCTGCCTGTGACTTAACTCACAAATTGCACCAAATCCTATTCCCCCATCATAACCTGTGTCCACTATCCTACATTGAGATCCAGTTAAGCAATACCTTGATTTGTAACACTCTCACCCATCTCCAAATCCTCATTCTTCCCAATCTCCACAATCTCCTCCAGGTGCAGAATCTGTCAAGTTATCTGTTCTAATTCTGGCCTCTAGCCCTTTCCTGATTTTAATCATGCCATCATCAGAGGCTGTGCCTCGGCTGCCAAGGTTCCCATCTCTGGAATATCCTCGCTCAATGTCTCTGTTTCTGTCTCTCTCTTTCACCGTTTAGGAGGTTCCTCAAAACCTCCCCATTTTTAAACTAAGCTTTTGGTCCTTTACTGAGTGGCTTGGAATTAAATTTTGTTTGCTAACGCTTCAATGAAAGACTTTTCACACTATTTTTAACGTTAAAGGTATTTAATAAATGCAAACTGCTGTCTTGGTTAGTTATTATTTGCAACATACATTCATTGTTTCAAAACCCCTTTATCCATTGATGCACATTACCTGATGTCCTGAATATTCCTCAAGACAAAAGTAATGTGCATCTTCAAGTAACAAAGTATGCAAATTGTTGGTCATTGTTTTCAGAAAATCCAGTGGGACGTTGTGTCTCCTATGTTAGATATCTCAGTTCTTGTACAAGGTGTAGTGTTGACACTAGTTTGGGATGCCATACGTATTCCTGAGTATGCCACATTATAAATGCATGCTAAATTCCAAAAAACTTATAATCTACCCTCGCTGTCAGATATTTTATGCAATGCAGTTGATAAATACATATTATATTCAAAGCCAGCACAAAATTCCAGGGTATTACTTCAATGTTTTGTACAGAGGCATATGAATGAATTGTCATAATAAGACGAGGCAGGTGAATAGACAGTGACAGCATTTGCAATTAAAAACAATGGCTGAATACCAAGAGAAAAAATAAATTATAGGTTGATTTCAGAATATGTTGTGGTGTTAAAATCTGAAGATTGAATGTTTTATTGATTTCATCTTATTTTCAGAAAACAGGAATATTTTGCATGTGACATCTATTATTGTGTGCAATTTTATAGATGAGTCCTAAGCCAGGTAATATGAATGTAAATTTTAAATTATAAAACGTTAAAATGGTCTGTATTTAAAACCTGAATTTCATTCTGACTCTAGTCAACTGTTAAACTAAAAAAAAACAAGAGAAGGCCTAATCGAGAAATCTGTGTTGACCTTGGCTGACCTTTGATAGGTATGATTAATCAGGGAATAGTTTCTGGAGTGTTTGATTATCTAATGGCGTGCCCATTTTAGAGAGATGTCTGTCGTCACCAGTCCATTCAATTTGTGGCAGGAAGCAAACAACTTCCTTTAAGCCAAGTTAGCTTCGAGGGTTAAAGTAAATGCACAGCTTTGTACAAGAATAAATAAAAAGAGCAAGCTGAGTCAATAAGCTGGTTCAGTTCATGCCTACAGCCATGGAGGACAGCTCATTTTGTAGATGTGGGTGTTTTGTTTACATTTATAATGCAGCTTTATTTAATGCTGACAGATATAGCTTGTGGCAAATGTTCGTCAGAACATACGAGCAGTCATAATGCTTCTGTCATTTTATAGTGTACTTTAGAAAATAAGCAGTTCACATCAGTTTCATTCAGGAAAAGATACAAGACAACATCAGCTCTTTGGACCCATTTATCGAATTGTTTCACAAGTTGTGAATATGGCATTGTACAGAGTTAATGAAAATATTCTTTGTGTCTGAGTGGGGCTGAGGCATCTCCAATTTAAATTAGTTAATGTGGCTGAAAAAGAGTGATTAGGGCATGCTTTCGTATGGAAAGTTAATTATCTCTTCCTCCTTCTGTAGCATTTCAGCCATGTGCTCCAGCATATAGGGAATCCATATATCTTAAAACTTCCCAGTCTTTCAAGATTTTTTTAAAAAATCATGTAAGTCATTGTAAAATGCAGCCTTGAAGCTATTGAATTCATTAACCTGCTGTCTAATTAGCTTTTCCCGGTTTGATTACTAGCAGAATGTGAGTATGAACCTGATGCTGTTGTGTCACGATTCAAACACTGAATAGTGTAGAAAGGGGTTTCATTTAGGTGTCTACTGCTATGAATTACATTAACAAAAATCCATGTAATAAGATTTCATTCCCTGCACTCAGACAAGTATTGGTGGCATCTGATATTCAGCTGTAATTAGTAGTGTCTAATAAATTCACTTACAGATGTATTTAAAAAGTTTACATACAAAGTTAAAATGTGGCTGTTGCTAAATTATTAAAATAGATTTTTGATGCTCGACACATGCTTGTTCATTGTTACAAGCGTGTGCTCGAGGGAAGAATTAGTTTGATGCAGATTGTAGCTTTCATTGCTGAAATTCTTAGATAGCATTGTCCTGTCTGAAAATGATTTTAGTTTATTCATTTGGATTTCAAGATCTTTGTTCTTTTCTTGTTTTCTTAAACTTTGGGTTATGTAACCTTGGCACAATTTTTCTGCCAGTGAAAATTTCAATGAGGAGTGACAATTGCGTTCTAAATTTTTCCTTTCTCCAAGTTAGGGGCTGCATTTTAGCTTGGGAACAATGCTGACCTGAAGTATTAAGGCTCCTTCTGTTTAATTGCTGATGTAAATAACAGCTTGATATGTTCTCTGACCTACAAAAAATGATCTTCCCAGGCCAAAGAAGCTGGAATTTTGGTAGGGAGTTGATCCTGAACAGACCAAATAGCGCATGTGATTGCAATAATGCCGCTAATGAAGAGACATTGTTATTTGTTAAGGCACAATTCATGATAACCCCTAGCTGCATTAGGTAAACTTGATTTTCCGGACCTCCCCATGTGGAAATCAATAACTGAATAATTTCTCCGACCAACTAATGTAGCCTGTATGACTTCTGAAGTTTAAATTATGTGCTGATGCCTAAAAGGTTTTCATATCAATCACCATATTTATATAGTATCTTAGATGCAGTTAAAACATGCGAGGGCACACAAGAACATTGAACAAAATTTAACAACGTTAAGTACAGAAAAACCGGATCTGGATTTACTTTAATTGTAACCTATGACTCTGTGAGAGCATCCTTGCTGGATCCATTCAAACCCATTGAATTTAACTCTGGTTGAAATGCCTCAAAAATTAGTGCAATAGCTTACATTTTGTAATGCCTTTAACAGTAAAATGCCCTAAGACAGTTCAAAGCAGTGCTGTGAAACAAAATTTGATGCCAAGCCAAATAAAGGGATATTATGCAGTTTACCAGGAACTTGTTAAATGGGTTGGTTCTGTGGTGTCTTAAAGGAGGGTAAAGGGCAGTGATGGGAATGTTTAGAGGAGTTCCAGAACTTGGAAGCTTAGGTGCATATCTGCCATTGATGGGACATGAACAGATCCGAATTTAAGCAAAACTGACAACTCGGTTTGGGGGTTATTGCAATACTGGAAAATTTTAAGATGGGGAGGATCAAGGCCGTGGAGGAATTTGAAAACAAAGATAAAAATATTAAAATCAAGGCGATGCTTAACTACGAGCCATGGAGGTCAGTGAGCTTGGTTGTTAGCTGAGTGTGACACTGATTCAAAATTAAGTTACAGGCAGCAGAATTTTGGATGATCCAGTCTGCTCAGGACGGAAGATGGGAGACCATTCAAGGGTGCATTGGAATAATCCAGTCTTGAGGTAATAAAGGCATGGATAAAGGTTACAGCAACAGATCAGCTGAGACAGGGCAGACACATTGATCTGACAGAAGTGGCATTCTTGGTGATTGGATCAGGTAAGTGGTTGATAAGTGTTCAAGTATCATTGAGTATCTGAAATATATGAAGATGTTGCCATATGCAATTTAGAATGAGTGCAAGTAACTAGTGAACACAATTTAAGATTCATTCTTTTTCAGAAATGATTTGTTGCATCAAGGAATTTATTATCACTACTCAGCTCTGTTCAGAAGCTGGAATTCACCATTCAAATATCCTTCACAATGAAAGGGTTTGCCTGATTTTGATTTGATTTTGGGGAGTTTAAGTGTAAAATTCTTTTGATGTGAATGGGATTGCTTCCCATAAAACCCTGCTCCTGCACTGTATAAAGGCCCAGGATCTCAATAGCCTAATTTGTTTTCTGTAGTTTTGGAAGTTCACCCAAGGTCCACATGGTCCTGTTATTTCGTGTCAAGTCAGTCTTCACAATTTTTGTTAGGAGCAATAAGTATTGATTTTAATTTATTTATCTGCTTAGTTAATACACTTTTAAAAATCTGTCATATCATTGCTTAAGTTAATCTTATGCAAATTTGTGCAGCTGAACTCTTTCTGCCCTGTTTCCCAAGTATTAACCTTTTCGGCTATATTTTCAAATTTCTGTTAAAATCCCTTTTTCATTTAAGGTAAGAAGTATCTGTGAGATTATTAAACATAAATTGGATGGTCCCCTTCCTCTGGGATACAGTTTATTACTTTGAACAATTATAACAAAATTAGAGCTCAGTCCTCCTTTTGATCCTTGTTGCTATTTGCCTAACTTCTTTCAAAAGCAATTCCTTTAGATACTTCTAGCACTATAATCTGTAGTCTATAAAACAGTTCAACATTTTAAAACATTGCATAATAGTGCAAAAAACCCTGCACTGTGGTCGCATTGACCCATCATGTATGCCAGCGTGCAGTAGAAGAAATAAGTCTTGAGTTGGACCATTGGATGTGGTGGTTATTACGTTGAGCGTATTTGATGAGAGTACACTTTTCCTTGATGTCCTTTGAATTTAGGACATAGACTATGGCGTACATCCCAGTGAAAGTGAGTCAACAGTCGCACGCTAATCTATAAATTCCTGGTTTATTGTGGAATTGTTTCTTGCGATTGTGTTTATGGATAGAGTTGAGCTTCCTAGATGAATTATGTTGAAATGCTGATTTGAGTGTAAGATGGAATTGATAAACAAGACCATGACACTACTTAATGGAAATATGGTTATACAGTATTTATGCATTGCACATGAATTATCAATATTAAATGATAATTAAGACACATTCAGTGGTACATTTGCATCTATTCTACTTGTAATTGATGCAAGACTTTGAAGTGGAAAGATGTGGCTACTCAGATAAATACAAATACATACGTAATCCATTTTTGATTTTATATAGGCATGGAAAATGAATCAAATTGTATCTAACTAACTGCGCATTGTCCATTTGTTAAAATTGTATCAACATGCGCATCCAGATTTGCTGGCTAGAATGAACAGTATGACTGACCTAAATTAGAATATTATGTTGATATCATTATTGGGTTAAGAATTAAGAGACAGGAAGTTCAATAAAACAAAGTTTAAACAGTCTACATGGTACATCAGATGACTGATATTCCAGGTAATATACCAGATTTCATCATTTCCTATTTACTCATGGAAATGTGAATCCATATTGGATGAGACAGTGCCTTCATTGAGCTCTCACCATTAAGTGGGGTAGTGACAGGGAGAGGGTGCCATGATGCCAGAATGCAGTCGTAACTGATGTGTTGATAGTTGGCATAAAAGTACTTGTTAGCTATTTATAAGACCATAACACTTAGGTACAGAAAAAGGCCATTCAGCCCATTGAGTCTGCTTGGCCATTCAATGAGTTCATGGCTGATCTGATAATTCTTAAATCCAATTTCCTGCCTTTTCCCGATAACCCTTGACTCCCTTACTGATTAAAATTCTACCTATGCCAACCTTGAAAATGCTTAGTGATCCAGCCTCAACATCCCACTGTGGTAAAGAATTTAACAGATATACTACCTTCTAAAGAAGAAATTCCTCCTCATCTGTCTTAAAAGTGTGATCGCATATTATGCGATTATGCCTACTGGCCCAAGACTCTCCCACAAGAGGAAACAGCCTTTCCACATTTGCCTTGTCACATTCCCTAAGAATCTTCATGTTTCAATAAGATCGCTGCTCATTCTTCTATATTTCAGCATGTACAGGCGCAATCGACTTGATCTCTCATATGACTCCATACTTTCGCCATACCTGTTATCAGTCTAGCGATGAACCTTCTCGTGATATTGTCCAGTGTCAGTATATCTGCCTTCGATAAGGAGTCCAATACCGTTCCAGCTGTGGTCTGACTAGTGTCTTGTATAGTTTTAGCAAAAACTCCCTACTTTTATACCCTACTTTTGTATCCTACTTTCTTCGAAATGAAGGCCAACATTCCATCTACCTTTCCTATTTGCCGCTCAACTTAGATGCTAGCTTTTTGTGATTTGTGGACAAGAATCCCAAATCCCTCTGTTCTGTAGCCTTCTTCAGTCTTTCTCCATTTAAATGATATTCAGCTCTCTGTTCGTCCTGCCAAAGTGCACAACCTCACATTTCCCATGTTCTGTTCCATCTGCCATGTTTTTGCCCATTTGCAACAAATACAACTTGGAATCCTCAGCAATTTAATCTTCATTTATAAGTGAATGATCCATCCTCAGGCAGTTTGAGGAATGGAATTTAATGAATTTTCTGAAAATGGAAGTAGCTGAAGACCAGCCTGTTTAGATTCCCAAATGAATCAGAAGTTTTCCTGCTTAAGCTTCAGGGTTGAAGGTGTGGATAGGTTTTTTGTGCATGGACTCAACATAGAGAGGCTGGATATTTCTTTGATATTAACTTCAAGCCTATGGTATTTTGTTATGTGTGATGGCTGCAGGTAAAATTTTACTAATTAGGTTTAGAAGGGCCAATTTATGAGATTTCACTGAAAATTTAGGAGATTTTCACCCTCAAGCTTACAAATCTATGTCTGGCACGGTGAACAGGTGTTTTATGATGAAAGATTGGACAGGTTGGGGTTGTTTTCTTTCAAGTTTAGGAGAATGAGGAGTAAATTGATTAAGTTTATATGGTCTTGAATGGCCTTAGTAATGTGGACATGGAAACAAGTATTTCATTTTGTGAGTGCATCCAGGATCAAGCGACACTTTTTTAAAGTTAGGGAGTCACCATTTTAGGACAGAGATGAGGGGATTTTTATTCTTTCAGAAGTTGTGTGCCTTTAGAACTCTCTGCCTCAGCAGATGGTGGAGGCGGAATGTTTTTGAGGTAGAGGTAGATTCTTTTTAGGCATTGAGCAAGATATTGCAAGAATTCTCTTTTCATCTGTCAAGAAGTTGCATATGCAAAGCACTTTTCACAAACTTTGAACATCCCAAAGTGCTTTACAGCCAAATAAGTACTTTTTGAAGTGTGGATATTTTTAATCAAGATGTTATGACACACTTCTGGAACAGGTGGGATTTGAACCCTGGCATTCTAGCTGAGAGGTAAGGACACTACTACTGACTACCACTATGCCACAAGAACCTTCAATTGTAAGAAATCTTCATTATGGTGGATAATACAGGTTCACTTTGTTCATTTGTGGGTTGGTGATCAAAAATATGTCAGCATGGATTGACTAACACAATGAGAGGCACTGATGGAGCTGTTATTTTGATTAATTATTAAACACTTATGTCAACTTTAAACACATTGGGGTTAGAATTAGACATGGCCTGAAAATGAGCAAGGAGACATGGATACAAGATTACCCAACATCTGCTTCCAATGTAGACAGCATGCAAACTTTGTGCTAACTGCTAACTTAAAATGATTGCTGCATGCAGTTGATGTCAAATGCACTATTGGATGGTTACATGCCCACACGGGAATGCAGACTGGTTAGCCCAAATTTAGAGCAAGCTTGCACAAATCGGTGGGACTCTCACGGCACAGTGATTGTGCCTCTACCTTTTGAGCTAGGTTTAAGTCCTACCTAATCCAGGGATGTCAAAATACATCTGAACAGGCTGGTTAAAAATATCTAAACAACTTGAGGTCAGCATGCGCTTGTGCACTGTGTTTTCTGTGGTTGCTTGAAGCTGGCCGCCCAGGAAAAGTTGTGAAAACTGTTGAACTAGGAGGCTAACACCAGGAATTGACCCTCAAAATGTTTGGTTACTTCACATATGTCATCAAGTATAGCGAATATATCTTCAAGTAACATATCCCACCAACTGCAAAACTAGCTCCACACATAACTCAATACTTTACATCTCCGTCACCCACTCCTACCAACATTCTCTCTCAATCATGACTTGAGTCTAATAGCCATGACTTCACCTCACCCTTATGTTTAGCATTTGCTCAGACCTACATCTCACATCTGTGTACAGTGCCAGCCAAAAGGCTTAAAAGTATGCAGAATGAAATTCTTGATGCATTGGCTCAGCAGATCTGCCAGAAAGCCTACAGCCAAAGTGAAGAAGCATGGAAGGATCTGGCAACAACTTGACATAGGGCTTCAGACAGAGCGTGGAGCCCATTCTTCGCCGTGTGAAAGTGGCTGCCAATTTAATGAAAATACACATAGACCCAACCATGATGCAGTGTCTGATGGCTGATATCGCAACTTCCTCTGTACCACAAGTGGAAGCCACTCAACTCGCGCGTATTGTATTGGAAGCTCAAAATGCTCACATTGCTGCCACGCAAGATCAGAGTACAGCCACCTTGGGTATAGATTACATAGAACACAGAACAGTACAGCACAGTACAGGCTTTTCGGCCCACGATGTTGTGCCAAACTTTTATCTTAATCCTAAGGTCTATCTAACTTCCACCCCTACCTTATACTATCATCCATATGCCTATCTAATAGCCACTTAAATGCCCCTAATGAGGCTGACCAGTACCCTCTCCGGCAATGCATTCCACGCCCCTACCATTCTCTGAGTAAAGAACCCACCTCTGACGTCTCTCCTGTATCTACCTCCACTCACTTTAAAACTATGCCCCCTTGTAATAGCTACATCCACCCTAGGAAATGTCTGCTGGCAGTCCACTCTATCTATACCTCTGATCATCTTGTACACCTCTATCAAGTCACCTCTCATCCTTTGTCATTCCAAAGAAAAAAACCCTAGCTCTCTCAACCTTTCCTCGTAAGACCTTCCCTCCATTCCAGGCAACATCCTGGTAAATCTCCTCTGCACCTTTTCCAACGCTTCCACATCTTTCCTGTAATGAGGCAACCAGAACTGGATACAATACTCCAGATGTGGCCAAACCAGGCTTTTGTATAGCTGGCGCATAACTTCACGACTCTTGAACTCAATCCCTCCATTAATGAAAGCTAACACACCATACGCCTTCTTAACAACTCTATCCACCTGGGTGGCAGCTTTCATGGAACTGTGAACATTAACCCCAAGATCCCTCTGCTCCTTCACACTGCCAAGAATTTTTCCGTTAACCCTGTATTCTGCTTTCAAGTTTGTCCTTCCAAAATGAATCACCTCACACTTTTCAGGGTTAAACTCCTTCTGCCACTTCTCAGCCCAGCTCTGCATCCTATCAATGTCCCTTTGTAACCTAGAACAGCTTACCGCACTATCCACAACGCGACCCACCTTCATTCGTCTGCCCACTTGCTAATCCACCCTTCGACTCCTTCATCCAAATCATGTACAAAAATCACAAAAAGAAGAGGACCCTTGTGGTACACCACTTGTAACTGAGCACCATGTTGAATATTTTCCGTGCACTACCACCCTTTGCCTTCTAAGGGTCAGCCAATTCTGAATCTAATCTGCCATTTTCCCCCTATCCCATGCCTCCTTACCATCTGCATGAAAATTACAGTATGCAAGGGTGCATGTACTGTATCATAGCATGCCAGGAATCTGTTCCTCAACAGATTACCAGGATTGCTGAGTTTCACACTGAAGGTATGACTTCGTGGAGCATGAACCTGATATCCTCTCTTGGATAACTGAAATTGTCCTCTCGCTATGACCATTCTGCTAGTGCCCCAGCTGTTTCCGGTAAACCAGATAGCTGAGACTGCAGCTATCTTTTATAGTGTATTACAAAACTAGGTCTTCTCGGGCCAGAACTGTTCAAAGTTATCCTCCAAAGTCATCTGCAGTCTCCACTACTGAACTTTCCTTCTGTCAGCCATGCTGCAGCCACTGGGAAGCACTCTGTCCGAGTTAAGGACAGGGGAAAGCAAAACAAAAACTGGCATTATGGAATATATGAGGACGATTTGTTGATATTTGTGTGCAATTTAATTTAGTTTTGTAAATTTGGTTTGGAATGCTTATTTTGTGCTGGATTTTGTTTGTGTTGTGGTCAAGCTAACACCGTGATGGACAGTGACTGAAGCGGGCAGCGAGATGTGGAATTATTGGTTAATGGGAAAATAGAGTTTCATTTGCAGATGGATGAGTTGATCGTGGGCAGCCTGGCAAGATAGATGAGGTAACAAGGTGCAGAGCTGGATGAACACAGTAGGCCAAGCAGCATCAGGATAGATGTTGGGTTGATTGCCTCCTCCTGGTGAGAAAAAGGATGTGCGAATTGCATTCTCCCTTCCTTTTCCTGCGCCTGCTTCTCAGCTTGTCACGGTATAGCTGGTGAGGGCTGTTCCCTCACGTAGGTGAGATTTTGCGGCATGCAGCATGGCATCTTGGACCTAAATACCACTCTGCATGTTAAGGCAGTGGAATCCCTTTAGATTGTGGTATCTTTCAGAGTTAGCATGTGCTAGGGGACGCAACAGTGGAATCTGAGTCCCTATGATGTTTGCCGGGTGGGGAGAGCGGAGAGGGAACAATGAAGTCCCAATTTTCCACAGGACAGAGCAGGTGAGGGTGGTGATAGGAGAGGAAGCAGAGCACAAATTGTTGCTGGCTTTGGCAAGAAAAAGAGTACTGGCCTAGATTGGTAGAGTCCAAATTTCAGTCAGGTTCAGCAGGTGGGTAGGATATGAGAGAGTCATGGCTGGTTCCATTCAATCAGTACTGTTTTTCACTTACAGTGCCCTGGCCAAAATGAGCCGTAGGGGCAGCTAGGTGTTATTGTGTAAGGCTGTAGGAAAGACAAATGCTGAATAAATGGGAACAAAAACAGAAGTTGCTGGAAGAGGTCAGTAGGTCTGGCAGCATCTGTGAAGAAAAAAATCAGAGTTAACGTTTCCGCTCTGGTGACCCATCCTCAGAACTGATGGTAGCTGGGAAAACATTGGTTTATATGCAGAAAATAGGGAGGGGGATGGGGTGGGAATAAACGATACAATAGAGCCTGAAGAGCGAGAAGAGCAGTTGTATAGACAAAGGAGTTGATAACGATCTGGCAAGGAGGGAGAATAGTTGTTAATGGGGACTATTAGTGACTCACAATAGGTAGTGCGTAATGGCAGGCTATGTGATAACAAGAGATAACAAGGTGTAGAGCTGGATGAACACAGCAGGCCAAGCAGCATCAGAGGAGCAGGAAGGCTGACGTTTCGGGCCTAGACCCTTCTTCAGAAAATGAATTCTTCCTGCTCCTCTGATGCTGCTTGGCCTGCTATGTTCATCCAGCTCTACACCTTGTTATCTCAGATTCTCCAGCATCTGCAGTTCCTACTATATGTGATAACAAGGCCTGGTGTGTGGGGTAGGGGGCTAGGACATGGGAGACTTTAGGCCCTAAAATTATTGAACTTGATATTGAATCCGGAGGGCTGCAAGGTGTTCTTGCAGCTTGCATTAAGTTTCACTGGAACACTGCAGCAAATTAGATACAGAGATGTTGGCCAAGAAACAAAGTAACAGGTACCTCAGGGTCTCCTTTGCGAGCACAACGTAGATATTCTGTGAAGTGGCCACCTAGTCTACGCTTCGTTTCCCCAATGTAGAGGAGACCACATCGTGAGCAGCAAATGCAGTAGACTAGATTCTGGGAAGTGCAGAGGAAGTGTTGCTTCTTCTGAAAGGTATGTTTGGGCCCGTGGATACTGGGGAGGGAGGAAGTAAATGGGCAGGTGTTGCACCTTTGCCGGTTGCAGGGGAAAGTGCCTTGGGGCTGGTCGGGGGTGATGTTGGGGGTGAAGAAAGAGTGGACCAGGATATCCCGATGGAACAGTCCATGAGGAAGGCAGACAAGGGAGGGGAGGGGAATATGTGTCTGGTGTCAACATCTCACTGGAGGTGGCAGAAATAGCATCTGATTATCTTCTGGATGTGGATGCTGGTGGGATGGTAGATAAGGACAAGGGGAACCCTATTGCTGTTGTGGGAGGGAAGAGTAAGGGTGAGGGCGGAGTACCGGAGATGGGTCGGACCCGGTTGAGGGCCCTGTCGATAATGGTGCTGGAGAATCCTCAGTTGAGGAAGAAGGTGGACATTTTGGAGTCCTCCTTTTTGAAGTTGACCTCATCTGAATATCTGAATAAATGAGTTTGAGTGAGTTTGGAAGAAGTGTGTGGCTGAGTTAGTGAAGGGGTTTGGGATGAAGGATTACTAAATTAGTGAAATGGGGTGCAAGGCAGCTGTGTCAGAGGAGACAGATTACAGTGTATATGAGTCGGGGAGAAGGTGCGTTACTGACTTTTCTGTCACAAGGGAGTATTGTGGGCTTGTCTGAAATCCACATACATATGACATAACATCATTCTTACAATCTACTTTAAAAACACAGGTTCATATTTATAAGATGCATTATTATATGTTGATCTATAATACACAAACTTTAATTATGTACTTAATGCTACTATGTTGCTTTCTTACTGTTTTGCTTTTGCTGGAATCTGGAATCATATTAATTTTCAAAAGCCATTTTAAAAGATGTTTTTTGTGTGGGCTATATATGTCGCTGACAAAGCCAGCGCTTTTTCTATTCCAAACTCTGTTTCAGTGGCGAGTGAGTTAAAATGAGTGGTCGGTGATGGCCTCATTGTATTTTCTCTGGACTGTCAATCCAGAGACCCAGGTAATGTTCTGGGGATGCAGGTTCAAATCCTGCCACGGCAGATGGTGGAATCTGAATTCAATAAACATCTGGAATTAAGAGTCTAATGATGACCATGAATCCATTGTTCATCATCAGGAGAAACCCGTCTGGTTCAATAATGTTTAGGGAAGGAAACTGCCATCCTTACCTGGTCTAGCCTACATATGACTCCAGATCGATAGCAGTGTAGTTGACTCTTAAGTGTCCTCTGGGCAGTTAGGGATTGGCAATAAGCGCTGGCCTAGCCCTCATCCCATGTATGAGGAAAAAATTTGGAAAATAGTTACACTTTCCGTGGTCCTTTGCTTTGCTTCTCATGTACATAAATCCAGGAATGTCATGTCCTATGGTTTGTGTGGACTTTATCCCATATTATGTGCATTGAATGCTGAGGTCACTTTGGAGATTTTGTACAAATTAGTCCACAGGCTTGATGGTAAGAAGGCACACAAAAGGAACACTAATGTTTCCACCCATTTGAAGTCCAATAATTCCACGTATTTGAAGTGGCCTAGAAACTTTTGCATTTCATTACAGATTATAAGAAGTGCTATTACATGATCCCTTGCCTCACAACTTTACAGACTGTTTTGTATGCCGCCACTAATTTTCGTGCTTTTTGCTTTCAGCCATTTAGCACTCTAAATAGAGCTAGTGGTTTGGGCTTTTACCTGTGCTGAATATGTGCTTGGCTGTGGAGATCTAAGACAGGTGTTAACCGGAACATTGAGATCCAAAATGGCAATGCTTGCATCAAATCATTTTTACAAGCTGATTGACCATTATGACTTGCCTGCTCCTGTATACTCCTTTTGGACATTCTCAGGGCATGCATCAATGTTCTTATCAAAATGTTGTTTGGCATGACTTGCACCAAAATTGTGCATGTGCACTATGGATATTATTTGGAGTCAAAAAACATTGAGGACATTGAAAAACCGAGGGCAGAAGAGCCAAATTTAATGACCATTTCATATTTTTAAAATCATTAGGGTAATACTGGATTCACCAATCACTTACAGAGACTGCAGTATAGTTCCAATACCACTGAAATTAGTTGAGACATATCAAAGAAGAATCAGAGAATCCCTACAGTGTAGAAGCAGGCCCTTTGGCCCAACAAGTCCACATTGACTCTTGGAGCATCCCACCCCCAGACACTTTTCCCTATGACCACCTAATCTACATATTCCCTCAACACTAGGCAATTTTCCATGGCCAATCCACCTAACCTACACATTTTTGCACTGTGGGCGGAAACTGGAGCACCTAGAGGAAACCCACGCAGACACAGCGAGAATGTGCAAACTCCACACAGATAGTCACCCAAAGGTGGGATTGAACCTGGGTCTTTGGCACTTTGGCACTAGCAGTGCTAACCACTGTGCCACTGTGCCACCCTAAAAATGTAATATTTAGAAGTGGTAATCAATACATAGTCCAGATACTCAGAGCAGGTGAGCAATAATGAGTGGGACCAGAAATCCTAGAAGGGAATTAATTTTAAAAATTGGAAAGCATTTTAAGAATCATGTAAATTTAGGTTACTGAGAAATAGTTGGAATTTATTTTTAAACTATGTTCTCTCACAGCTACTGAGCACATATTTTTGTACACTAAACTAGGTGAATCTGTACTTGGCAAGTTGTGACAAGCTTAAAATGGAAAACACCTGTTATCATGCCATCTATGTAACTAATAGGCAGTGTAGGCAATAAGAAACCAGAGTACCACATACCACAAATGTTATTTATATGATTTAGGTAATCTAAAATCTGCAATTATTGCCTTTGGAAGATACAGAATGTTGTTCCTCCACAAAATTTTAAGTGTGAATGCAATCAAATATAGAAAGAATAGAACAGTAAGGTTTTTCAGTTGTTATAAATAATGTGTTTCAAATTACTTGACCCCCAAAATTCACTAAATTAAGTTTGCTGCTGTATAAATGCTATTGTTGGGACAATGGAGTAAATACAGATTTATTTTCAGGAGAGGATTGCACTGATTTAGGCAAATGACTAAAAGCACATTACTGTGTTCAGTTGCCAGTGCTCTGTGAGGAATATGACATTTATTTTTGGCTCTTGTATAGATAATTAGTGTGGGAAAACATGGATGCATGCCCAGACATTATACTACACAGATGTTCAGATTGAGGTTCGAGTTATCAAACAGTGCGCAGAATATTGTACTATATTTTAATTGTACAATAGTTTCTGGGGGACAAAAGAGCTCTCAATTGATTTTTCTTTTAAAGAAGGCTCTGTGAAAGCACTGATCTGGCCCTACCAGTTGTTAGATTCGTGTGAGTTTTCCAACCTTCAGAGCACAATTCTTGCTTAATTTTTCTTAGCTTTCTACAGGCCTATGAAACATAACAGACCGCCCAGGGACTCTTTGACTTCTTTTTTGTTAAGATCACACTGCATCATCTCACTTCATGAATCTCAGTCCCCACTACACTTTCTTTTGTCATGTCATCCAGAACAATCAAGATTTTATGATGCTTCCTCTAGCATGCCAAGTAGATTCTGTATACAGTGTTCATTACATTTTGCTGAGGCCTGTTGACATGAATTAGTAGATTGTTTTTCATCTTAGATTTGTAGTCCTTACCTAGGTCTTAGTTGCACAAGTTGCAGGAATGCTTTCCCGGGTCCTGGTAATCATTGCTGGTGCCAATGACACAGCCATAACTCCACTGTCAATATTTTGTGCAAATTTTCAGGAAACATGTGAGAAGAACTGGGTCTATGAATTTTCAAAGTCTGAAAATAATGGCTGAAAGATCAGAAACAGCAACATTTACTGACCACTATAAGTTATCTCAGATGCTTTCTTTGTGCCATTTTATCCATGTTCATTCCTTACGTATCATTTCTTTGAAATTTATAATCTCTTGGTGGAATAAACATTTCCCTTTTCAAGCTCTAGACATTCCCTTTTCTGGTCCCGGAGATAGGACCAGTTCAGCAGGACATCTAAGTAGGCCTGCTGGGCTTGGAAAGGGTTGCTGTGTTTGTGTTGGAGGTGAGGTCGCTGTGCTCGGGTTGTGGGTGGGGCCACTGCCCTCCGATTGTGGTCAGGGCCACTATCCTCTGATATGGGCAGAGCTGCTTTGCTCAAGTTGGGGACACTGGCAGGAGCAGCACCAGGTCCCATGATTTCTGTCCTTGCCTCTGTTAGAAGATCTCACCACTTAATGTTTCTCGTCTGAAAGTAACATTTTTTGTGTGTTATTAGTGTCTGCTCGAGGTATTCGCTAATTGGCTGGCCAATTGTTGCATCTATATACAATAGTTGGGGTTGCTGTTCTGGAATAGGTCTAACAGTTATGAGATTTATAAGATTATTATATTTTGAGAATGTAGCTTTAAATGAAAGAACTCGTGTAACCTATTCTGCAGTCTTCCTGACAGTAAGTCTGGTGGTTGGATTGTTACAGATCGAAGGAAGTCTTAGTTTATTTTACTGTGATGAAAGTGCAAGGTGTTTAGATATATTTTAATTAACCTTTTTAGGAATGTCATTACACGTTTCTGGACTCGAACCCAGGTCTCCAAACTCAGAGGTAGGGATGCTACCACTGCACCACAAGAGCCTTTGTGTAAACTGTTGACACTTAGAGACAATGGCAGCAGTCACTGAGTTTACGCTGACTAAAATGCAAGTATCCTAAGTCCCAGCAATTTGTTGTTGGTATTGGGTTATAAACCACTGTGCTGTAAACTGTCCATTTACTTGCAAGTTAAAAGGGCTTGATGGTAGCTAATTAACATTTCTACCTCAATGTCAAGTTGTGTGTATTTTCAGTTGCCACAGGAAAGAGGGCAGAAGATGCCATTTTTGAGATCAGGCTACAAGCATCCCTACACATCAATCACAAACAATGGAGGTCTTGTGTGGTCGGTAGAGAGAAAAGAGTGTTTAATGTTACAAGCTGGCACAGCTGGATGCAGAAGGGACGTAATCGCTAATGAAAGTACTACAGCCAGTTCAGGATTCTGGGAAATTTGTTCTGCCGTGGCCAGAGGTAGAAGAATCATTGGAACAGTCCCTCCTTTTTAGGTTAGATTTAAGGAATTCTCTGAAAACTGAGCAAAGTGCCTGGAAACAATGTCTCAAAGTTACTCCTTGATAAAATGGGAATTTGGGGACTCACTGACAGCTGGCAGTAACTGAAATGTTTGCTAAAAGATTATAATTCTGCAGAGAGTGTAATTATTGGTCAGCCTAAAAGGGATTGTCACTTTCTACAGTTTGAAGTATAAAGAATTGAGGGAAAATCTCTCCGCTGATCAGTGTTGTACCTGGCAGAGAGGAAGATGGTTATGATTGGAGATAACAAGCATGGGGCTGGATGAACACAGCAGGTCAAGCAGCATCATAGGAGCAGGAAAACTTGACGTTTCGGGCCTAAACCCTATGATTGGAGTTGATGGTTTGCCGAGCTGATTGGTTTTCGTGCAAACGTTTCATCTCTCTTCTAGGTGACATCGTGAGTGCTTCGTAGCCTCCGTTGAAGCGCTGTTGTTCTGTCCTACTCTGAAATTATATGGTCTGGTCTGTCATGGTGGGCAGTCTTGTTTCCGGTTTTGTTCCATAGTGGTATGTAGATGGGGTCTATTTCAACATGTTTGTTAACTGCATTGGTGGTTGAAAACCAGGCCTCCTGGAATTCTGGTGCTTGTCTGTGTCTCGCTTGTCCCTAGTACTGTAACTTTTGTCCCAGTCAAATTGATGTCCTTCTATGTCAGAGTGTATTGAAATGAGGAAAGAGTCGGTCATGCTGTTCTGCTGCGAGTTGGTGTTCATTTTTCCTGGTAGTGAGTTTCCTGCCCATCTGTACAATGTAGTGTTTCTCGTAGTAGCTGCACGGTATTTGTATATCACATTTGATAATGAGCAATTCCATTTTCTACACGAATGCCTCAGAAACCAGGTACTATCTTGCAGTGTCAAATACAAACACCCGCCTTAACAATTCACAAGCAGGAAATAAAAACACTGACGATGTCACCTAAAAGGGAGCGAAATGTTTGGACGAAAACCAGTCAGCTCGGCGAACCAACCAACAACTCCAAATACTACAGATCTTCGTTAAACATAGTTATGGTTCTTGGATGTTAGTCACCTCAGATCCATGGTATCCCAGCAGAAATTCCTCACGGAAGTGCTTAGGCTCAAACATCTTCAGTTGCTTCATTGATGAACTTCCCTCCATCATAAAGTCAGAAGTGGGACGCTCGTTGATGCTTGTACATTGTACATTGTTCAACACCATTGACGATTCCTCAGATACTGAAGCAGCCCTTATCCAAATGTAAAAAAAGCTGGACAGTATCCAGGTTTGGACTAACAAGTGGCAAGTAACATTTTTGCCACAAAACTGTGAGGCAATGACCATCTCCCACAAAAGAGAATCTAACCATTGTCATTTCTGATGAAGGGTTTAGGCCCGAAACGTCAAGTTTTCCTGCTCCTATGATGCTGCTTGACCTGCTGTGTTCATCCAGCCCCATGCTTGTTATCTCGGATTCTCCAGCATCTGCAGTACCTTTTTATCTCTAACCATTGTCTCTTGACATTCAAACACATAACCATCACTGAATCCCCAAATGTCAACATCTTGTGGGTGACCAGAAACTTTACTGAACTAGTCATATAAATATTGTGGCTGAAAGAGCAGGTCAGAGGCTGGGAATCCTGCATAAGACCATAAGACCATAAGACATAGGAGTGGAAGTAAGGCCATTCGGCCCATCGAGTCCACTCCGCCATTTAATCATGGCTGATGGGCATCTCAACTTCACTTACCCGCACTCTCCCCGTAGCCCTTGATTCCTTGCGAGATCAAGAACTTATCAATCTCTGCCTTGAAGACATTCAAAGTCCCGGCCTCCACTGCGCTCTGTGGCAATGAATTCCACAGGCCCACCACTCTCTGGCTGAAGAAATGTCTCCTCATTTCCGTTCTAAATCAACCCCCTCTAATTCTAAGGCTGTGCCCACGGGTCCTAGTATCCCCACCTAACGGAAACAACTTCCCAGCATCCACCCTTTCTAAGCCATGCATTATCTTGTAAGTTTCTATTAGATCTCCCCTCAACCTTCTAAACTCTAATGAATACAATCCCAGGATCCTCAGCCGTTCATCGTATGTTAGGCCTACCATTCCAGGGATCATCCGTGTGAATCTCCGCTGGACAGCAAGTAAGTGACTTCCCAACTCCCCAAAACTTGTCCACCATCTACAAAGCGCAGTGCAGGAGTGTGATGGGATACGCTCCACCTCCATTGAGACTCAGTTTTATACCATCCAGGACAAGCAGCTCACTTGTTTGGCCCAATCCCTGTGCCACTGATACCACGAGATACACTGCAGAAATTCACCAAGACCTCTTTGGCAGCACCTTCCAAACTCTCAATAATCTAGAAGGACATGGGCAGCAAATGCATGGGAACACCGTCATGAACTCTTGTTGTATCCTGTCTTCAGCTAATTCATTAAGTTCAAATCTCTTTAAATTATCAGTCTCCATGGAGATTGTAACAAAGGGAAGAACTATGATAAAACCATGAATTATGTTTTTGAAATTCTAGAAAAGATGCAGCGAAAATCTTTCTTTGGAAATTTTTCCTTGTACTTAAGATGTAACTCAATTAGTAGCAATCAACCTAATGCAGGGTTACAGGGAGGGGGCGGGGGATGGGACTGGGTGGGGTGCTCTTCGGAGGGTTGGTGTAGACTTGGTGGGCTAAAGGGCCGGCTTCCACACTGCAGGAATTCTGAGTCAAAAAGTTCAAATCCTACTCAATGGCTTGAGCACAAAAATCAGGGCAGACTCTACAGTGCACTACTGAGAAAGTGCAATATTAATGGAGACGCTGTCTATAGGATGAGACATTAAACTGAAATCTACCGGTTGTTTTCGGTCAAGGTAAAAGAACACGTGTCAGTATGTCATAGAGGACAGGAGAGTTGTCCTTGCTTTCTTGGTCAGTATTTATCTTTCAATCAACATCTCAACAATGTAATCGTCCAATATGGTCTGAAGAGTTGCCTGAGATATAACCGAACAAGGGAACAGGAGATAGATATGTTAATTAACGGTTAATTGGGTGTGAATTGGTTGTAAAGTTTTGGGGAGCTAATAATCAGTGAGGTACAACTTTTATGGAGTGTGGTTAATTACAATAAAACTCTCACTGAAAATGTGGACTTAGACTATGTTCAAACATATTTATTTTCCAGTGTAGAGCAAGAAATGTTTTGTCTGGTCCCACATATACAGATACCTGGTCTGCTGTTTGTGAAAGCTGATTGTGTCCAAATGGATGTTGTATTTTCTGCATTGTCTATACAGCACTTTGAGACGTCTGGCAGTCTTGAAGGACACTATTCAAAAATATTTACCTGTGTACAACATCGGTAGCAGAAGATGATTGTGTCAAAATGTAACATGTTGAGGTATAATTACCTACCCCTTTTCTGTAATTGAGTCTTACAATCAAAGAGGAAGGAAGGTATGACCTTTGAACTTTTATTACCATACAGAGGCAAGATGAGAAGCAAACTTTTATTGGAATTGAATCCTGATCATTTGACCACAGATGAAGATTTGGAGATTGTTAACTTGCATAGACAAGATTATCAAAGAGGCAAAAACCGAAAGAACTACAGATGCTGTAAATCAGGAACAAAAACAGAAGTTGCTGGAAATGCTCAGCAGGTCTGGCAGCATCTGTGAAGAAAAATATCAGAGTTAACTTTTTGGATCTGGTGACCCTTCCTCAGAGGGAAAGTTCTTGATAAGGTGTAAAGTACGAACAGATGTTTTGTTTTAATGGAAGTTAAGTTTGCAGATAAATATACCCAATAGAACAAATGTTGGAAGCACTAAAAAAATCCTAGGAAAGCATTCCTTTCTTGCAGCCCAGTGGTAAGTGTAAAGGTGGCAGAGCCTTTCAATTATGCGGTATTACGCATTGGATACATGTCTACGGTGTATGGAAATAATTGACAAAATTGTTACCTGGACCCTCTGAGTTAATAAGCATCAGGACAGTGTTAAAGAATTTGAGAGTTTCACCAGTTTCAGATTTGGGGATGAGAACATATTAAAATCTATGAAATAAAAGTGGTCATTCTTGTAAAAATAATTGGAATCAATCATTTCATTAACATGGATGTAGTGTATAGTGAAATACCATTGTTATTAAGTAGGCAATCGATTAAAAGCACAAGATGAAACTAGATATGAAAAACAACAAAGCTGTTGTCTTTGAAAATCTGTGAATTTGCAATGTACATTCTCAGGACACCATTGTATTTCTTTAATGGAAAGCAACCTCTCCACTAAAGACATTAAAGAAGTGTTATTGATATCGGGGGATTGAAATTTAGTAAGCAAAGAAGTCAGCTATGTTAACTTGCATAGGCAGTTCACCAAGAAAAGGATGCAGGAATACGGGATCAGGAGTACAGTAAGCTCATAGAAGAAATGTGTTAGATGTGAAATTTGTAAGAAATAACGAAGGATGTTGAAATGATCTATAGTAAGCCTGCCCAAATAAAATATTCTAAGGAGGGAGTGGCTATGGATTTATAAGTATGGGGAAAGAAAAATAAATTTTACTTTACATATTGCAAATTTGGCAAACAGATTTTGTCAGTCAACTATTACACATTGTAAAAATTTTTATAAGTTGTGGATGAGGAAATGGAAAGATGGATAGGTTCTGGATTTGGACCACAGGAAAATTTCTCATTGATATTGGGAAGAATTTGCTAACAATCAATTGTGTGAATATGAACATAAAATGAAATGCCAGCAGCGAACCCTTTTAACAATGGGGTATGTAAATAAAACCATACAGTCTTAGACAAAATATTGGCAGATCAGTCAAACAGTAAATTTATTTCTGTATTAGTATAGGTTATCCATCAGTGATGAATGATCCAGTTTGGGAAGGGGCCACAATTTGTCTCTACTTTTTTTTGGAGCATCTGAATGCACAGCATGCAGGCAGATAAAGTTTTCATTAATGCTGAAATCTCAAAGAATTCAGTGAGCCTTTTTGTTATTCGCACATGGTATTTTGGTGTCATTGGCTGATGAGCATTTATTGCCTGTCCCTAGTTGCCCTTGAGAAGGTGATGGTGAGCTGTCTTCTTGAACTTTTGCGGTCCGCATGCTTGTTGGTTGAACCACAATGCTCTTAGAGGGAATTCCAGGATTTTGACCCAGTGACAGTGAAGGCACAAAGAAATATTTCCAAGTCAGAATGGTGAGTGACTTGAAGGGGAACTTGAAGGTGGTGGTGTTCCCATGTATTTGCTGCCCTTGACCTTCTAGATGGATGTGGTCATGGGTTTGGAAGGTGCTGTTTAAGGATCTTTGGTGAATTTCTGCAGTGCATCGTGCTGCTACTGAGCATTGATGGTGGAGGGAGTGGATGCTTGTGGATATGGTGCCAATCAAGCTGGCTGCTTTGTCCTGGATACTCAAGCTTTTTAATGTTGTTAGAGTTAAACCCATCCAGGCAAGTGGGAGGTATTGCATCACAGTTTAACTTGTGCCTTGTAGATGGTCGACATGTTTTGGGGAGTCAGGAGGTGAGTTACCCCTCACTCCTAGCCTCAGACCTGCTGTTGTAGCCACAACATTTGTATGGTGAGTCCAGTTGAGTTTCTGGTCAATGGTAACCCCCAGAATGTTAGTAGTGGAAAATTCATTGATGGTAACACCATTGAATGTAAGGGATGGTGGTTCGATCTCTCTTATTGGACATGATTATCGCCTGGCGTTTTTGTGGTGTGAATGTTACTTGTCACTTGTCAGCTGAAGTCTGGATATCATTCAGATGTTGTTTGCAATTGAACATGGATGGCAATAGATATGGCATTCCTCTTAGCGAAAATATTTGGAAAGATTCTAAAAAGGATTGAACAGTAACATCCATTGAGTGCTACATCGATGGTAAATTGCCATAGAGCAATGTGCAGTCAACAAAACGTGTGAATGGAAAAAGGACTGGTTACAGTTTTAAAACAGATACTGGAGAACGAAGAAAGTTCCAAATTGAAGTGGGCGGATAGCAGCTATCAGTTGCAAAGGAGCAAGTTCTAAGAAATTGAAACTTTAATGAAATATGAAAAAAATTAAAAAATATATGTTGTCATGATATATTTATTTTAAGTTATTGATTTATGTACTTTATTTCTCTAAAAAGACAAAAAAGTAATCTGTTATCATCAAATATGGTCTGAAGGGATGCCTGAAATCAAACAGAATGAGAGAATAGACATTGGATATATTAATTAAAGGTTAATTGGGTGTGAATTTGTTGAAGGGTGCGTTAACTAAAATAAAGCTGTTCCTGAAAGTGTGGATTTTGACTCTGTTCTGTTGTATGACAACAAAAGTATTGTCTGGTTCCAGGTTTACAAATACACCGCATTATCTGGACTGCTGTTTGTGGAAGCTGCTGTGTGCAAATTGGCTGCTGGATAACCTACATTGTCTACATAGCACTTTGAGGGTCTGATGGTCTGGAAAGGCACAACAGCAAACTTTTTATTAACCGGCACCTATGGAACCAGGTGTGTGCTGGTTGATCAAATATTCAGATGATCAAGAGGTCCACATAACCCTGACCATGCAAAGCTTTGAGACATCCACATCCCTCAAAAAATCTATGTAAAAATATCAACACACCTCCTAAAATCAATGTAAAAGTACACAGTAATCAGAACACATCACTGTTATTCTTAATTAACCGCATAAATACTCGGTAATCGTGGTACATTACAGTATTTGAGGTTTATAATTCTTGCCAGTTTATCTAGGGTGCTGGTCAAACAAAGTTTGCTGTATATTATACATGCAAGTGTTTCTTCTAAGGAAACAATTTCTAGCCTTATAGAAAATTCATACTTAAAGAAGTAACTTTATATATCCTTCTTAACCCTGTAGCCTGTTTTATCAAATTGTCAGAACTGAGAATGAATAAAATAATTGTTTGTTCAGCCATTGTTTATAAGCTGTGAAATCACTTTTCAGGATGGGCAATGAGAGAAATGTTTATAAAGAATTTTCAATTTTGCTCTATATTGTTTAATATCATCACCTTTTTAGCTCATGTTCTCCCCTGGTTATATTGGACTTCTTTGGAGGAAAAGAATTTTGTCAGTAAACAAAAAACTAAATTGAGTGGTGGTGAGCTGACTGGTCATTGGTATCATGTCCCAGTCCACAATTCTCTGCTGATATCCGTGTAACTGTTTGCTTCAAATTGGAGCTTGCAGCTTTGCTGATTCTTCCAGCAGCTCAACATTTGTGAGTTTTTCCCTTGGAATTACTAACTTTATTCATACATTTCTTAGAGTTTTAAAAACCTTTCCAGATTGTATTTACTTTTAAATGTTTGTTTATGTCTGTTCAAATTTGGTTCATAATGCCCTTCGTTTTATAGTGATGCCTTCAACGGTCCAACTTAAAAGGTTTGTTTGGTTTTCTATTCAGATTGCTTCAAGCTTGGGTATTTCTTTCAAACTTTTATTTTCACATTGATAAATTTTGTGGATAGATTTGTTTCCTTGAGCTATTCCTATGGCCTTGAGATAAAGATTATAACACAGAAAGAAGCCAGGCCTACAGTGTCTTGCTGTCCAAAAAAGAGCTATTAGATCCATGTAGGTTATGGCACTTCAAGTGCATATGCAAGTGTTGTTTTTAAAGGTGATGATGGCTTCTGCCTGTTTCACCCTTTATGGATTTGAATTTCAGATCCCCATCACTCTTTGGGTAGAAAAATTACTCCTCAACTTTACGAATTATTTTAATCTGTGCCTCTCTCTTACTGAACTTACTGTTAACAGTCCATCCTATCCACTATATCTTGGCATAATTTTGTGCACTTAATTAAACATCCCCTTGGCCTTCTCTGTTCCAAAGAAAATTACTTCAGTCTATCGAAATATTCCTTGTAGCTAAAATTCTCCATTCCTGGCAACATTCATTTCTGTGACCTCAGTAGTGTGATTATGTCTTTCCTGTGCTCCTGTATCCAGATCTGGATTCAGTACTTTAACTGTGATTTAACTGAAGTTTTATATGTGTCTAGCTTAACCTCCCCCCTGTTTATATAAGAAAACTAACTATCTCAACCACCTTGTTTGCCTGTCCTGCTCCTTTCAGGGATCTGTAGATGTACTTGCTAACGTCCCTGTGTACCTCTACACTTTTCAGAATCCTACTGTTTGAAGTGTGTTTCCTTGCCTTGCCAGGGCAGCACGGTAGCTCAGTGGTTAGCACTGCTGCCTCACAGCGCCAGGGACCCAGATTTGATTCCAGCCTCCGGTGACTGTCTGTGTGGAGTTTGCACATTCTCCCTGTGTCTGCTTGAGTTTCCTCCGGGTGCTCCGGTTTCCTACCACAATCCAAAGATGTGCAGGTTAGGTGGATTGGCCATGCTAAGTTGCCTGTAGTGTTCAGGGATGTGTAGATTAGGTGGGTTACAAGGGGACGGGTGTGGTTGGGATACTCCGAGGTTCGGTGTGGACTTGTTGGGCCGAAGGGCCTGTTTCCACACTGTAGGGATTCTAATATAAAAAAGAAAATATATATCCTCTCAAATTACATTACTTCACACTTCTCTGGATTGAATTCCATTTTGATGCTTCTGCCCAACTGAGCGGTCCACTCATACCTTCCTGAAGACTATAGATATCTCCCTTACTGTCAACCATACGGCTAGCTTTCATATAATCTGTGAACTTTTGAGTCATTACCCTTGCATATAAGTCTAAATCATTGACATTTACCACAAACAGCAAGAGAGCCATGACTGAGCCCTGTGGAACCTCAGTGGAAAAGGCCCCAATCACAGAAACAATCATCAGCTGTAACTCTTTCTGTTCTGCCACTGAGCCAATTTTCAAACCAACTTACCATTTTGCTTTGAATCCCATGATTTAATTTTCTGACTAGTCTGCCATGTGGGGTTTCCAGAATAATTGCAGATTATGTCAAATGTGCTACAATCTTTTATATGCATTGACATCTCCCCAAAAGAGTAAATGAAGTTAGCCAGTTGCAGTGTTCCTCAGCAAACTCATACTGTGACTACCCTTGATGGCCAGGGTTTGAGAGGCACTGTGGGGTGGGACAAAACTTTGAGGTTACCTTTCTATTAAAGAAGGACCATCCAACGTGCACCTACGTAACCTCAGCCTTTGCAAGGAAACTGCCAGGTGGTTTGCTTCGCATGAGCCTCTTCTACTACTAGTTAAATGTTAATTAATTGCCCCCTTAATGGTTTCAACTGTACCACCTGTGGCAGGATACCTGATACTACCCCTACCGCTGGTATGATTACAATGAGGCAAGTGCAGGTGGGGAGATGGCAAGCAGGTTGTTTGCTGAATTTAATGTGAATGCTTTGACACAAAACTGCCAGTGGGAAGGTGTTAAATCCAGTCAATACTGTTTCACCAACACCTTCCACCCCAACCTGAAGTTCACCTGGACCATCTCCAACACTTTTCTCTCCTTCCTGGACCTCTCTGTCTCCATCTCGGGCAACCACCTAGAAACCGATGTCCATTTCAAGCCAGTGACTCCCACAGCTACCTGGAATACACCTCCTCCCACCCACCTTCCTGCAAAAATGCCATCCTCTATTCCCAGTTCCTTCGCCTCCGCCGCATCTGCTCCCAGGATGAGACATTCCACTCCCGTACATCTCAAATGTCCTCATTCTTCAAGGACCGCAACTTCCCCCCCACAGTGGTCGAGAACGTCCTCGACCGTGTCTCCCGCATTTCCCGTAACACATCCCTCACGCCCCGTCCCCGCAATAATAACCAAAAAAGAATCCCCCTCGTCCTCACATACCACCCCACCAACCTCCGGATCCAACGCATCATCCTCTGACACTTCCGCCATCTGCAATCAGACCCCACCACCAAAGACATTTTTCCCTCCCCACCCTTATCTGCCTTCCGGAGGGACCACTCCCTCCGCAACTCCCTTGTCCGCTCCACACTCCCCTCCAGCCCACCACACCCGGCACTTTTCCCTGCAACCGCAGGAAGTGCTACACCTGCCCCCACACCTCCTCCCTCACCCCAATCCCAGGCCCCAAGAAAACTTTCCACATCAGGCAGATGTTCACCTGCACATCTGCCAATGTGGTATACTGCATTCGCTGTACCCGTTGTGGCTTCCTCTACATCGGGGAAACCAAGCGGAGGCTTGGGGACCGCTTTGCAGAACACCTGCGCTCAGTTTGCAACAAACAACTGCACCTCCCAGTCGCGAACCATTTCAACTCCCCCTCCCATTCCTCAGACGACATGTCCATCCTGGGCCTCCTGCAATGCCACAGTGATGCCACCCGAAGGCTGCAGGAACAGCAAATCATATTCAGCCTGGGAACCCTGCAGCCCAATGGTATCAATGTGGATTTCACAAGCTTCAAAATCTCCCCTCCCCCAACCGCATCCCAAAACCAGCCCAGCTCATCTCCATCTCCCTAACCTGTTCTTCCTCTCACCTATCCCCTCCTCCCACCTCAAGCCCCACCCCCATCCCCCATCTACTAACATCATCCCGCCCCCTTGACCTGTCTGTCCTCCCTGGACTGACCTATCTCCTCCCTACCCCACTACCTACACTCACCTTTACTGGCTCCATCCCCGCCTCTTCGACTTGTCTGCCTCCTCTCCACCTATCCTCTCCTCTATCCATCTTCTATCTGCCTCCCCCTCTCTCCCTATTTATTTCAGAACCCTCTTCCCCTCCCCCATTTCTGATGGAGGGTCTAGGCCCGAAACGTCAAGTTTTCCTGCTCCTATGATGCTGCTTGACCTGCTGTGTTCATCCAGCCCCACGCTTGTTATCTCCAATACTGTCTCAGTTTTTTTTTTCCCCAATCGCATAGGTTAGCCTGAATGTAATTGCTTGGTCCATCCTGCCCCCTTTTTGAACAGCAAAACAACATATGCAGTCCTCTGGCACCACACCTGCACCCAGAAAGAATAAGTCGTTTTAGATCCTGAGCTGTGACGACAAAGTTGCTGATTTTTATTTAATGCTGTGTTTTCTATCTTCAGACCTCAAAACTTCAAAGACCAATTGGTTTTTCTAATGAGAGATCCACTCTTGTCGTCTTGTTGTCGCACACCAGTGCACCAGGATCTCAGAAATATTAAGGGTTTTTTATATTTGCTTTTTATTCAGAACTTTCAATGGTAATGTACAGTAATTTGGTCAATTCAACAATTTAGCTTCTGTGAGGAATATTTAAAAGTTGCCAGAAGCCATTCTATAGGCTTGGACCTTGATCAATTCAAAGCCAATCTGTAGTTTAATTTCTGTAAATGTGAAATGATTTAAGAAAATGAAATATGACATTTGTAGGCCCAATTCAGTTAATGTTTTACTTGTAAACTACTCTAACCTTAATCCCTGTTCGGGACAATGACATTTGTCCTTTATAGAAAAGTTCCTTGCTCAGGTAGTTCTTATAATGCAATTCCTTAGCTATTGTCAAGCAATAGAACAAGTTTCAACATGTATTGACTTGCCCTGAAAATAACCCAGCTGAAAATTCCCTATCCTGTTTTACTTCCTGCTTGTTTCAGATGCAATTTGATGGATACTGCAATTATTTTTATAATGATTTTGTAATGTTCCAACAATGCTAAATGGTCGACTAAATGTAATTTTTTTCTGGTAATTTTACGAGTTTGTGATTAAAACATTACTGTTTGACATAAAGGAATGGAGCAATATTAGGAAAATGTGTGGCAAAATATTTTTTTGTTTCCATTTTTATCATGTTTCATTCAAATAACAGCAGAGAATTCTACAAGGGAGTGTGGTAGTGGGATATTATAACCTAGGGCTCTATAATTTTATAAAACCATATCTATTATTTAGAATACATTAGATAGAAAAGAAATTCCCTGTAGCCCCAACTTCAAAAGAGTATATGTCTTTAATGTGCATTAGTGCTTTAGAAGGTCTATTAAGGTAATGTAACCCGATTGGATAGAAAGCAGGCGTTAATCCCCAGTAGACATCTATGTTCTAAGAACTGAATTTAAATTTGAAAAATGATACTGAGTGTTCTTGAGGAATCATGTCACAAAACTGTCTAATGGCTGTAGTGGAGGAACGTGCAGGTCCTAATTACTAATGAGGACCTCAATCTAATTAAAGCATGAAGCAATGTTCCTGACTATTGCCTCATGTTGTAATTAGCTCTTGGTTTCCTTTTCCAGCATGGAGCCAGTGAGTTTCAATGCTTGAACCAAAGAATAGAATAGAAAACACTACTTGAATCGGCTGCCAAAGATTAATTGTACCCAAAAATCAAACTGATGTATATCTACTGGTGCACTCATAGTATGCGATTAACTCTGATTGTGGGCAGTACGTGCACAGATTTTTTCTTTTTGCTGCTTGACCTGTTTTTGTGTTAGTCTTCTGAATCCCTACTTGTCTAATTAGGGCACAGAAAAGACCTGGCCCACTTGCTATACCAAGAACTAGCCTGTGGGTATTTTCTGAGGGCTTTCAGTAATACATCTGCATCTTTGCCTGGGGTCTGAATAAAGAATCACCTAAAGAAAATCTGAGTATGCCATAATGAAGTTGCAATGGCTGGTAATGGAACTATCCCTTGCTACTGTTTGTGATCACTGAAGACCACTGTTCACTGGCTGTGTGCCCACTCAGGCAAAAGGTCACAAAATAGATGATAGACCTTGTTTACCAATTATCACATTTCCCAGTGGGCTGTCACTTCTTCTAATGACACTTTCCTGAACTGTCAGCTTTTCAACAGGGCAGTGATTAATTTTGGTGTGCCTGATGAAATGGCTACAAGATGTTTGTTTCAGTTATCTTATCCCACTGCACAGTTTCACAAGTGTTAGCCTCTTGCAGTTGACATTCTCAAGCTCAAGACACTGGGAAGAAGCTACCTGATCTGACAGAGTACTTGTGTAAATAGTGAGAGTCTTTGTTTCCCCTTTGGTTCTTAGAGCATCAGATCACGTATCAGGTTACAGCAAATCTATTCCTGTTTTGCAACTATATAAAGCCCAAAGTTCAATACAGGGAATATTTTCATTAGGAAAGCAGTGTTTTTCTAGCAATGGATCACATTGTGGTGTGAAAAATCTTTAAAGAAAAGCTTAAGCGTGTTCATTTAAATGCAATTCTTTTCAATAGAATTGAAGTATTTTGACTACAATTCTCCTAGTTCTGGAGAAGCATTGTGGTAGCAAGGGCACACATGGGAGGACAAGGCAAGGGATGGAGTGGACATGACGTGAAATATCCATTAATTTAAGTCCTATTTGTAGCTGCAAATTGCTCCACAGTTTGATTTGTAGCATTCTTTGCCTTTATGCCAGAAGATTGCAAGAATAAACCTCAGTCCAAAATTTAAATTAAGTGTTAAATGAACAGCCTGTTCATTGCAATTCTGCATTGTCAATGGCATATGTAACAAAGAAATGTTAAAGCAAGGTCATATTTGTCAATTCCAATGATTCAGGTAAAGATTAACAATTCCTAATACAATTTTAAAGAATAAGATCTCTCTTAATCAATGCCTACCAAGATCAAGCTAATTGATCATTTGTATCTTTGTTATTTGTGGGATCTTGTTGAGTGCAAAATAGCTACCAAGTTTGCTATATAACAGTCAAAGCATTTAAAAAATGTTGATAGTGAAGCGGTTTGAGTCAAAAATATAGTTTAAGTACTAACAATCAGGCATCATAATAAGTTGATGTTAAAAAGTATGTTTTTTGTGATCATTATCTATCAATCCAATTCAAAGAAAGAACTGCTTTTCCTTTCACTAAATATAGATGAATGCCAGGATGGTCCTTTTGTAAGTGCGTCTGAAAACTACAGACTCTAATTGCTCTGCCTCAATCATTTGAGGGCTTTAACCAGTATTTCTGAGCCTCTGTACTTTTACAAAAGAAGATCTTCTTTTCCTTCTTGCGTCCTTGTTTTGATTGGGTGACATGGTGGCCCAGTGGTTAGCACTGCTGCCTCACAGCACCAGGAACTCTGGTTCGATTCCACCCTCGGGTGACTGTCTGTTTGGAGTTTGCACATTCTCCCCAGGTCTACATGGGTTTCCTCGAGGTGCTCCGGTTTCCTCCCACAGTCCAAAGATGTGCAGGTTAGGTGGATTGGCCATGCTAAATTGCCCATAGTGTTCAGTGATGCATAGGTTAGGTGGTTTATGGGAGATGGGTTTGGGTGGAATACTGAGGGTTGGTGTGAACTTGTTGGGCTAAAGGGCCTGTTTCTACACTGTAGGGCTTCTATGAAAAATCCCACTGGAATTTTTTTACTGCACATTTAAATTTTCTATACAACAACGAATGTGAAAAGATGTGCTTGTGGCATATGTGAATGGTTTAAATAAAAAAAGGAACTCAAATAAAAATTGAGAAAGCTAAAAATAAATAACAATTCAGCAACCTATATAAAGTGGAAAGATTAGTTCATAGTGAAGTCTAGAGCTGATAAGTTGGTAGATACTGCCTTATATTTTCAGCATTTTCTATTTTTGGTATTTTTAAAGTTTATCTTACTGGGGATAAGAATGGACTAATCCTTGAAAATATATAAAGGTAAAGGTAAAATTTAAAAGGCATCTGGATGGGAACATGAATGGGAAGGGTTTAGAGGGATGTGGGTCAAATGATGGCAAATGGGACTAGGTCAGTTTAGGATAACTCTGACTTTATAGTTCCGGAAGTCGTCACACCTCAGGCGAGGGGCAAGGTTGAGAACATGGGACCTTCATGGTAACCTCAGCCAGGATGGGAATTAAACCAATGCTAAAAGCATCACTCTGCATCCCAATCCAGGCCTTTAGCCAACGGAGCTAACCGACCTCCTCTTGAAATTATATAGCATCAGTACATTTGTGGCTTTTTTTCTCAGCACACCATGTCTTTCAAAATAGCTCCAAAGTCTTCAATCACACTTTAAATAATTATTACGTTATTAATGTAATGATACTTAATGTGTGCACGTTAATATATTAATGAAGTGTTAATTGCCTTACATGTCAAGCACCCCTAAGGCAAGTTTTAAAGTACATCATATAATCTGTCATGCATGTCATAAATTCATTTGGAATATTCAAATGGTAAGAGTTTATCTGCACATTACTGAAGGAGTAAATCAGAAATACTGAATCATTGCTGTTTGTAGCAAGTTAACTATCAAATTTCTTTAAAAAAAACTATTGTCTCTTTTCTAATTTATTTTTTCACATTATTGCTTAATAGTTCTCTGATGAAAATGGATTGGTTATGCATGCTGTGAACTATGTCTGTTTGTTTTAAGAATTTTTCCTCTCTCACCTTGCATCTATTTTCCTGCAATATCATGAATTAGTGAGGAAAGCGATGACTGTAGACGTTCACAAATAATACATTTAATGTGAGTTTTATTATTGGTATATCAAATGTTAGGATAATAATCCAAAATTGATATTTTCAAAGCCAATTAGAAATTCCAAATCTAGCTGTTTATTGTTCAGAACATATTTTGCTGTGTTTAATGGAATGGTTTCCACAACTCTGAACTTCTAAAGTGAAATGGCCAAATGCAAAAAGCTGAACAGGTTGTTCTAAAGTTTGTAACAGCTTAACAAAATACTTAGCCATCACATTTTCTTTTTGTTTAGATCAACAATGTTACTGTTTTACAACACTCTGAATTGCACTTCAGTGATAATGGTGAATAGGCATAAAATGAGAGGTTTGATTAAATCCACAGATCCCAAGGATTTGAAGCTGAAAGTGAGATAGCGCAGTATACCAGACTGCATTGATGACCTGTTTCTGTTGTAGCAACACAAAGTTATAGTTGTCAGGAGAGTATACAGCTTTGTTTATCACCATTTTATAAAGATATGACGAAGCAAGTGGATCATAAGCTTTGTCTGACTTTTGTACAGTCTGTATATTAGCTCCAGCTCAGTGGATTGGCAAAACTGAGATCATGAGACTCGAAAATAAAATTTATTTGCGTCTGTACTGTAAAAGGGAAGTGCACAGTAAAGACTGTATGTACCAAAGAATAGGCTGTGAAATTTAAAGCTGTGCAAAGAAAGAGGCTGTTATGAAAACAAATATACTACATGTTACATTTGTATTGAAAATCCTTACACCTTCATATTGATTCACTGTTTCATTGTTTTACACAAAACATTCCTAGAAAAATAATGCCTGTCCTGTCCTAGTTGGTCACACTCTCACCTCTGAGGTTGAAAATTGAAGGTTGAGGTTTTAGGCCCACTCCAGAGATATTTAGTCTGCGTAGATGAGTTGGACCAAAGTTTCTGTTTCCGTGCTGTGTGATTCTGTGACTCTTTATTCATTAAAATCTGGACTGATACTCAAAACCTTTAGTCCTGAGGGAGTGCTGCACTGTAGGAGATGCTGTCTTTCAGATAAGATGTTTAACAAGGTGCTATTTGTTCTCAGGGGAGTTATCCCTAGTGTCCTGGCCAATAATTATTCTTGACTGAAGAAACAGGTTAGGTGATCATTGTTACACCATGGTTTATGGGGGTTTGTTGTGTGAAAGTTGGCTGCCCTGTTTTCTACATTACGACACTTCAGAAGTACATAATTAGCTGTAAGGTGTTATGGATATTCTCAAGTTCTGAAACATGGTATATAAACGCTTGTCTTTTCTTTTATCCTGTATCTGATCAATAAACCTTCATCCTCCACTAATTTGGAATGCAGAATGTTTTGGATTTATGAACATTTGACTTCTGCAAATAGGAGTCAGTGAAATATGAAGGGGGTAGTGACTGAAACAAACAGCCTTGTATTCATTCTTCATGCCAGCTTGGATTTGGGATATAATGAAATATGAAAGGAGGAAAGGGAAGGAGATTTGGCCTATCTAATCCCCAGGTTAGATTTGATATTCTCGTCAATTTGTAGTGTATATACGTCAGAACATATAAATGGTTAATCCACTGCAATTTCAGCTTTATTTTCTTTGTTTATTCCACAAGGCAGTACTCTGCTTTTGAGCTTCCACATTTAATGAAACATTATAAAACTGGCATCTGGAGACCTCAGAGGATGTCTCTGGGAAGCTTGAATTTGGGCAGTTGGGTAATCATTTTTATTCAGCTTATTTTCCAAATGGAAATAGACATGTATGATAAAAGTGTCATCCATACTCTACACATTGTCCTCTGTAACAGAATTAGATGTCAGTTCTTAATGTCTAGCTCTGTTTTTCTTTTCTATGAACGGATGCATTATTGCTCACAGGAACTTGACTGTAATATATGGTAAGAGACAAGTAGCTCTTTATGGCCAGTGATTATTCGGTTTGAATGAAACCTGTGATTTATGGCCATTTAACAGAAAAGTCTTGTAAATTCCCAGTGTTGCATTTTTCCTCCATACAGAACAAGACAAGTGAAAGTGACAACTGGGTTAGCCTGGAAAGTGGAATGCGTAGTGCTTCAGAATGTGTTATACTTAATAAACCTGACATGAGAAACGTGCACATATAGTACCACACCGATGCTTTATGCAAGAGTGAAAGTGACATTAGCTCTCAGACTCTCACAGTGTATGTTCAGCTAACAGTGCTGTCAATGCACATCTGTTCCATCAACGATTTGGACAGGAAGGCAGCACCTGGGCCTACCAAAGGCAATTTTTCAAAGCTATTGAAGATCAGATTTATTTAGAATGTATTGTTCTTAAAAGCACCCTTATTTTCAGAGAAAAATAATTAAGTACTTGGGAAAAAAATACTTTTATTTTCAGTAATTAGTCTTCCAAGTAATTAACTGTTTTGCTCTTTTTTAGTATTGATGTTACTAATTTCCTCAAATTGCAAAGCGGTCAAATGGGAATGAGACTATAACAAGTCTTACTATCAGGCTTTTGCATTCTTGAAAACTGCTTAAAAATATCAACACTTGGGCAGTGGATTTGCATGCCCAAGGTCTCCAATGTAGTGGCTAATACCAGTTTATCTCATTTCAGGTATGTAAGGTCAATCTGAGGGTGGGATGGGGCCAGAAATGTTGTAGCATCTTTGCTTCATTTTCTTAATTCCTGTATACATTGTATGGCTTTAATTAGTGCAGATAGAAATCAAGCCAGCATAAAAAAATACAACATTTAAGAAAGCACTTCATTTCCAACTGGAGAAACAATATAGAAATAGTTGCAATATTTAAAGAAAGCACTGATCAATTTTCAACTGTTGAATTTTCTGTGCAAGCTGGAACAGTGATGACAGAAACATAATTTGGACACTAATTGTATTGTAATATACTTCTATTTGCTCATAAACACTGTGTGAAAATTCAGTGACAAATGTCTTTAGGCCACATAGATCGTGAGGGACAAATATTCAGTTCATGTTGGTGTTAACTGATTACCCTTGCAGTATCTCATACAAATATATGACTTTGGGGCAGAAGTTGGCCATATGGCCCCTTCAGTGTGCTTCACAATTTAATAAGGTCATGGCTTATTATCGCAGTAGTATATGGGTGTATAGCTCATCCCGAGTTGCCCTTGAGAAGATGGTAGTCAACATGCTGTAGGTTGAACCAAAATGTCTTCAGGGAGGAAATTCCAGGATTTCAACCCAGTGACAATAAAGGACGAGTGATATATTTTGAAGTCAGGATGGTGAGTTGCCTGGAGGGTAACTTGAAGGTCACAGTGTTCCCACGTATCTGCTGCCCTTGTCCTTCTAGATGGAAGTGGCCGTGGGTTTGGAAGGTGCTGTTTAAGGAACTTTGGTGAATATCTGTAGTACACACTGCTACTTCTGAGCTGATCTGACTGTGGTCACAAATTTACTTTCCTGTTAAAATCTCCTGAAACAAACTCGACGCATGCATGCAAGATCGTTTTTTTTTTCCCCAAATTCTACAGTACTGTATAACCTCATTGGATTTCAGTCTTTGTTTATAAATTAAAAGCTTTTCATGTATTAATGTGTTGTTGAATGGCTGAAAATCTCTGAATTGCAGTCAGATTATTAAAAGTAAATACCCTTGTAATCATTCAGTTTCACTGGAACTTGGGTTTTCATATTGCCTGTCTTGAATTGAAAGGATGCAAGTTTCTTTGGAGCATGCTTTTGCAACATTTTTGACCTGTAATTTATTTATTAGCCTGTGAATGCAGTGTTCAGTGCAGATGCACATGCCCATTATCCAAGTGGGCAGGTGTGCTGCATATTGAAAGACTGCTAATTAGGGTTTGCTGAGAGATAAGGAAAACCTAGTGTCATCAGAAAAGCAGGTTCACTATTAAACAAGATAACAAGGTGTAGAGCTGGATGAACACAGCAGGCCAAGCAGCATCAGAGGAGCAGGAAGGCTGACGTTTCGGGCCTAGACTCTTCTTCAGAAAAAATATATTTAATAATATAAGCACATTGTACGTATGGTTTTTGCACTCATTTACATGTGGTGTTTTTTCTGAAGAAGGGTCTAGGCCCAAAACATCAGCCTTCCCGCTCCTCTGATGCTGCTTGGCCTGCTGTGTTCATCCAGCTCTACACCTTGTTATCTCAGATTCTCCAGCATCTGCAGTTCCTGCTATCACTATTAAACAATATTTCCATATTTTGGCCAGAACACAAGTACTTTAAAATGAATATACAATTCAACCATTAGCAGTAAATTAGCAATAGCTCCATATTGTATTTTGCCCATCAGTATAAAAAGGAAAGATAATGTGACATGAATTTAAATACTTGTTGTATAAGTATTGCTGATAATGTGGACAAGTAAGACTATCTAAAAGAGCTATTTACGTTTTGGAGCCTTATGTTCTTGATTTGATAGTTTTACACATGTGTACCAGCATTGTTTAGCATATGTACAATGGTAGTTTTTAAACTCTGGTATGTGTGATATTTTCTACGTGGTTGATGTGTTTTTACATTGGATAGTGACACCAATGCTCTGAGGCCAAGCATCTTTGATTTTGCAGCTGGGATTTGATAATATAAGCACATTGTACATATGGTTTTTGCGCTCATTTTTATGTGGTGTTTTATATAGCTTCCCTTTTGTTGTATAGTTTATTAAGTTGTTGTTTGACATGAGGGGAAGTAGGACAGAATCTAACAAAATAAATCATATTTCATTAATCTCAATTTAGAGACAACATGAAAGAATTAATCTCTACTGGATTACTAATTCTATATAGTGATAAATAATACTCCATCTGTGTAGTTTTGTACCCACGTCAGAACAATTTCCACGTAGGGATACTGCAGATTGATTTAGTTGTAACCATATTTCCAATTATCTGAGAATTATTATTTTTTATATGGTGCCATTTAGCGCTTTCAGTGCAATGATTACAACTACTTCATATTTGCTTACTGGTGCATCTTGGTATCAAATTCTAAATAAGCAGTTTGTTCTTCTCTCTGAAATGCATTCCAATAACCTTTCTGGTTAGTTTATTCTTGACATAATAATAACACTCCTGTATATCTGAACCATTAGCAGATGAATGATCCTCTCCTGCAAGTATCATTCCACAGATTGTGCAATGCACTGTATAAATAAACTAAACATAGCCAGACTTTTAACACATACGTCACTGTTTATAAGGTACCAATATTGGTCTCCCTAAAAGTTGTTTTGAAATTGCTTGGTGAGCACTTGTTTCGCAACTTTTTTTTAAAAATCAGTTGATCGGATGCCAGTTATTCTTGTTGGGTTGGTTCAGTTCATCTGAGTGCTTAATATTGCCCGGTTTCTTTTTGAAGGTCTCAGTATTCGAGGTGCACAGGAGGAGGAGCCACCGGATCCCCAGTTGATGAGACTTGACAACATGTTGCTGGCAGAAGGGGTTTCTGGACCAGAGAAAGGTGGCGGGGCAGCAGCAGCGGCAGCAGCGGCAGCAGCATCTGGAGGATCGGGATCAGACAATACTGCAGAACACTCGGACTACAGAGCCAAATTATCCCAGATCAGACAGATATACCACACAGAGCTTGAAAAATACGAACAGGTATGAGCGATGGAATCAAATTTTGTTGTGCCATTGATGCATCTAATCCCATGGTAATATTGGAAGGGCAGTTTAACTATCATAAATGGTTGTGCCTGCTGTCTACAGTTCCTTTTTGATTATATTTTGATCTTGTACAATGAAGGCGGGAACTGCTCTCAAACCAGTTGAAATCCATATTGTGCTGTACAGTCTAATTATCACTAACTCATTATGAACTTGAGCAAATTGGAACAGTGTTTGACTTGAACAGTTGTCTCCAGCTGTACTGTTTCATTGTGCCAATTTTTGCACCAAATATAAAACCTATGATGCTGCTCAATTTGTCCTAAAACCCTTCAGTCAGGATATAATCTGTTACAGATTTGGAAGTGGAAATGAGACAAGTAGATTCTGAGAGAACAACTTAGAGTCCTGATATTGGAAGAGTGAACTGTCTATATTTCTGTAAATGGCCTTTAGTACCTTAGAGAAAGAAAGGCTTGTATCTTTTATTTGCATTTTTCTTGCACATAACATAAGTCAAGGAAGTGAAGATAGTGAATGAATATGGTAAACTCGCATTTACTCATTTTGTATGAATGCAGTTAGCAGTTATTGAAAAACCACAGCCTGCTTAATGAAAGCCTTCAACTCAAAACAATGTACAATTCCTCAGAAAGAGCCAGAAGAGGATTTTTTTTAGCATATTCCAAAAGACAGATGTCATGAGGAAGTATGTCTTGAGCACTTCCCAACTTCTGGCCCTCTCTGAGGAACCATACATTGTTCTGAGGCTGAGCAGGCCACCAAACCAAAAAAAATCTTAACTTTTGTTTGATTTCCTGAAAGGATTGAAGTTGTGGTGCCTGAGTTGACATTGACAAACACAGTGGTGTCTGCAGACCAAGTCTGGAAACTGGTGGTCAGTATAGTTCAGTAATAGGCAATCAGAAAAACCAAAATCCTGAGTTTCAGTTTGGAAAATACAAGAAGGGTTGGAAATATTTATGTAGCAACTCTGTGTTCTCAGGATGTCCCAAAGTACTTCACAGCCAGTGAATGGTTTTTGAAGTGTAGGCACTGTTATTGTGCAGGCAAATGCTGCATGACTTTTGCACAGTGCAGTCCAATAAACAGCAATGAAATGACTTGAGTATTTAATTTAATTTTGTTGCGTTAGTTCATGGATCAAGGCTGTTCAGAAAACTGACCTTTTAGAAATACTGTGAAATCTTTATTTCTATCTAAACACACAAACCAAGTCTAAAGGTGGCACCTCTGATAACACAGGACTCTACAAACTGTTCACCTTGAAATTCTTGGAGTGAAAGTTTAACCCACAGCCTTCTGAGCCCAAGGCAAGAGAATTCTAGCTAAGCCAAGCTCGTTTGTTGTCTTCTGAAACAAGATTGTTGGCAGAATCTTCCCAGGCTCTGAACAGTGTAGGATGATGACAGAAAATTGAGGAGAATTGCGTGAAAAGTTGAAGGAGGCCTTTCTTGATGCAAGGAGCAGCAAGTCATGTTATCCAACTAAGTTCCGGATGTTGATACATGATTCTCACTAGAAAGCAGTGATAGGCCTATTAATGGGAGTTATCACGTGCATTCTTATACACTACTACTTGCTGGATAGAAACTTGACACTGAAAATTCCTGACATGAAAGTCAGAACAGGTACCTGATGACTCCAGCTTGCCATGTGCTCTTCCACATTGGATGCTCATCACAGAGTCTCGGGGCTTTCTCTCTGGGCAGCAAACATGCGCTCCATGCCCATGGACTCAGGCATTCAACACATGCCAGCTTCTCTGTACCCTCATGGCACATCTCCAGCCCACTTTCAGTACACTTCTGCACTGCCATGCTGCACTTTGGAACCTGCTGACTGCTTTCATTTGGCGTGTTGCTACAGATATATTTGTGCACAGGGACAGGTAACCAG
>JAHRHZ010000035.1:23467030-23488396 GCA_024137785.1 Ginglymostoma cirratum
GAAACGTCAGCTTTCCTGCTCCTCTGATGCTGCTTGGCCTGCTGTGTTCATCCAGCTCTACACCTTGTTACCATTATTTATGAACTAGCTTTACTCAAGATAGATATCATTCTTGCTGTTTAAAATGTATTTAAGATTTTTCTTTGTAAAAGAAATAGTACTATCTTTGGTTTTAGTAGCAAGCATCACTAATTTTTCATTGGCATTCTTCTTGCAGGTTGCACTTAGCTCATTGTGCTTGATGCTACCTCCTCCAAACTTGCTCTTCTAAAATGCATTTGATATGTATAGTAGGGTTGCCACCTTGTGAATGACGTACGAGAGAACATCCAGCCGCAGTTGCATTTGACTGATTTGCAAATCCAGTGTACATTCAGTTCAGCACAATTGTGCCCAGTAGCATTAGTGGTCTCAGACAGCCAAATAAACTCATTCAGAATTGTTGGTGCTGTTATGGCTTCCAGTATTAAACTAGTTCATGTGTTGCCATGAAAGCAGGCTGGTCAGCACTTTGCTTGTTACAAACAGTCAAAGGGGTGTGTTGTTTTCCTGAATTCTGGACTGTCTTTGTAAGTGTGAGAATGTTGAGAACTGTTATAGACATTAGGAAATGAGGACATTTACTAGCCCAGTAAAAATAATTCTGTTATTGGCATTGGTAATAATGTTTAAGTGCCGAGCTCTAATTTTGCACTGCTACTGTCACAGCTAACTGTGCTGAAGATGAAACCTGCAAAATTATTTGTGCAATCTGGTACAATTTGACAATGTATTAAGATATTCTAGCAATGAAACCTCCGATCCCTGGTGAGATGGAACTTAGGAGCTACAGGAACCATGAGATTTTGTATTTGTCCTTGGTACTATATCCAGTGCTTCTTTTAATAAAATGATGTATGTGTTGATGCCAGGTAGCAAAAAAAAAATTGTAAAAGAGAGGCAATGTAGCAACATGATTTTAAAAAAAAATCAAATAGGGATCAATTTCCAGCTGGTAAACCCTGTTGAAATTTGTGCTATGCTATCTAGTGCTTAAAAGAAAGTAGACATCAAACCTGGTGTTTCAGGTAGAACAACATTATACTTTCGTTTAGGGAGGAAAAGGTTAGGACAAGCTAATTCCAGTAAATTTTTCATTGTAGTTTTTAAACTGCATAATGTATAGTACTTTATTCATGAAGTGTTTTATTTGTGAGGATAATTTATGCATTTTCTTTTGTTGGCACCTTCCTGTTCCATTCCTAATCACCTACACTGGTGAAGTGGCATTGTTGCAGAGCCTCAGTCTGATGTTCTGAGAACATGGGTTCAAATCCCATCATAACAGATTGTGAAATCTGAATTTAGTGAAAATCTGGAATTAATAGTCAGCCTAATGGTGACTGTGTGCTGCTGATTATCGTAAAAATCCACTTGATTCATTAGTGTCCTTTTGGTGAATTTGCTGTCCTTACTTGGGGTTTCGTCTGTGTGACATGTAACTCCCCTGACAGTTAGGATGGGCAATAAATGTTGGTCTAGCCAGTCATGCCTATATCCAGTGAACAAATAAAGAATAACTGCAAACATGCAATTCGGCTACTATCGAAGACAATCGCTAATACTGACTTCTGGAACTCTGACAGCATGACCGTATCCACTTTTACTGTTGCATTTTTTCAAAAAGCAAAAGTGTGGACTGCATATGAAATATAGAGATGCCTTTCCCACTGGTATTTACCTGTAGTAATGTTACCTTTATTGCACGGCATTCCAAATGAAAAATTAGAGAAAAATTAGATATCCTCTCCTAGGCAAAAATCCATGTGACTCCATATGTTTCAACACAGATTCATCCTGGATTATGTGGACATTAGCAACTTTCTACTACATCACATTTGGCCTTTCAACATTTGAATTCAAGGGAAACAGACATAATTTTAACTCACTCGCTCCAGCCAGCAAGAATAAAATTTCTTCCAGAAACACGCTGCTTGTTCCTAGTCCATTCTAGCTGATCATCATGTTCACTGAACACTTTCTTCAGGTGGTGGATCTGATTCAGGTGGGGTCTCATTAAAACATGCCGGTTCGGATCCTACAATTGCATGTGGAAGTAAGGACACATTAGGTTCAACAGAGCAGGGAATCTTACCCAATAAAGCTTGTTGCAGGAAAAGCAGTACCATGCAAACAAATTAATCTCTGGGCTGCAAAGCTGTTGCTGTTTCAGCCTCTCTGCTGTCGGGGTCCTTCCCAACTTCAAGTTACAAGCAGGTGACCTCTGGTTTGCCAGGAAGTAGCACCAGAAGGGGACTGACTACCTACTACAAATCATCTCAAAATCTCCCCCATCTTGTGTTCTCAGGCATCACCAATTATCTCTTCACACTTAGTCCTTTAAAATACACACATTCAACTATGTTGACAGGATAGAGATCTGAAAGCTGCAGTTCTAATGGGGGCTGTTGAACCCATCTAAAGTATTCCAATTGTCAGCATAGCTCTGATTAGCAAACTCAGTGCTGCTTAGAAATCATACCTGTGTACTTCCTGGCCAATATGGCTTAGGATGACAGCAGGTGATGTATTTACCAATTGACCCATCAAAAACGCTCTCCTCTCTGCTTTTAAACCAATTCCCAAGTGCTAAACAATTGTGTCCTTAATGAACATGGCCTCTGACTGTATTCAGTTTCCTCCAGGTGGCCTATCAAAGTTGGCACCTCACCGTTGAGGAAGAAGTTGTTTCTTCTGAGTCAGTCATGCAGTGAATTAATAATGCAGAAATCTGAGGGAGTATTAGAAAAAGTTGTCAGAAACCTGACTCGTCAAGAGGCATGTGGTATCTGATTTACAGCAGGATCCCTTAGTGCAAAATGTAGCATCAATGAGACTACATTGAGGCAGATGAAGCTATTTAAATTGGTAATTTACTGTAAGTAGTCACAAAAGCTTTTGCCTGAAGTGCATACATGTTTCTTAAGGGTGTAACCAGACTTTAATTATCTAAATGTAAATACTTAACAAATTTTACTTAGAGTAATGAGCTAAAGTGCACACTGTATAAATGAGATATTCTAATTAATCATACATGAATTGCTGGTTTAAAGGAGTGCTGCATGTGTCTGAGAATGTTGGTAAAATGCCCAATAGCAAATTACAATTTGCATTCATAGATATGCTCATTTAATACAGGTTTATACAATTTGACTAACCATTTTCAAAATAGTCTCCAGTATTTACATGTGTATAAATATTCAGTACTTTGCCATTTAGAAATTCTCTTACTTTTGAGTGATCCATACCCTTTCGTAAGAGCTGATTTGTTATCCAAGTATCTGCTATCCAGTGCTATATACCAACCTCTTGATCTCCATAACTGTCCTGTTACATAGAGTGTTTCCAATGAATGCTGTAGGGATTAAAAATGGTGGATATATAATTCAGCACCTTTTGTTGTCTTCAATAATTAATTCAAAAGAAAATACCATTTTGATGTTAAAGGTACTAAACTGAACCACTGATTTCAGTCTTTTAATCTAAGTTATGGCAATGACCAGTCCGTTCTTTATGAGTAATGACATTAAGAGGAGTTAAGTAATGTTATTTTGGGCTCAACCTAGCCCCAGTGTGTTTCACACCTTGCCATGGTGGTTTGAAGCTAATTAAATATTCCAGGAACTATGGTAATCTAATATGAGTCAGGTTCATCTACAATGCTATAGGGCATTAGTCATTAACTGACTAGTAGCCTGATTTATTGATGAGTAACTGAAGAGTGGATATTTATTCGGGACAAGATTTTTCACGCATGGCTCCAGAGAACATCAAAGATATGATCTAACAGGTGGGGTGGTACTAACCAGACAGTAGTGGGAGGCCTATCAGTACGTTGTAGTGGTTGCTTAACTTTAACAGCAGCTATGGACACACATGGGATCACCAAGTTCTATGTGTATACAAGCAACCATGAATTTCATACTGGACAGAAATGTATGCTGTTCATTCAGATACTTCAGTAGTTTGACTTGGAGAGTCTAACATATGGTGATGATAAATTTCAGATACATAGCTGTTTAAAAATAAAGCTTTTGTAACTCTGGGCACGAAGTTCAATTTGAAAGTGCATGAAATGTAAAGTTAGTTAGACCAACCTGTGACCACCTATTATTGTGCCCTTTGAAGCTCAGTTTGAACCTGTACATTTCCTTGATGTGCTTGCAGGTTAGAATAATACCCAAGGACTTGGGTTATATTTTTTGACTGCTGTTTTTCTTGTGAACGTACAAATTAAAAACATAAGTAGACCGATCAGCCTTTTCTCCAGTATTCAATAAGATCATAGTTGATATAACTGTTCCATATTCTTGCCTTCCTGATAAGATTTTACCTCTTGCTTATCAAGAACCTTATCTGTCTCTGCCTTAAAAATATTCAAAGACTTTGCTTCCACCACCTTTTTGAGGATGAGAGCTTCAAAAACTCATGACTCTCTTTGAGAAATAAATTCTTCCCACCTCTGTCTTAAATAGTTGACTGCTTCTTCTTAACCAGTAATCTCTGGTTCTAGGTTCTCCTGCAAGAGGAGACATATTTTCCACATCCATCCGGTTGAGAAAAAATCCTGCAGGATCTTGCATGTTTCAATCAAGTTGCCTCCTACTCTTTTAAATGGATATAAGCATAGCCTGTCCAACCTTTCCTCATTAGGCAACCTATCCATTCTACATGATAGTCCAGTAAATCTTCTCTGAACTTCTGGTGAATTTATATCTTACCTTAAATAGGGAGGCTAATCCTGTACACAGTACTCCAAATATGTTCTCACCAACACCCTATATAACTGAAAGATCATGTCCCTACTTTTATATTCAATACCCCTTTCAATATATGATACCATTCTGTTAAGTTTTCTAATTACTTGCTGCACCTGCAACTTAACATTTTCTTGATTAATGCATTTGGATATCTAGATCTCTGCATTTCACATCTGTGCAATCTCATTTGGATATTATAGATTTTTTCCATTCTTCTGACCAAATTGGATAATTTCATATTTTCCTACATTTTTCTCCACTTTATAATTTTTTTCCCCACTCAACTTATTTATGTCTTTTTTTAGATTTGTATATCCTCCTCACAACTTACCTTTCCACTTATCCTTATGTCCACAGCAAAATTAACAACTGTATCTTTTGACACTTTTTTAAATTCATTCAAGGCATGTGGGCATTACTGACTCAGCCAGTATTTATGACCCATCCCCAGTTACTCTTTGGGAGGTGGTGGAGAGTTAACTTCATGAACCTCTGTAATCCATTTGGTGTAGGTGCATCTATAATGCTGTTAGGGATTTTGATGCAGTGACACTGAGGAAGAGCAATATATTTTGGAGTGAGGATGGTGAGAGGCTTGAAGGGGAACTTGCAAGTGGTGGTGATCCCATTATCTGTTGCCTATATCCTTCTAGATGGTAGTGGTCATGGGTTTGGGAGGTCCTGTCTAAGGAACCTTGGTGAATTCTGCAGTATATCTTCTAGATAGTACATGCTGCTGCAAGTGTGCATTGGTAGAGGAGGTAAATGGCACCACATCCTTAAACAATCAAGTGTTGTGGATGGTGTCAAGCTTATTGTGTATTTTTGGAGCTGCATTCTTTTAGACAAGTGGGAATTATTCCATCTCACACCCGACTCGTGGCTTGTAGATGGTGGACAGGCTCTGGGGTGTCATGAGGTGAGTTACCTAATGCGGGATTACTCATCTCTGACTTGCTCTTGTGGCCACAGAATTTAAATAGTTAGGCAAGCTAAGTATCTGGTCAATGGTAAGCCCCAGGATGTTGATGGTGGGGCATTTAGCAATGATAATGCCATTGAATGTCAAGGAGCGTGGTTAGGTTCTCTCTTGCCAAAGATGAAGATTGCCTGACACTTGCAAGTCATGCATATTACTTGCTACTTGTTAGCCCAAGCCTGGATATTGTCCAGTTCTTGCTGCATTTAGACGTGGACCGCCTCTCCACATTTGATCTTATGAGGGAGGAAATGTCATTGATGAAGCAGCTGAAGATAGAATGCTGCCTTGAAGAAATCATGTGGAGATGACCAAGAGCTGAGATTACTGATCTCCAACAACCACAACATCCTCCTTTGTACTATGTATGACTCCAACCAGCAGAGATTCCTTTCCCCCGCCGATTGCCATTTACTTTAATTTTGCTAGAACTGTTTGATGCTACACTCAGTCAGATATCACCTTGATGTTAAGGACAGTTGCTCTCACCTCATCTCTGGAATTCAGCTGCCCATGTATGAACCAAGGCTATGGTGAGATCAGGAGTTGAGTGGTAGAACCCAAACTGGGCATCAATGAGCAAGTTATTACTAAGCAAATGCTGTCTGATAGCACTGTTAACACCTTCTGTCACTTTACTGATGATCAAGCGTAGACCAATGGGCACTGATAGGGTGACAATTGGCCGTTTTGGATTTGTCCTGTCTTTTGCATACAGGACATCCTGGGCAATTTCCCACATTGATGGGTAGATGCCAGTGTTGTAGGTGTACTGAATCAATTTACATAATGGCACAACATGTTCTGCAGCATACATCTTCAGTACTGTTGCTGGAATGTTGTCAGGCCGCACAGCCTTTGCAGTATCCAGTGTCGTTACCTGTCTGTTAATATCATGTGGAGTAAATTGAATTGGCTGAAGACTGGCATCTGTGATGCTGGGGACCTTTGGCACTTCTGGCTGAAGTTAGTTGCAAATGCCTGAACGTTATCTTCATCTACATAATTTATGTGCATTGTAAAATATTGGGAGCCGAGTACTGATTCCTGTAGCACACCACAAGTTACATCTTGCCAACCAGAAAATGTCTCGTTTATCCCTACTCCTTGTTTCCTGTTAGCTAACCAATCTTTTATTCTTGCCAATGAGTTACCCCCTACATCTCCCTTGTGCTGGTGAAATTGCTGAACATTGTAAACAGTCATTTTATTGGCTGGTGGTTGGAGCAGTAAGTTTACAGAATTGCCATCTGAAAGATGTGGGTCTCCTAAATCAGGTATGTTGAACTATAGCTTGAGTCATAAGATTGTAAGAGCTCACTGAGCCATGCATTCCCAGCTTACTGCAGGGTGCAATAGAATACCATCAACACCCTTTAGCCTAGTGGAAATTATTGCTGTTTGAGTGAATGCTCTTACTTTATTAGGATCATGACTGTGCTGAGTTTGAAATTTAGTACCCTAACAAACACTCAGGTATCCTTGGGCTACTTCAATGTCTGACTACAGCACACAGGATATATACTTGATCTCCTGTCATATATATTTGTGAAAATATACAAAGTTGGCCATATCCTTTACAAGCCTCCACTATGATAGCCTTTGGAGTCTTGGTGTTATCACAAAATCACAGAAGGGATAGAGAAAAATTGTTGATTACAACTGGGGTAATTTATTTTTTTATTGGAATCCTTACATTTGGCTTTTCAGATATCATTTTTTACAAGTATACAAGTTTTAAAACCAGTCAGAAATTTCGGTGTCATTTGCATGGTATTACGCAAATGCTAATGCTTATGTAAATTTTACAAATGGCCAATATAAATGATTTTATTTGGAATTTTGCAGTATGGATATAACAGTTTATTCTGATAATTTGAAGTGACTGTTGAAACAAGCAAATGGCGTGATTTTAATTTGAATTAAATGATTGACGTAATTTTACAAGATGATCTAGATGAAAAAACTAGAAAATGTTATGAATGGTTTTGACTTATACAAGAAGAATAGTGCCATTTTACCACAATGATTGCAGAAAGGTTATATCATAGGAAGAAATCATTCACCTTGCCATGGCTGTGCTGGCTTTCTGAAGGAACAATTCACCAAGAGTCATTCCTCCACCATCTCCCTGTAGTCCTGCATATTCTTCTTTTTCGGATAATCTAATTCCCTCTTGAATGCCTCAGTTAAACCTTATTCCATCACGCACTCAGGCAGTGCATTTCAGATCCTCTAACCACTCGCTGCATGAAAAGGTTTTCCTCATTGTCACTGCTACTTTTGCCAATTACTTAAAGTTGGTTCTTGATCCTTCCACCAATGGGAACAGTTTCTCCCTATCGAAACAGTTGGTACACCTCATGATTTTGAATATCTCTTCGAAGTCACTTTTCAAATTCCTCTTCTCCAAGGCAAACATCCCAACTTTTCCAGTCTGCCTATATAACTGAAATTCCTCACCTTTGGAACCATTCTTGTGAATTTTATCTGCACCCCCCATAATGCCTTCATACACTGGAGTGGGCACAATACTCCACTTAAAACCATTCAGTGTTTTATGTTTTTAACTTAACACCCTTGTCTTTATACTCAGTACCTCTATGAATGAAGCATGGGATGCTCTATGCTGTATAAACCTCACTCTTAACATGTCATGCCACCTTCAATAATTTATGCACAAAGACTCCTGGGTCCCTCTGCTCCGGCAACCCCTTTAGAATCATACCTTTCACTTTTTATTATCTCAATGTTCCCTCTAACCTATGCAAACTCTCAGCTGTTCCAAGGGTCTGTGCAGGGCAGTTGGCATGCTGATACCATTCACAGCATTGTGTTCAGGTTCTGGAAGGTGCTGCTGTGCATTTCTCAGAAGTCTTCACAGAAGAAAATAAAAGTAGCAGAACTCTGATTGTCTTTCTGTTCTTTCTGCTAAAATAAAACTCTTCACACTTGTCTGCATTAAGTTGCATCAACCATTTGTCAATTTCAGCAATGTCTTTTGACATGCCACGTCTCCTTTTTGTATTTATTCATGGGATGTGATCATTTCTGGCCAGGTCACCATTTATTGCCCTTCCCTATTTGTTCTTGAAATGATGGTTGTGAGCTGCCTTCTTGAAATGCTGCAGTCCTTAGAGTGACTACACCCACAGTACTATTAGGAAGGATGTTTCAGATTTTGACCCCACAACAATAAAGGAATGGTGACATAGTTCCAAGTTGAGCTGGTGTGTATGGTTTGGAGGAGAACTTGCTGGTGCGGGGGTTCCATTGCATTTGCTGCCCTTGACCTTCTAGGGATGAGAACCTGCAGGCTTTGGCAAGTGCTGTGAGGAGCCTGGGTGAGTTGATGCAGTGTATCTTATAAGGTACACACCACTGCCATTGTACATTGGTGTTGAAAGGAATGAATGATAAGATGCTGGATAGGATGCAAATCAAGTAGATTGTTTTGTCTTACATGATATCGACATTCTTGTGTTGTTGGAGCTACATTCAACCAGGGAAGTGGGGAATATTCCATCACAATCCTAATTTGTATTCTGGAGATGATGTACAGGCAATGGGGACTTCTGAAATGAAATACTCACTGCAGAATTCCTAACCTCTGTCAAGCCCTTGTAGCCACAGTATTTATATGGCTGGTTTAGTTCAGTTTCTGCTCAATGATGACGCCCAGAACATACATAGTAGAGAATTGAACAATGATAATGTAATTGAATTAGATTCTCTCTTGTTAGAGTTGGTCACTGTCTGACACTTGTGTGATGCCAATGTTACTTGCTACTTAAGAGATCAAGCTTCCTTATGGCAACATCTGCAAATTTTGAATTATACCCTGTACACTAAAATCTAGGATACCTATTTGTATCCAGAAGAACAGAGATCTTCATATGAACATAACACAAACATTCCATTCTTCCATTAACGGCGGGGGAGGAGGTGAAGAGCCATCGTCCTATTTATTTTAAATTTGCTTGTAACAAATGGAAATAGTGTGAAATAATACACTGCTTCAATTTCCCTGCTAGAATATATCAATGATTTAAATCGTGCTGTTTCTATTGTAGGCATGTAATGAGTTCACTACACATGTGATGAACCTTCTGCGAGAACAGAGCCGGACACGTCCAATTTCACCAAAGGAGATTGAAAGGATGGTTAGCATCATCCATCGAAAGTTCAGTTCGATTCAAATGCAACTAAAACAGAGCACATGTGAAGCGGTCATGATCCTGCGGTCACGATTTCTTGATGCCAGGTACAGTTTTTACAGTCAAAGATCCAAATAGAGTACATTTTAATAAGGTGGAAGTTCCTATTTATGTTTGGCCTTCTTTCCTACCTGGCGAAGCTCAACAAAGATATAGGCTCTAGAGTTTGTATGATAAGGTCAGGAAAGAAAGCTAAAGCATTGAATGAATTCCTTCATGTGTTAATCATGCTCAGTTCCTTCCTGAAAATGCATATTGTTAGCTGTGGAGGAATCATTGGCCTGAAAAACTTCTCTCCTGACCGTTGGAGGTAGTATGCTTTCAGCAGAACATGAGGGAAAATAAGGAATACAGTTTTTATCTGATCTTAAAGTAAGTTTCTTTGTGTGATGCCAAAGGTACTGCAAAAGAACTTTTCATATGTAGAATCTTTTCAAATTATGAAACTAATGGAGATGAAGTCCTGTTTTATAGTTACTTTTTCAGTAACATAGGATCTTGGGATTCTAAAGCCCCTGGTTAATAAAATTTAGTTCATGGTGAAATTTTAATTTACTTTACAGAATTCTTAGTTTGCAACAGGATAACAATTAGATCTGAGAAATAGATGACAGGTCTGGCAGCATCTGTGGAGAGAGAGCAGAGTTAATCTTTTGGGTCCAGTGACCCTTCTTCAGAACAGATGGATTGTAGCTGGGATAAGGTTAGTACATATGCTAGAGAAGGGGTGGGAGAGGGCAAAAGAATAAATGATAGGTGGAGATGGAGCCCAGACAGAGAGAGGAGAACAGTTGGGCAAATGAAAGGGTAAAGGTCAGCCAGGGAGAATGAATAGCTGCTAATGGTACTGTTAGTGTCTGACAATGGGTTGTTTGTCATAGCAGTCCATGTGATGATCGCGCCTGGTGTGTGGGGATTAGGGTAAGGAGATGGGAGAAGGTGTTTGGGCCCTAAAATTATTGAACTCTGTCCAGCAGAATTCCCAAACAGAAAATGAGGTGTCGTTCTTCCAGCTTGCGCTGAGCTTTACTGGAGCACTGAAGCAAACCTGAGAGACAGACGTTAGTCAGGGAACACACTGGTGTTCAACACACTGTGTTGAAATGATGTGCAACTGGAAGCTCAGGTTCACTTTTGCGGACAGAATGTAGGTGTTCTGTAAATCAGCTGCCCTGTATGTGCTTCATCTCCCTAGTGTAGAGGAGATCGCATTGTGAGCAACAAATACAGTAACTAGATTGAGTGAAGTGCAGATAAATAGCTGCTCCGCCTAGATGATGTGTCTGGCACCTTAGGTGATGAGGAGGGAGGAAGTAGGCAAGCAGGTGTTACACCTTCTGCGATGGCATGGGAAGGTGTTGTTAGGCTGTGGGGCGGTGCTGGAGGAGTGGACCAGGGTGTCCCAGGGGGAACCGCTCCTGTGGAAGGCCAACAAGGGAGGGTAGGGGAGGGGAATATGTATCTGGTGTTTACTTCCACCGGGATGTTTTGGAAATGGTGTCTAATGATCCTTTGGATATGAATGCTGATGGGGTGGCAAGTGAGGGTGAGAGAGACCATATCGCTGTTTTAGGAGGGCAGAGAGGGAGTGAGGGCAGGTGTGGGAGATGAGTAGGGGCGGCATGGTGGCACAGTGTTTAGCACTGCTGCCTCACAGTGTCAGGGACCCAGGTTCAATTCTACCCTTGGGTGACTGTCTGTGTGGAGTTTGCAGGTTCTCCCCGTGTCTGCATGGGTTTCCTCTGGGTGCTCTGGTTTCCTCCCACAGTCCAAAGATGTGTAGGCTAGGTGGATTGGCCATGCTAAATTGCCTGTAGTGTTCAGAGATGTGTAGATTAGGTGGGTTATAGGAGAATGAGTTTGGGTGGGTGCCCTGAGGGTCAGTGTGGACTTGCTGGGCCGAAGGGCCTGTTTCCACACTGTTGGGATTCTGTCATAAGTTAGACACAGCTATGGGCCCTATCAACCATGGTGGTTGGGAATCCTTGGTTGAGGAAGAAGGTGGACATTTTGGAGGGTCCCTTGTTGAAGTTGGCATCATTGGAACAGATGTGATGGAGATGGAAGAACTGGGAGAATGAAATAGAGTCTTTACAGGAAGCAGGGTATGAGAGTGCGTAGTTGAGGTAATTGTGGGAGTCTGTGAGTTTGTAGTGGATTTTGGTGGCCAGTCTATGTCCAGAAATGGAGCAGAGATGTCAAAGAAGGGAAGAGAGGAATCAGATGGACCAGTTAAAGGTAGGAGCAAGGCGGAAATTGAAAATGAAATTGATTACTGTTTCCAATTGTGGACAAGATAGGGAAGCAGCACCAATGTACTGGAGAAAGAGTTGTGGGTGAGGGCCAGAAACTCAGTGGAATAAAGAACGTTCCACGTACTCCACAAAGAGACAGTCATAGCTGGGGCCCATGCGGGTACCCATGGCCGCCCCTTTGGCTTGAAGTGGGAGGAGCTAAAAGAGAAATTATTCAAAGTGAGATTGAGATCGGCCAGGCGGAGGAGGGTGGTGGTGGTTGGGGATGGTTCAGGCCTTTTCTCCAGGAAGAAGCAGAGAGCCCTGAGATCATCCTGAAGGGGGACAAATTTTATAAAAAGTATTGCAAGCCCGTGATGAAGAGGAAATGGTAGGAGCCTGCGAACTGGAAATTCTGAAACTGACGTAAAGCATCAGGAGAATTATGAATGTCAGTGGGAAGGGACTCTCCTCCACTCCTGTAACACTCCCAGACAGCCCCATAGCACCTTCCCATACCATCACAGAAGGTGTAATCCCTGCCCATTTGCTTCCTCCCTCCTCGCCATCCAAGGTGCCAGACACACCTTCCAAGTGAAGCATCAATTTACCTGCACTTCAATCAATCTAGTCTATTGTATTAGCTGCTCACAATGTGATCTTCTGGGCTTTCCCAAACACCTACATTCTGTCTGCAAAAATGACCCCGAGCTTCCGGTTGCCTACCACTTCAATACACCACCGTATTCCTTGGCCAACATCTCTGTCTCAGGCTCATTGCAGTACTCCAGCAAAGCTCAGCACAAGCTGAAAGAACAACGTCTTGTTTTCTGTTTGGGCACCCTGCAACCTCTGGACTCAATATTGAGTTCACTAATTGTAAGGCTTGAGCACCTTTTCCCATGCCCTTACCTCCAACCCCCACACACCAGGCCCTGTCATCACATGGACTTGCTACCACAAACCCATTGTCAGCTTCAAACGGTCCTCGTTAGCAGCTATTCATTCTCCGGGCTCACTTTTACCCTTCCCTTTGTCTGCCCAACTGCTGTCTCTGTCTCTCAGGACTTCATCTCCACCTATTGTTTACTCTTTTCCTCAACCCCACCCCGTCTCTAGCCTATATACCAGCCTTTTCCTAGCTACAATCAGTTCTGAAGAGGAGTCACTGGACACAAAACGTTAACTGTGCTTTCTCTCCACAGATATTGTAGATCTGCCGACTTTTTCCAGCAATTTTTCATTTTCTTTCTGATTTCCAGTCTCTACAGTTCTATTTTTTAATAGGTTTGTATTGCACTTAAGATAATATTTTAAATGACAAAAACGTTAGCCAAATAATACAAAGGAAGTAAACTTGACCTCTGTAGATATAAAAAAAACTTACAATCAGAACCTCCTTTATGCTATGTCAGCAGTACTGACTCCTGACACACTGTATTTGAATTCAGATAGCCTCAGCCAGCCCAGAATAGAACTGCAACAGAGCCTTTATATACTTATGAACTTCTGACTAGTGACACACATTACTTGTTGTGCACTTCCAACCATCAACCCATCTTTCAGCCTGTTTCTATGTCAAAATTATTTTTAAATCAACCTGTTTGGACAACTGAAGAAACTACATCTCGGCAGTTGGGATTTTAACTCAGACTTCTGGCTGAGAGGTAGGAACTCTAATACTGCACCACATGCGCTCGTATGTTCCAGTTCATATAGTTTTAATCAAACTGTTTGAATGAGTAATGATATTTCTCTCTGGCCATCTCATCCGGTGTGTGACTTGAACCTGGCTCTTCTGATCCAGAGGTAGAGTGACTATCATGGCACTGTAAGAGCCCCAAAACAATTTTAATCAACCTGGCACAGTCATATGGGTAGAGCTCAGGAATAGGAAGGGTGTGATCTCTTTGATGGGGTTGTGCTACAGGCCTCCCAACAGCCAGTGGGAGATAGAGGAACAGATATGTGGACAGATGGAGATGTAAAATGTAAAAAACAACACAGTTGTTCTGGGTGATTTTAATTTCCCCCCTATTGACTTGAGCTCCCTTAGTGCCAGAGGCTTGAATGGGGGGTGAATTTGTTAAGACAGTTTTATGAAACAATATGTAAATAATCTAAATAGGGAAGGGGCCATACTCCATTAGGTATGGGGAATGAGCCTGGCTAGGTGAACAATGTTGCAGGAGGGGAGAATTTCAGGAACAGTGACCATAGTTCCATTAAATTTTGAGTTACTTATGGGTAAGAGTAGGAGTAGTCCTCTGGTGAAAGTACTACATTGGGAGAAGGCTAACTGTGACAATATTAGGCAGGAACTGTGGAATATAGATTGGGGCAGCTGTTTGAGGGTAAATTCACATCTGGTATGTGGGAATCTTTCAAATCTAATTGATTAGCGTTCATGACGGAGCATGTTCATGTAAATATAAAGGATAAGGATGGCAAAATTCAGGAACCTTGGGTGACAAGAGAAATTGAGCTTCTCTAAAAAGAAAAAGGAAGCAAATGTAAGGTTTAGGAAACTGAAGACAGACAGAACGCTTGAAAAATATAAAGAAAGCAGGAAAGAACTGAGGAGTTAAGAAGGCTAAAAAGGGCCATGAAACATCCTTGTCAAAGACGATGAAGGAAAGTATCAAGGCATTTTATACTATATAAGGAGAAAGAGGATGGCTAGGGAAAGGACAAGTCCACTCAAGGTCCAAGGAGGAAATGTATGTGTGGAGCCAGAGGAAGTGAGTGAGGCCCTTAATGAATACTTTTCATCAGTACTCAAAAATGAAAAGGACATAGTGGATGGTGAGTTTAGAGACAACTTTTATAGGGCATGGTTGATAAAGAAAAGATGTTGGGTGTTTTGAAAAGCATTAAGGTAGACTGGTCCCCAGGACTTGATGAGATATAATCCCAGAATGCTGAGGGCGGAAATTGCAAGGGGGGCCTTGGACAAAATGTTCATATCCTCTTTAATCACAGGTGAGGACTTGGAGACAGGAAAATAGCTAATGTTGTTCCTTTGGTTAAGGAGCACAACAAGGATAATTTGTGAAATTACAGGCTGGTGGGCCTTACATTAGTGGTAGGGAAATTATTGGAGAAGATTCTAAGGGACAGGATGTACTCACATTTGAAACAATATGGACTTATTTGCGATAAACAGCATGGCTTTGTCTGGGGGAGGTTGTGCCTCACAAATTTGATGAATTTTTTGAGGAAGTGACAAAGATGATTGAGACCATGGTGATGGATGTTGTCGACATGGACTCGAGCAAGGTCTTGACGAGGTCCCTCATAGCTGATACAGAAGGTGAAGGCACGTTGGATCCATGGTGAGCTAGTAAGATAGGTAAAGAACTGGCTTATTCATAGAAGAGTAGTAGTGGAAGGGTTTTTTGTCTGATTGGAAATCTGTGACCGGTGGTGTTCTGTAGAGGTCAGTGGTGGGACCCCTGTTGTTTTGTAACATATATATATATATAAAAATGGTTTAGAGGAGAATGGAAGTGGTCTGATTAGTAGGTCTACGAGGGACACAAAGATTGGGGGAGGGTGAGATAGGATGATCGCCAGAGGATACAGCAGAATATAGATAGGCTGGAGACTTGGGCAGAGAAATAGCAGGTGGAATTTAATCCGGACAAATGCAAGATGATACATTTTGGAAGGTTTTATGTAGGAGGGAAGTATACAGTAAATGGCAGCACTTTGATATGTATTAACATACAGAGGGATCTCGGCATACAGGTCAACAGTTTCCTGACAGTGGCAGTGGCAACACTTATGGATAAGGTAGTCAAGAAGGCATCTGGCATGCTTGCCTTCGTCGGTTGGGGCATAACAGTATAAAAATTGGCAAGTCATGTTGTAGCTGTGTAGAACTTTTTACTGAGGCTGCATTTGGAATATTATGTATAGTTTTGATTGCCACACTACCGAAAGGATGTGGAGGCTCTAAAGAGGGTACAGAAGAAGTTTACCGAGATGTTGCCTGGTTTGGAAGGTATTAGCATGAGTAGTGATTGAACAAGCTTGGTTTGTTTTCACTTGAATGTCAGAAGCTGAGGGTGACCTGACAGAAGTTTACAAAATTGTGAGGGGCATGAACAGTTCTCTCCAGGGTAGAAGTGTCAATTACTAGGGAACATAGGTTTAAGGTAAAAAGGGGGAAATTTAAAGGGGATGTGAGACGTAAGTTTGTCATACAGAGGGTGATAAGTGCCTAGATTGCGCTACCAGAAGAGATTGTAGACCCAGGTACAATAGCAATATTTCAGAGGCATCCTGACAGATATATGAATTGGCAGGGATGAGAGGGATATAGACCATGTAGAGGCAAAAGATTTTTGGTTTAGAATGGTGTCATGGCATAGGCTTAGTGGGCCAAGCTTGGTGCTGTATTGTTCTTGTTCTTGGAACAGCCAAGGAACTACTTAGTTATTTTTGAAACCTATTTGGACATGTTATGACACATGTCCAGGGCGGATAGGACTTGAACCCAGGCTTTTTGATCCAGAGCTAGGTACACAATCACTGTGCCACAAGATGATCACAGATTAATTAATTAATCCCATTAGTGCCCAGTATCTAAATACAATTAATCTTAATTGAAATACATTTAACAAACTGATCCTAATAAGCTGATTTTGGACCCAAAGATAAACCTACCAGATTCAGTGATCATGGCGAGAGACAGGTGCTGTTTTTACTTGGTCTTTCTAAGGAGTTTATGAATTTGTCCACTGAATATTCCTAGCTGGATTGAAGTCTAATACTACAGTATGATAGTTTGTTACATCTGTGTGAGGATGCATTGTGGCTTGCCTAGCACTTGTGTTTCCTTTATATTAAGCTGGGTAGACATTTGTCATTGCGACATTATGTCAACACTATTACTTGTGCACACTGTCCATGGATCACAACCAGTTATATGTGTAGGTTTTTGAGATTGCAATCGAGAGCTAATCTGTATTGAATCCAGCTTTACTTTTGACATTTAGGAGCTGAGTGTTGAACGCTTGGATCGTTCTGCCACAAACCAGAAAAGAGAGACTACCAAATGAAAAAATGGCTAAGGAATGACTGAACCAACAGCAGTGTATTGTTGGTTATTAATTTTTTTTGTTATGTGAGTCCATAGCATGAAAACTCTTTTCACAAAAAGTTAGACGAATGCCTGTTATTTCCATACTTAATAAAGAAAATCATGGGCAAGTAGTTTTGAAGCTGATCATTTTTGAGACACGCTTTTGTTAGCAATTGTCAGTCATGGGGAAAAAACAAATATTTTAATCTTTTTCAGTGACTTGCATTGGGTATTCTGCAGGGATCCATTACATAAAATCATTGCTGAAATTTGCAGCTTATCAATTTTTCAGCAACGTTTCAGGCCAACCTTATCAGTGTTTACATGAAGTGGAAATAATATGCCGACATTTTAGCCTAACCCACTTTTCAGGAAACTGAGGGGGTCAGGTGCAACCCTGTTTGAACACCACAACCAAATCAGTTCAGTGATGGAATTCTGTCCAATCACATGAATTTCTTGCTCAGTGAATTAGTTACCTTCCTATACCTGTCTTCTCTCATTGTTCTTCATTGATACTCACCTTGCATCATCCTCATTAAAATGGTTGCCTATTATTTGTGAAATAGAATTTGATTTAAAGAGCTAAGCATTTATGAACGAACTGAAAAAAAGTATTTTGTCCTTGTCATCAAAGTGTTGGTCACCCAGCTTCCCCTCCTTGCTCCTGTGTTAACCAGTATTGTAAACAATCTCAATGCATGTTGACAGACTAACCTTTAAATCTGTCTTCTTCACCACCTCCTCAAAAATCTAATCCTTGACTATACTGTCCCTGCAAACTTTAGTCTCATATCCAACCTCCCTTTCCTCCTCAAAGACCTTGAATGTCTTGGTGCCTCCAAAATTTGATCCCACATTTCCTGGAACTCCATGGTTGTATTCTTCCAATTAGCTTTCCAGTCCTGCCACAATACTAAATCAATAGACATCAAAGACACAAATCGATCAACAAAGATAACTTTCTTTCCTTGTCCTTCACTTCCTGTTTGCACCCTTTGACATGTTTCATCACAACATTCTCCTCCAATGCAGTTGGATCATCTGAGACACAGGTCGTTTTGTATCAGGGTGCTTAAAGCCTGCAGTGAACCATTTGTAAGGCTGCACTTCACATGCTGTTGTGAGAGCATCCTGGCCCCATTTCCTTTCCGCTATGTTAGCTGCATATTTTCAATTCATTCCTGTCCTGCCACCTGTACTGGCATTGGACCTATGTGAACATTTAGTCACTGGAAAATAGAACTTTCAGATTAGTAAAGAAGTGGGAAATGGTTGTGTGCAGTTGTTCACCAAAACTGGGATAATCAGGAGAGTCAGCCTTTACCGGATGAACACTCAAAGCTCTTTGGCAGCACTCTGACGTTTCATGTCAGAAACTAAAACTGCCCTTGCAACTTCTGTCCTGGGACTCCCCACTGCATGTTAGAATAATTCTGCAAAGATATTCGCCATAGTGTTGCAGATGGATATAAAGGATTCCTCCAGCTGATTTGTTGTATGCTGGACACCAGAGACCATTTCGAATATCTTTCAGTATATTTTTAAACCCAAATCAACATCTTTGGTCACCCTGCTAACTTGATTTATCTGCTGCCTTTGACACATTTGATCACAACATCCATGTTGTCCAACTTTTGCCTACTACCAATTTTATGTATCCAGTTGTAGAAAAAACATCTTTCACATTGGCTTCTCTTCTGGTTTCCCCACCATCATCTGTACTTGCTCCCTCCCATTTCATAATTACATGCTTCTCACCACCCACAATATTTGGAGATGTGATGACAAGTTCAACATGTAACACCATGACACTCAGATGCACATGACCACCTCCACTCTCAGCCCTCCATTGCCGCTGTGTTCTCAGATTGCTTGTACATTGTACAGTCTAGGATAAGCTGTAGTTTCTCTCAAATTAATGTTGTGAAGACAAAAACTTTTGTCATGCCCTCTGCCACGAATCCCATTCCCTCACCACTCTCCAACAACTATTTCAGAATGAAGCAGACTGTGTTTCCAGTCTCAGCATCCTGTTTGATTCCGCACTCGAGTTTCCGACCTCATATCAACCAGGATCTAATTGAGTGGAACCACAGGCTCAAAATGATGGCCTGCATTTTGCCCCTGTTTCAGTTACTCTGTTGAAAACCAATTCATGATTTTGATGACCCACCACCTCCCCCACCTCGGCTTGACTATCTAGTGTTCTGACCGACTTTCCTCAACATGTTAGCATTCCTTTGCAAGCTGCTGAAAATGGCACCTCGTACAGCCTTTGTGTTACTCTGTTCCTTTTCTGGGGCGGCTAGAACTATGCTTGTTGGTCCCATTGTTCATGAAGGAATATGTTTTTGAAAAGTGTAATTTATAGCATTATTTCACCAAACTTCATATACAATTATATGTTCCTAGTCTCTTCTGAAAATGCAGCTTAAAGTGCAAGATAAGTCAATGTGTTTAAAGAGTGAGGGATGTTGTTGAAAAGTCGAAAGTAAGTAATATTCTTAAAGACTATCATTCTTGATCCACTAACTTAGGAAAAATAATTTTAAAAATAGAAATTATTGAAGAACTGGAGCAAAGTAAATGGCTGTGGAAATTGTGCAATGATTTAAAATGTTAATCTTGGATGAGCATGTTTGGTTGTCGTTGTTCCTTGGAGAATTGCAGGTCTCAGTGGTAGTATTTGTTAACAATTTGGGTACTGAAGTTTTTAAAACACAATTGTACTACCTCACAAATGCATGAAACAAGATATTACCATGTATACTCAAATAAACTGAAGATGTGACAACACAAATAATGCGGTTTCAGCCACCGGTTAGCCAGGTTACAACAAAAGCTGATAGCACTCTAAACCGTTCACAAGCCAATAAAAGTTTATAGTTCTTAAGTGTACTTTCGAGGCTTTTTTTAAAGATTATTTGTGCAATTAAGACAAATTCTTATGTTTGCTATTTCTGCAGTGAACTCAATTCATATTGATACATTGGGATGTATGCAATGGAATTCCACTGTTGTGCCAGAATGGGTTTAAGATGTCTCTTCAGAGTCCTTGGATCCCAAGGGCATACCATAAGCCTATCTGGAGTTAATTTAAATGTTCAGAGTACAGACACTTGCATTTGTGCAATCTTAACATTTATATGTTAGCTCCTGGGAGAGGAGCTTGGTACAGTGATGTAACCAAGCATGCACCCAAGTTCTCTCCTGGGCGGGAGATTTGGAGTTCCAGCGAGGTATCGTAAATAGGAACTGATATTCAAAGTCAATAGTCAGAGACCAGGAGCTACAGCGTAAATACAGCACTAAAACACTAAAACTGCAATATCTAAAGCTAACTTTGCACAATGTGTAATGTCTGTGGTACAGGAAAAAAACTGATTTAATCTCCAATGCTGTAATATACTGTTACAGATTTAGAATAAATGCAATTTAATGTTTAAGTGTATTTTCACCTGTATACTTTTATTTTTATTTCTGCATACTTGTGTCTTGTTTAAGTGTTTTTATAGCAAATTATTTCCTGTATGTAAAATTATTAATTTTTTGGAAAACATGCATAAACCAAGAAAAAGAAAATCACCCATCCATTCCAATTAAAATCTATAAAATAGCTTTGTCAATGTGGACTGCACATGCATACTGGAAAGTGTCTCAGTTGATAAACAATAGGGATGTGTTACTTGAAGATGTGTGTTCTAGTTCAGATGTGGCCAACATTTCAAAGACACAATTATTAAAAATAATTTATTGTTATGATCCCAGCTGATGGTAATTCTGGACAATTCAGATCCCATAATGAAACCTGATTTGATGGATCATATAGTTTTTTTTTGCTGTTGTTTAACATAGTGGTTGGCCACTGAAGTACATTCACTTGAGACTGCAGATGTTCTTTAACAACAGAACATAAGTTTATTACATGAAAGAAGAAATAAACAAACAAAACTATGTATGTGTAGAAAACAGTTGCAAAAATAGTTAATACAAACAACAGAGTGGAGCTGGATGAACACAGCAGGCCAAGCAGCATCATAGGAGC
>JAHRHZ010000035.1:23488796-23584968 GCA_024137785.1 Ginglymostoma cirratum
CAGGAAAGCTTGAAGTTTCGGGCCTAAACCCTTCATCAGAAAATGAAGGGTCTAGGCCCAAAACCTCAAGCTTTCCTGCTCCTATGATGCTGCTTGGCCTGCTGTGTTCATCCAGCTCCACACCGTGTTATCTCGATTCGCCAGCATCTGCAGTACCTATTATCTCTAATACAAACAACAAAATGTTTTAACCAATTTCCCAATAACACCCTAGTCTCAGCTTTTAAATCTTAACTGATGCTTTCTAGTTCCTTTTGCTTGCACTATAGACACAATTTACAATTCCTTTCCAGTCAGTCAGCATTTACCTTTCACAATTCTAATGGCCTAAACGTCCTCAGTTCTAACAACTTGATGATTTCTATCCAAACTCTGCTGGTTTGATGGCACACACTAAAGCATTTCAGCAAGGGTGACTTGTTCCCTTCATCTGATTTGGTTGTTCTGTTGGGAGAAACAGTTCTTTTTGGATTTGAATTCTTTAGTTCTTTTGAACTGAAACTCAGCTTTCTGTTCTGAAGTAAAAAATAAACTAATTAACTTATATTTACTTTATGATGTTGGGTGTTTATAAAATAAATGTTATCCATTAGGTCTAAAGGGAAATCTCCCCGGTATTCTGCTGTAATCTCATGCTTTCTTGGAACTGATGTATTGAGGCTACTGTTCCAAATCAACCTTTCTGCCTTTTCTGTGATTTTTTTTTAAGAACTGACCTATGTCTATCCGCCTCTATTTTAAAATCTAAATCCCAAAAAATAACGTATGTATTTTTCCACATTATCTGAAGCTTCATATAGTGGGTCCAATAAGGAGTGTGCTGTACATAACACATTGAACATATTAGTGAGAATTGCAAAGGATGAAAATAGATCTGAATACTGGTGAATGTCTCTAAATTGATAAGTTGTAGTGGTTAAAATTGAGTTAAAAGCATGTTTTAAAATCCATGGCCATCAAACATTCGGGTCCCAAACATACTATGTCAAAAAAAACCCACAGACTTACATGGCACTTTTCATGCCTCCAGACAGTCTAACGTGCTCAACACCCACTTAGTTTTGAAGTTTAGGTGTTTTGTAAATGTGACAATCATGATATGCACAGCAAAGAAATTAAATAAATAATTAGTTAATCACTTTTGACTTGGTTGGTTGAGGGTGTATTCTAGGAAAGCAGGAGAGCCTACATGCGCTCTGGAGAAAGATTTGGTGAGAATTTTTGCATTCACTTGAACAAGAAGATGGCATCCCTTAATAGTGTGGCACTTCTTTAATATTGATTGCAAATACCTGCTAAGGTTGGGTGTTGCAATCCTGAAGTAAGAATTGAGCCCACAGTCTTCCTGCTCCATGGTGAAGGTGCTGTCAGTAAGTCAAGCTGACACTCCCAAACAGACATGAACCTCTTTCGTACTTGCCACTTGGCAGTTCACGTGTACCTCCTCTGATAATATGGAAGCACAGAAGAAGATTAAAGCAGCTATTGTGCAGGAGAATGCAAGCCTGTTAACCTAAGTAACTTGAAGTACATTTTCTTTGTGAATATATTTGAGACGTATTTCATGCTCAATCCAGGGCTTCCTCAACCTGAAATTTAAATACTTTCTTCCAAGCATCACAATGTCTTAACATTTTGAAAGCTCCAATGGTGCTCCATGCTGACATTTGGTGTGCAATTAAAGTTGATGTATGAGCATGCTACTCAGCCAAAAATTGGAATTAGAAAATCCAAACTGCTGCCATTGAGACGGTAGAAAAGCATACAACCTTGCTTGATGATTTTGAATAATTGGTTAAATATAATAACAAAGAAGTTGAGATCTAATATTTCAAAATTTTGCTTTTCATTCTTAACACATTTGAATTGAATTCAGTGAACTAAGGCCATGTTTGCAATGCAGAGGAGCAGAAAGAAAGAGAGCAGCTTTTTTTTAACATATATGAAAGTGGTCAAGGCCAACTTCTGTGCTTTTGCTCTTGCATCACTCAGTATATGATTTAAATGATTGATTTTAAATGGCTTCTTCATATCCCGTGTATTCACTTTCAGTCAAAGTATTCACTTTCAGAATTTTTTAACATTACGTGCAGAGTGATGTTTTGTTTGTGACCATATTTTCCATAAACTGAGTGAACAGCTTGTAATGTTGTAATGGTGAGAGGTTTACAGACCAGCCTTTATTATTTTCCTCTCAGAAGATTGTAAAACAAATACAACGGTAGATATTTTCAAATCAACCTGTTCTTTGATGTAATGACACACACTGGAACAAGTGGGACTTGAATCCAGGCTTGCCCAGAGATAGGGACACTACTACTTCACCACATGACCTTCAAATACAACAACAAATACTTTCCTATTCAGTCTGTTCAGAGATGTTATGACACATCTCTGGAGCAGGTGGGACTTGAATACAAGCTTCCTGGTTCAGAGATGGGGTATTACCACTGTATCATAAATGCCCCAAATACACCAGTAGACATTTTTAGTCAACCTGCTATGACAGGTGGGGCTTGAATCTGTGGACCAAATACAACAATAGATATTTTCTAATCAAACTCTTCGGAGCTATTATTTCACACCTCTGAAGCAGTTGGGAATTGAATCCATGCCTCCTGATCATAGGTGGGAACACTACCACTGTGCCACAAGAGCCCCAAATACAACAGTAAATATTTTTGAACAACCTGTCAAGAGACATTGTGACACACCTCCAGAGCAGGAGAAGGATTCAAACCCTGATGACCTAGCTCAGAGATAGGTACACTACTACTGTGCCACGAGCCACCGCCCAACTGCAACAGTAACGTCGTAGTTACCATTACAAACATCTGTTTTGAAGGCTGTTGCCATTCTGTGATAACCTGCAGATCAGGATCTCTACTGGTTTGTTAAATGTACAGATTCTATTAATGCAGCACACTTTGCACCTGTAGACAGTTAGAGACTGAAACAAACTGAAGTAATTTCACTGGCAGTCGGGTCATCAGCAGGTGTGGTAAATTATAATAATTAAAAACAGTTGGAAGACGTCTTTAGAGAATTTGGATAACTTTGCAGAAGTTAAATTGAGCAGATGTGCATTTTTAAAATGATTTATTCAAAGGGGAAGAGAGAGTAAACAAGGCAATAAGAGTGGTCGCACAATACAGAGATGAATGTTACCCTAGGGACATTCCATGTGCTGCGCTGGAATGAGCATTCATCGTAACATTGCAGAAAAACCAAAGGGGCACTTCGTTGTTGGAATAATGCAGAGTTGTAGTGTTGTAAAATGCATAGGCACCCTCAATTTAATCTATCTGAAAGCCTAGAGAAAGTAATCCAGAAGGGTACAAGAACAAGTGTCTCCACAGGCACATTGCCTCTTTAGGTTACATTCAAGTCAAGAGGCCCATAGAAAAGCTATTGATATGTATATATTGTTAGTATGATATAGGACCTAGACTGAAAGTCTCTGCTCACACTTTTTAAAGATATGATGCTTGCAGAATTTAGAGAGATGCCAATTATCCTGAGTAACAAGCATGGGGCTGGATGAACACAGCAGGTCAAGCAGCATCATAGGAGCAGGAAAACTTGACGTTTCGGGCCTAAACCCTTCATCAGAAATTATCCAATTATCCAAACCAATTATCCTGAGTATTGGATTGTGTCTTCACAGGCCTGGCTGCAGTTTAACAGTTCTTTTCAGTGTTATTATCTTTCTGAATTATTGTCATTGGCTGTTCCTTTGCATTTTTTTGTGTCAGTGGACTTTTGGGTTTTTTGCTAAAGTGTAGGTTTAAAAATTATTGGAAAAACTTTCAAAATGATGTTGATTCAACATTGTGGTAAGAAAGCAAAAGAGGCAAAAACATGAAGTGTTCCTTTTGATTTATTCAGACTTGGTTCATGGCTTGTTCATTTGTGTGTGTTTTGGAAAAAAAGTGTCTGAAGAATAAGTTTTCTGATTAAACTGGAAGATCAAATTGCTTTATATCAACATAAAAAAAATCAATATCTTTCTTATTTACAGACGAAAGCGACGCAATTTCAGCAAACAAGCAACAGAAGTCTTGAATGAGTATTTTTACTCGCACCTCAGCAATCCCTATCCCAGTGAAGAAGCCAAAGAAGAGCTGGCAAAGAAGTGCAGTATCACAGTATCACAGGTTAGTTGAGACATCTTTTAATTTTTGAATTTAGTCAAAAAGGAAAATGTTGACTCTTAAGTTAATGTTGGAACATAGACAGGAAAATTAGTTTAGAAACATTGGTGTACTGATTTATGTTTTCTGTTAGAAGAAATTTGTTTAGCTCTATAAAATTGATGATTGAATTGCTGTTTGTTTAATTTAGTTCATTCTCTCACTTGCTATCACTATTGACTAGATTTTAAAAAAAGCACAGCAATTGACAAAACTTAGAAAATTACAGAAGATATTGAGGAACAGTTGACTGAAAATATTTGTTTAATGTAAAATATACTAGATTAAATACTTGCAAATTATTGAGATAAATTGAATACTACATCGAAACATAAATATTTATGAAGAACTAAGAATCATGAATTTGTACAATTGAATTGGCTATTCCCAAAGCTCTTGAATTAAATTTACACCATGCTAAAACTTGTTTCGATGTAAAGCAGCAATATGTTCCAATTTTATTCACTTTTTCTTTGTCTTGTAGAAGTTGCAACAGGTCTTGCTGCCTATTGATAAATTCCTTAATTCAAGATAGGAACTGAAGTTTTAAAAATATATATTTATTCCTATATGCAGAATTATTCAGTCATTTAGGCTGATTTTTTTGTAGACCAGCAGTCGTTGCCTCTAATGTAAGTATCTGTCTCCTGCAGTTAAAATAAGTCATAGAATTTCACAGCGTGGATGGAAATTATTCAGCCTGTTATTGCAATGGCTGGCTGTTTGAAACGGCCTTTCCCTAAAAGAGCTCGTAGAACTAGCTGTCATCTTTTGCTCTGTGTCATGGTGTAACTGCATGGTAATACATACTAGTTGTTGTGTTATTGCAATCATTCTGTATCAGACAGGCAATGTACCATTAAGACAGTTGCATGACATCACGACAAGTGATGTTCCAGTATAAAGATGTGCAATGGAGGTAGTGTAGTGTGTTTCAGTCATGTGTCTGTAATGTACAATAACATCAGTGAGCACAGATTCCTGACAAACTGTAAGTCTGTAATGTGATAGCAATGTAAATAGTGTTGTTAAACATCAAGACATTGGTCTCAACAGGAACACAGTCTTTGTGGTATATATGTTATGTGCACTAACATAGGGCAGCACTCAGACCATATAATGCTGGCAATGATGTTTGATGCAAAAACAAACGCACGATGGCATCAAATGGGCATTAAAAGCTGCTGATGATAGCTAGTGTCTGACAGCAGGTTGGTGTTAAAAGATGATAGTAGCAGTAAAAGTTGTGAAGATGTGAACTTGAGTTCAGAACTAAAATCAACAATCAATATTAAAGTGCTACAACCTGTCCTGAAACATAATATCCCGTTTAGAGAAGAAAGATTTCTGAGTACTCCATCACTCACTCATTTTTCAATATTTGATCCAATTTTAAATAATGGAAGGCCAGAAGTTCCAAAAGACTGCTCTGATCAACAAGGCGATTCTAGAATAAAGTACAAAAAAAAAACCACTGATAAGACCTTACCTGCATCCAGAGATAGGTGGATTCTGCCATCTTACTTTTCGGAAATGGTGTCAAAAAAGCCACGTGATGCTACTACTCTGTTTTGCTGCAATTGCCTCTGAAGTAACTCCACAGAGGCCAGTTTCTTGTCACCAAATTACCCTTTATTTACAGGTAGAGAGTCCTTGACACTGATCCAGCTTCCTTAGAGCCAGCTCTGTGTGTCAGGATGTCTGACACTGCTATTCTCATCTGTCAGCTAGGGCTCTCTGATTGAGGCTGTTAATCTGGTCCAATCAGGGAGCTAATATTCTATGAGGTCCACCTAGCTGACCTTATTACAACCACTACATCCCTTCCCCGAGTCTGAGGACATAAGTCAGTTCTTTTATTTGTAGCTCTTCCTGGGCCGTTTTAGCACCAACAGTATCAGACTTTGGACACAGAAAGAGTTCTTCCAACTCTGCCACTGATATGGATGGCATATAATGCACAATTCCTTGCACCCAGAGCATCTCAGAAGAAATACATTCTCTTCTTTAGGCAGCAAAGTTGTAAAGGTGACAACATCTGCCGCTTCCATCTCAGCTTCCGAAGGAATTTAAAGCTTGACGGAGAGGGAAAACCCACAGGTTCCGGAACAGTCGGAAAGGCTGCTAAGGAGCTGGGCATGTTCTGCTCCCACACCATTTGCAAGTTTGCAGCTTTCATATGGTCCACATGCTTGTTCAGGACTATCGTACCTACCTGAACTTTATAAGTCACTGGACCCAACCTCACGTCAACCATGCCTCTTACCCATGCAGTGTTTTCCCATGGACCCTACACCAAACTTTGCCTCCTGAAGTAAACTGTCTCTTTCGGTTTAAGGAATCTTGTGTCTGGTACTGACGTTCCTGATGCTGCTTCACCAGCCCCACCACTGCTGAGGTCCAGAAACATAAGATTTAACCAGGTGCAGAGTCCCCAAAAGCAACTCCTCCACTGGAGTAAAGATAACAAGGTGTAGAGCTGGATGAACACAGCAGGCCAAGCAGCATCAGAAGAGCAGGAAGGCTGACGTTTCGGGCCTAGACCCTTCTTCAGAAAAAATGGAGTTATCCCTTTAGTTGCGTGAGGTGTGCTCCTATAATCAAATAGGAAGCAGGACAGTTTGGTATCTTGTGAAGCTGTAAGCTGTTTTTTGAAGCCTGCCCTCAAAGTTTGGACTGCTCTTTCTGCCGGTGTAGAGCTGTCCTTGTATGTCGATACCATTCAATTTTAGGAAATACTCAAATTCCCTGCTGCTATATAATGGCCTGTTATCTGTGACCAACACTTCTGGGAGACTGTGTATTGAAAAAGATGCACACGGCTTTTCTATCATCATCCCAGTGTTTGACAAATGAACTCAGTGCACATCCAGCCACTTTGATTGGACGTCCACAGTGACTAAGAATATTGGGCCCATGAAAGGACCTGCATAGGTGATGTGTAACTGAGTCCAGGGTTTACCTGGCCATTCCCACAAATGTGGCAGAGCTGCTGGCAGTAGTTTTTGTTCGTGTTGGCACTCTGTGCACTACCCCTCCAACACAGCTATCTCTGCATCCAATCGTGGCAGTAAGACATAATTCCCGCCAACATCTTCACTTTGCAAACCCCTGGATGACCCTGGTGGAGTTCAGCCAGTATCTAGCAGTGACCTTTACTCGGGATAAATACTCTTGCTCCCTATGATAATATGCTATCCTGTACTGTAATCCGGTCACTCTGGGTCCAAAAAAAGTATCAATTCTGATTGTGACAACTCTTTGGTTTTCCCCATCGCCACCAGCTGTTTCAGATCTTTCTGTGTCCAAAGTCTGATATTGTCAGCTGTGACTGGAAGCATATCTAGAAAATGTAAAACCGTTACGAACTATTCCAGTGGCGGTACCATCAGTTGTGTCGTGCCAGTGAGAGGTGGCTCAATGCATCCGCATTTGTGACTTGGTTTCCCAGATGGAATTCCAACTTGTAATTATACGCATTTAGTATTAGAGCCCGCTGTTGAATTGAGCCTGAAGCTATGGGTAGCACTACCTTAGATAACAAGGTGTAGAGCTGGATGAACACAGCAGGCCAAGCAGCATCAGAGGAGCAGGAAGGCTGATGTTTCGGGCCTAGACCCTTCTTCAGAAATGAAGAATGCAAAGCTGGCAAGTGGACTGTCATTCACGAAGCTGGACATGAGCCATGCATACTGGCAATTGCGATTAGATGAGGATTTCCAGAAGTATGCTACAATTAATACCCTTAAGGGTTTGTACCAATATACGAGGCCGCTAAGACCGAAAGAACTGCAGATGTTGTAAATCAGGAACAAAAGCAGAAATTGCTAGAAAAGCTTCATTTCTGAAGAAGGGTCTAGGCCCGAAACGTCAGCCTTCCTCCTCCTCTGATGCTGCTTGGCCTGCTACGTTCATCCAGCATTACACCTTGTTATCTTGGATTCTGCAGCATCTGCAGTTCCTACTATCATGGTAGCACACCTTGTCCTCTTTAAGCAGATCTAACGGGTTTGTGGTCTGTTATTATTACAAATTTACATCCAGTAAGGTATTGGTGCAACTTCCCAAAAATGACTGCCAAATCTTCCCTCTCTATCTGGGTGTATTAACGCTCTACATTACCCAAAGTTCTGGGTGCATACGCTATCAGGCGTTCCTCTCCATTGGACCACCTATGGGCTAATACTATCCCAGTGCCCTCCAGGGAAGCATCGCGTGTCAATACCAGTGCCAACGTTTTAGAGGACAACTGTTTCTTCACTTGCCTGAAAGCTATGGCTTGGCTATGTGACCATTTCCAAGGCTTACTTTTAAGATTTGATGCAAAGTTGGCAGGATCGAGGCCAGGTTATGTATGAACTTTCTGAAATAATTCACCAACCAAAAGGAAGAACCTAAGCTCCAGAGGTCTGTCTCCTCTCCACCTATCTTCTCATCTATCCATCTTCTATTTGCCTCCCCCTCTCTCCCTATTTATTTCAGAACCCCCTTGCCCTCCCCCATTTCTAAAGAAGGGTCTAGGCCCGAAACGTCAGCCTTCCTGCTCCTCTGATGCTGCTTGTTCATCCAGCTCTACACCGTGTTATCTCAGATTCTCCAGCATCTGCAGTTCCTACTATCTCTGAACCTAAGCTCCAGTACAGACATGGGAGCTGTGGCACTTTTATCACCCTCACTTTATCTTCCAACGTGTGTAACCTGGTCTTGTCAACTCTGTAGCCCAAGTAGGCCACATGGGGTGCCTGGAATACACATTTTTTCCCTTCTAAGGCATACGCCCACCTGGTAGAAATGTCTAAGGATTGTGTCCAAGTTCCCTAAGTGTTCCTTATTGGTCTTCCCTGTTATTAGCATTTCATCTAGACAAATGGTAACCTGGGGTAGACTTTGTAAAATGTTCTTCACGTCCGCTGAAAAATTACAAATGTTGACCCCAAATATCAGTCTCATAACAAAAACAGAAATTGTTGGAAAAGCTCACCAGGTCTGGCGGCATCTGTGAAGAGAAATCAGAGTTAACATTTTGGGTTTGGTGAGCCTTCCTTAGAATGGGTCATTCAACCTGAAACGTCAACTCTGACTTCTTTTCACAGATGCTGCCAGACCTGCTGAGCTTTTCTAACAATTTCTGCTTTTGTTCCTGATTTGCAACATCTGCAGTTCTTTTGGTTTTAGCAGCCTTGTATATTGGTACGAACCCTTAAGGGTATTAATTGTAGCATACTTCTGGGAATCCTCATCTAATTGCAATTGCAAGTATGCATGGCTCATGTCCAGCTTCGTGAATGACAGTCCACCTGCCAGCTTTGCATTTAATCCTCTATGCGAAGGTACAATCGGTGTTGCCCATTCCGCAAACTAGGCTGGTTTGATGATTTCTTTGCTTTCCAGCCTCCGGATTTCTGCCTCTACCTTTACCCGCGAGGCAAATGGCACTGGAAGGCCTTGCAGAATTGTGGAATTGCTTCCTGGTCAACATGCCAGGTGGCATTGAGCCCTTTGATAGTCCCTAGACCTTGCTGAAAAACTTTGGGTATTTACTTAGGACTTCACAAAAGCAGCCATTTTCTAATTGAAAAATGTCAAGCCAATCAACGTGAATCTTTCTCAACCAATTTCGCCCCTTCAAGCTTGAGCCCGAGCCCTTTACTACAGTCAGTGGTAACTGAACCAGTTGCTTCTCATAAGAGATGAGAACGGAAGTTGTACCCTTAATCTGTAGGGGTTCCCCAGTATAGGTTCACAGTCTAGCCGACATCTTGTGTAAACTTAAGGGTTGGAGTCCAGAGCAAATTTTGTTAAATACTGGTTCTGTGATCACTGAAACAGCTGCACCAGTATTGACCTCCACGAGAACCGGGTGACCATTAAAGTTGACATTTATTTTGATTGCTTAGCAACATCTAAATCCAAACCAATTTAACTATTCCAAACCATATGTAGGTAGATTTTCCAGGGTGTGCACTCCCCTGGCTATTGGCCTACCAGTTCTCTTACTCCATTTAGGTGTAGTGAGAATCTTTTGTTATCTTGAGTCTGCATATTGCAGCAACTACAATGGCTCGCCGGCCCAGATCCGGAAGAAAATTTTAACCATTTCGCCGAGACTTGGCTTTGTTTTGGTGTTGTGCTGTGGGCTGACCTAGAGTCCCTCCGTTGTCTTGAGTGAGGTTATGCCTTCACTCAGGTGGGTTCCCCAAGCTCAGTCAGACTGGCAAGGGTGTCCACGTCCGTTGGAATACCTTGCAACTCATCTGCTCCACTTGCTGCATTTTCCAACGATCAAGCCAGTTGTAGTGCCTGTTTGAAGTCTATGTGGGCTTCAGCTAGTAGTCACTTTTGCATGGTTACATCGTTAATCATGTATTCCAAATAGTCTCTCAGCATCTCATTAATGGTTAAACTAAAGTCACATCCCTCTGCCAGTTACCTTAACCTAGTCAGAAATCCCGATGCAGATTCCCTTGGTTCTCGAATTGCCAAGTAAAACCAACATCCCAGAATCAGAGGAGCCTTGGAGTCATAATATTCCTTAACCAAATCTATGAACTCATGAAAGCTTTTAGTATCTGGCTGTCTCAGGGAAAGTCAGGCTCCTAATAACTGAAAAGGCTGCAGGTCCACATTGTAGGAGAATTACTCGTTGATTTTCATGTGCCCCAATGTTATTTGCCTGGAAAAAAAATGCATTCTTTCCACATACTGAGCCCAGTATTTGATGGCAGGATCGAACGAGTCGAGCTTCTCAAATAATAGCATGATTCCAGAAGTGCTCATCCCAACTCAAAGGCGACTGTTGCAAGCATGTTTCTTCAGGAACAAGCCTTTCTTTAGTTGCCACTAAAATAGCTCCACTGTGGCTGGTATCCCATCACCAAGTCACCCTTTATTTACACACAGGGAGTCTTGTCAGTGATCCAGCTCCCGCAGAGCCAGCTCTTGGAGTCAGACACAGAATATCTGACATTCATTTGGCAGCTGGGGTTCCCTGATTGGACCAGATTAATAGCCCCAATCAGGGAACTCATATTTTGTGAAGTCCACCTGGTGGACCCGTTACAATCACTACAGCCTCCTGCTACATTTGAAGCAACAGCAATAAAAAAACTAACACCAAAAAAGAGTGCAATGCAGTTGTTTATGCTGGCACAGTAAAAATGGAAAGCAAAAAGCTGAGATAAAAGGTACTGCAGATGCTGGAGAATCCGAGATAACAAGCATGGGGCTGGATGAACACAGCAGGTCAAGCAGCATCATAGGAGCAGGAAAACTTGACGTTTCGGGCCTAAACCCAAGCTGAGCATGGTTTGGCACTTTGCTGACATTCTATTTGAATTTCAGCTAATTCAAGAAAGAATCAGTCTTTGTTTTCTGTAACAACAAATTGCTGATTTAATTAAAAAGTCAAACTCCTTATTCTGTTAGAAAATGAAGGATTAAGAAGAGTGAAATTTTCCAGTATTCCTAATGATGAATGAAAGAACCTGAAAATGTTTTCTTGATCTTAGAAGACCTACTTGATGTTTGAATCGTTTGTATACTTCAGAATACACAAGACTTGATTTCAAGTTATTAGGTAAAGCACTCAACTAATTTGTAGGCAGGGTCATGGCAAAGGCATTGAATTTGATTTCATGAAGCTATCTTCGCCGAAGGCCAGTGGGACTGGTCATTGCCTGTTTATCAATGAAATCCTTCAGAAAGGCACTTCTAAGCAAACCCAAAGAATATAACTTTGACAGACAGCTAAAAGAAGTACACGTGTTCAAAGAAGTTGTAACTGGCCAGTAACACCTTCAGATGCTTGACTATGCAACAACTATTGCAACTACCAGCAGGTTCAATAAAACATCGAAATCTTGGGAGATGTGTACCTTGTGTCCAGCATTTCTTGACATATACACACTGCGTCCTCAAGAGGACATTAGGCTAAATTGTGCAAGAAATCTAATTGACCTCAAATACAATACAACACTTCACAGTGGCATATGAAGGAGAGTCAACCCAGGAACAGATGTCACGTACATTTCCAAAATGTTCTATCCGTGGTATGTTAGTATGTCAACAGAATCCAGAAGGTATCTGCAATGTCTCAGGTTACAGATCTCAGTTAGACAATACAGTTTTCAATTTGACACACCATTTGAATGCCAAAAGAAAAGATGAAGCTTTTACTTTCATCCTCGTGATATACCCTAAAAGAAATGGACAATATGCACTAAATACCAAGATTGACACTGGTACAATTGCAAACAATTACATAATTTATAAAAGGTGTACTCAGGAAACTGGCATAATGTGATGCGGTCCTCACATGATAAGCTAACTGCAAGGGATGTCAGAGTCATTGTAAGCATTGTCATTATCCATCTTCAAGGTCAATACAGCTCATCAGGATGGACATATGAAAAATTTTACATTGTGGAGAAAGCAGGACTATTATTGGCCTGTGAGCATGCACAGATCTACATACTGTTATGATCCATGAGCTAACAAGCCAGTTATCTGCAACACCAAACATTCCAGACTCCAACATCTATATCATTCATTTTAGTTACAGCCAAGCAGAGCAGATTCAGTATGCTATGTCCAATGAAGATCAACTGCAACAGCTCAAAAGGATGATCATCAACAGGTGGCCAAAATGTAACCAACAGGTTCCCGGAGCTAGCATGTCCTTTCTGGTCATTCAGAAAAGTAGGACACGTTAGATATGTAATCTTCAAAGGCAAACAGAAGGTAATTGTGCAAGCTGTACATCAAGACATGTTCAATTGACTACATATAGGTTGCAAGGGTGCAGAGTCATGTAAGAGATTGGCAGTGAATTCAAATTTTGGCCTGGCATAAGTAAGGACATTGTGAAAAATGTCAACTCCATCAAACTTAACAATCAAGAGAACACAGAGTTCCTTTTAAGCTGTGATGCAAGATTGCCACTGGTGTTTTCCATGTCCATGGACAAGTCCATTCTGTGACTGACCACTTCAGTAAATTCCCTTTTGTGCAATAATTCAAAGATATCTTTAGTCCAGCAGTTGTTGACATATTAACTGCCATATTCATTTTCAACACATTGTCCCATTAAGAACTATTCACCCTCCCAGCCTGATCGTTAGCGACTCCTTTGTCTGTCCACCTGTCTTTCTCTCTCTTTGGGCTCTATCCAATCGTTTACACCCTACCCCACCCACCTCCCTATTTTCTGCATATAAACTGACGTTTTCCCAGCCACCATCAGTTCTGCGGAAAAGTCACCGGACCGAAACGTTAACTCTGTTTTTTCACTTCACAGATGCTGCCAGACCTGCTGAGCTTTTCCAGCAACTTTGTTTTTGTTCCTGATTTACAGCATCCGCAGTTCTTTCAGTTTTTATTGCCATATTCATTGTGTTTGGTGTTCCTCAACAAATTGTATCTGCTAACAAAAAATGCTAGAGATCACAGTGAGTCAGGCAGCATCCATGGAGAGAAAGCAAGGTAACATATTGAGTGCAGATGACTCTTCATCAGAGCTGTCTGATTGAGAGTTATCTGGACTCGAAACGTTAGCTTGCTGTCTCTCCATGGATGCTGCCTGACTCTCAGTGATTGCTAACATTTTTCGTTTTCAGTACAGATTCCATCATCTGCAGTAATTTGCTCCTGTATCTGATAACAGTTTGCAGTACACTAGTGCACCTTTCCAAAAGGTATGGAAGAATTGAAATGTTCAACATATTACCTGTTCTCACTACCCAGTCAAACGGCCTCACGGAATGCAGTGATGGCAACATAAAAATCTATGATCAATCAATATGAAGTATCTTTGTCAAGGATTTTGGAATGGCTATATTAAAGCTATGTACCATTCTTCTCAGTAACGGCTTTCCATCATTGGTATCTCTCATGTTTGGAAGACACATCCAGCCATTTGTTCCTACCCAAACTGTCACCACCCAACCACACGTACGTGATCCGTTCTTGCAAAGTAGGGAGAAAATGATACAATAGTAGAGTGGTGGAGTCATACAACATGGAAACAGACCCTTTGGTCCAACTTGTCCGTGCTGACCAGACATCCCAATCTGACATAGCCCGTTTTACCAGCATTTGGCCCATATCCCTCCAAACCCTTCCTATTCGTATACCCATCTGGATACCTTTTAAATGTTGTAATTGTACCCACCTCAACCACTTCCTCTGGCAGCTCATTTCGTACTTGCACCACCCTCTGTGTGAAAAAGTTATCCCTCAGGTCCTTTTTAAATTTTTTTCCTCTTGCCTTAAACCTGTGCCTTCTAGTTTTGGACACCCCCACCCTAGGAAAAAGACCTTAGCTAGTCACCCTATCTATGCCACCATGATTTTATAAACCTGTATAAAGGTTACCCATCAACCTCTGACGCTCCAGGGAAAGAAGTCCCAGCCTGTTCAATCTCTGATTTAATTCAAACCTTTCAGTCCCAGCAACATCCTTGTAAATCTTTTCTGTACCCTCTCAAGTTTAACAACATCGTTCCTATAGAAGGGCAAACAGAATTGTATGCAAAAAGTGACATCACCTTGAACCTAGACAAAACATAAGAGTTCAAGATTTTCATATGAACTCATGGACTCATAGGAAAACAGTATGCCATTGTGTCCAGCGGAGATCATATGATTTTGTAGTGAGCAATGGTTCAAGTCTTGCACAGAAATAGGCACTTCTGAACTACATATCGCCAATAACCCATCACACAGGATGATGACTTGAATACTGAAGATATCATGCCAGACAACAACCACGCATCTAGGACAAATGATAACCATCCATCGGCAAAGGCAGACAGCACACTGCAGAGTGAAGCTATGCGACCAAGTCTTGATAACTGTATAAGGACAGAGATCTGGTCACACTGTACATGCTTCAAAGCATGTCTAAATGTGTGGAGACAATGTACCATATGCGCCCATGTACATCATATCGGAAAAGGATTCCCACCCTTTAAAGGGAAAAGTGTTGGATGTTTTGCAATTGTACAGATGTCAGCTCAGACAGTGAGTGTACCTTTTAAGTTGGCTGTAACTACATCACAACATACAATATTCTGGTCAGGTTATCAATATAATGGAATCAATTTAGCACGTTCAGTCAATCTGTTAAGTGTAGGTAATGCATGATAACATTAGTAAGTGTAGAACACTGAGTAAATTTGTTATGTGACAGCAATGTAAATCATATTGTTACTAAATGTCATAAATCAGTTTCAATAAGAACCCAGTTTTTGTGTATAGGTTAGTATTAGTATTGAGACTGTATCTTGAGTCAAACAGCAGCAGTGGTGTTTGACTCAAGAAACCATGTCACTGCATTTACTGTTTTGTAGTTGTGTTTCACTTCAAAGGACAGCATTTGACTGTGCTATCTTTTCTTTGTTTGCCTTTTATATGAGCATTGTTAGACTTAACTGGCCAAGAGTTTGAATCTCACCAAGACCAGGAACATGTAGGCAGTTAGAAATAGCCCAGTCGGCTTGCTTGCATGTTCCCTACCTCTGTGCCATCTCTGGATCATTTCTGCAGAAGCTAGAAAAGCCCTGCACCATTCCTTTTGGGAACATCGATCAGACTCTTCACTGGGCATATTTGCCCAGGATCAGAGACTGCACAGGTGGAAATCTGGCTGCTGAGAGCTTTAGGCCAATCGGAAGAAACCAGGAAGGCATTTTCTGTTATTGGTAATGCACTCACCTGAGACCTAGGATAGTTGAGAGATTCAAACTGCAGGTGACTAATGGCAGGAGAAGGTCTCTGAGTAAGGGCTGTGGTGGGGTTGGTGTTAGTTACAGGTTGCAAGGTCAGAGAAATGGTCCTCAATAGACCCCTCCCCTTCCAGGTCCCTGAATCATGTACTCATTGGCTTTGGAAGGGGGTTCCCTGCACCTCCACTGACATTCTCAAGCAACCTGACAAGATTTGCTTTTCATACTTTCTGCAAAGTGAACAATCATCTTCTGTTGGATGAATACTACTTAAAAGATGAGGACCCTATGTACGCATTAATTGCTCACCTAAGGGTCATGGTCAGTGATGGGGCAGGAGGGTCATCCATGGGGTCTTCTCACCACAGACGTAATTGAAGCAAGGTCATGATGAATCACGGGAGCACCCACCTGACCAACTATATGTCACTTGCCACAGGACACACCATTTGGGTGGACATTAGATTTCTCCCTGTGTGGACTTTTGATTCCTCACTGAAGTCTGATGGTGGGGATATCTGCAGGGAATAACTTGAACGTTTCCTGTAAGTCAGGAAGTGTAGCTTTTAATTCTATTTTTATAGATTTAATAAGATCATCAAAGTTCTTGACTGTGATGTGAAACTTTGGTAAACCTATTTAGCGATCAGACTGGGCTGTAAGTTTAATGGTTACTCTTGTACTGGGGATTTTCAGGATGATGGTCAGTCACCGCATTGAAAAGTTCTTTGAGGCAATACTCAATAAAAACCGAAAGAACTGCGGATGCTGTAAATCAGGAACAAAAACAAAGTTGCTGGAAAAGCTCAGCAGGTCCGGCAGCATCTGTGAAGGAAAATAGAACATAGAACATAGAGCATTAACGCGCAGTACAGGCCCTTCGGCTCTCAATGTTGCGCCGACCTGTGAAACCAATCTGAAGCCCATCTAACCTACACTATTCCATTATCATCCATATGTTTATCCAACGACCATTTAAATGCCCTTAAAGTTGGCAAGTCTATTACTGTTGCAGGCAGGGCATTCCACGCCTTTACTACTCTCTGAGTAAAGAACCTACCTCTGACATCTGTCCTATATCTGTCACCCCTCAGTTTAAAGCTATGTCCCCTCATGCTAGCCATCACCATCTGAGGAAAAAGGCTCTCACTGTCCACCCTATCTAATCCACTGATCATCTTGTATGTCTCTATTAAGTCACCTCTTAACCTTCTCTCTAATGAAAACAGCCTCAAGTCCCTCAGCCTTTCCTCATAAGACCTTCCCTCCGTACCAGGCAACATCCTGGTAAATCTCCTCTGCACCCTTTCCAAGGCTTCCACATCCTTCTTATAATGCGGCGACCAGAACTGTACGCAATACTCCAAGTGCGGCTGCACCAGAGTTTTCTACAGCTGCAACATGAGAGTTAACGTTCTGTTCTGAGGAAGGGTCACCGGACCTGAAACATTAACTCTGTTCTTTCCTTCACAGATGTTGCCAGACCTGCTGAGCTTTTCCAGCAACTTTGTTTTAGTCCTTTGAGGCAGCTGACTTGAAAACAAGCATTTTAAGCCTACTTTTCCTTGCAAAACAGTCTGTATTAACATAACACATTTCGCTTTAAATTGCACATGCCAAAAATTAAACATCATAACGTAAATCTCGAGTATAAATCAAATATGTCAGGGCATCCGTGAAACATGATTTGTGTTTCCACTTGTGAGACTGATCATAATTCACTCGTGACTTTGTCGCTCATGAGTTACGCAGTCAGCCTCACTTGTGGACACATAAATCAGATTTTATGACTGGCCATGACACCTACTCTATTTATACCTATCAAGGTGCTTGCTAGGTGTCATGGGTATTGGGCTTGTTTCTAAACTCAGAATGATGAAATGTGTTGTTTAGGGTGATACAAACAGTGATCATCGAATATACTGAGACATGCATATCACTATTCCAGCTCATAATATATTTAAAGCGGTGTGACTGAGGGTTAAATGGATTGTGCTTTAACTATTCATGGCTTCTGTTCTATTTTTGACATAATGATCAAGTTAACCTCTAGAGGAACTTTCAGAAGCATAATTAGAATCTGGCTTGAGGTTTGCTAATTAATTAATATTATTCCAATTGTTTCAACTAAGGTTTGAAGAAAGGTCATCCGTAAAAGATGTGCTGAAAAGATAATTTCTGCTGAGTGAATAACCTACTTCTTTTAAATTTTATTCATTAATCTTGATGATTTTAGCTTAATGGAAGTATATGTGAAATTGTGCTATGTATTGGCTGAAACCCGCCCCCAGCTATATTTGCAATAAAGATTTTTAGAAAGGTGTTCTAACTACAGTATAAGTCTCTTAATGGTAATATCTGTTGACAAGGAAATTATTTGCATAAGCTGAAATGCTGTTGCAGAATGCTTTCATATTAAAACACAAGTTCTTTCAAAATTCATACTCCTCTTAAGAGGACGCCTATTAACTCTGCACTACACTGACAAAGTAACAGATGTACTTTACATCCTGTGGATCAACTGATCTCAGTTATTTGTTAATGAGTTCCGTAAATGAAGATTGTGATTTTGTTTAAGGAAACTTTAATCCCTGCTAGACAGGTGACACATGAATTTTTAAACAAAAACCTACATTTTTTCATGCTATCAATACTGAAAAACAGTTGAAATCCAATGATGGGAATGTGAGCTCTGTTATACTTGGTTTCAAGCTAAAAACAATTGGTTCTCAGATTCATAATATTCAAATTTGAACAAGAACTGCTTCTATGCTTACGAGTATAAAATTAAAGCAGCAGTATGGCAAATGGAGTGGGAACTTGTCTCTCAAGTGAATGATCATTGTAAAGTCCCTGAGTACCATGTCACTTTAATCTCGTAGTTATGGTTAATGACAGTTGACTTGATCAAGAGGCTTTCAAAGGTAAGCTGCTATGGTTGCTCCCACCCACAGCCACCATTTCTTTCATTTAGGGATTGCATTGTCAACAGTGTAATTCCTCAACATAATACTCTCGAGGTCAAGAAAAGAGAAAATCAGTCTAAATGTAGAGAAAAAAATTCACCATTTTTAGATTAGTAAGCACTCATATCTTCAATTAGCTTTGCAAAAGACCCACAGCACCTGTCAAACTGTGCTGCCCTCAATTCCTACCCCTGTACAATGCACAAATATTGAATATACACTCCTTATATATACCATATAAACAAATGTACTCCTTCACCACACTATTCTTACACGCACGTATCCACTTCCTATACATACACAAAGAATTTCTCAGGTTTCAAGAACCAGCTGATATAACAGTGATTAGGTTGAAATAAACCAACCAACTGTTAAGATTAATGAAAAACCTGGAGTACAGACAGATCATTAGAGAACACCAGTAAACATTAAAAAACAAAACACAGAACTCCCTCTGTATTACACACATTGTTTATGGCTCCCTCACTAATAAAGAAACCATAAAAGACCCTGTCGATAATGTGCTGTGTGGATGGCTCCCAAGGACAAGATGGTAGTTTTATTTACGCAGATAGAAGTAAAAGCACAAAGCAAGATAGAATCTCAGCAATAGGTGTATGTTTTGTTTGTAGGGTAGCACATGAAATTAAACCAATATAATTAAATACAAAAATTGTATGAAACATGACATATCCAAATACTCTGCATGAGAACATAGAGGAACAAAAGCCATTAAAAATGCTGCCGTAAAATTCTCTTTCAATATCTATTTTTGTAAAAAAGCAAAGAACCTTGGATACAGCATCCGAAATGTATTCTTTTCTATGATCATGTGCATCATTAAATGTGTTTTTGAATCTTAGCAGCCAGTGCCATATGTAAAGAATCACAAGCATTTCACTCAATTCCCTTTATTATGATCAAAGCCACCCTCCCCATTCAATGTTCTGAGTAAAAATAGAATCTGGTGGCTCAAATGCAGAGAGAAAGACCTGCATCAAGAGTTGCAGCAGACTATCATGTCTGCTGTGCTTTGGGTATAGATAAACCGTCTCATCTGTTCCACAGACACTCTGCCTGTGAGGGAAAATGCTTCATACAGAAGCAGATGAGTGTCCTGCAGGGCATCAAGAATAGTGAATATTTATACTGCAGAAGGCACTGGCACTGCTGACAGAAGGCATTGGGATATAATACAAAAATGTGCCACTACACCATGCTTATAGTATAATTTGTTAATCTTTTAGTTTTACATTTTATACACAATTTACATATTCTTATTAATTCATTTCTTGCTGCTCAGTCAGGGTAATATAAAAGGGCTGTTTTGTTTTTGCAGTGTACTTTTCTGTAATTAGGTTCTGTTTAAGACATTATAAAATAAACTGGGGACACAATTGCCTGGTTGTCAAAGATAGGTTATTTTTCAATACATTTTGGCTTCCTAGTGTGTATGTCTTCATGCACTGCCAGTTACCGAGGTCTTTACAGGTACAAGAATGGACCTAATGTACAATAAAACCACAACATTTAACAATGTTAACGATAAAAAAGTGACAGGCACCAGGCAACGAAACCTAAACTGAAGGCAGATGTACCAGATAAGCTCATTTGACCTTTGCTCTCATGATTTATGACATTAGCATTTACACTAAGCAGTGGTAGCATAATGGTTATGTTACTGGATTAGTAACATAATGTTACTAGATTAATAATCCAAAATGTGGGTTCAAATTCATCAACTGAATTTGAATTCAGTTTTTTAAATCTGGCGATAAATCAGTAAAAGCAATTATAAAAATGCTGGATTGACTCAAAATCCAATTCATTAATTTGTTCTTTCAAGGAAGCAATGCATTGTCTTTATTTGGTCTAACTCCAGTCCTGCACTGATGCTGCTTGATTCTTAACAGTCACCTGAAGTGGCCAAGACAACTGCTCTGTCGTATTATTTCAAGATGTTGGCCCACCACCAGCTGGCAATCCTTAAGGCAATAAAATACTTATTCAGTAAAGCCCATGCCCCCTAGAACGGTTTAGAAAAATGACCGGATACGTTTTTAGAAAACTCTAAGTGAAGCAGAAGTAAATTTTGTCTGTAGTAATTTGAACTCCATTTACTGTGGCAGATAGGATTACTCCCTATTGCTCAGGGACTACTTTGTCCAAGTTGGGTACACAAGAAGAACTATTCAACTTAGTTTTTCTTCCAATGTAAATGGCCTTCAGGCCTAAAGCAAAAGGTAGCTGTGACAGAAAACTGAAGCCCACTTGCTTTTCGCTTACTGGTGATGCATGGTTTAACTCAATCACGAATACAGAACTTCCTGTAAGGATCAGCTATGTCCCAACGCAAAAAAATGTCTTGAAAATGAGTGGTCGATGTACAAGAGTTTGCACATTTCTCTTTTCCTAGTTTCAGACACTTTACAAATGGGAATAGCATTTTACCAACAAAATACAAATGTTACCACTGCTACTGTTGAATTTTTGTGGCGTTTAGAGTTAGGTCTATCACACCATATTTATGTTACTACTGCCTGTAACTTAAGGAGCTTTACAAGCAAAGGATGAACGTGTTAACCATTACAGAGCCACTTTCTATTTTTGAAAGAATGTATAAACATCCCATCATATCAAAAAGGATTGAAACTCAAACTCCTGGATATATGCTTTGTTCATTTTCATTCAAGTTTGTTTTGTGTTGCTCCATCTTTGCATTTTACTTCAAGTAAAGTCAAAACACTTGATAAATTATCCAGATAACAAATTGGCTTTTTTTCTTAAAGAAGCCTCTGTTGTGCAGCTTATATAACATGTGGGCACATTGCATGTACAAATGTGCAAAGTGTTATTATTTGAAAGCTTCAGACACAGCACTGTGTTTCTGTTTGTAGCGAACATTGCTAACAGAGTCCCTACAGTCACTCAGTTCACAAAGCGTGCTCAGAACCGAGCCTTTTTGAATCGTTCACTATCTTTTCACTTTGCTAGAAAATGTGACCAGGGAATACATTCAATTCTTAGTGTTCCCTCCCAACCCAATATTTACTCTCTTCTTTCAAAGCTGGTTCCAGCAGAAAGGTAGCTTTTGTTAAAGAGACCACATTTTCTTCTGCTGTTATGTTAGAGAAAGTTGCACAGCAAATTTACTTTTTGTATTGTTGGATGAGCTTATATTAAAGCAGTCCAGTATTAGATTAGGAAAACTAAGGACATCTCACATTTCTATTCAAACATTTCAAAAATTGACCTAAATGACTGGCTTTTTTGAATGTCACTTCACAGAAAAAGAATGTTAGAAATACTTAAAGTATGTCAATAATTTAATAAAGTGAAATAAGAGTGTTATGAGCTAAATATTTTTCATAAAAAGATCCGAAAAACATTTTCATAACATTAACTTGGGGTGACTAGTTCAGCACAAAAGATGGACTGATCCTTCAAAAGCCCATAAATGTACACATTGTTAAAGATAATGGCATCCTATTAAGAAACTCCAACTGGCATCTCCTCTGGGGTAATCACCAGTCAATGTATAGTTTATATAGTATATAATGACCACTGTTAATAAATACATGTATCGATTTTAGGCAAGGGCAGAATTGGGCTTGAAGGGAACAAAAGAAAATAATGTTGTAGATACCGGAATTCTGAAACAATCATAGAACATGTTGGAAGCACTCAGGGCAGGCTGTACATCTGTGGAGAAAAGCAACAAGTCAGCGTTTGAGGCACTGCCTTTCAAAAGAACCTGAAACCATTAAGGATGAAGAGCAATGCCTGAAACACTGACTTGTTGCTTCTCTCCACAGATGCTGTGCCTCTCTTCGTTTGGACTCAAATGTGATGTGCTCCATGACCAAATAATTTGGTGACACTCACTGTCCAGAACTTCACATGACAAACTTAAATGAGCTGTGAAATGACTTTCAGTGACGTGGAATCCCAACATGGTTTTGCAATAAGGCTTTGAAAGAAGAGAGGAAATATTGGGTTGGGAGGGAACACTAAGAATTGAATGCATCTTAACCTCACTGAGAGTGTACTCTCAGACAACCGTTGGTGAAATTTGGGCTCGAAATAAACTTAAACCTAAAGTGAAAAACCAAATAACTGCAGATGCTGGACATCAGAAACAAAAACAGGAATTGCTGGAAAAACTTAACAGGCTTAGCAGCATCTGTGGATAGAAAGCAGAATTGACATTTCAGGCCCAGTGACACTTCTTCAGAACTGATTGTAGGTGGGAAAAGGTTGGGGAGGGGGAAGGAGGAAACAACAGGTGGAGATGGACCCCAAAGAGAGAGAAAGAGAGAGAGAGAAATGGATTCATTTGCCATTTCAACATACCATTGAGTTCCCTGGCCAACATCTCTGCCTTGGGCTTGCTGCAGTGCTCCAGCGAAGCTCAGCACAAACTGGAAGAACAACATCTCATTTTTAACTTGGGAACTCTGCAACTTTCTGGATTCAATATGGACTTCAACAATTTTAGGGCTTGAGTACCTTCTCCCATGTCCTTATCGCCAGCCTGTCCACATAGGCCTTGTCATTCACATGGGCAGCTACCACAGACAACCCACTGTCAGCTACTAATAGTGCCCATTCATTCTCCCAGGCTGATATTTACCCATTCCTTTGCTCAACTGTGTTTCTCTTTCTCTAGACTCCATCTCAACCTATTGTTTACTTCTTCCCCTGCTCTCCACCCCTTCTTCAGCATCTATACCAACCTTTTCCCTGCTACAATCAGCTCTAAAGAAGGGTCACTGAACCTGAAATGTTAATTCTGCTTTCTCTCCACAGATGTGGCCAAACCTGCTGAGTTTTTCCAGCAATTACTGTTTTTGTTTAAACCAGAATGGTTTGGAATAAAATGACTATGGGTGAAGTTCTGATCTTTACTTCTAATAATTATTAAAACTTAGAGTGTGAACTCTGTAACCAAATTGTCTTGGGCTTAAAGAAATTATAATTTTCTATTGCCTCATTTATATTTTAATATATAAAACAAATCTTTAGAGCATCATTTTGCAAAGTCAATCAGCTTTTAAGACAGTACCTTGTACAAGTGTAGTTTTGAGACATTTTAACAACAAAGCAGCTGAAACTAACAGCAATAATACCATCCCTATTGAAATTGTTTCTACCTTTGTAGTTAAAATTCAGGTTAATAGCACAAGAATACATCTAATGCTCCAATTCTTCAATGCTTCATCTAAAGAGAATCATTGTACTATGTCACTTTGGTTACAGATATGTCATTATTATTATGTACCCATCTTCCTATCAGATACAGCCCATGGACTTTTGGATCCTATCTGCGTTTACACTTTAAAAATGTACTATCATTGACACCCAAGCCTGATGAATGTTTTGAAGCAGAAATGGGCAGACATCAGTATAATATTACAATTACCTTGGGAGTAGCAGTAAAAACATGAGCTCTTACAGGCAAGCTGATAGGGCTTCCTCTATCCTGACAGTTTATTGATTGTATGATTTCTAGTTATCATATTCTTCCAGACAAATGCAGGCTGGTTAAAAAAGTATATGTTCTCTTGAAATTTGTTTGAAAAAAGGTTTTTTAAATTGTGTGTGGATCTGGCTCCTTTTCTTCTGCATTTCTGAGGGTAAGAACGTGAGGTGATTGTCTTTTTTTCCTTTCCTCCAATTAAGCCTTGCTTGTTAGTTAACCTGAAGGTAAACTCATCAAACAAGCAATGTCAAGGAAACACTGCCCACAGTGGTTTCTATGAATGGTCATTAATTTTAATTGCCTTGATATTAAAGATTAAGAAGCACACAGTCTAGAGTGCTGTTGAGAATCTGATGTCGTGCAAAATCTCTCCTCATGTTTTAGATGGGTGCTAAAGATATAAAATTTTAGTACACAGCCTGGAATTTATTGCACGTAGTGAATGGTTGCTTTTTTTTTAATCTGTGCACATCTGTGAATGTTTGCTCTGTATTGATACTTCAGTTATTAAATAGTCAGGAGCTGTTTACCACAATAATTATGATGGATTTGCAAATGTATGATTGTGCTGTTATAGATTGTATGGTTTACTTCCTAGTAATCAGCTATTGACAGTGCCCAGCAGTATGTGATGTAGCACTGAAGGTAAATAGTGTATCATAATAGATATGGTCATAATGTTTTAAAAACATACAAGATCTTAACAAACTATCTTAAAATAAAAGATTTTCAAGCAGATTACGCTGCCAAATGATGGGTTACATTCTTCCCTATTGCTGAAGCTGTGTTTAGTTACCACATTCCGCTGCTTTGACCTTATCAGGTGTCTTGTTATGGGATGCCTATCATTGCCAGGAAGGAAGATAAACTCACACGAGAGCCGTCCTGAAATTATTCTCATAGAATTCCTAGGGCAGTAGTTAGATGTTGATTTTTGGGGCGAGAGTAGAGCCAAATAAACATAAATTTCCTCACTACGGCACTGATCCTTGGGCATTTGCCTGGAGACTGGGCCAGTCATGGAATGTCTACCTATCCACAAGTAGCTAATAGCTGTTAATTTAATTAGGAAGCCAATTAAAGCCATTTCCCAGTTGGCCTGTGGACTGTCCTGATTGCAGAGAGCCCAACAGATGCCTCAAAGCGGCCACCCAATGGCAGACCGGGAACCAGCACTCCAGAATCACTACATCCCATCCCTACCAACTGCAGCCACCATATCTACCTGGGCCAAATGCAGACCCAGGCTACCTGGCAGCTGTGACCATTTCGTTATTTTACCTAGTTTTTTTTTTAAATAAGAGGCTGAGAAAATACTTCAAAACAGTGGCCTGTTTTGCTCCATTGGCTGTAACTGCAGGCTGCTTCATTGTTGGAGAACCTTGTACTGGCTTGGGCACCTAGCCACTATCCTTAATTGGACAATGAATTCACCCTCTGGCCATTAATTGGTAAATCCTACAGAAAAGTATGAAATCACTCTGCGGTAGCTGTTCTTAACATAGTGCATGGTTGGAAACTACATTTGATTTCATTCCCTAGTAGAAAGTCCTGCCCTTGGTTTCAGGTTCTGACAGGTGCTGTTTGAGGTTTGCGCCGAAGATTTTTGCTTCCGGTGACCCAGAAGGTCCGAGTGCACAGGAACAATGGTAGTGATGAGAACAAAAGCAGAAGTTATGAAACAAAGCATATTGTGCCCCAGTTTTTCACATCAGTTTATTTTATATGGCTGTTCACCTTCATTGTGGGCCTCTTCATTTTGGCTCCAAAATTGTCTATTAATCTAACATCAAATTAAATTGTGAAAAACATGGTGAACTACTGGGCAGAATAACATTGAAATATGTAGATGACCGGCGTAGAACAAGAATCTGCTTCATTTAACGGTGTAGTAGTGATTCCTTGTCCTTATGTGGTGTGAATATTGTTGAGTCATCCATCAAAATTATTCTGTACAGCAAAACTTCAGCTACAATGGTGACAGATTTTTAACAGAAAAGTTAACATACACAGTAACAAAATCTGAATGACAGAATTGTTCACATTTAAAAGGTAGTTGGAGTTAAATGATTACAGAAGACTTTAGCTTTGCCTGGGTTTATGGTATCATCTGAACCCTTCAAGACATAAAAACAAACTAAGGTTGTTTTCCTGTCCAAATCACTTTAATTTCCTCTGACAGTGCACTGTTTTACCACGTTTGCATGAAGTTCCTTTGAACAGTCTTCTGATTCAATCAACCCACTTAAATTATTGTAAATAGGTTAATGGCTGCATTAAAATAGCATATGGAATTTCAGGTGAATATGTTAATTGGTATATTACTAGAGAAAAGTAAACCGCCTTGCCATGCTTTGTACTATGAAGGATTATACATTTTCACTGCCGTTTGCGCAGCTGCAACATTTGTACTTTTACCATTAAAATACAAATTTAGACAACATTGAAAAAGCTCCCCAGTCTTTCCACCGTGCCAGATTAACAGCTGTTTTTTAGTAGTAATATTCGAAATGTTTCTTCAACAATACACTCACGAGATATTAAATTTTACATTTATAGAAACTAAACATTGAAAATAACACATGGGTAACAAAGTAATCAGCACACAAGTATGGGTTAAGATCTGTACCTAATCTTGCGTTCACCTGGAGTTTTTCAATCATTCAGCCTTAACTCCAGCACTTTGTAATGTCATCTGATTGGGTCACTGCTCTCTGACTCATTCCCAGGTACTTGTTGTGCTTATTTTCATGAATAATTTGTGTGTTAGTAAAGTGGAATGATAATATATTAACATGAATGACATTGTTTTGGGATCCAGAAAATTTCAGTTGGTATCCAGTTATCAGATTTTGACCTTTGAAAATAAAATGCTGCATCATCTCAGCTTTGCCCTTGTTGGCCACTGTACAACTGATTACTAACGAATTTATAAGGATCCCTGCACAGGTTAATGCACAAAGATTAGCTTTGGCAACACAGATCCTGATTCTAATATGTTCAAAGGGAGAACACAAAACACCAGCTCATTTAATATTGATTTACATCACTCTATTCATATTCATCCAACTGAACATGATTTAAATTCTACTGTTGCCAGGTTGTTCCAGACCAGAAGCATTGAACAATGGAATTTCCAAGCCTTCTCATCTTACCACTTAACTTTTTAGAGAAAAGAATGCACTTTGTAACCAGCTCAATAACAATTTTTGATTGGCAGGTGGCATTTAATGCATCAATAATTACTTCTTTATTATTAATGTTTTGGTTTCTTTGGATTTTTTTTCCCAGTGTAATCACATCAGTAAATTTGAAAACACACATTGTAGTAGATGTGTAATCCCCTGAGTGTCTGTTCTGCCAAAAGACAGACAGAATCTTGTCATGCTCCAATTCCTAATAATATACAACCTATCCCTGATTATTACTTAATTAGTCAAGATACCAACTGGAAAGTTGGAAATTGTGAATTTGATGGACCCAGACACGACACTTGGAAATAATAATATAGTTGATTTCTTGGCAATGTCTTTTGATGTTTTGTATCCTCCTTTTTCCCAGGTGTCAAACTGGTTTGGCAACAAACGGATCAGGTACAAGAAGAACATCGGAAAGTTCCAAGAAGAAGCCAACCTATACGCTGCAAAAACTGCCGTAAATGCTGCACATGCTGTGGCAGCTGCCGTCCAAAACAGCCAAGCAAACTCTCCTACTACACCCACCTCCGGTAAGTGTAAAGGTTCCTTCGCATAGTGCACAAGTTGTTGCTATTATGTGTTCCCATGAAGTAGCATAATTTTATCAGAACAAAAACTTCAGTTTCTTTCAAGGAAACTGTTAAAATTATGTTACTCGTACTAAATGGTACCATGATTTCCACATTTAAGTCCCACCTCTGATTGTGTTTAAGATTTGGATTAAAAGTTTGTGTGATTCTGAAAACAATAATTTACTATTTCCTGATAAGGTAAGTTCCATGTGTCTCCATAGAGTATTTCCCACTCTGATACCAGTGAACATTATTTCAGAATTCACCGGTTCAAACTTTGCAGGTTGTTATTTGGCAGACCAGAGATTTTTTTAAAGACACCCTTCATTCTGTAAAGAGCCTGCACAGTTTTCTTAATGCTTTTCATGTGATGGAAAGGCTACTGTTTCTTTTCTCTTTGCTTCCTTATTTCTGTTTCTCTCGTGTGCTCTTTCTTTTGAGAACTTTGGGGAGAGATTTAAAGCCCTCTGTGATTCAGGTGCCTGACTCTTTCCTTTCCAGGTTCTTCTGGTTCTTTTAACCTACCAAATTCTGGGGACATGTTCATGAACATGCAGAATCTGAATGGGGATTCTTACCAAGGGTCCCAAGTCGGAGCCAATGTGCAATCACAGGTAGGAAGAATGCCCAATATTAGGGCCTAGGTAGCAGGGTAGGGCTTAGAAATTAAAACTGCCTTACTCTGACCTATAGCCCAGTAAATATTCTGTACCTAAAGTACAGATTAAATAAATTATCCATTCCACTGCTTTGATATTTATCATTATTGTTTTGAGTCCGTTATTTGTGATGTTCCATGTCTGATTTTAAAACTATGTGAATGCAGTCGGCTCTGGCTTGAGCAATTAGGGGCGGGTGGGTGAAAAGTTGGAGAATTTGATGATTGGTGTAAGCTTTTGCCATATTCATTCACAACTTTCTTCTCATTTTTTTCATGCCTTATGTTTTTTGAATCCTGTTTCTTTCTTTCAAAATAAGAATTATTCATTCTCGGAGTTTGAAGACTGTGTCTGTCAAAGTTTCATATGTTAATGGAGGCACTGGAGGGAGGGTGAGGACCCACACTCACCAAATAAATGAAACCAATTCAGCTAAAACATGTTGAACCTTCCCACCACCCCCCAAACTTCCAGCTGTTTTAATGGACAGAAAGGCAGCATTTAAAATATAGAATCAAGTATTAAGCATTAGGTTTTACTCTTAATGATCTGTTTAAGTAAATGACTTAAGGTGAGTACTGTACTAGATTTGTGCAGTGACTTGGTTAACATTTATCAAAATGGTGGGCTGTATTACAGGAAAACAGTGTAGTTTTTCACTGTTTGTCATCCTCAATGTGGTCATTTGTGTAAAAAGTGTCAGTAAGTGACTGCACTGTGTTAAGAGTGATCCATTAAATTGATACTGACAGACAGCATGCTGACTGGCTGTAGAAAACCTTTGCCTGTAATTTATTTATTAGGTGCAAAATAAAATTAAAGGAACCCTATGGCAGAAATTGCAGAATTCACTACACATTATAAACTTAGTCTGATATCTTTATAAAACAAATGTTAATACAATGGATAATGGGTTAAAAATATTTAAAATGAAACAACATGTCCTAATATAATGAAGGCAGTATGGCAAGCTTACACATCTCAATCTACCAGATAATTTCCTGTTGGAGAAAGACAGCTCTGTTGCATTAAGTCTGACATGTTTCTTTTTGTTTGCTTTTGCTTCAGGTGGATTCCCTGCGTCATGTTATCAATCAGACGGGCGGATACAGTGATGGTCTTGGAGGGAATTCACTGTACAGTCCACACAGTTTGAGCGTAAGGAACACTTTTATTTCTGTGTCCGTAGAAGAAAAAGAAAAGCTAAAGCCCTGCCAGTGTAAGCCACTATAGTTTCTTAATTCAGCTTTTGATGGCAGAGAGGGTTACATTTTCCAGAATGAGCAAAGCACCACTAAATTCCTTAATGGAATACCTATGTAAAGATTTGAACATGATGTGGAATATTAGCTCTGTTACCTAACACAAGAAAGACACAGTTAAAAAAGCACAAGATCTTTTGTTCTTTCAATTTAAAATCAGTATGAAGTACTTAAGTGTTGCATGTATCATTGGCCAGAAACTGTCATTGAAAGATGGAATGTAGAACTGTCCTTGCCTGCAGCATTTTTGAGTCATGAATTTTATCCTTGTTGATGAGCTTTAACAAGTTGTCATCTAATAGTGCAGTATGTTTTTGCACATTGGTTTTGTATGGATGTTGAGACTTGTTGTTTTCTTAAATGGAAAGCTTATAATTTCGCAGATGTCGCTATTGGAAGCTATCACCTTCAAATTTAATTAGATTTGGACACCATAGGGATCAGAAGCTAAATGTACTTAACTAATTCAAATTTATATAACGGCGGGTAAATTTTTTTTCAAGGACTGTCCTTCTGACGAATCACTTTGTCTTCAAAGTGTTACAGGAATATCTGCAGGGTTGAAATTGGATAGCCCCTGAAAATGGGCACAGGGATCATGATGCACAATTAAGCTATGCCCGTTGATTGCGATGCGGCATTGATGCCATATTTAATGCTGCCTGCTAACTCAAGTGATCTCTGCATTGAACCAATAAATGGTGTGGATCGTGCTGACTGGAAGTATGGACCCAATATCATGAGTGACTGGCACCACATTAAGAACTTTGCACTTCTTAAAGTTAGCCTCACCTCGTAAAGAAGAGTTTGATTGTGGCTAAAGCAGATGGGTGCTGGCAGTTATGGCTGAAGCTAATCTTTCCCGGAGAAGAGAGAATTTGCACAGCTTGGAAGAGAGTGAACTCTAAGCTTTTCAGATAGTGTAGTAGAGATCTTGGTGGAGGAAAGATGCTCTTTATTGCCTTGGATAAAAGTGTACCCCCTCATTTAGTTGTAAGGCAGTGGGATCAATGCTAAAAGTTGAGCCTTAAGCTTCTGGATGCAAGCACTTCAGTGGCTTCAGTAGTCAAGATCAGTGAATGAATCTTCAAACAGTATCCTACTAACTCCAGTACTGGCCTCAGCTTCTGCTCAGTTTGCCACATTGCATCATTCACCAAACAACAAACTAAAAAGAAACAAACATGTGTAGCATTCAAATGCTTCACCAAACCCTTGCATAGTTTGCGATGCTGCAAGTCTCAAACCCACACCTCACAACTTGCACACACTTCCAGCTATTTAACTGCAGCAGTCCACATCAAGCAAACAGATTACACAACACTCACTAATACACTTACTTCTCTCTTGCAGGATGAGTTGGCGTACAATATAAGGTGGCAGGAACTAATTGGTGGAGGTCCTTCACCCCATGGAGGAGATGGGGCTGGCCCTTGTTGGAACCCCTGTTGCTGACCCTGTGACCAGTAATAGGGTTTAAACCATCAAAATTGATGGTGGAAACGTTTCTAATTTTCCTTCTCACATTCAACTTGGTCCTCTGCAGGTGGTGTAAGCATCAATCTCCTCCACCACACCATTACCCTTGTGTTTTCTTTCTCCTTACAGATACAGATGTAACCATGCCAGGACAAGCAGGTACATTCAAAGCCACGTCAGGGAGGGAACAGGTTAGAGATGGAGTCTGTGGTTAGTGAGTCACTAGGCACAAGTAAGGAGTAGCCAGGCGGTGGGAAAGGCAAGCATAGAAATGCAAGCCAGTTTGTTACAGGGTAAGGTAGCACTGCAGATTCCATTACAGAGGATTCAGATTAGGACTTTGGTTGGGTAGCCTACAGAAGAACAATGATGTTGGGTATGCACAATGATGTTGTTTCCATACTATGCTGAGTTGTGCACTAGAATCATCAGCCATGTTAGTAGTGGTTAGTCTTTGCAACCAACAGCCATCCTTTGCTTTGCCTACTAGAGAATGAAGACATCATCACTAGTGGCTTGATCTGGATTATTCACTACCTCTGGTGAAACACCAGCTGGACATCGAGCAAGTAGAATCCCTTTCACTTTTGGTGCAGAACAGAGTTAACATATAGAATTTGTAAAATGGGGTGCTGTACCCTATGCCAGGGAGAGTCTGCAAGTCTGGCAAGACCTGTGCTAGTGCTGCCTGCCTTCCTTTGGCAATTGAGAATGGACAGTTGCTAGCTGTCTTTGCATAGAACCTCAGTGTTGTCCAATTCTGTGTGAAGAAACTCAGTCAGTCAGGTGAAGCAAACTCTTCCAGCTCCATGAGTACCTCTAGATGTATATAACTTCATCATTGGTCACCTTGACAAACACATGCAGTGTGGTCCTAGTTTTGTCCAGAGATTGGAAAATTAGGGTAGTTGCTCTCTGAACATCTTGAATAAATGATTTCCTGCTAATAGCTGTTTCCCCCTCCTTCCTCTCCCAGCTTGTTGTTCTGCTCTGCTTTGTTCATCCTCCAAGCCATGCTGTAATTCCAAAGGGAATGCACGAGTGCCTGTGTTTAGGAGTAACTGATTTATGCCAAAATCATGAGTATAGCAAAAAATCCTTCAGTACTTGGCAGACCACACCCTGTAGCCTTTTGCAATTTGAAACACCCATAGAAAACACCAAACATTTGTAGATTTGTAGCAACCTGTATTACCGAAAGCCATCACTAAGAACATGTATTTCCACCTCTGGAACATCACACAACCTTGCACTACTTCAGTTTATCTGCTGCTGAAATACTCAGTCATACTTTTGTTACCTCTAGACTTGACTACTCAGTACATCTTTGCAGATGTCCCATATTTTTCCACTGTAAATTGGACCATAGGGTTTTGGATGATGTCATGTGGTAACATGCACCATTTCATCTATCACCCTGTGCTTGCTGTCTCACGTTTGTTCTCAGTCAAGATGCAGCGTGATCTTAATTCTCAGCTTTATTTTCAAATCCTTCCGTGGCCTCGCACATCTCTTTGTATTCTCATCCACTATTCTCCATGATATCAATGCTTCCTTAATTCTAAGCCCTCGGGAGTTCCTAATTTTATTCATTCCACCATCGGTGAACGTGACTTCATGGAGCTGCTTAAGTTCTAACTTCTGAAATTCCTTCCCTATGCCTCACCAGTTCTCTTCTTCACTTTCCTTCCTTACCACACTGCTTAAAATCTACCTCTGTGACAAAATGTTTGGTCATCTGATCTAAATCTTCTGACTTGGCCCAGTATCATGTTTTATTTTGTTACTTTCATTTGCAGTTCTGTAGAATATTATGATAAATGTGCTATACAAATATAGGTGGTTGTTGTAGTTAATAATCTCCCTTTAAACAGCTTGAGTTCGAGTGATTCTTCTTGCTGCTGAATATGTTTTCCTTTGTGAGATTAAGAGAAGGCATTGATTGGGATGTTGAGCCCCAAAATCACACCACTGGCACCAGATCAGTGTTCACGCTGATTTAATGTTATGATCACCCCACTCTGCATTCTTCTGGCAGATGTTCACTGCACACACACTCATGCCTGCACTAATATGGCAATCAGGAGAATTTGCTTTGTGTGTGTACATTGTATAGGTCTTTTGTAATTAACCTGTTCAGAGATGTTATTGCATACCCCTGGAGCAGCTGGAACCTGAACTGGGGCCTCCTCACCCAGAATTATGGCACTACCACTGTTCTAGAAAACCCTCTTGTGAACTGCATATATGTCTTTTGGAGATCTTTTGGAGAGTCCAAAACCCAAGTTTTCTCCCAGCGCGTTTAAATATAGCTGCTAAAGCAATACCTAGTTTTCACCCAGAAGCTTTTGGATTTGGTAAATATGGAAAATGAAAATTGAACAATCCACCTCTTAATTTAGAAATGCTGATGTAGAGGATATTTTGAGGGAGGAAAGACATATTTACATACACATAAGCAAGAGTAGGTAGTGCATTGCTGACTGTTTGCCAGTTTTCTACATTGACAAATAAAAGATTTTATTGACAGCATGCATGACTGCTATAGGTTATAATTTTACAATAATGCAGATGGATTGCTTCAGTAATTAGCTGCATTGTAAATAAACCATTATTAGCATACGCTAACCTATTTTTACTGCTGATGTTTGGTGATGGGAGACTTGAGCAAAGGCTAGTCTTCGCCGCAAGCACTCAAAGTCAATGTGGCTCACATTGGCCCCTACAGAAAGGGCTGCCCCGTCACTTCCACTCAACGTTCCTCAACTCACGAGGCCTGCGCCTTCCCTCTTCTTGTCTGACATAAAAATATGTAGCGACAAGCTGTCTGCCACAGCAGAAATTTGATCAGACATTGATTTCAACAATTGCCTCTACAGGCCGAGACATCAGGAGAACTCATTTCTCGTATCTCTCATTCCTGATGCAAAACAAATGTAAGGAGCACCAGTGGTTGATGTAGGCATAGAGTAATGTCGCCAAGTTCAAAATTCACATTTAATTTACAGTTAATGAGATCAAAAAAGCAGGCTCCTACACATGGGCCTAAGATGTCCATCTTGTTCCGCTTGTTCCTGCTGCTGGCGAACCGAATATGTACAAGTTGAAATGGAGGCTTGAAGCTAAGTGAATAAATGAGATATTTGTCAGCAGTAATTGGCATCCTGCATGTGCCATGTTAATTTTGAATTATTGGTTGAATAGTAGTGCTGGAGAGAACTAGAGAGATGTTTCTTGATTGTATGACAATGAATCACCTCCTCAGCCCAAATTATGTCATATGACGTCAGTCTTTCTATGGTTTAATTTCACATGAAATGCAGCTCTTGTTTTTCCACCAAAACATGCATCTTAACTTGACCACTTTTAACATGCCAGTAAAATTGTGCCCTTACACTGCTGAGCATTCCTCTTTATTTTTGGTTCTGTTCTTGTTGTGCCTGTTCTCTGCATTTGAAGTCAACAGTTTAAAACTAAGGCATCTTTCTGATTCTGGCTCTTTTTAGCAGCTGATTTAAATATGTTTTTTAACTTTTTATGGCTTGGACATTCATTCTGTGGTCGGGGGCTGGGTGAGGTATTCTTCAACATTTGCATTAAAATTAAAAGTACAAAATACTCTGGCTGTTTTGGAATGCTGCAGATTTTGTGTATTTGTCCCTAACATTTGGGAGATTGAAGAAATAATAAAAGTCACAACATGAATCTTGTAATTCCAGCTATAAAAGTGGTGAATTGTGTGATCTGACCATCCAAGAATTCACAGCAGGAATATTCAACTGAAATAACTGAATACGTTAGGTACAGATATAGAATTTCAATTGCAGTTCATTTAAGAAGATCATTCAATTATCGGGTATTCATTTAACAGAGCTGAATGGATTATCAGTTTGTGCCAAATGCATTAGCTTGGTTTCATTTGCAAGGGACTATTTTCAATATTTACCTTGTTTCTGCCACCTTGCCTTATGTCAGCAGAAATCACTCCTTGTATGATGCCATATATGATCTGTTCAATGTTTCTGAGCGTGCGGGAGTTAAAACTATCGGTATCCGCAGACTAATGACTCAGAACCTTAAAAATATTGTTTTAAAATCTGAATCTCGAAGGAGTGCTCTTTTCTGAATAATGTTGTCTGTGCAAACTGGACAATTTTCAGGAGATTGAGTCTGACAGCAGTTATAATCAGGGCTTGAATTTAATACTGGCTGCCTAGCAAATTGCTCATGGATTTTTCAGTTTTGCTAGTCAGTATTCTAAACACTAGCAAGATTTTCCTAATGAGCTCCACAGAGCAGTGTCCCAGCTTCCCAGGATTCACTTTTCATTTTGTCATCCTGATCATCAGTCTTGCTTTGATTCTGATCAATTTCGCTAGTGGAAGAAGTAATTTGCTAGTGACAGTCATAGCCACTAGCAAAACTGGATTGTCTATGAAAAAAAAACTCTAGCCCTGTAGGCTAGATCTTATTTATGTCTAATAAATTGTGCTTTTCGTGGCAACTTTACATGATAATATTTTGTGGGTTTGTGGATATATTTGTAATGTCTATATATCTGTATATTTCTATGTATATATTTAATGTGTGTGTATTTTAGAAAAACAGTAAAAGACCAATTAGAAAATACATAGAATGAGGAGTGAACCAGAAGATTCTCTCAGTAATGTCAAAATCTTTTTGAATTTGTGAATCATGGAGCTATAACTGATTTGCCATTTTGATGAATATTCATTCCCACTCAGTCAACAGACAAAATCCCATGTCTTTCTGGCTGGAGTGTGCAGAATAGTACCAATGAAAAGGAAGTTAAAGTAAAAACAAAAGTGAGCCATCAGTTTGAAACAGGTGTTTCACACATGGATCCATATTGTTAGATCCAGACACATTGTCAAGGATGGGAGGATTCTGAAAACAAGTGTGACAATCAGTTGAACCCTTCATCCCTTAATTTGGTTATTGCATTGATGTCTATGTAAGGAATCACTGCAGCTCCTAGAAAACATCAGGTTCTCTTTTAGTTCCTCCTACTCCACTGCCTAATTAACCAGCAAATGTGAAGTTGCATCTGCATGGTGCAGATTAAAATCACCCTGTATTCTGTCGCACTCTCCCCTCCACCCCATGTCAGTTCATGTGAAATCAAGGTTGAGCAGTCTTAGCCATAAATATGAAAAATATGTATTTTAATGGAAAATTAAGAGTTAAGTGATAAGCTGTAAAATATTAATGTCAAAATCATAATCTGTTGGATAATTACATCTTCTGCTGTCCACTTGATGAGTTCCCAACTTTTGACCAGGTGCTACGGATAGGAGAGGGTGAGACATCAGCAACGTTTCTTAATAAACAGGATACACTGTGTACACCTCAAGGGCAACACATGTTCTTTTGTAACCTCCCTACTTCCTTGTGCAAGTTCCATCCTTCTTCCCAGGTATTGTCCATGGCCTGAGTTTCTTGGTGAGCTTAATGAAAGGACTCAACCTTTGTAAGGGAAAGATAATCGATCCCAAACATAATTGGCTGCATTCCATTTAGAACCACTTACCAACTGTAAAAAAAAAACACACTTGTTGACATGTTTATTATCCACATTTGAGGGCAAAAGTGTTAGGAAAATTATGGTACGAGTTTACATGGAAACGTATTGCTATTGTATACAAATTAATTTTCCTAAGTGCTCCTTGAATTTCAATTCAAAAAAAGAAATTGGGTTATTGTTTTTGACTAGCAAGACTGGTACTAACTGGAGACAACTGTTCATGTTTTCCAGGCTAATGGAGGATGGCAAGATGCAACTACTCCATCTTCTGTGACTTCACCAACAGAAGGACCTGGAAGTGTGCACTCTGATACCTCTAACTGATCTCCTAGCAACATCCATTCCCTGAGCCAATAGGCCTTGATTAGCACTGACTAGTAGGAGAGGAAAGTGGATTTTCTGTCGCCCAGTCACCTGCTGCTTTACTGTAAAACCCTGTTCTTTAATCGGAAAAAAAAATTAACATACAATTCATATTTAAGAAGAGGAACACTTGGTTCTCGTTGAAAAGAACCAAATTAATTCCATTATGTATAGCACAGTCTTACCTTATTCAGTTAATGAATGGGACAAAGACCTAAACAGGCCTAGTGTTTTCTGACTTAAAGTGGAACAAAAAGTGATTTTTTTTTAAAATGGGAATGCACAAAGGGTGAAAACATGTTTTTGAAGATTTATATGTGTCAGATGTTATTGTGAAGCTTCTTGACCTTTTGAGGTATGAATGCACGTTTCAATTTAGACTGCAAGACGCAAGAATGCTGGTGCCGAAGCAGACAGACAGTCATAAATTAATGACGTTAGCAAAGCTAAACTCTTGTTACTTCTTAAATCTATTTTAGCAGGATATCTAGAACTGATAGCTTACTTATAACAACAGAAAGTTACAGGATATCAGAATATTAATCAAATTTCCTTTCTCACACCTAGAATACTCGCTTAGAAGAATCAGTTAAGCTGTTCTATTGCCCCATGTATAAATTACCAGAGAGTTGCCAAGAACCAATATTGTTATTTCTGAAACTTGCTATTATAACAGAGTTCTATTTACAATCATTTATTTTGTTAACACATTAATTCAATGCTAGTCTTAGTAATGTTTTGTTTCTGAATTTGTACTGGCTGAAGACTGGGTTTTACAGTACTAGCTGGGTGCAGTATTCATAATTTTTCAGATTTGCTACTTCAACCTGTGGCAGGAAATGGCAAGGTTCACATGGAGTGTTGTAAATAATGTAGGTAAAGAGTATTTATACATCTCACCAATCAAGACACAGCTTTATTACCTCATGCAAACTCATTTAAACCAATAGAATTTCAACATGTTCTGTAGCTTAGAGTGCTCACTTACTACCTCTGAACAATATTCACACAGTAGTTTGTCTTTCTTACTTTTTTGCATCTTGTAATTAACTCTTTATTTCCTTTCATGTAATCTAATGTACATTGTATCTTTTAAGAAATCAGGGTTGCTCTAGCAACTTTTAAAAAAAATCCTAAAGTGGAAGGTTTGGTTATCATTTTAAACACAAACAGTACAACTGTTGTAAATACTGATGATCATTTTGAATGTTGGTCATTTCATTACTAAACCACGCAAAAAAAATGTAATGCATACAGAATTCAGTATTCAGTACTGTATATTTCACCCTGTGTAACGGGGAGCCCCTCCTTTCTCCCTTTTTTTGTATTGTATGCAATTCTGAAACTGATGAGTCATGGAAATAATTTGTGGCAGTGATATAATGTATTAAAAAGTTTCGTGTTACTTTCTAACTGGACTACACCCTGGATTGAGAAGTCTTCCTTGTGGTAGTTAAATGTAGTTGAAATCTTAAATAAACTTTTTGCTTTCATGATGCAACAACTTCTCAGTGTTCATTTGCTCTCCTGGGAAAAAGAAAATGGATCCACTCCTGGAGAGTTATTATTCACAATTTTGTTTAAAGTCAAGTGGTGAGAACTTTAAGATGTACATTTTACATATGACTCCCAGTGGGCATCAATGAATAGACAACAGATGGATAGAGAATAAAGTACATTTGTTGTTGAATGGGTAATTGGCTTTTGAGAGTGATGGGACTGGACAATTCCCCCGTATGAATTTGTGTCTGTTAGTATACTTTAATGAATACAGATGATTTGTGATTTGATCTAGATGTGGCCAGTGCTGCAGAAATTAATAGATCAACAAAAAAAAACTAAATTTAGCCATTTTCAAACTGCCAAATGTGGACTACCGATTACACCAACTGGTACTTCTCTTGCATTACCTTCTTGTACAGTATACGAAACCTCATTTGAAACTGATGGAGATTTAATGTACATCCTGTATCATTTTATGGCTGTTCACTAAAATAGTTGCTTCAATTCTCAGATGGCTTGTCAAAAGGGACCAATTATTTTGGAACACAGATCGATGGGACATAATTTCAAAATGAAGTAATGATATTAAAAATGATTTGAGGGTCTCTTGCAGGTTATAAAGTCTTTATCAATATACTATGAACCAGATTCAGTCCTTTATAAGTTTAGTGGTTATTAGAATTTATTGTAGTCTACCTTTAAGTTTCTATATGCTGCCTCTTGGTGGCAGTATTTGAAGACTTGGAGCAAGATATTAAATCACTCAAAACCTATTCAATTGCACAGATTTAAAATTGGGCCCCTGGAGGTCAATTTCAACATGACTTCCAGCTCTACCTTCCCACCAATTTCTTCACTCCCTCCCATACTTTCAACTCCTGAAATGCCTTTGTGTTCTCATACTGCTTGTTTGATATCCAGTCTTGGATGATTTCCAGTCATGAAGAAAACCCTCACTCAGTCTCTTGATTGGCTTTCATCCAAGGTCCTGTTAATACTACTGACCAAGTTTTAATGCACCCCTTTTAGTTGTTTCATAGGATTGGCTTTTTTTACAATCTGTTCATGCTTCTGAGATTTACTTTGGATGCTTTTCTATATTAAAAGCTTGATACAGATGCAAGTTGCTGTTTGAAAGTAAAAATGCTGGTTCAAATTCTATGACCTCTCTATAATTAGATGCCATTGGCTTGCACCTTACAGTCACTGGAGTTTAGAAAGAGTAAGAGATATCTAATTGAAATATACAAGAACGTGAGGCTGTTGAAAGGGTAGATGTGCAAAGGATGTTTCATCTTGTGGGACAATCTAGAATTAGGGGTTCACTAAAAATAAGGGGGTGCTCATATAAAACAAATAAGGAAATGTTTTTTCTCTCCAGGTTTTAACTCTTTAGAATGGTCCTCCTCAAAAAGTGGTGGAAGCAGAGTTTTTGAATGTTTTTCAGGCATTATAAGGAAAGGAATGAAAGGATATCAGGAGTAAATGGAATTGTGAAGTAATTCAATCAGCCATGATTTTTTTGAATCACAGTGCAGGCTCAAGGGCCTACTCCTGTTCCTAATTCATATGATAAAGTTGGTCCTATACTTACAAGGTAGGAGAGATGTTGCCAGTTGGTTGTCTTGTTACTCCCACTACAGAGTACTTAATATTATAAAAGTTCATTTTTGATGAACAGCAATAAAACCACGGATCCTTTGGTTAGCACACTAGAACTATGCATCTGTACCTTTCAGTTCTTTTCAATGCAAACAAATGGTATTCTGCAAGATTTATAAGTGATAACTATGCCCAGGCCAGAACTGCAACCAGACCTAATTTTAAGCTCCTTTGCTTTGATTGCTGCTTCGGTTGTAGACTTTTATCCACTTTCTTGTTTTAAGAAGGATATGCAGCATTAACCTTGCTTACAACAAATAGCAGTAAGGTAATCTTATGACCTTTGCTGAAATAATTTTGTGAAAAATAGAGTACTTTGGTGTAGGAATTCAGGACAAGAGATAAATTCAATCAGATCCAACATTAGACTCATGTTTTCAAGTGAAAACATGAAGAGCTTTGTATTGAGGATAAATATCCTATTTACTTTAAAAGTAGCAAGAACAGTAGACGATTCCATGAATGTCCTGACTGGGCAAAGATCTGAATAAAATTTGTAAGGATTCAAGTCTAATCTATCTGTACCCAGAACTTGGATCTGTGGGATAAGTTAACAGCTTTGCATAAATTCCATATTGCTACAAACCTCTGACTTCTAAAGCAATTCTTGCCTTGTAGCAACTTCAAATTGCTCACATTCAGCTCAAGAAAGTAAACAATCTTCTAGATCCCAGGTGAACAGATGGATCTACATAAAAGTTAAAGCAATAAAAAAAATCCATTTAATTGTAGGTAAATACAAATGCCATACAAGGAGATATTTAGTTGTATTCTTTCCATCCTCATTTTTATTCTTCTTTCTTGTTGCCAAGGAGCATAATATTGTGAGGTCACATGAAGAGAGTTCTGAACCAGAAGTCTGTTCCCAGGCCATGTCAGATTTTGTTCTTGCCAGTTGTCTCACCACTCTGAATGCTTTGATTGCTTGCCAATGTGCAGATACATACCCAAGTGATCATTGTTTGGGATGATCATTGACAATGAGCATCAGCAGACTAGTTCAGCCGGAGTTCTTCATACCAAACACCAATCTCGTCCTAGTTACTGCACTTTCCACCGGGTGATGATCAGGAACCCTGACTGATTTTTTTTCCCCAGGTGCTAAGAGCAGGTGGTGTGTACCTTATGGTAAGCTATCAGCCATGTCAACACAGATTGAACATTGTCAGCCTTTCCCAAAACAACCACAAATATTCAAATAGTTTGAACCCTTTGACCAATTGAGAACTCTGACACCTAGTATTATGATCTTTTGCTCGTACGACTCTCCAACACCAGGGTTTTTTTTTTACCCCCTGAAACTGCTGAATAGACTTCATTCAATGTACCAGGATATAATTAAACTAGTTTAACCTCTTTATGAAATCTCCATATGCTTTATTTTGGTTTTACCCACCTAAACTAAATGGTAAACTGTAACATAAAGCAAATGTAATTACTGCTGTCAGAGTAGTTTTAAATTTAACTAACTTTCGTTTGGAAAGCCAATAATGGTTTTGTTCACTGGGCAATCTACTGATAGTGCCTAAAAGACAGGCCTGTACTAAATAACTGAGTAGGCACACTCGGTAACTGGTTTCCTCTCCTCATGGGTACCACAGATCTTTGTGACAGCAAATCAGAGCTCGGTAACCCATGAAATGAACAATGATAATAACAACTGGCTATTCTAGTGCCAAAACTGCAAAATTTCCAGAATAATAGTTGTCTGATCTCACCAAATTTGAGTATGTTTTTGAAAAATACATTTTGCTGTTATTCTTCTTGCACCCATCCCAACAGACAACAATTCACAAGAAATACCAGTGTAAAGGGAAGTCAACCGTTTTCATACTATATGAAAAGGTGTGCTGATTGGTAGAACTATTGCTGTACAGAATGCAATTAGATGGTGACTGACAGTTATCTGCCAAACTTTTCTGAAAGTTTTTCATATAGTATAGAGTGCTTTTTCTTGTACGTTATCCTGATGAGTAAGAAAAGCATTTGAGAAAATGTGTCTTTTAATCAGCAGTACTCTTTCCAAAATAGTTGTGTGCATTGGCGTGGTTCAGATTTTTTTGTTGAATAGAGGGCTAGTAAGTGGTGCAAAATGAAACCAAGGATTCAATTGCTTCATCAGTTGTGGTAGTTCAGAGAGCCCTGCCTCCTCAACCCCTGCTTAATGCAGATTGGTGGAGCTTGAGCTATATAACCATTTTCCCCCCTTAACAGACAGAGTGAGGAGTGAGGAGTGAGAGTTATGCCTATGGTCCTTTGTGAGCTGTGGCTAATTAACTGCATGCATTGCCATTCAAACTTGTTAGTGTATAAGGCCTAAGCAGCAGTTGGTACAAATGTTAAAACTTTGGTTTGACCGTGTTAATTTAATTTAAAAATGGATTATACTTTTAAAAACATTAAAAGCAATCCCACAAAAAAAAATCTTCTCACAATGGAATGGTTTTTGTAATTTGCACTCATTCAGTACGTCACAAAAATATACAAATTTGGAGAAGATGTAGGATATCTGCCCTCCATGAGCCTCTTTTGCCATTCAGAAAGATCATGGCTGAGTGGTTTGTGTTTTGAATTCCACATTTCTTTCCACCTCAAATAACCTTCGATTCCCTTGCCTAACAAGAATCTAGCTACATCAGTCTTATAAATATTGAATGATTCCACTCCCTCTACCTCCTGAGGAAAAAAATTTCAAAGTTGCAGAATCTTTGGGAGAAACGACTCCACCTCAGCTCTGTATGACCCCTCATTTTTTAACACAATGCCCCCACCCCGCTCTCAGCTCATTCAAGAGGAAACATCCTTACCATGCCTACCTTATCAAGACCTTTCATGATCTCATATACTTAAGTCAACCTTCACTCTTCAGCAGTCCAGAGGAAAGAAGTGCAGTCTGTCCAACCTTTCCTCATAAGCCTGCTGATTCTAGGTATCAATGTCATAAGCCTTCTCCGAACTGCAAACATATTTAAGCCCTGCAGAGATAATGTACAACATCCTTTAATGTCTAATTTCTCCCCTAATAAAGCATGGCATCCTATTAGCCTTTTTAATTGCTTACTGTACTTGCATATTCACTTGTGACTCCTGCACTAGAACATCCAGATCTCTCTGCACTTTGGAATTCTGCAGTTAGTTATTCTCTGTTTAAGTAATACCCAGCTTTTTATTCTTCTTGCTAAATTGAACAACTTCACATAAATCATATTATTTGAAAGGAACAAAGTGTGTTTTATTTGGATTCACATTTCAAAAGTGACTAATACGAACCCCAAATTATAGGATAAAGATCCGATAAAGATTGTCCTCGAGTTCGGAATGCATTGTTGCTTAGGCAGGAAATTAGCCAGTTACCTCTTGGAGGAGAACTTTATAGCACACAGGAAGAGACCATTCAGCCTATCGTGTCTGGACTGGAAGCCAAAAGATACTGTTAGCGTGTGACGAACATCCCTTGGAATTAAGATAACACTGAGTCTTTGCAATATTCTTCTTTCCATCCAAAGGATTACACACAGCAAACAGTGTTAGCTCACCCTACCAAGATAAACTACGGTACATTACTGAGTAATCTAGTTAATATGTACAGTAAACTCTGTAGCAGCTTTAACAGGAGGTATTAAGAAAACCAAAGAAATCTTTGATGTTCCCACATTATTGCTATTGCTCAAATTAATACACAGTAACAAATGTCATCAAATGACTCAGTGTACCAGTTAAAAATGAAAGACAAACTCACTTTGCTTTCTCTGAAAGGCCCTAATCATAAAAATTAAATGATGCATTATGTTATTTGTGTATAAGTTTGCTTTTAGAATAGAATTCTTGCAGCACAGGAAGAGCCCATTTGACCCATTGAGTCTGCAATGACCCTCTGAAGAGCTTCCCACCCTATCCCCAAAACTCCATATTTAGCGTGGCCAATCCACCTCACCTGCATATCTTTGGGCTGTTGGAGGAAACCCACACAGACACAGGAAGAATGTCTGTGTGGAGTTTGCACAGTCATCCAAGGCTGGAATTGAACCCAGGTCCCAGCCACCGTGCCACCCCACCACCCACCTTTTCCTTTTTTTGGAGAGAAGATCAGAATGATTAAGTAATAGCTGAAGTTTGTTTGCAATTAGCCGGATTTTCCCAAGACCATATATATTTTTCGCTCTCAAACGGTGTTCCACTGTGACCTGAAATTACTCCTGGAGATGTTGGGCAAAAAGGAAAGAACCTCCTGACACTTGATTCTGCAGCACTACTGTTAACTCTGAAGAAAACAGAGGCAGGTATTTCCATTGGTCTTTATTGACAGCATAATAATAATTATGAAAGTTTACAGATACGAGGTTTATTCTAACTCAACAAGTTGAATGTGCAGGGTTGTATAGAGCATTTTAATTCAAAATAATATTGTAACAACTAGCAACAAACTTCTTTTTAAAACTGATCCAGTCATGAGAAGTGCTTTGACATGATTCTGCAATGAAATGCTATAGTAATTGCTATTACTAAAAGTGAAAAGCTTCAAGCCATTCTGACAGTGGAATGCAAGATTGAAAAGAAATCTGAAACTATTGATGGCGGCTGTCAGAACCATGCTTCCATTGCTTACGCTATAAATCAAAGAAAATACTATTTCAAAATCTAAGCTCTTTGGAGTAAAGCACCATTGGCTGAGGCACAGGCAGCATAATGAACACACAGACGTCTCTCATCATGATCACATCTCTGGTGGCCATAGGCAACAACCTGTCAAAAGCTGATGAGGTTCATTGAGAGGCCATCAGCAACCTTTGGGCCCCACTTGCATGGCCTGCACCCAACGGGCATCATTAGTGTTCTTTAACTTTGCTCCTTTACAATATTAAGGATGTGGATCCTTTTGAATTACAAGTATAATTTGGCCTTTTCTTAAATTGGATAAAAGTCATGCAGTAATGTGGCAAATAATACAAATTTCATCCTTCAGGCTTTTTCTCAAAAAGGCTTACCATAAGCAGTAGAATTGAAATTATCCTTTTACCAACCTCTCAGAGCTGAAGAGGCATTTCTCTGCTTAGCTGCCACGTAATGTTTATACTATTTATTTTACTGACAACTTGCAAATATATATTTTTTCAAATCAGAGTTATGGTGTGGCTATATGTTCGCTATTAATTATCATTTGTATTTAAACTATGATAAATGGTTATTGTTTCACTTTATGACTGATAAGCTTTACAACAAATAAAAAACCACCAATTTGTTCATAGGTGAATGGACCTATTAGCTTGGTCACCAAGAGGTTGAAAGATGCTTTATTGATATGCAAGGTCCATAGAGCACCATGTTCAGCAGGTCCCTCCCATGCCCCATGCTAAGTGAGTGTTCCACCATAATATGGGTTAACATAGCTGTGGGTGTGAGGAAAACAATTTTGCTGATCATATTGATTGTTTGTTGCACAGTCAGTAAAATTAGTAATTCTTCCCTCCGCATATCTCTGCCTCAGTCCACAGTTCAAAACAAATTAAGGTGTATGATACTGGGGATCAAAATCCACTTTTAGTGTTGGTATTGAAGATAACTTGGAGAGATGCAACATCCTCCTCAAAAGTAGCATCTAATGCCGCAGTAATGTTTTCTATTCTTCACAATAGCTGCCTTTAATAATCTTTGTGAATCTCATTGAGGTAAATATTACCGGCTATGTGTTGTCAACGAGAACCTACCTGAATCTCGTTTAAAATTGGCCAATTTGTTTCATCTAGGCCCACCAAACACCAAAGAATAAATCTGCAGTCCAGATATTTTCTCAACGTGTTCAGAGATATTATTACCCACCTCTTGAGCAAGTGGGACTTTATCCCAGGTCTCCTAACTGTTCCGCAAAAGTCCTCCCTCAAATTTACAGTCTGTCATTTTGAAGCTTATTAAAATAATTTTCCAGAGGTAGAGGGACAAGCTGAATACTCACTTTACTGCAATGTTTGTTTTGGAATTGCATGAACATACACTCTCCTCGTTCCTGATCCTCCCAATGTCTTTAATATTTTCTTACGTTTTTGCTATGGTTAAACGGGTAAAGTACACAAGTTTTAAAGATGTTGAAAACTGAACACTCTACAGACAAAAGGATTTGAACAATGGGCTGTGGAGTGGCAGATGGAGCTAAATTTGGATAAATGTGAGGTATTGTATTTTGGTAATACAAACTGGTACAGCACTTACACAATTAAATGGTAGAGCCCTGGGTAGTTTTGTAGATCAGAGAGACCTAGGGGTTCAGGTATATGGTTCTTTGAAATTTGCAGCAAATGAATACAGGGTGGTTAAGGTGTGTACCAGGTTTGCCTTCATTGCTCAGACCTTTGAGTATAGGAGTTCGGACATCATGTTGTTGTTGTACAGCACATTGGTAAGGCATCCTCTGGAGTACCATGTGCAATTCTGTTATAGGAAGGATACTATTACTATATGGAAGGGTCAGAAAAGATTTAGTAGCATGTTGCCAGGAATGGAGGGTTTGAGATATAAAAATTGACTGGAAAGAAACTTTTTTCACTGGAGCTTAGGACATTGAGGGGTGACCTTATAGGAGGTTTATAAAATCATGAGGGGCATTGATAAAGTGAATGACAAGGGTCTTTTTCCTAGAGTGGGGGAGTTCAAAATTAGGGAAGCATATTTTTAAGGCGAGAGAAGAAAGATTTAGAAAAGACAGAGTGGTGTGTGTTTGGAATGAACTGTCAGAGAAAGTGGTGGCTGCAGGTACAGTTACAATGTTTAAAAAGACATTTGGATAAGTTTGTGAATAGAAAGGATTTGGAGGGATGTGGGTCAAGCACAGGCAGGTGGGACTAGTTTAGTTTGGGAACACAGTCAGTACGGACTGGTTGAACTGTGATTTCCATGCTGTATGCTTCTATGACACTACAACTACTTTTGAACGGCAATGTAAGGAGTGAGGTCATGATCTCATTCGCAAATAGACAAAATATAATTTTAACTTTGGGCAATAATGTTAATGATCTAATCACTTATGTTCACCCAATATATATTGCTAATGTAGTTCAATTCTAATGTTGATGAAAACAAAAATCAGGAGTACAAAGTAACTAATTTTGATAGTACACTACAAGTAATATCAGCCAAAAATCAAAATTATCCTTATGATCATCAACTGCAGTGTCTGCTTTATGATTGAGTGGAAGGGTGGGGTGTTGTGCAGTGACTACCAGGGAGCTGAATTTAAGAAGGCATGTTTGAAACCAAACTGACTTTTGTAAATGACATCAAAAGTCTTGTCCTTTTGTTTTACATGTTGTGGAGTAGAATACCTGGAAGGCCAAGTATTTTAAATGGACCCATGTCCCTGGGGAGGAGCACATGTTGTCCACAGACTGGCTTGAAGCTTTCTGCGACCAGTGGGCACTGCAGTGTCTAGAGTGCAGAAGGCTTCAACACATGTATTTGCTGGTTATCATCTCACTAAAAAATTGGGACAAAAGTCTTCTCAGACAGCTAATGGCTTCTGAAAGGTGCAATTATTGAGTCTGTTTAGTGTTGATTTTAAAAAAGTAAAAACTAAAGTTCTAAATACTATTTGAAATTATACCTTCTTTGTACTTTTAAAGATATTCCTAATGTGCACTAAAATAGAGAAATGATTAAATATTGAGAGTGCTTGTGATCAAATTGAATTAGTACAGTGGTGATCTTACTCAGTTAGATTGAGATTTCCAAATTTGTAATTTTTAAAAATAACTTCAGACTATATCAACTTTTGACAAGGTCACAAGGGAAAAAGTCTAAGAATTACATTTGCTATGACAAAGCAGTTTGCTTGCTTGGTGCCTCAGATTTTATAGCTACCCTTTCCCTTTCTGGCACATGGCCGCTGCAATGTGCGCTATCTACGAGATGCACTGTACTGACTCGATAAAGTTACTTTGATAGCTGCTGCCTGCTTCATGACATCTTGTATTGGGAAGCACAAGAGCAGCAATATCATGGGAACACCATTTTGACCTAGACATATATCATTCCTTCCATGTCACTGGATCAATGTCCTAGAATTCCCTACCGTAGGAAAACCTTTGCCACACTGACTGTAGAGCCTAAGAGAAAGGACCATCACCACCTTCCCAGGGCAACTGGAAATGGTCGGTAATTGTAGTCTTCCACATGGTAAGAATAGTTTGCAAACAAACAAAGAAAGAACTATTGCACATAGGAAGAAATGAATGGGACAATGTACAAAGCGTGGGTGAGCTTGAAAGGGTTATTACACTCAGCATTTGAAGCAAAAACTACTGCAATACCAAACTGTCATAAATGCCAACACCTAACATATGAAAATGCTGACAATTCAGTACTGTATAGAACTGAACAAGGTACGGAGTTAAAATTTTGTCTTTTTAATTGAATTTCAGGATTTTTGTCTTTTGCAATCACATTCTTCAGTTTATTTCTTTTATAAGAACAGAAACACAATGGTCTCATGAGTATCAACTTGCCAACTATTCCTTTCAAATGGAGGTGCTGATGACCTGTGAGCCAAAAGTACAGCTGCTTTGGGAAGCTCTCAAACCCTCTGTAGCTCAGGCGTGTTTGTGATGAGGCCGTATTGGTTTATGTCAGGTTAGGTTGTTACTTGTTTCTCGCGCATAAATTGTACTTGTGTAGCTGCATGGATAAGTATAAGTGTGTATTTCCATGTGCTTGTACATTACAAATTATATTCTCTTTCCTAATCTGCAAGGATGAGTGGTCCACTGTGTGGACACAGGTGTTTCAAACAGTTAAATGCAGCTGTTTTGTTCTGGGGTCTGTTCTACAGTTTCTTTTCTCATGCAGGATTGAATCTGCCCCTTGGTGTGGTGCTGTGCTGGAGCACTGACACAGCACTTCCCCAATACTGTGACATTGAGAAAAGCAGCCCTGAAAGGGTTATTGTGTAAACCAATTGGGGTAAAAGTCTTCATCATTCAGAAGACAGTCATCCCATACAATTGAAGGTTCTTGTGAATGATATAATCACCTTTTAAAAGATCCTGTTATAATATTTTAAAATGAACTGAGAAAGCTTTGGGAGTGAAATTGGCATCAGACATTAAACTAGAATGGGTGATGGTGAATTGACAGTAACATTCACACCACAAATGCCAGGCAATGATCATCTCCAATAAACGAGAGACTCTCTATCCCACCACCATCCCTTGATATTCAATGGAATTAGCATCACTGAATCACCCACTATCAATATCCTGGGGTTACCAATGACCATATATTGAACTGGATTTTAAATAATGGCTATGAGAGCAGGTCAGAGGCTAGGAATACTGCAACAAATAATTCATCTCCTGACTCCCCAGTGGCTGTCCTCCATCTACAAGTCACAAATCAGGAGCGTGATGGAATATTTCTCCATTTGCCTAGATGGGCACAGCTGCAACAACACTAAGCTTGACAACATTTAGGAGAAAACAGCTGGCTTGATTGTTAGAGGGAGTGGATGCACCATAGTGCGCACTACCACTACTGAGCATCATCTATAAGATGCACTGCCGAAATTCCAAGGTTCTCAAACAGCACCTTCTAAAGTCATGTCCACTTCCATTTAGAAGGGGAAGGGAAGCAGGTACATGGGAACATCAACACCTGCAAGTTCTCCTCCAAGCCACTTACCATCTTGGTAGCATGTGGTCTGCAGCAGTTCAAGAAGGTAACTCACTATCTTCTGAAGAGCAGCTAGGGATGGGCAATAAATGCTGGCCCAGCCAGTGACACCCCCATCCCACAATAGAATATACTTAAAAATATAATCTGCTTGGTTCTTTTATTCAACTAAGAAGCATGTAAATAACATGCAGATTTGGAAAAAACAATCCAAGGATGATCAGAAGAAAGGCTATAGTCAGATCAACAATGATACTACTGAATGGCAGAGCAGACTCAATGGGCTGAAATGGCTATTCTCACATCTGTTTCTTATGACCTTTTTCCTAACCCATACAGAGTGTAAATGGAAAATCTTATCTGCTTGAGATATACACAGCCCACTCTGATCATTGGCACTGGAAAGGCAGTGAGCTATGAGCCCATTCTATGTACCTACATGCAGACACACAGCAAGATACTCCTCCTGGTCAACCCTTGCCAGACGTCAAGTTCTTGGCTTATGCACGTTGCAACAGGACTTAATGTTTAGATCTTATTATAACACTCATTTTTGGGTCTACTTTGAAAATAAACCAATTCATAGTGCAGGCATTTCTTCACAGGCTGTAGAAGATGACTGACTATATTAAGTGAGGTTCAAATGCCTGCATGGTCTTGGAAACATGGTCACCATAAACCAGCCAGAGGATAGGCTTACCATCCAGACAAGTGCAGGCTTTCAAAGCTGGAGGGCCAGTAAGAGTCTGCCTTCTCCCCAACCTTTTAAACTAAAAAAAAGAGACAAGTGAACATGGAGGCAGAACAGAGCCACATCACCCTCAACTGCACCTAAAAGGCAGAGAGGAGTCATCTCAGCCTCTTATTTCAAAGACATTTTTATGAACAAACAGTCACAAACACATTGATTCTGTACAGAATCAATCAAGGAAACTAAAATATTGGAGTTTGACTCTCACTGAAAAAACCAATAGGTATCTCTTACTTGTACAAGACCATATTTACAGGCAATCCTAATTCACAGCTTCCCCTTTATTATGTTGATTAAACTAATTACACCAAGTGAACTAAAAATACAGGGGAACACCTGTGTTTCTGTAGGGAAAGAACACATTGGAAAGGAAATTTGGTTGCAGGTTCTGATTAGGAATTCTAGTCCTCTGCGGTGTCTGTAGTCACAAACGGCCAATGGAGAGCATGTGCTCCCTCTCCAGGGACCCTCTGGGTGGTGCAGACATCTATGGATTTCTGTTTTCAGTGATTTCTTACAAAGCAGCAGGAATAGAGCAGAGTGCCATCCGAAAAAGAAGCTGTTGGTCACTCAGGGATTTATGGTCAAGGGCCTACAATACATCGAGGAAGAGCTGCAGAGTGTTCTGCTCAGTCTGGTCTTTGACGACACAAGAGACACATTTCAGGTCAGCGTAACAAACATTTATGTTGGTTCCTAGAGTCAGAAGACTGAAGGAAGAGCTGATAATTTGGTCATTTCAGCCTTGAGATAAAGGTTTTGGAATATAGACAAGATGGTGCATATTTGTGGGAGATAAATCCAAATGGCTGTTTCAAAATAAACATTGAGTACATCAAAAATTTAAAGTGGTGGACTGCAATTTTGGGATTAGATTAGATTCACTTCACAGGAACACACAAAGTGAACATTTGCCTAAATTAGTGTGATCAATACTACACAAAACAAGGGGTATAATCTACTGCACATGTCAATACAGCATTTACTTCAATTCTGCTTCCAGAAGATTTGAATTTTGCTTCATGACCTGATATTTGGTCGCATTCATGATGAGTGTGCTATGTGCAAAACTGTAATTGACAAGTAAATATCAGTCTTCATTGCAAGTTTTTTCTGAGAAACCAGTACAAATCAATGTTTATGTACAGGGAAGCTGTTAAGTTAGAGAAATACAGCACTTCAATGAGAATAACATCTTTGATATGCAGTGCAGCCACCAAAACATGAGCAATTCACTTTGTCCAGCATTGCAGTCTCCTTAAATTTTTTTCTTAATGATCTTCTTCACACAAATACTTTAAGTGCGACATTGGCCTACCGTGATAAATTGCAACCTTCACAGGTTAAATGGCTCCATGTTTGATGATAGGCTGGTAACTGTTCTGCTGAACATGCTTGGTCAAGCCTGGATGTGGACTCAGAACAAGGTACTAGAAGCTGAGGAAGGGTCACTGGACCCAAAACTTTAACTCTGTCCTTCACAGATGCTGCCAGACCTGCTGAGCTCTTCCAGCAATTTTGTTTGTACTAGAAGCTGGAGCAGAGGTAAACAAGAGTACACAGTCATTTTGTGATAGCAGAGATGTTGTAGGACTGCTGTAAATAGACCAGTTGCACACTTTGAAAACTAGAAAAACCTCTGCATAGTTCTGAAATACACAAAAAACCTAAAAAGGGACTAGAACATACATTGCTTGTTATGTTGAACTTTTGTAACATTTAGAGAGGAAATATTAATCCTTTGCAAGGAGTTGAGAAGATGTGGTTTATTAAAAAAGGCTGAACATAACCATGATTTTTTTCATAATACAATCATTTGCATAAGATACTAAAACATAGGTGTCAGTTGTCTCAGGTTATTCTATGTGAAATTATGGGTTAGATAAACTAGACCAGATTTTGCTCAAAATATTAGCATATGAACAATGAAAAACATTAGCATATGGACAATATGCAACTGTTCATATCAGCTATTAACCTGTAGCAAGAAAGAGACCCTGAATTTCAGATTACTCCATTATTCTGGTCAATTCACACAACAGTTTACAACATTTCCACATCATTAAAATTTCCATTCCTTACATAATGTTAGTCTCCTGTTTAGGCAGTTGAAAATTTAAGTTGATATCTTGTTTATTGATAGCAAATTACAACTATTTGACAGTACTTCAAGTTGCTTAATAAAACTAAGTAAACAAGATTCAAACTTTGCCCAATAGACTTTCTCAGTATTTGCAACACCTTCCGTCAACAGGGTAAAAATCTCCACATCACTTCCTTTAGCTACAAGCTACTGAATACACCACCCTTACTAACACTGATCTACAGTTAACTAGCAGGAAGAGCATTCAAACAAAGTATCAAACAATTACATAAGGTCCACTGAGGAAGAGTAGTTTAACAAGGCAATCTACTTAAGAACCCAAGTCAATAATTTCTATCATTTGGGATCCTCTGCAACAGTGAAAGTGTCCCCACTTCTGGGGCAGAAAGTTCATATCCAGTCCCACTTCAAAATGTGATCACCACAGAGGTGCATCATTAACACAGGTCTAAACAGGTTAATTTTAACAAAAAAAAGTAAGAATTCATCACAATCACAGCTTGAACCTTGGGCAGCTGAATTCTACTTAGTAGACAGGGGGTCCTGGGCAGTCAAGTATTTTCAAAGTTCAATTTCTATTAAAATAACTTTTACCAAGCATACTGACCCAATGTGCTCTTTAGTTCCCTAATACTCTTCATTTAGCTTGTGTTGCCTGGTATATTTATAAGAAATTACTTTGTTTAAATTGTGCAATTTACTTAATTGGGATTTAATCAGCCAAAGCTGTTTATTTGTTGCTGTTCATTATTACTTGCACCTGAGCTCAACTCCTGTTCCATTTGCGTATTTTGTATTTGGATTCTGTTCAATTTGACTTGATCATCTGGGAATTATTTTTTTCTCAGGGTAAAGGTCCATGTTTACACCCATAACGTAATTTTGGTCTACTCTATACCTGTTGGTATATTTCTCCTTGTTATTTGATTGTTAGGTTTTAGTTTCTCAAAAAAGGGTTTGATCTTATCTTGGAAGGAACTGTTTAGTGATTATAATTTTGAAAGTGGCTAGGGTTATTGGAAAATTTGTGGTAAAGCAGGATAGTGAATTTGTTTGTGCTTGGACAGCAATATAAGTCTGACCCCTGCTTTTATTACGTTAATAGATAGATTCCAAAAGGGTGAAAGAATCTCCCTTTCTGTGGGGTAGGCCTCTGCTTGGTCTTACTGTTCCGACTGATAGGCTAAACCCTCTGACTGCTATACAGCCTGAGAACTTAAGCTAAATTTAAGAATTCACCAGACTGTTGCATCTAATAGTATTTGGAAACAAATGCTTGAGCAAGTTATGGATAGGGTGAAGATGCAGGATTTATGGGACAGTTGATCTCTTGTTCTGTGCTTTACTAATTATTTTGTAACTTGAGCTGGCTAGGTTTGCAAGTAGAAATTGGGACTATGTAAGTGATAAATGTTTATAATAATCTATGGGGAAGATGGTGGAGTAAAGCAAGAGTTATTTGGAAATGCAGTTAATTTTTTCTTTAATGCAGATGGGATCTGATGGACTAAGTGTGTTACATAGGAACAGAAGGAGCCCATTCAGACCATTCAAGCCTGTTAGAGTTGAGACAATGATCAACCATAGCCTATCTACCCACCTTGGTTTCATAACATATAACACCCTAAATTAATATATTTTTTTAAAACCAGCAATCTTAATTTGAAACATTCAAGTCACTTCTAGTCTCAACAGGTTTTTGTGTAGGTATCTGGCAGAATAGTTCCAGATTTTCACTGCCCTTTTTTTTTTGTGAATCAATGCCCCTGGCATCAACCCTGAACAGTCATACCTCAAATTTGAAAGTTCCTATTTCTGGATTTCCCATGAGAGGAATGAATATCTCCCATGTATTCACTTTTAATTGCCTTTAGAATCTCAGCTATGCTACTCCTATGCTCATCAATTCTCAAGACAACACATAACCTTGCATATATAACTGGTTCTCATAATTTAATAGTTTTGTTATTTATGAATTGCATCATTTTGAGCTATTGAATCTTTCTTTCCAGATGGTCAAGCAACATCTAATATTTTAAAGAGTAGTTTTGATTCTACTCTACATTTTTTTTGCACCTGCACTGGATTTAGAGCCCCATGACCAGGAGCAATTGGTCTTTTGTGTGAGTATAAAATATTTGGGATTGTATTTGATCATTGCCTTCCTCCTAATTTGAGATATTTTCTCTTGCTTTTTCAGGTCCTTCCTGTGCCACTATTTGTTTGACTTAGTGGCTGGTCAGGTTAATGTTACCACCCTGTTTCTATTAGTAGATAAGCCAAAAATTACTTGGAGCTGATCCATCTTCCAAAAGACTTGAAAAGGAATGATGTCGTTGTCCTACTTGACAATCAGCTAATCAGGCCAAGAACCATGCTAAGCAGCAAATGTCTGAAATTGCAAAGTTTTGACTTGCAACTTATTGAAGGGTATACTTAATGGTTGTTCCCTGTGATGAAAGGACATGACTCCCAGCGCAGCAACCAGATTGAATGAGTCCACTAATGTTCTTCGATACCTTAGTGCCAATCAGCAAAATGAAATTGTGGGCTAGACATTTCTGAAGATAAAAATACGTAAACATCTGAAAGACGACAAAAAATGTACCCTTTTGTTTTTTATCACCAGAGATAAAATAATTATTTATATGTTACATGCGAAAAGCAAATGTTCTTCCAACAAATACTTGTCAATTGATCAGGCAGGAAGTTGAGAAAAACATTGACTTGCCCAATAATCAACGATTCTCCAAGATGATAAAGTGATTGGAATCTATCCCTGTGCCAATCCACAAGAAGATAGACCAAGTGCCAGAAGCTGGGATAAGGCTGGAGGGTTCATGGTCAGTTGGTGTGGACATGATGGGCTGAATGGTCTCCTGGCCTGTAGCAAATTTTGATATTTTGTTTCTACTTCGTTGAGAGAAGTATTCAATTTATGTTGAATTGGGTCAATGTACTGTGAGCTAACTGTGAGGCTTTCCAAGTTCAATTCCTTTGGAACACTGTAAGCCATCAGGAGGAGGAGATCTTCAATCTCCCCATATGTCTCGGATTCCAACCCAGGCCTTGGAGGTAAGGATAACCTGCTAACCCAGTCCATCATCCAATCACATTATAGTAATGAAATAACCTCCAGACTGAAAACATGATTGATTCTATAATTGTTTCTGAAGCTGTAGGGTAAAAAATCTGCAACAAATAATGCATCCAATTCTGAGAAATTATTCATAATAAATAACGTTATATGGATGGGCTAATTATTGTCACGGGTAATGTTATTTATTGTGGACAACATAATTAGAGAAGGATTGTGAGTGTTATTGGAGTGTGTTTGATGGTAGCCTGTATTTTGCTCTCTCGCTCTCTCTCTCTCTCTCTCTCTCTGTAACATCTGCAGAGATACAAAAGAAATAAATAAGGAAGGAAAATAACTTATTTTCTGTTCTTCATCACAAATGATTTGGAGCATTCTCTATCTGAGTTTCCAATTTTATTTTATTTTATTATGACCTATTAATTTGGATTTTTCTTTGAAGGAAGTGAGACATTTTCAGGTTGTTGCTAGTTGCATTTGAGAATGTTATTACCAAAGACATGTGTGGTCATGGGGCTGTAGCAGGATCATTGCATGGTCAGATTGACTGCTATTTAAATTCCACGTTAGTTTTGTTGTGCTGATAAATAGGAATTCAGACCTTGAACATACTTGATGTCAAATTTCGGAATGTTAACTGACCTAAGGAGGATCTGAGGTTACGTTGGAACTGTATGAAACATTATCTATCCTGCAACTAAGGCACTGCATGCAGTTATTATCATTGCACCAGAGGAAGGATATGACTGTCCTCGAGAGGGTACAGAGGATATTTGCAAAGGCTTGGCCTGAACTGGAGAAATATACTCACAAGGGAAGATTGAATGGGCTGGGGCTGTATTGTTTGGAATGCCCCATATTGAGTAGTGATCTAACTGAAGGATACAAGATCAATAATGGATTGGAAGGCCCAATTGTTCTTTGATACATAACTGGGATCATAGATTTAAGGCAAGCAGTAGAAGGTTTAGCGGGGATATTTATTTCAAGCAATGGGTGATGGGGATACAGCCTGAAAGACTGGCAGATACAGAGATCCCTATGACACTTAAATAAGCAGTTAATGTTGTAACCAACAAGGATACAGTCCAAGCTGGAAAATGGGACTGGGCTGAATAGCTAATTGTAGGTTAATACATGTTTTGATGGGCTGAATAGTCTCCTTCTGTGCTATAAAGTTCTACGATTTTAATTTTAGGCTGCCAACCAGCAGAAAAGCTATGAATGCTTTCCCAGTCCTGATTGGAAATTCTTTAAGCAGTGACTAGCAATCAGACCTGAGATTCACCAATCCTACCATTTCTTATTGAACTACAATTTGATGGTAGAACTGGTTGGAGCTTATTGGAAAAGATACAGGTTAATTGAATCATTTGTGATGATTAGTGTGCAAATATGTTCAAATACATCTATTGAAACAGAAGAATTCTGTTTTCCTGTTTGTGTTGAGGGCAGTTTGTACTTTTTAGAAGGTGGTGATCTAACTTTTTTGACCATAACTTAGACTACTTGATCTGAGCTAACATCTTAATTTCAAATAAAGTCCTCATCTGTTTGTTAAAAACCAGAGCTATGTATATTAAGGAAGTGTGAAATTTTCGGGTTGTTGCTAGTTGTATTTGAGAATTTTATCACTGAGGATGTGTGGGGTTGGAGGGGGAAGCAGGATATATAATATTTATCTGATTCATGATGCTGTGTTGGATAAACTATAACCTAGTCACGATTCAGAGCCATGTTTGGAGTCTGTTTTAACAGAATTTCTTTATTCTTGCTTTGTCACTGACAAGGCTAGCATTTGTAACCCATCCTTAACTGCCTTTCAACTGAGTGCCCTCTGAAATAGCCTTGCAAGGCAGTAAAGACTGAATCAGTTTTCGAATAGATTTGTAGCTTGGGTTGTGGATGTTGTGGTTAATTGGCTCGTTGAGTTGGTTTGTTGTTTTTCCACAGACGTTTCATGACGAGTAAAGCAGAGACAAGCACAGGAATTCCTAGAAACCTGGTACTCCATGAAGAAACAAACACATACAGTTCGACCCCATTTAAACTCAGCTGTGAAGGAAAACTGGAAGTGAGGTAATCCAGGTCAACGGACACCAGAGTTTAAATAATAGGTGGGAAAACACAATGGCACTTCACTGGAGGCTGTATTGATGAAGTTACCCAGCAGGGTAATGAAACGTCTGCAGAAAAACAATGAATCAGCTTGGTGAGCAAACCAACCACGACAGTGAACCAGTGCTGAGGGTCTGGAGCCACATACAAACCAGGTAAGAGTGACCCATTTCTTCCCAAAAGGACATTTAGTGAACCAGATGGTGGTGGTTGTTCTAGTTATCATTATTAGACTAGCTTTATATTCCAGACTCTCTTTTTTTCATATTCCACCAGAACTGTAGTGGGATTTGAGCCCATGTTCTCTTAGAATTAGCCTGGGCCTCTGGATTACTAGTCCAGTGGCATTCCCACTGTGCCAACATCTTTCCCTGCACATGTAATATATCAAACAAGTGTCAGAACTGTTGCCTCCCATACCCATTTCTTATTGTGCATTGTTTGTTTCAACCCTGCATCCATACTTTGAAAATCTAGGGGTCTAGTTAGTCAGTGTATATCCCTCGCCTGGACATTCCCTCTCCTTGTCATTTAGAGAGTTTCAATCAGAAATCCTAACCTGTTTCTTATTCTTTTCCATTCCCAAACCTACTGACCCAACTTTTGTTCCTCTGGTCTTTTCAACATAGTGGTGCAGATTTTGCTGTGAGGGGAGGTGGGTATTAACTGTCTCTGCTGTTAGACATGCTCCTGCATTTTTTTAGATTTTCAAACTTTGCTGAAAGTATGATTTGCAAATGTCAATGAATAAGTCCAAAGTCTGGAACTGATTGGACAGGACCAGAAACACACTATCTCCTATGTCAGACTGAAGCATTGTGAAGTATATAGTGCTAGACTTGAGAAAGAAGTTGAGTGAGTGATTTGGTGAAGAAGGATTAGATTGAGAGAAAGGGGAGCCTTCTTAAAAATTCATTTTTAAAATCACCAATAATTAATTTGAAGGAATGAAAATCCTTCAATATAGTTAATTTAGATTGGTAGGAAGTTGATAGATAACCTTTTTTTTAAAGTCACATTATAACTCATATTTAAATTTGACATAACTTTGGTGAGTTTAGTTTGAATCTATCTCAAAAAAACAACAATTCTGCTCTCTGTACAGTTTCCTCTTTTTTTTTGGAACATTAACTGCAAACAAAATCAATACTTTGTCAAACATTTTGTCTTGGTGTATAATCCGAGCACCTGGTGGCTCCCTAATTCCTCATCCCATTTCTACGCTGGTTGCTTCAACTTTGGCCTTTGACATTATTTCATTCAAACCTGTTATAAACTTCACAAGGTTTTACTTTATTTCCTTTATTTCCCCTGTGCATTCTGCAGGGCCTGGACTAGAAGCTGACTTTTCTAACTGCACACCTTCATTATGGACTGGACGCTCTGCAGATCAGGTGGAGCTGATATTGAGGGAAAGTGTTGTAGGAGTTTGGGTCCAGTGGGAGACAACATGATACTTTGTAAGTTTGGTGACCGTACATCCACTATTCTGCTGACCCTGTATTTCTGCTGGAAATATATCTGACCAAGTAGTTTTATTCTCTGTGTGGTCTGATGGCATTTTAATTTTAGCAGTAATGGGTGCCCTCACAAATTTGCCAGTAAGAAATTTAGCATGATTCCGGGTTAATTGTTGACTCCAGTACAGGTGGAGTTGAGAAAGGATACAGATTTTGGCTTATAAGAGACTGCATTATTAATTGAAAGTACTTTCTGGCTGAGAAATCCATTGAAATGTCGGAGGGGAAGAAAATAGCCTGATTTATTCCAATGAGAAGTGCTCCTTTATCTCACAGCCCCTTAAGCATTCATACTGACTTTAGAACTTGAAGCTGTAACACTAGCTCTCTCCTTTGTCTTAAGCAGGAAACGTTCGCCACATTGAACGGGTGTCCTGGTTTTCAGGCATTAGGGGGAGAATGCAGGTTGATGCCTGGGTGGAGATCCTGTGTGGAATTGGGCATGGATGAAATGCTCTTCACCCTCACTCTTGATCTTTTTCTTCCATCTATTTGAACTTTCTGGTCCACTTGCAACCTTTTGGTTTTGTCTTTTCTTCCCCTTCTCTTTCTGCTTCGATCCATTTCATCCTCCAATTCCTTGAGCAGCTCAAACTTTTTTGTTTTTTACTTTCTTGATTTCTCATGTGTCTCATTATCATCGCTAATACCATCTACTTCACTATCTCCTGTTTTACACTTTTTAAAGGTTCTATTCACTGTTTCTTTTCCAATCCGATTCTTTTGCTGTGAATTTTTCAAACAATATTCATTGGTGATTTCTTCCAATTCTTACCAGAAACATTAACTCTTGTGATCTCTCTTGATTGGGCCTGGTCAGTTGACAGGTAGTTTCCCAAATGCCTCCCTCTGTGAAGAGCAACTTCCTGATATCTGACCTAAAGCTGCCTGCTACTCCTTCAAAATTGTACCATGTTTTCTCAACTTCCACTATTCTGGATGGATTTTATCCCTGCAGTTCATTGTGTGTCCTTTTGAGTTATATACAGTATTGCCAAGTTGTTATTGAAGAAAATTATCTTCAGAACAGATTGTGTCCCAGGGAAACATTTTCCCCAGTACTAGCAATAGTTAAAACAGATAAACTAGCCTTTCATCTCATCTTTGTCCGCTGGACTTTAGGCAAATTGGCTGCTGCCATTATCTATGTAGTCAGCAGTTTTTAAGTATAATTAATTGAATTTGAGATACTTTTGAAAGCCCTGGGGATGTGATACAGCTCTGAATAATTATGAGTTTATTTCCTTAACTGTTTTTACAAAAGGTTGAAAGGTGGGGGTTGGGCTGAGTCATGAAAGACATGGGTTCAATATTTTAATCTTTTCAATTCAACCTGAAATTATCTGCTTTCTTTTCTGTATAGTACTTTAAAATGTTTAAATGGAGATACGACAACTGCAAAATAAATGTATAAATTAAGTAACTTGAGGTCGATTCATGTTGAATGTGGAGTTTAAGTAATGGAATATTTTTGCATTGACAGTGGTTACCATTTCAGTATTTAAGTTGTATCTTGTAATATCTAATCTTGTAGAAGCTAGGGGATGAAGGTTAATCTCTGATTCAGACTGAAGCTTCCCCCACACTGATTTGTGACACTGGCGCTGGGGAAAGTATTAGGTAGTTCCAGTCAGTAGAAGGCAGTATCGCACAGTCTTCATCTGGCACATATTTCTTACCTACCTCTTGTTAGTTAATTTTCTTGAGTTAATGTTTAAAGTATATCGTGTTCCAGAGATGCAATAATCTATATCTTATTATCTAAGACAAGAACCTTTGCTGCTCTGAGACTGATTCGTGGTCCATTCTCCATTAGACTTCTTGGCAGCCCCTTAGACTAGCCTGGGTAGAAGGAATAGCAGCAGCTTTCTATCCCATCCACGTGTCAATGGTTGGTGGCTCAGCATCAAGTTGTATTGTAACAACAATAACGTAACATCTAATCTCCAATAGTCTTCCCCTTGGCTGCGTATGCAGTGCCCATGGTGACTGGTTGTCTTACACTTTGCACTTTGTAACTCTACTGTTGGGTGATGTGTTTTGGCATATCATAGGTGCACTGCAGAAATAAAACCTTTTCTGAAATCATATAGAACGAAATGTGCAATAATTTTTGTAACTTTTGTTTCTGTACTCCACTTGGTATCCAAAAACATTTTGTAATTGACAGGAGATAAGTGAATGAAGGCCAATACAATTACCATACTAAACAAGCTGACTCTAATCTTTATTAAGCAAATTGGTCTTGACAATAGAGCTAGTTATTAAATATAAATTTGAAAACATCTGCCAACTGCACAAAATTTAACATGTTTAAATACAAATTTCCCAGCTTCCAGAAGTTTGATACCCATAGCTTAAAGACTCTGCAAGCAAAAACCTGCATTGTGATAGAAAAACTTGGAATTTTTCTGTTTTAAAAGTAGTGTTATTTTCTATCTATAATAATTGATTACACTGTATAGCTATTGATAGTGAAAAATAGATTTTGATACTGAAAATTAGCTTTATGTGCAGTCTCATTCCATCAGGCTTTGATTTAATGTTGAACTTTTTTAAACACGAAATATAGCTTTTTGTTTTTCTTTTCTGTATTACTTCTTAGTTCCATCCTGCTGTCCCTCTCTTTGTTTGACTTTCTATCCGTGATTTGGTTTGGCCTCGATTTTAATTATTCTAATTTACAATTCTTTGTTTAGACTCTGTGGACTGAATGCATTTCCAAAAATTAGCCAAATATCAATTGGTTTAAAAAGACTTCGAAGTCAAGTTGGTGATCTTGCTTGGTCTCTGCTGGCTTCAGTTAGATGAAAGATTAAATTGATCCGGTTGATGTAATTGCTGGACTGAGAATTAATGATGATTGTGTTTCTGCTCCATTATTAACATTGGATACCATTGTTAGAGCCTCTCTGAAGAAATTGTTGTCCATCAAAGCTTTGTTCTTCAAGTTTCTGTTTCAAGGCAAGATTAGTCGACATGCTGTAAACTGTTTTGCATGAAATGGACCCTCTGCTGTAGAATGTTTCATGAACAGATTTCTCAATTCTGCATCAACTCCTAATTATACCGTTTGATCTAGAGTTTGTTTCTCATTTAATAGAGGATTTTAATAGATATGCTGCTTTCAATGTATTGTTTACTCCTTTATCAACATGGTGTCTTCAAATGGATGAATGAAATTACTTCTTTCCCAAGGTGGCGGAAGGATTTTGCAAAGAACTGTGGGTAGAACTTTCTCAAAATGGTTTCTTCCCTCATTAAAATTCTGTTTCTCAACTACTTCAAGGATGGCTGCTGTGAAATTTTGGAGGCCTTTTTTGTGTTGAATTTGGCATATCTGCACACTTTTTTATTGTATAACTTTTATCATATTCTAATTAGTACAATGTCTTCGAGGAAAACTTTGATTTGTCATTCAAACTGTCAAAATAATAGATCTCACCAAATTAGCTGTTAGGGCTCCTATACTTCTAATTGAACTATTTTTGCTCCTGATTTTCACCCCCACCATTTTTTAATTGATTATCCTTAAGCCTGTGCCTAAAGATTTTTAAAACTCTTTCACCAAGTAAATCGTTGTGAGAAATCTTAACCATGCTCCTTTAGCTTAGTTTTTCAGGTGAACACCAAAACCTTTCTGTTAAGGGATCAAATCTGTTCTGGATTCGCAAATCTGCTTCTTTTCTCAAGTACTCAGTTCAGATTTGCTCCCTTGGCTGCTAGTGGTTTTTACCGTTCTAACTGCTTTTTAACTGCTTTCTCTAGTACTGGCTGTTTATTTTAAAAAAAAAAAAAAAAAGCTTTTTGACAGTTAGGATAGAATCTTATAGGGTCGTGAGCGATGGTAGGATTTGTGACAGAATTGGACACTAGCCACATGCACCCCACATCCATGGACAGGGGCACCCAATATATGCCAGTTGTTAAGAACCCTTCGGACACATCACTGATCCACTTACAGTCCATTTCTGAACTTCGATGCTGCACCTTTGTGTGCAAGAGCAATTATCATTGTAATACTGCACTAAGAACCCTGTATACTCTGGGATATGCACCTAGCTCATGGATCGGACCAGGCTGTTTTCTGTTCAGGGATGTTTCACTCACAGCAGCTATTCATCCCTCTGTCTTTTCTGGTTGCTGGCTGGTCTTAAAGCTGTAACAACAATTTTTTTTGAAGAAAAATTTTTTAATTTTCTTCATCTTCAGATGATCTCTGGTTTTGGTTGTTCATTTTCTTACGACTGCCATGATTTTCTAGGTAATATTATTGAACCAGACCAAAACCCCTCAACATATATCAAGAAGATAGTCTAGACCTTAACTTTTTATTTTATAGGTAAGTATAAAGTGTTGTGTTCCAGATGCAATTCAATTGGTCAAATTATCAACTTTAAGTAATACACACCTTGTATTTTAACAGTAGTGTAAAAATTGACAAAATAAAAATAAAGAAAGTGGTTTAACTGTGTCTATCAAATGCTTAAAATATCTATTAACTAGTACCAATTAGCCGTTCTGATAGAGTAACATCTCTTAAACACACCCTTGGCAAAGGCAAATTCAGTAAAATAGATAGAATCGCACATGAGACAAACAGCCAGAAAAGAACCCCCGATTTTAACTGTAACAGAGAGAGGAATAAGAACTTCCACAATCGACTTCAAGACCCCAGCAACTGCTTAAAGTTAAGACTAAAATCCCTGGTTCTAGGGGAGCTTGACCCCACCTATTCAGGCTGCTTCTGTTGTTCCAACTATTTTTTTTAAAAGAAAAGCTCCAAGGCGCCTCAAGCTTTATTGGCTTTGAGCAGGCTGATTGATACCGGTGTCTCGACCTTTTTTTTTAGAAGAAGCAACAAAATTACACTGCTTAAAGTCATATTATTGTCACAGCAGAGATTCTATCACTGTCACTTCTACCCCGTATCTTGGTGAAAAACTGAGCTTGGGCCTGGGACAGACTTGGCTGCACAGAAAAACAAAGTCAAGAAATAGCTTCAGGCTAGGACTTCAAAGTAAAATTATTTGTCATACATTTAATACTAAGTACTGTTACACGTAGTAATCATAGTAGACTAGGCTCTGAATTATAGCTGCAATAGGTAGGGACTAATCTATCTTTATCATATGTTGATGTCCATATTGTTTTTTATGTAGTGTTCTTTGGACAGTTCTAACTTCAGACTTATTTATACCCAGTGATGTGCAGCCCTGTGACATCCAGGGTCCTGAAGCTGTTGCACAATAGTTATTTGCATTGGACACATAGCTGCCAGATTCCCTGTAGAGGGGACCATGCTTTTTTTGTTACGTGTAAATTTCACTGCAAAAGTCCTTAGTCTGTGGCCTTATGTGATGATCACTGAAAAGTTAGCACCACTTGCTCACGGTTAACTGGTCAGGATTTTGCAACAAGCCACTAATCCACCAAAAGCAAAATATGTGACCCTGGGATAAAGATCCTGGATTTAACCTGAAATACTAGTAATGCCCCAATCCTTTCAGAATGAGTAGACAATAGCTGTCTCTGGAAAAGGGACTCTGAGGTTCTAGAGTTTTGTAGCTGGCAAGTTATCTGCTGACCTCACCTTTGCAGGTTTTAATATTTCAACTAATAATAGATGTCTAGAAGATACAAATCCTTCCCACTGAGTGTTTCAGCTTTTTACTGCTGCATTGATGAACAGATCAGTCTGTTTGGGGCAGGAGTTTCAATAGTACAAATGATGCAGTTTTGGGTCAGAGGAGTTTTAGGCTCTAATCTGTTTTTTTCTCCAATGTTCCTGACAGCAAACCATTTCATTTCTTAGTGGAGGTAGTTAACGCAACCAGGAAAGGAACATCTAATTAAAATGTACAATGCATGCAAATGCATTCATTTTATCACACTGACCAAATTGTCAAAGTTATTCGTCAGTCCTAGGATTCCAAATTGATTTGGCTTATGGAAATGCCAAGTTGGGAGTACTTAAAGATTTGTTTGATACCATAATGTTTGTTATTGCTATCACTTAACAGAGCACAGCATTTGTTCAACTGACCGGTTTTTGTACATTCAGCATTGGGAGTTCAGCTCATATCAGGGTGATGTTCTTTTTCCCTGATACGGTTTATTTAAAACACGATTGTTTGTTCCTCTTTTAGTGAGCCATTTCCAGGTTAGACAAAATCCAAATGAAAGATGACAATGATGTGAGTCTTATGGATATTTTAATAATTCAATACCAGACCAAGCCAGAAGTGTAGCCACAATTGAGTTAGGATGTGTCTAACCAATTAGTGTAGAGTGTGATCTCAGCCTGGACAGAGAAATGATGGTTCCTGCTGTGAATATCGAACAACAGTTATTTTTTGGATTACTAAGTGGAAATATTAAAGATGTTCACCTGTTGTTACAACCAAAGCAGGAGGATTCCTTTCCTTGTTCCACTCCTATCAAAGTTTGTATTTAAAAAGCTGGTGCTATTTCCAAATTTTATATTGTTATCAGATGGTGGTTAGTTCAGTATCAGAAACAAGTCAGCCAGGGTTAGCTGGCAATGTAAGGTTTAACCTTTTGTAAATATATGTAACTACCCTTCATGAATAAGCATGTATCTGTGTACATACTGCGTCAACACAAATATAAAGCTCTGCAGCGATAGCTTCAAAATACTTTGGTCAAGTGACAGTTTAACTCAGAAATGGATTATTCAAGGATTGTTCCAAATGTTAACTTATTGCTGAAATCCCATTGCATCCAAATGAGATTGCCTCTGGGAGAGTCAGTTGTGATGGCTGGATTCTCTTTTCTGGAGTCAGTGGGCTGAATTTTATTAGAAATTGGATGTGTCATTTTTTTTGGTGACTTTCTTTGAAGGTTTCTCTCTGAGGCCTAACTGGTTTTCTTGTGCTACTGTTTCAAACTTGCCTCATTCCCTAGACACAATGTCCTATGATGCCCGCTCATCATCTCCTTCCCTTATGACGGTGGTCAAGCAACAAACCATCTTCCATGATGGCCTATCATAAGATGAAAGATCCCTCAGATGATTTTATGGTGCAACTGCTTGAGTTAGCAGAGAAGAGTTCCTCTGCAAAGGAAATTCAGGGGATTAAGGGTCCCCCATATGAGGTAATGGACCAACTGCTGGGTTAAACATGAATGAAGCCCTCTGCAAAGGACATCCAAGTGACAAAAGGTCTTCCAGCAGAGAAATGATTTATAAGAGATCAGAATCAAGTGACCATGGGCCCAAAATTGAACACTTTTAAATTGGCCAACAGCCAGGGAAATTGGGTCTGACAAGATTAACGAAACTAAATTAAACAGTAGCCAGCTGCTATTGGCTATGGAGAACAGTGGTAACCAAGATCAGAGGTTACAAAGGTTCAAGGGGAGCAAGTTACAACCAGCCTGAAGGTTATGTACTTTAAGAATTGTCAATCAGACTTCCTGGCAACTTGATTGCCTGAGTGTGTGCACTTTTAAGGTGAGGAGCAATTGGTTAGAGAAGATCTGAGGAAACTTTACTTTTTATCCAGAGGGTGGTACATATATGGAATGTGCTGCCTCAGAGGGTGGTGGAGGCAAATACTCACATAACATTTAAGAAGCATCTGGATGAGTATAAAAATTCCAGAGCATAGGCTATGGACCAAGTGCAGGTAAATGGAATTAGTGTAGTTTGCTTATTCAATATAGGCCTGGCGGGCTAAAGGTCCTGTTTCTATGCTGCTTGACTCTGATTTTACACCCATCCAGTGTGGCAATAGTGAATGGTATTGGTATGACCCCCATTGGATGATTTGAACCCGACTCTCAACTCTATTGGCCAAAGGTCATAGAACATTCTGGAAGGTTGGGGATGAAGAGGGTTTAAAAATACACACGCCTTCTCAGTGAAGACTCAGTGAAAATTCACAGCAAAACGTGGCAGAAGACCATGTTGCAATCCAAATCCATCCAGGTAAAGATCTGCTCTGACCTGCGACATCCACTTCAGTTGAAGAGAGACAGCCCAATGGTAGAGAGGAGGGAGATTCCAAAAGCCCAGCTCAAATACATGGATTGTAGTGCATAATATTATGGGAAGTTGGAAATAACACGTGGTGTTTTTTAATAAGGAATTTTTTTTAGAATTAGAATCCCTACAGTGTGGAAACAGGCCCTTCGGCCCAACAAGTCCACACCGACCCATCCCCCTATAACCCACACACCCCTGAACACTATGGGCAATTTAGCACGGCCAATCCACCTAGCCTGCACATCTTTGGACTGTGGGAGGAAACCCACGCAGACACAAGGAGAACGTGCAAACTCTGCACAGTCACCTGGGGCTGGAATCGAACCCAGGTTCCTAGTGCTGTGAGGCTGCAATGCTAACCACTGAGCCACCGTGCTGCCATTATGGGAAGTTGGAAATAACCCGTGGTGTTATTTTTAATAAGGAATGTTTTGTTAATAAAAATTGAGTTGAACTGCAAACAGAATTCTATCTCCCTTTATCTACCTCATTGAGCGTTAATAGTTGGGCACAGACAACGTGGTCGGCAGAAAATCTCGTCACTGCTGGGTAGCCTTTCACTGCTCATGGAAACCCAGCCACGCACCAGATCTGTCCTTCATCATGCAGCAACCAGAAGCCATCTCTTTTTGAGAGTGGCATAGCTACCCCATTACTGTATCTGGAAGTCGTGCACCTATCGCGTATGTACCACGCCGTGCAGCTTTCCTGTTCTTAACTACATCCCATCTCACTGCCCTGTCTTAGTCAGTGTTATTCTTTTTTCCCCATTGCCCAGGGTAGCCTAACAGTTGTTCAAGGGGAACATCACATACAGGAAAACCTTCACTTTAATTCAGAAACAGCAAGAGTGAGCAATAACAACGAACAGAAGCTGCTTTTGCCTCTGAGCAGAAGAAAGTTGTTTTCCTTTGAGTATCAATAAACGTACAGCCAGTGAATGATCACTGCACTGAGGCCTCATCTACTGAAAGTGGATATCAATGAAGTCCTGTCTGGCTTGTAGCACCTGATGCTGCTTGACTCTATTGTGAACAAAGTAATGACCTCCTGCATAATGTCCTTATCTTCCTCTTGGGAAGACTGCTGCCAATCTCCCAGCTCTTCAGCATCCAACACATTTCCTCTTTACCTGCTCCCGTTGTTCAGGATGATTCTGCGTACTCCGTCTGGATCTGTCCCCAGCTTAACCCAAGAATTGGAGCTTCATCCCTAAACTTAGGGATTAGGATATCCCATTTTGAAAGCGAACTATTAGCAAATGGAAAATGTTTCAGAGACAGTAGGAACTGCAGACGCTGGAGAATCTGGGATAACAAGGTGTACAGCTGGATGAACACAGCAGGCCAAGCAGCATCATAGGAGCAGGAAAGCTGACGTTTTGGGCCTAGACCCTTCTTCAGAAATGGGGGAAGGGAAGGGGCTTCTGAAATAAATAGGGAGAGAGGGGGAGGGGGATAGAAGATGGATAGGTGGAGAGGAGACAGACAGGTCAAAGAGGCAGGGATGGAGCCTGTAAAGGTGAGTGTAGGTGGGGAGTTAGGGAGGAGATAGGTCAGTACAGGGAAGATGGACAGGTCAAGGGGGCGGGATGAGGTTAGGAGGTGGGAGGAGGGGATAGGTGGGAGGAAGGACAGATTAGGGAGGCAGGGATGAGCTGGGCTGGTTTTGGGATGCGGTAGGGAGAGGGTAGATTTTGAAGCTTGTGAAGTCCACATTGGTACCATTGGCCTGCATGGTTCCCAAGCAGAATATAAATTGCTGCTCCTACAACTTCGGGTGGCATCGTTGTGGCACTGCAGGAGGCCCAAGCGGGACATGTTGTCTGAAGAATGGGAGGGGGAGTGGAAATGTTTCGCGATTGGGAGGTGCAGTTGTTTGGTGCAAACTGAGCGCAGGTGTTCTGCAAAGCAGTCCCCAAGCCTCTGCTTGGTTTCCCCGATGTAGAGGAGGCCACAACAGGAACAGCGGATGCAGTATACCACATTAGCAGATGTGCAGGTAAACATCTGCTTGATGTGGAAAGTCTTCTTGGGGCCTGGGATGGGGGTGAGGGGGGAGGTGTAGGGGCAGGTGTAGCACTTCCTGCGGTTCCAGGGAAAAGTGCTGGGTGTGGTGGGGCTAGTAGGGAGTGTGGAGCGGACAAGGGAGTCATGGAGAGAGTGGTCCCTCTGGAAAGCAGATAAAGGGTGGGAAGGGAAAAATGTCTTTGGTGGTGGGGTCGGATTGCAGATGGTGGAAGTGTCGGAGGATGATGTGTTGGATCCGGAGGTTGGTGGGGTGGTATGTGAGGACCACACCCAGCACTTTTCCCTGCAACCGCAGGAAGTGCTACACCTGCCCCTACACCTCCCCCCTCACCCCCATCCCAGGCCCCAAGAAGACTTTCCACATCAAGCAGATGTTCACCTGCACATCTGCTAATGTGGTATACTGTATCTGCTGTTCCCGTTGTGGCCTCCTCTACATCGGGGAAACCAAGCGGAGGCTTGGGGACCGCTTTGCAGAACACCTGCGCTCAGTTCGCACCAAACAACTGCACCTCCCAGTCGTGAACCATTTCAACTCCTCCCATTCCTCAGACAACATGTCCATCCTGGGCCTCCTGCAGTGCCACAACGATGCCACCCGAAGGTTGCAGGAACAGCAACTTATATTCCGCTTGGGAACCCCGCAGGCCAATGGTATCAACGTGGATTTCACAAGCTTCAAATTCTCCTCTCCCCCTACCGCATCCCAAAACCAGCCCAGCTCGTTCCCGCCTTGCTAAACTGTCCTTCCTCCCACCTATCCCCTCCTCCTACCTCAAGCCCCACCCCCACCTCCTACCTCCTAACCTCATCCTGCCCCCTTGACCTGTCCATCCTCCCTGGACTGACCTATCTCCTCAGTAACTGCCCACCTACACTCACCTTTACTGGCTCCATCCCCACCTCTTCGACCTGTCTTTCTCCTCTCCACCTATCTTCTCCTCTATCCATCTTCTATCTACCTCCCCCTCTCTCCCTATTTATTTCAGAAGCCCCTTCCCCTCCCCCATTTCTGAAGAAGGGTCTAGGCCCGAAACGTCAGCCTTCCTGCTCCTCTGATGCTGCTTGGCCTGCTGTGTTCATCCAGCTCTACACCTTGTTATAGCAAATGGGCAGGAGACCTGGGAAACGAATGGAAAATATCCCCATCTTTTATACAATTATGTCAGCAGAAATAAAGGAATAAAAACTAGTTCAAATTGTGCAGAGGAACACATGAGAAAAGATCTGATCACTACTGTATTTCTCTCTAGGGTTCATGTATGAAAACCTCTTGGTTTTTGTTGTCAGTTTGGTACCAATCTGTTCATGGCTATGGTCAAGTTGTAGCCACACAGTAGTGGGAGTATTACTAAATTAAAACAGAAGAATCAATAAATTGAATCAATGATTAAATTTTAGCCACATGATGCATGGAACTAAATTTGAACAATTCCATATTCTGGGTCATTGAAATGTTTTCCACACATAATTATACTATTTTGGGGCAGATTGTGAGGCTTTATTCCAACGTCAGAAGTGCCAAAGGCCCAGGGCAAATTACTTAGTTCCCTCACACTGTCTGAAGCAGAAAATTTTGGAGCTGAAAAGGCAAAGCGAAAACAGTTTGACATTAACAGTGGATAGGTTCCGAGGGTTATTACTGTCACTTGTTAAAATCCTGGAACACTGTCCCTGCCCAACAGCACTGTGGGAGTACCTGTGCCAGATGGGCTGCAGTAGCTTTAAGAGACAGCTCAGTGCTACATTCTCGGGCAATTAGGGCTGGGCTTATAAATGCCAGCCCAGTGATACCCACATCTCAAACAAATTCGAACAAAATGACAGCATTGATGTCATGTGCTTCATGCTTTGCAGTCTTCCAACTACACTATTCCTATGTAAAACTGTCTAAGCATATTAGAATGTATGATATTGACCATTCCTCTGGAATAACTAATAATTGTCTAACTCATTCATAGACACATTATGAACATATTTTTGCACAGTAATTGTAGTGAATGTATATAAAGTTAGTAAATAAAGTAGATGTCTTGATAAATGCAACATATGAGTAATAGATATAACAAATAAAACAGCCTTTTTTTTAATAAATGGAGCCCTTAAAGATGAAATATCCCTAGGAACACTGGAAGTGTTATTAAATACAATTTCACACTGAGATATTAGAAATGATCAAGGTTTGATCAATGAGGTCGGTTTAAGAATGGAGAGGTTTGGAGAGGGGATTACAGAGTTTGTACCTAGTTTGCTAAAAGCAACGCTGTTCACTCTGGGGTTATTACTAACAACTCAGGAAGAGGCAGTAACCCAGTGGTATCAGGGGTGGTAACAAAATGGTTCAAACAGACAATAAAGCGCTAAGCATCATCTGAATACCGAAATATTGTTCTCATTCTACTCTCTATATTTTATAATTGAAAAATATTATGGGCTTTTGTGGAATATGGTTCTATTTCTGACAATTTTCTTTTCTACATTGACATATAATCCTGATCAAGGACAACCCAAATGTAATTATTTTAAATTGTTCCATTCAAACATGTAATGATACACATTGGGTATAGGTGAGATTTGAACCTGGACTTCTGGGTCAGAGATAGGGACTGTACCATAAGACTCTCACAAAACTGCAACCTGAATCCAGGACCATAGATGACTTGGCATTGCTACCACCAGCCTGAACATACATATACTGCTGACTGTTGACCCTTATGGAGAAGAGTTAATAACTGCCGTACAATGTTGGTAAATTCATTGACCAGTTGGAGGATTATGTTGAAAATAATTTTCAACATCTCTATATATTGTGCAAAAGCAAAATCTTGGGGATTCTCAATCTGAAATTTAACCTAAATTCTAGAATATCCAATGGGTCAGGCAGTATCTATGGAGACAAAACCTGACTTAATGTTGCGGTTTGATGACTTTTCATCACAACTACAATCTGTTGTTTCTCTCATTTGTTTTGAAGACCATGCCTCTGCGCTGGGATCCTCTCCTGGAAGAGCTGATTTGCTGCAGTAGACGAAGTCCCTGAGTGATGGGATCTCTATGATTTCTCAGCAATGAAACCCTGATGTTGCTAAGACAGTCTGTTAGAAGCAGTGGTAAATCAATCGGAATGCTGGAATTTCAGCTCATACAGCCGGGGTGGGGAGAATGGTTGGAATTTCCAGGGGCACAGCAGAATGATCAGGAGAGTGAACTCATTGTGCAACTGGACCACAATCTTCTCTTGTGCTGTGTGACTCTACAATTACAAACTCTTTCTGGATCTGGTGATAATATTGACCTCTGCACCAGATGAATGATTGAGAGTTTAACCTCGCTGCTGTTGTTTTATTACCTGGCTTACATTTATGTGAAAACAAATGTTCATGTGATGAGCACATCCCTAAATATCATACTCCCATTATTGCTTAAGTCCACCTTAATTTGTGAAGACTTCTTGCAGAGGCCAAGGGATTATACCTCACTGCAACAACAGTATATCTTTAGATTGAGCCTTTCACAATGAAAATGTTCCGAAGTGTTTCTCAAAACCATAATGGAAAGTATCGAGAACTCCCCCGAAAGAGCAACACCCAGATGGCTTTGAAAATTCACCAGGACCCTGTGAATAAAGAAAGCATAGCTTGACAGAGTCAGGATAACCTGTAACATTTCCTTTTTGTTTTATATCAATTGATAATGTTTTTAAATGGGATTACATATAGTTCCTTGTTATGTTTAGTAAAGTTACTTTTTTTGCAATGACTTGAAGCCCAAAGTGAGCAGCGTCATAATTTCACTGTATTCTATGCAATGTCTGAATTGAGCTGCTCTGTATCTCTAGCTAATTCATGACTGAAGCTTATACTTTCAATAAAAAATTGTTATTCCTTGTAAAACTTGAGGGGAAGTGGGCAGGTTGTATGGTGGTGGCTGATCAAACACTGCTCATTTTTCATGGACAGCAAGTTATCATTACTCCTGAGAACTGCGTACTCACAAATGATCTCAACCAGTTTCACATCCACAGTGGGCTTTGTGAGATGGAGCCCAAAATATTACAACTTCCTGTCTCAAACTCCTGAATGCCCCTATGTGTTCCAACTTTTGCGATTTTGATTTCTACCTGGATGGCCGTCATACCCTCACTCAGTCAACCCTCCAAGGTAATTCGTGTCAATTGCTGCTGCCATATTAGTAATGAGCACGTTTATGTGAAGTTCCTCTGTCTCACTGAAAGTAATCATAAAATGCTGTCCATGGAAAATGAGCAATGTTTGATCAGCTACCTTTATACAACCTACCCACTTTCACTGGAGCATTTAAAAAAAACAGTGGACAAAGAAATTTGACGTGGTTCAAGGGAGGTTGTGGCTTGGGGAATATGATTGTTCATGATGGGTGTCAGAGAATGTTTACAGTTTGATTTTAAATTGTACATTAAACCTTAGGCACGCGAGGAAACTTGGAGGGGGGGGGGCCAGCTTAAAAAAAGACTCATCCTGAAAATTTTATTCCTGGGCTACTGCTTCCTGTGATTGACACTAAAGTGTGGCTTCTATGATCATGGAATGTTCTGTCTGTTCTGCATCGCTTTTCCTAGAATCTTTCAAAAGCTAACGGGAACACCACTACTGAGACAATTGTATGATGCCACAAGCTTCAATGAATTAAGGAATGTATTGTTTTAAAAATAAGATTTTCTTTGTGCAGACAATGGTGGAATGTGGAATTAACTGCTCCAATCCATTACACCGCATTATACCATCAAATTACGTAAGCACAACAACAGGAAGCAATCCAAGCATTCTGTGCTCGTGTTTATTTTTCACACAAACTGTCATCCTAATCCCATGTTTTTTTTTACCTCATGCCCCTTCCCTCTCTATTTTCCTCTCAGTTATTGACCTATTTGTAAATGTTGGTACAATCTCTGCTTCATTCACTTACTCTGGTGGTACATAGCCAGACGTCCTTTGTTTTTATTTGAAAAGTTTCTTAATCATTCTGTTCTAAAAAAGTAACTTTTTTTATTCTTTTACAGTGTCACTGACTAGGACAGCATTTATTGCCCATCCCTAATTGCCCAGAGGGAAATTGAGAGTCAAACATATTGCTGCAGGTCTGGAGTCACATGTAGGATGACAGTTTCCTTCCTTTAAAGTGAAACAGTTAGCCTTTCCCTGAAATCGTCAGTGGTTTCTTGCATGGTCACCATTAAACTCTTAATTCCAGATTTTTATTGAATTCAGATTTCACCACCTGCTATGGTAGGATTTGAACCTGGCTCCCCACAACATTACTTGGGTCTCTGGATTAATAGTTCAGCAATAATATTGCACAACTACATTGCCTTCCCTAATCTTTGTGCATTTACTTTCATATCTACGTATCTGCTTGTTTAACTTACTCAACTATTGGAAACATTTGATTGCCACCCACCTGCTTCTATCTCTTCATAATTTTGAAGACTTTTTTATCAAATCATTTGCAATTTCCCTTCTCCAGGGGAGTGAGTTGAATCTACAACTCTAGTGATATGAAAACTCATTTGTGGTTTCTCTGTACAAATTAGCTTCCAAGTTTCTAGTATTGTAACAGTGACTACTGTCTGAAGTGCTTTGCCTGTAAAATGTATTGAACTGCAGGGCCTCTGACATTGTTCTTGAACTTACAGGTCTCTCTGTCCATCCACAATGTTGACAAGAATCCATAAATTACATTGAAACAAATTTAATTTTCTCACTGAAAAATATTAACATTGAGAAAGGGAAATGAGCTGACTAGTTACATCAATTGAGTTTCAAGGAGATTTGAGGGAACCATTTTATCTGAACCCATAATGCAATACTGACTTTATGTAGGTCTGATTAATGTGTCAAGTAGCCTTCCAGCCAATTCTTGACGTTTCCAGCAGATTAGGTTAAAATGATCACCAATTCGACCAAAAATTGTGCTTTGGGCTGTTTATTTTAATAATAACAATCTATCGTTCTAACAAAAATCAAATAATTGTGCCACAACTGCCACTATATTCAGTTTCCTGCCAAATATAAATAGATTATTCAAACGGTCTCAGTAAAGGTTGAGAGCTGCAAGGGCCAAGGAAGGGGGGAAAAAAAAAATCACTAAAACTGACTTGTATACCTCAAAATGAAGCTCCATATGGTGAGTATGTTTATTTTCAAGTATGGCTGTTATTTTTTTCTGGGTGGTGTTTCAGTTTGCTGTGACTAACATACTTTGAGAGATTTAAATGAACTACATACAGAGAATTCAAATGCATTTTGTGATAGCAAATGGACTCCAGTTTACAAGCTTGGTATTTTTAGGACAGTGTAGTTTGGATGAGTTCAGGTATTACTCTCAGCCAAAATGATGTCAAGCTAAGGCCCCGTGTCTCTTATGCCACTTTTTCAAAGAAGATCAGGCATGTTACTCTCAGTGTTCTGGTCCAAATTTATTACTTAAACATCGTCATCTCAAAGCAGATTGTCTGATCATCATGGCAGTGCAGTTTGTGAAAGAATACTCTGTGTAAATTAGCAGCCGTGTGTGCTATAACAGTGACTACGCTTTAAACGTATTTCATTGGTAGTTAAGTGCTTTGAGATGTATCGCTTTTCATGCATTTCTGACATTGGTATCTTCTTTTACTTTCCCATTCATCGGAGTGGTGGCTGGTATGTTGACAATTACATGGTACGACATCATACCTGGCAGCAGAACAGGAAGTAGCCTCTGGTATCATAGCTGTACAGTGTGCTGTGACCTGCAATTCTGTCTCTTATTCCTCTGCTGAAAGGTAGGGGTCTGCTTCACCGCAAATCTGGAAAAATAAATGTAAGTGGCTTTAATGCATCTAGAGTTAAGTCAACCACTGGCATACAGTAAGGTGGATAATTTCCTGTCTGAAACCAGCATTTTTCAAAACCATGAAGGTGCTGGAGAGAGGACATGGAGCGAAGCTGTTCCTGCTTTTTGAAAGGAACAAGAATGAGAGGGCATAGATTTAAAGTGATCTGCAGAAGAAGCAAGGGTAAAGTGAGGAAAATCCTTTCCACTCAGCAAGCAGTTTGGGTATGGAATGAACTGCCTGGACACGTGGCCTCAGGTTCAACTGAGGCATTCAAGAGGGCATTGGATAATTACTTAGATTAAAAACATTGTGCAAGGGTGTGAGGTAAATGCAAGGGGATTGGTGAGCTGATGCAGACGTGATGAGCCGAACACACGCTACACGCTGACACTTCTGTGATCTGAATGGGGGTGCTTCGACTGAAATTTGTACTTTTGAGCAGATCATTCTCAGTCCTAATATGAAAAGAATGAATAAGCTGAAGCCTGTAATCTGTCCTCTTCTGAGCTATCATCTTATGAAACACATTCCGATATTTGTTCACCTCTCAGTTTCTCATTGGTTTTCTGCTTTTCAGGCCTACATATGCACTTAAAGGGGGGAAATAATTCCAGGGCAGGTAGGAGCTGTGGACAACTCTCTTTGATCAGCCAATCAGCATCACGTTGAGGTTTTAAAACAATATATTTTCTCTGTGTCCCACTATGGGTCACCTCGTTTTCCTCAACTCTCTCAGTCTGGTGACCAAACTGGCCAACTAACGGAGGATCATGAGATCAAGAGACAGAACTGTGTTGAAGTTTGGACTTCTTATGACCTCTGCTTTCTACCTTTTTGCTTTGATGTAGTGATTTTTTTAAAACCTCTGCAGAGATGGAGCACAGGAAAACAAACATGTGAAAAGATTAATTTATCCTTGGTGAGAGAGATGGAATGCTCAAACTGCTCTTGCTAACTAGTTTTGAAAGCCATAAATTCTCTCACTGAGAAGAAGATGGTCAGTTTTTCTGTTAAAGGCTTGCAATCGTGTATTTGAAGTAGAATTGTGCTCCTGGCTCAGGGTTTCCTAGCAGGACACTAAAGCAGTGGCATCTTTACCCTGTTTATTTGTGTATGCTGTTGCCTGAAGCACCCTCAGCAAGGAAACAACATGTTCAAGGGTGTCAGCAATGGGAATTTAGGGAGCTGCCAACTTCTGAATTCACCCTCCTCCTTCATTGCCCCAGCATCAAAAGACTATTTGATCTTTCTTTATTGATATTGAAATGATGAGTTATGTTCACTCCGAGGCAAGACAATTTTTCAAATTGAGGATTTCACATGAAAGGTTTACTGGCCATTATCAAAACGATGTCAGATTAAAACAAAGCATTCCCTGGTGGGTGGTGAAGGGAGGGAGGAGGTGGTGAGCCTATTGCTGTGTGATATGTTTTTCCTCTCATTTCTCATCCTGACCACTTGACCACTGGCTGTGTTTTTTTAATCCCCCTCTGGCAATCTGGAGCCTTTGCAGTGGAAATACCATTTGGCAATGTGCTGAACATCATTCGCTACAGCAGCTTTGGTCACAAGCCACAGAATAGAGATGAGGAATGGGGAGCCATTAGTCACTGAATTATCCAAAACATCTATCACAGCTGTTTATTCCTGAGTAAATAACTTCTACCAAAGTGAAAGGTGGATGACACAATCATGTCACAAAATCCACTACAATGTGGATTCCTGTTCAAACGACAATAGTCAGCTCTTATTAAATCACTCTGCAGTACCCAGCAAACGCATCTGAGCGTGCAACCTGCTGAGAAATGTGAGAAGCTGCTTGTGATTGAGGGAACTGAGGTTTTTGTTTTCCTTCTCTATATCCCCGGTCTTGCACATATTGACTCTCCTGGCTGGCTATCTCTTCTAGAGTTACCCCATCCAAATGGGGAGCTCTTCCAGGACTTCCTTTATTAAATCAGCCTGTTCAGAGATGTTATTACACATCAACGGGAAAGTTGGGACTTGAACCCAGGCCTCCTGGTTTAGGGGTAGGGACACTACCATGTGCCATGAGGGTCCAATGTTCTTTCTGGATAAATTGAAACAGTAAGTGTCAGCAGGTGATACTGCGATTGGACTTCTGATCCCAATTCTCACAGTCTCTCTCACACTCAAAAATTCACCTTCCCAACTGGGTGACCTAAAATGGGAATCTTAGTTGATCTTCCGCAACCCAAATGCAGGTAGCTGAAACTAGCAAGCTTGTGATCAACTCAACTCTGTGATCTTCTCAGCTATGCGGTGTATCATGTGCTGTATGGTGATTACTTTTGGTAATTTTTTTTACTCATTTGTGGGACATGGGTGTTGCTGGCTAGACCAGCATTTATTGCCCATCCCTGCCATTCTAGAGGGCGGTTAAGAGTCAACCACATTGCTGTGGGTCTGGAGTCATATATAAGCCAGACCAGGTCAGAAGAGCAGTTTTCTTCCTGAAAGGCTATTAATGAACTAGGTAGGGTTTTTCCAACAATTGGCAATTTCACAGTCATCATTGGAATCTTTTTTTCCAGATTCTAATTGAATTCAAACTTCACCATCTGCCGTTGTGGAATTGGAACCTGGGTCCCCAGTCCTAGATTCCTGGATTAATAGTTTGTAATATGGCTAGGCCATTGCCTCCCCTAAATATTTGATGGAACGGTATGATTTGGTTTGATGTTTAGCTGGAAATGAAGGCTAAAGTTCTAGTAATAAGCTGGAAGAAGATGTGTTCAACAGAGAGGGCACTTGTGATGCAATGGCTGTGTCCCTATCTCTGGGCTAAAAGGCCTGGATTCAAATCCCACCTACCCCAGAGGTATGTCATAACCTGTCCGAACAGGTTGACTTATAAAAAAAACTCAAAAGACTGAGTGAGATACTCTCGCTGTTGAAACAGACCTTGAAAGACACCTGACCAATTGTGCCACAAATCTTGCAGTTGCTCAGGTCCCTATAAGATTCCACCCCTAAAATTGTTTGGAAAGAGGCCATCTTATTATTATTGATGTAAATATGAATGCTGGAAGCTAATGCTCACCTAAAGTCCAGAAAATAAGGACATTATCAATCCATTGCTTAGTCTGTACAAGAGACGTTTCATTTCTCCATGTGAGTTACTCAGTTTATTTCTGCTTGTGCGTTTAATATTTTTAATTTTCAAGCAACTAGTTTATGGATTGTGGATCAACACCTGTTTGTAGCAAAGAATTGCATACTACTTCTTTAATTATTCTTCTAATTCTTTCCACTTTAATTCTTTCGTTTGACTTTAAATTGGTTGGAGATGGCAATCTCTTCTTCTTTATTGTATTATTGTATTGAGCCAAGGTTTTCAATCTGGATATTTTTAGGTGATTAATAAAGTTCTCATTTAGTTTGTGAGCTCGACGCTTGTTCTCACAGTCATTTGTGCTTCACCATTCACAGAAGACAAAACTTTTTGTGCCATCAGTAGGATAGCAGCAAGTGGGATTCTGGGTATCTCTGTCTTTCAGGGAAGGGGAAGAGGGCAGAGCTTTTGTGCTAAGTGACACATAGAGGGAAAGAATTATAATAATGAAGATGGATCGGATGAAGGATAACAGATAGGTGTTGCTTGGACAGTGGAACTACATTCTTTTAATTCCAGGTGGCATGGGGCAGTTGTAAAGTCAGGGGGAAAAGCAGGTACCTACAAGCAAACAGCTTTGTCGGTCACCTTCAGAGGGCAGTCAAGACTCAACCTATGCTATTGTGAGATTATAGTCCTCTGTAGGTCAGTCATTATAAAAATTGCTTTATCTTATCCTTTAAGCCAATACTGCTACCTGTGCTTTAAGATACTAGAATCGAGCATCTTGGGCTGTTGGTGCATACACATCCACTCCTTTTGAGGTTGCTTGCTCCTTACCTGTAAGTAAGGCTATCCATCTCTTAATCTGTTGCTAGTCCTTTCTCAAAGCCTTTGCGGAAATCTTGATAAAATAATTGGCTTTATGGGCACTTGTGTGGCACACATTTAGCATAGCAAAACATAAACAAAAAACAAAGAACTGTGGATGCTTGAAATCTGGAACAGAAATAGTTGGAAGAACTCAGCAGGTCTGGCAGCATCTGTGGGGAGACAGCAGAATTAACATTTTGGGTCCAATGACCCTTCCTCAAAACTGAAGTCGCTAGACCCAAAACATTGACTCTGCTTTTTCACCACAAATGCTGCCAGTTCTCCTGAGTTTTTTGAGTTATTTCTATTCTTGTATGGTAAAATGTAATCCTGATTGTTGTTTAAAATGCCTGGCCACCACACTGTTTGCTCTGTACTTTGTGGTAGCCAGAGGTCCCTCATGGCGTTTTTACAGGATTTCTCTTTTTCATTGGCTCTTGTCTAACCATTCTATGGTTGAACACAAATAAATCTTCTGTTATTGTCAGGTGCAGTTTCTGTTTGTGATCCCTCTTCAGCACTTGGTCTGTTGGACTACATTTCAACCTCTGTCACAGACAGAATTGTCTGACCCTTTGTATACTCCTTGTCAGATTTCTGAGCTGCATGAATTTGTCTGAGTTTGCCCTCAGTTACTGGTAAATTATTGGTTATTGCGATAGAATAAGACTCTGCTATTTCTACAGGAATAAGATCATAATTTTCAGCTCAATCCATTGCTACTCTTCAGAGAGTATGTGCTGTTACTTGTGCCTTGCCTGGAACATAGACTTTTCCTTTATCATAACACATCAGTCAGAGCCTGAATTCTTGAATTCTGATGAAGGTTGATAAGTTGTTATTGTTATTTAGGAAATTGGATTCTAAGATAGAGGTAGATGGGTTTAGGTTTTCAGTTCTGTGAAAGTGACTTGTTTTTTTTAAGGGTCAGAAATCTTTTTAAGCAGTGGGTCAAAACAACATTTCCAAGAAATTATGATTGAAGATAAATGACTAGACAAGTTTCCTGGTGAGATAATTACAGAAGTGATTACTAAGTTAAGAATTTCAAACCAGTGAAAGGGATGCAGAAGCAAGCTCAGTTCAAACAACGGTTTCTACAAGAGGACATACGGCTTAGCAGCCTGACATTAGTCAAAGTAGCTAGAAAAAGACACAATGCATACACTAGAATGTTATCCTCCTCGCAAATGGCTCAGTGTTGCCCCTTAGAAAACCCCTGGTGCAGAGGAAATCCCAAATGGTAGACAGTTGAAGCATTACAGCCTGAATGGCGTAAACAAATCATAGAATCCCTACAGTGTAGAAACAGACCATTTGACCCATCGAGTCCACACTGACCCTCCGAAAAGCATCCCACCCAGACCCATCTCCCTACCTTATCCCTGCATTTCCCTTGACACTTTGGGCAACTTAGCACGGCCAATCCACCTAACCTGCACATTGTTGGATTGTGGGAGGAAACCCTCACAGACACAGGGAGAATGTGCAAACTCCACATGGACAGTTGCCCAAGGCTGGAATCAAACCCGGGTCCCTAGCGCTGTGAGGCAGCAGTGCTAACCACTGAGCCACCCATAATGTTGCAGTGTTGACTTTCAGTCTAGGTATCTGCTAGACCCAATGTTGGTATCCTCTTTTGTGAAAAAAAACTTTTTTGTCAAGTTTGTCAAGCTATCATCAGCAGATAAAATTAGATGGATTTCCCTCCTAGCTCCTATTGATTTACTGACTGAGATCTACACAGTCTTAGTTCTCCATTTGTCTCGAACAGTTACTAGCTCTGAGCACAATTGTGTCAGTTCTTGGCGAAATGACACCACTTTCAATCATACTGACTAACTGAGATTTTACTTCTCCCATCAAAGGATAAGGAATTTCTCAGGAACGTACAAGCAGATGTGTGTTTTAAGCCAACACAGCTACTTGCACACTGAGAAACTGGTCTGGAGTATCCTGCCTTCACATGCACTGCTTGTGAGGCAGTTAGCTCTTTATCTTGAAATAAGGCTCTTCAACTTCTTAAGTACTGTAACACTCCTTTTATTTCCATCATACAAATGTTATCAAGTACAGCTCTCAAGTGCGATGTCTCCGACCTCTCTCTTCACCTGCTCATTAGTCTGGTGCCTGCTGTCAGGGTCATGTGTTCAATTGCACCATTATCATTTAGAGCAAGTTCATTTTAACCATAAGAGCTTCAGCTGTTTTTCCCTCAAGAATGGCAAGTTCACAGTTGTGTTTTTTAACACATCTTCATGATTATATATCGAATCCTATTTTTAATTTGCAGCACTTAAAAACATTTCTGTACTGAATCAATACCGATTATGTTGGAACTTGAACCCATGTTTTCTATATTAGTCAGAGCTTTGTGTTATTGCTTCAGTGACATGATCATTGTTACTGTACCTGTAAGAATAGTAAGAATTTACCCCAACAAGCAGTTAGCAGCTACAGAAGAGGCTAAACAATGGACGATATAATGGTGCTGTATTAAATGAATGAAAGAATTGTGTTTCTTAATAGCCAATTTACCCTAACATCACAGCCATGGAATTCCAGGAAACAATCAAGTCAACAGGACAAACACTTCATTTCAAGAATTTCTGTTGATTAAAACGATTTTAACATCGGCCATTGAAGCAAAATCTGGGTCACAAGTAACTAATATTGCAGTGTGGTTGGAGTAAACTGCTCCAGTATCAGAATCATAATAAATGTTTTGTTAAACGTGAAATGTTCTTGCCTGAATGTCACAGGTACAATCTATATTATCATTATATTATCACAATGTTTCAGATCTCTGAATATATGAGGGGTGAGATTTCCACATGTTATTTTATCACCTATTTATTTCCAGTTTTTAGTTACAAAGCCATAGACTCTGGGTTCTAAATTGGACACCATCTGAATTAGCTTTCATTTCTTTCCTCCCTTGTGTTGTGCATGCAATGACTCTTGCTGACGCACAATTCTATACCATCTCTGGCAAGTAGCCATTCTTGTAAAGTACAAATTTAAAAAAGAAACGATACTGGCTATAAAACAGTCATATTGCTTTTAAAGTCACAAGAAAATTCAGATTTGATTGATGAAAGGTGATGAATTTTAACAATTTGGCTCCAGGAAATGAGATTTGATACAGAAGTTCCTTTACAAATTCATGATCAATGCTAAAGCCACCATTTTTTTTGAAGTGTTCTAACTGTGAGTGTCAATAAATAATGAATAATTTGGATGGGATTCTAATTGCAACTGAGTAAATGGAAAGACAGGCATACAATTTCATCTCAGGTGATTGTTAATCTGCAGCTTGTTTTGTATTGTGTCGTTTTGATTCCATTCACTTCCAGTGCAAAGCAGACAGCATTGATTTCACATGTACACTGACCAGCTCCACTTCACCACCATGCCTCTGAGTCTCTCCACTGTTGCTAGACTATAAGACTGCTTAGCTAACATACAGTACAGGATGAGCAGAAAGTCCCTCCAATTAAATGTTAGGAAGCTGCTATTGTTTTGGTACAGACTCCAACCTCTGTTCCCTACTGGCTGACTCTTTCACTCTCACTGGCTGCAGTCTGAGATTAGGTCAGTCTGCTTGCAACCGTGGTGTCGTATTTTGTATCTTGGGATGAATTTCCGACCTAGTGTTTCCAACAGCCCTAAGACCGCCTCTTTCTATTTTGCAACATTGCCCGCCTTTGCCCCTTCTCAGCTCTTCTGCTGCTGAAGCAGGCCTCAGAATAATAGTTGCTCATTGGCACCTCCTGGGATTTTATGGAGGCTACTCTTTTGGTCTTCTGGGTGTTCTTTTCAGTCTCACTAACTTCTTCATTAGGTGATGCAGCCACTTAGTTACAATACGTTCTACAGTTCTGTTCATATACAAGGAGTTTGAACATGTGCAGTAGAATCAAAAGAGTTCACTATTTGGGTTATTGGATGAATATCAATAAATACTGGTCCATTAAACATTAAGCCACAGCACACAAGGAAGGCATTAATTTCCTATCACCAAGAAAATTCACCCAAGTGCGTGCACAATGGGAGAGATGTCATCCCTGTAAATAGAATTGAAGGCAGTGCTGAGGAACTGATAGGTTCATAGTGATCTGCATTCATGTGTTGTCAGATCTCAAATCACCTTACACACTATGAATGACTTGAAGGGAAGTGGCTGTGATAGACATAAACATGCAAAAATTTATGCCACAGGCATCAGTTGGAACAATTTTTCTTATAAATAACTGCACACTTCTACACATACAAAACCGTGACTGTAAATATATGTTTTCCAAAGACTGAGGAGGTCACAACTAAACTTTTGCATGGGTTTCATTTTCCTGGACCACTTGGAGACTTTGGGGATGGGTGCATCTGCCACCTCTGTATACTTTGAAAGCTGTGATGAAATCCTCTACTTTCCCGCTACCTCTGATGATTTTTCTGATGAAGGGTTTAGGCCCGAAACGTCAAGTTTTCCTGCTCCTATGATGCTGCTTGACCGGCTGTGTTCATCCAGCCCCATGCTTGTTATCTCATGAAATCCTCTACCATGCTTTTTCTTACCTTTATGTCTTAATTTGAATATGCCAATGTACCCCTGCCTCATCCTCTCAAGCTCTACGCTCCAGAAAATTGAGCCATCCAAACATCTGCCCAGTGAGCGAAGCCCATGGCCCATGAGGGAATAAAAATAGAACTCCAATTACAATATGCCACTATGTATTGGTGGCAGAGTGGGTGTTGATGGTGATCCCAATCAAGCAGGCTGCTTTACTCTGGATGATGTTCTTGAATGTTGCTGGAGCTGCACTTATCCAGGCAAGTGAAGAGTATTCCATCACTCCAGACTTGAACTTTGTAGATGCCGGAGCAGCTCTGGAGAGTCCGTCAGTGATTTAGTTGCTGGAGGATTCCCAATCTCTGCCCTCCTGTTGTATCCCCAGGTGAGATATATCTGCGTTCCTCCAATTATGGCCTCTTCAGGGATTGTCAGTATGACTTTGTGCTGGTAAATCATGTCTCACTAACTTGATTGAGTTTTTTTTGAAGATGTAGCAAGTAGGATCGGTAAGGGCAGAGCAGTGGACATGATCTATATGGACCTCAGTAAAGCAACAAGGTTCCTCATGGTCGACTGGTTAGTGAGGTTAAATCACAGGGAATACAAGGAGAACTAGCCATTTGGATACAGAACTGGCTTGAAGGTAGAAGACAGAGGGTAGTGTTGGAGGGTTGCTTTTCAGACTGGAGGCCTGTGACCAGTGGTGTGCCACAAGGCTCAATGCTGGGTCCACTGCTTTTCATCATTTATAGAAATGATTTGGATGTGAACAAAGGAGGTAGGGTTAGTAAATTTGCAGATGACTCCAAAATTGGAGGTATAGTGGACAGAGAAGAAAGTTACTTCAGAGTATAGGGGGATCTTGATTAGATGAGTCAATGGGCTGAGGAGTGGCAGATGGAGTTTAATTTAAATAAATGTGAGGTGCTGCATTTTGAAAAAGCAAATCAGGGCTGGACTTATACACTTAATGAGAAGGTCTTGGGGAGTGTTGCTGTACAAAAAGACCTCAGAGTGTGTGTTCCTATTTTCTTGAAAGTGGATTGCAGGTAGACAGGAGAGAAGGCGGCATTTGGTATGCTTGTCCTTATTGGTCAGTGCATTGATTAAAGGAGTTGGGAGGTCATGTTGTGGCTGTACAGGACATTGCTTAGGCTGCTTTTTAAATAAAGTATGCAATTCTGGTCTCCCTGCAATAGGAAGGAGTTGTGAAACTTGACAGGGTGCAGAAAAGATTTACAAGAATGCTGCCAGGGTTGGAGCTATAAGGAGAGGCTGAATTCCCTGGAGCATTGGAAGCTGAGCGATGACCTTATAAAGTTTAATAAATCATGAAGGGCATGGATAAGATAAATAGACAAGGTCCTTTCCCTGGGGTGGAGTCCAAAACTAGAGGGCATAGGTTTAAGGTAAGGGGGGAAAGATTTAAAAGGGACTTAAGAGACAATTTCTTCTCACAGAGGGTGGTGCACGTATGGAATGAGCTGCCAGACAAAGTGGTGGAGGCTGGTACAATTACAACATTTGAAAGGCATCTGGATGGGTAAATGAATAGGAAGGGTTTAGAGGGATAAGGGCCAAACACTGACCAATGCGATTAGATTGATTTAGGGTGTCTGGTTGGCATGGAGAAGTTGGACCGAAGGGTCTGTTTCCGTGCTGTACATTCTATAGGTCTAGAAATGCTCCATTGGTGACGACCCTTCAGCTCCTACCCCTAAGATCCAAAATTACCTCTTTATACATCTCTACTTTGCTTTCCTTCTTTTGAGACACTTCTAACGATGAGCTTTTTGACCGATATTTTGATAATTGACTGCACCACACAAGGACAAATTCATATGTCACCTTATCATAGGCCTGTGAAATGCTTGGGACATTTCATTATTTTGGAAGGTGCTTCAGAAATACAAGTTGCTGATTCAGCAGCTGATATAAACCTCTGCAGTGAAATTTAGGTTGGGATTTTGAATAGTTTCAGAGTAAATGGAACCTGATTCATCTTCTGTTTAAATTTTAGGAAAAGTTGTACCCAAAGTTTAAAACTTTCTTCACAATTGTCAGAAATTAGTCCCAAGCTTTTGAGAGGAAAAGACAAAATATTGCAGATGCAAGAAATCGGAAATAAAAACAAAGTGCTGGCAAATTCAGCAGGCTTGTCTGGCTGCATCATTGGGAGAAACGGAATGAACGTTGCAGGTAGATTACCATTGTGTTTTTACAACTATTTTGATATTGGTCTCAATCTAAAAGGTTAACTCTCTCTCCGTAATTGCTGTCTGACCTGCTGATTGGCACATTCTGTTCTTGTTGGCCTGGGAAAATTTTCTAAAACAGGAAGTTCTATAATAGGAGAAATGTTAGCTAGCTACTTGAAGACTTTTCAACATAAAAATGAGATATTAATTGCAAACTCAGGAATGTAGTTGTGTTATTCTGGGTACATGGGTACATTTGTATGCAGTCAAATTACAGCAAGACTTTATCCAAAGTATTTACTAAACTATTGTAATGAGAATTGTATGCAAATAATTTACCACATAATAAACACTGTTTCTTTATATGTCTCAATAGAGATTATGCTGAGCAATTAATTCAACAATTAACGAGGTCAGTGTTAAATCTAGCACTGTTGAAGTGATGGAGTGTGTCAACCACCCAATGCCAAATGGACTGTTGAATTATCAGGTAGTCTGCTACCAGCTTCTCTTTAATTTGTGACACTGGGATTTAGTTTTTGTATAAGTCTTTTGTCTTGAGTAGTCATCAAAAAGATATATAGCGGCAGTTATGAATTAATGAGTTTAGTTCACGTTAATGATGTTACTATTGGATTTCTGCATATAGAGAGTTGACATTTAACTCCAGATGCCAAGGAAGAAAACCCATCAATCTCATTTTCCATGTGCGAACACTGGGAGCACAGTGACTGATTTGGAATAACATGTATTCAAAAAAAATGTTTGGAACAGGGAAACTAGCAAAGAATGACTGCGAAGAACTCAAATCGTTTCAGTACAATTTATTGCCTCCACCAGCCTTTAAATCATATTTTCTAAGTAATAGAAGGTAACAGCTACTGTTATGGAGGGGTTACCCATCAGTGTTATCTAATTAGGGTCATTAACGCATGCATTCCTTGGGTAAGATTTAGCATGACAAGCATGCATCATTAAATATGGAAATCTTTCAATAAGGCTCAATTTTATTACCATTCTGCCATCTGAATGATAGCACTTAAATAATAATTGTACCATTTTAAAAAAAATCACAGCATTATTGATGTTATGCATCTGTTTACCTGCAGAATGTTTGATTATATTGCAGAAGGTAGGTTATTTATAGACAAAGTAGTTCAGAACCATTGTATTTCAAGCAAGCAATTTTTATCAATTGATCTTTTGAAAATTTAATTATAGCCATTTGTCGACCACATGCAATGTCTTTATTGTGAATTTTAAAGGGGCACTGTCTTTATTACAAGTAATTGGCAAGCTCTTTTTCATTCTGCAAACAGCTTAAAAAACAATATTTTAGTCAACCCATTCAGACATGTTGTGAGACACCTCTGAGCAGGTGGGACTTGAACCTGCAACTTCAAGCCCAGCAGTAGGAACAATACCCCTGCACCAGAAGACTCTTGCAACTGTGATGTTGCATTTCAACATGATTTGCAACATTTATAGCTACAAGATGCATTGCAGGAAATTGCCAAATTGCTTAAGTCAGCACCTTCCAAACTTGCAACCTCTACCACCTAGATGGATTCGGGTTGTAGGGGCACAGGAACACTCTCACCTGTATGTTTACTCCAAGTCAACCATCATCCTGACGTGGACATAAATCACCACTCCTTCATTACTGTCGGATTAAAATTCTTACCTTTTTAGGTGTACTTTTCCACATGGACTGCAGTGCTTCAACAAAGTGGCTCTGCACTCTCTGTACTGGGACAAGTGGGGTTAGTAATAAATGCTGGCCTCACCCAGCAGCAAGCACAACCCATGGACAAGCAAAGATAAATCACCATGTGCTTCTGGAATTTATTTATTTTCATCTGCTTGTAGGTTTTATTTTGTGAGGAGACTGTCCCTTTTAAGAAGCACATCTTTTAAGTCTTCATTGAACATCACAAAATTTGCATATTGCAGCTGGAGCTAACGGTGTTTGGTGGGTGGATGATCTCTCCAGTACATGTTGAACCTTTGATTAAACTTAATTACTGGATGTCAACAAGAAAAGGGTGGAAAGATCTTGCTGCATTATTAAAGAAACTGAGCCTAGAATTTCTCTAAACAGTTGCTGTCAAGTGTCCAATTAGTGAAGTAAATGGTTAACAAAATGTGGCAGTGAAGTTGCTTTACTTCCCTATCTGACTCATGTTGATTTGTACCGGGAAAATCAGAATAAACATTTATTAGAAAACAAGTTCAAAGTTATTGATGTGCAGCATGTTTTGAGGTGAATTATGCTTATTGAGATAGTCACTGTTGAAGCAGTAGGCAATTTATTTTTCTTTTCTCCATATTTGCAGTAGTTAAAAGTGAAGTTGCTGAGAAATCCTCAGTCTGTTGGATTCTTTATAGTTTATTAGTTTGCTCATCAGCTATTTGTTTTCCTGTGCTGGTTTCTCTAGCCTTGGAACAATGCTTTCTCACAATGCAGCTATGCAGGTATATCGGGGACTTGGAATTCCCACAATAATCTTTAAGGTTTTAATTTGAAAAATATAGTAAACATTACTAATTTTAATTTGATTATATGTCAGACAAGAATATCTGAATGTTTAAACTCTTGGCATTATGTTGAACCTTTTTATAAAACTCTAGTTAGGCCCCAACTGGAGCATTGTTTCCTGTTCTGGTCACCGTTTTTTCAGAAGGATGTGAGGGTTCTTTATAACGTTCAGAGGCTTAACAGAAGATTCCAGGGGCGAGAGATTTTTAGCTACAAGGTTAGTTTGAAGAAATGCAGAATAGTCCATTTGGAACAATGGAGGTGGAAGATAATTTGATGCAAATGCACGGGGCTCTAACAGCTTAGAAGTTGCTTCTACAAAAGCTAGTAGAACAATTTTTAAAGGTTTGAGCAAGAGATCTGGGGACAATGTGGGGAAAAACCTTTATACTCAGTGAGTGGTGATGACCTGGAGCCCACTGTTATGGAGGGAGATGGAAGAAGAGATGGTCAATGATTTCAAATGGTAAGTTAATGGGTACTTGGGAAGAAATGAGCTACCAAATATACTGTGATAGAGCTGGGGAATGGGGCTGATTTAGATTGCTCTACAGAAAGCTGGCATGGACTCAATGGGCTGAATAGTCTTTTGGGCACATCATGACTTTGGAATATTGCAGCTATCATGCTCTCACTTGTTCAGGCTTGCTATGTTTGAATTATATGCAATGTTCCAGAACTGGGGTGCAAGGCAGTGTATCTGCAAGAGTGGTATTTTAGCAATGCTGAGCTCAAATTCTTCTTCTGGGTACAATACTGATGCCACCTTAGTTTAGAAATCATTTCATTCATCTCTGTCCTATGTTTGGTCACTATGGCTGATCCGATCACTCTGCTGTGCTTTTCTTTCTCCATTCATGCACTATTTAAGTGAAGAGAGCAGTATTGAGACTTAGCATAAATGTTGCTTACACCTGACAAGCTTTCATGTGGGTGAACTTTTCCTTGCAGGGTCTTGATCCGACTGTTGGGATCAAATGTTCAGGGAAGAATGTACAAATGTTAACAGCGAGACCCAGAGGATAATTTTGGAAGCAGCAGCCAGTTTGAGCTGAAGTGTGCTGTGTTCTTTCCACGGACTTTAGAGTAGATGGAGATTAGCCGCCCTGATGGCAGAGGGCAGGAGCTGGTGCCAGAGTGAGGATGGCATAATCCTACCCCCAGCCCTGGTAGCTGGCCACTAATTGGTCAGGAGGAATGGGGCCTCTGGAGATCAGGGTCCCCTCAGCAGAAAGAGGCCCTGCCTCTGTTAAGGATGACTTTTGGACTGAATGTCTACCCAATACTTCTGCTGCAATACTACCACATTTTCAGGGATCGTTTTCTTGATCTAATCCTGCAGGGGCAGCCATGTCAGGACTCTTCTTTTCTCCCTCACCCTCTTTCCCCATTCTTAGGTCCCCCCTCAATGTTGAGTCTGCCTACCACAAGCCATTGAAAATTCAGTCCATAGTGAGCACTCTGGCTATCAATGTCAATAAGGCATTAAGCCTCAATATTCACCTGACAAATCGACAGATACAGGTGGATAAAGTGGACACCTAAACACATCTTAATACTTTTTTTCACAATGATAATACTCTTCTGTCATTACGATTTCAAATTAATACCTGAAATAATTTAAGCAGTTACTCCACCACTATGTTTGGAAGTTTAAGGAACCACAACCAACAATGAGTTAAATTACCAAAAATTTGGTTTTACCTCATCTTAATTGAAGGAATGATGTTCACTCGACCACACACAGATGTTCTTAATATAAAGTAACATCTGAGAGCTATCTCTTTCAACTTGATAACCTTAACTAGTTTGGTTTCTTCTATAGACATTTCATCAATTTAAACTGGACTTCTTAATCCAAGTCATTGATTGATTGCAATTCAAAACAACAATGATCCTAAGAGTAAGCTCTGGAGCACCTCAGTGTTTGTCCCAAACTTGGCATTGCACCTCCACCTAGTTTTGTATTATTCAACTGAAATAACTCCACAGAGACTGGTATCCTGGCACCAAGTCATCCTTTATTAACACATAGTACACTTAGCACTGGTCTGTCTTCCTCAGAGCCAGCTCTCAGAGTGACCAGAACCTCTGCCACTCTTGTTTATAGCTGTCAGCCAGGGCTCCCTGATTGGACGAGATTAACAGCCACAATCAGGGAACTCATATTCATTGATGTCCACCTGGCTGGCCTCATTACAATCACTACACAACACATTTCTTACCCAGCCCCAAGCTTCACTCTGAATTCACACGACTTTGGGCATAACCCAAGAGTCTCTTGTATTGTGCTGTACTGTTTAATGCTGAATGTTAGATACAGTATACTGCATCATGTGTTTTACACCATCATCTTGTCCTGTCATATCCACAAAGAAATCGAGCTGTGGAATGGAAAGCCCTAGTGAATATGGTCCATTGTGAGTAAAACAATTAATGATTGAAACTGAGATTCCACACAGTTTTAATAATAGAATGGTTCTTTTGCATATAAGTATTGGTGTTCTAAACATGTAAAGAGTTTGGTTAGCCTTTTAAAAAAGTTTTAACCTCTATGTTGGTGCTGCCCTTCCTTTTGATATGAAATTCTTTGAATGTTTATTTATCAAAGGGTGTCTCAGCATGTATCAGAATTGCTTGAAAATCCATGTGTTATGTTAATTGATTACAGCTATAATTGGTTTCCACTTTCCTGGGGCAGGGAGGGAAAACATCAGTCAGAATTCCTCCTACTGGTTGTCTTCCTGATGATTACTGTGTGTCTGTGCGTAGGGATTCCATGTGCAAACTGGTTCCATCTCTGCTGTTATGATTCCTGTCAGATGTGACAACACTATGGCTTTAGGAGATGTATTGGGCTGGTTTTTATATGAATAGAGGTTAAGACAGAGGTACTGAGCAGTCTGTTCCAAAACCAATAAAGTAAACAGCTTGTGAGGCCTTGGGTTTTTGTTAAAATTGGAACAATAGAAGCAGCCTGAATGGGTGGGATCAAGCTCCCACAGAACAGGGATTTTTTTTAGTTTTAGCTTTCAGTATCAGTTGCTTGGGTCTTGAAGCTGGATATGGAAGCTCTTATTCCTCTCTCTGTTATAGATAAAAGCTGGGGATCTCTTCTTGCTGCTCGAATCACGTGAGACAATCTATTTTACTGAATTTGCCTTTGCCAAGGGTGTGTTATGGGATGTTACTATATTGGAACAGTTAATTGGTAGTAGTCAATATATATATTATTTTCTTAAGTGTTTTGATAGAGTTACAGTTAAACCAATTCTTTGATTTTTATTTTGTCTGTATTTTAATTATAGTGTATGAATAAAATGTGGATTATTTTGATAGGCCAAAGTACCAGGCATGAATTATATCTGGAACACAATGCCTTACACTTAACGTTAAACAGTTAGGGTCTAGGCGATTGTCTTCAGATATTTTGAGGGTGTTTGGTCTCGTCCATAACAGACAGTAACCTAGAACATTCACAACTGGAGCTCATATGAATAATTGATCATTTCAGTGAGGCACTGGAGTTACTAATGCTTGTGAATTTCTACTGTTATATAAATCAGTGCAGTGCCTTGCGAAATAAAGAGAGCAGGAAACAAGGCACACAACTCAATAAGGATGTATAATCATTTAATATATAACCAGGAAATTCTGAACATACTCAAAGGTCAGCATCATCTGAGAAGTGACAGAGTATTTCTCCCCTTACAGAAACTGCCTGCTCTCCTGATTGTTTCCAGGATTTTGTTGATATTTCTCATTTCCATCATCTGCAGTGTTTTGCATTTGTACAATTTACTTTTGTAGATCTGCTTGACTCAGACAGATTTTTGTGTATTGGTACAAATCTGAGAAAGTCTGCAACCTCTGTCTTAAACTTTATTCTGTATTACATATTTAACATGCAAATGTACAAAAAACATCATCCTTTACAATTCTCAACAGGTTCCACTTGATTTTTTAAGTGGTTGTAACTTTAAAAGCCACCGACTGCCTCCTGAAGTATGTTCTGTTAAATATACAATAATTGGGCTGAGCATTTTCACTCATTCTGCTGGGATGCAGTTGTACACAAGGTGAACATTAGCACAGCAGGTTCTCCTGAACCGCGTTCTGAACTGTTCTTTTAAACAACTTCACTTATTAATGATACTAGACAGGCTGGCTGGTGTTGCCCTATATCTATTTGCAGACAAGCATTACCTGAGATGTAACAGTAGCATCATCTTGTCACCTGAACTGGATGTTTGTTTCTTTCACTTGTGCGTGACTTCAATCTTTCTGAGGGCAGCGGCTTCAGATAACTCACAAAGTAGCTTTATTTCATGTAGTGTAGTCACAGAGCACCGTTGCTCCCCCATTGCTTTCCAGCTGCTGTCTATGATTAAAATTGCCACCAGTGAGCCCATCATTCTCAAGAAAAGACAAAACTGAGCAAATCACTGTCACAAACACTGCCCCCTGCCAGTCCAGGGCTCTCTCAAAGTGTCTATGTCAGAATGTCAATTCACCTTGCCCTTCCTAAGATATTAAAAGGTACAATCCATGTTACAATCGATCCCCTTATTTTAAACAAGCAGGATCATATGGCTAAAATTTAGAGTTAATAAAGTTCCCATTCAGACCAGACGGATGGTCTGGAACAGTAGAAGCAATGGAGTGGTAACAGGATGGTGAGCTGAAGTGACAATTACAGCGAGGTCAAAGTCACAAAGAATCGAGCTGTTTAAGTTGGAGATCTAATCACAGTGCGGAAGTGAGCACACCATGAAGCACACAGCTCTTATTGGAGGGGATGAGCATATTGTTCCAGGGGAGGTAAATGGCTGGTTCTGCATCCCTGTCATTTCACAGGACAGTGTCAGGGAAAGAGTAGCTGGGAGAAACGCTGTCTTAACATTTAGAAATCTTTCCAATGAGTCCCATTGGTGTCTCGCTGGGGTATGCACTAGAAATCAAGCTCTGCTTGAATTCTGCAATTTATCTGACTTTCAGACCTCAGTTAACAGAAAGCACAGACCAAGTTTCTGTACTTAACAAAAATGACTAATTATTACAATTAATTAAACTCTAGCTACAGTTAAACAATTATGAACAGTTGACATACAGCTTGAGTAATTAAAACTCTGAATGACCTTATAAACTACTGCTTAAGCACATACACATAGACACAGGTAAAAAGAAACATTGGTGTTATGGGCAGGGGGAGAAACTGGGAAGGTAGTTCCATAGTGGTTTGCCGTGTTGCTGCGATTCTTGGGCTGGTCAGGATGCTGCTTCTTACCTATCCTTCTGGCTTTTGCTGATTTGCAAGAGGCATAGGTTGGCTGGTTAACTTATAAAATGTTTTTTTACTCATCAATTAAAAGTCACAGCTTAATGCAATTGCAGGAAGGAAAAAAAGACAAACTGATTTAATTTAGGCTGAGTAGCTTTTACTGCAGAGAACAGAGAGATCTCTTGGGCTGGGGATGATCTGATGATTTCTGCGTATCTTGTCCACAGCCCGAAGCTGTCCAGTTACCTAAGAAACAATCACATAGCTGTTGGCAGGCAGAAAGTCTTTGTTATCAGTAGTTATTCACTTGTCCGCAGACACATCAGCTACTTGTACAGAATAAAGCTTCATCTATAGTCAACCTCTAAGTTCCAGTTCACTTGAAAGTACCCTTTAACAACTGTTCAAGCAACTAGCTGTGTAAACTCTGCTTATAATGAGTTTCAATTTACTTGTTTACAAAACATACAGCAGTCTTCTGACAATGCTTGTTTTCAAAACAGTCCTTTTCTCATTTGAGTCCACAATTAAAAGTACAGAAAAATAAAAATACAGCCTTTACAGGGATTTAAACTGTGGAGTCTATAACATTCATTTCACACTTAGATTTCCCATTTTGATATTTCATATGCTGTTGGAGGTACCTTTTGCCATTCTTAATCCAAAAGACATTTTCACTTAATTGGAAAAGTGAGTGTTCAAGTTGAAATTTTCTTTAAGAATCAACGATAGGAGTCATAGTCATCCTGATATTTTAATTTGGGCATGAGTATAGGGCTGGGGGGAGGTGGGAGGTACCTGTGATGGTAGAAAATGGATGGGGTGTGACTGGGCAGGGACAATGAGGTAGACAGCAGGTGGGGTGTGACGGGGCGGGAATGATGAGGT
>JAHRHZ010000035.1:23584978-23628580 GCA_024137785.1 Ginglymostoma cirratum
GGGGTGGGGTGTGAGGGGGCGGGAACGATGAGGTAGACAGCAGGTGGTTTGTAATGGGAGAAGAAGGTGGCTCTATGGACTTGGGGAAACAGCCTGGCACTAACTATTGCGGAAGGATTTTAGGAAGGGATGTCTGAGGAGGTCATTTTCCTTCTGAACTTCAAGCAAAGCTAAAATACAAACCTGGAAATCTGATCTAACTACAGTCTTGTGGCCACGAGTACATCTCCCTCTGCACGGCATCATTGGACCCTAATGTTTAACTGTTATAAAAATGTGTGCTGTGTGCTCGATTGTTTTTTACTTCCCCACCGAGGATTCACTTACACAATGTAACAAACCTACGGGTTTATTCACTTTCTTAGGGACCAATCCAAAAATGTTCCCAGCAGTATGCCAGCTATCTCTGTGGTAGGATTTGTGATTTTTTTCCCATTAGTTTCCCCAATGTTTTGTTCACGATTCATGACTGACTGTTCTAGTTGCTGGCAGATATTTAATTGCTGCCTTGCAGCTTCAAAGCTAACTCCACTGACTGACTGACCCTCACAGGACATTGTGGCAGTTTTGTGGATTTCTTTCTCTCGATGCAAGCTAAGCAGTTCCTCCACCTCCATTTTTCTCAACAAAAAATCTAAACTGAGTTTGAACCCCATGTGCCTTCTGTCTGCTGAATGAGCAACTTAGGTTCTTAATTTTTTTTAAAAGTGTAAACCTGATGAACAATCTTCTCTTCCTGGTGATCTCAATCCCATCTACACCAAAGCAAGACTTCAATAATCTTCTTTCTGCGCGAGAACACAGATAATGTAAACCTAAGAAACTTCTACTCCAGTAGCCCATCGCAATGATAGTGGTCTGGAACAAAAATGTAAAAATAAGTTTTCACATTAAGCATGAAATTATGATTGTGAAACCCATATGAGTAATTTCATTTTTAATCAAACTTTATGACCCTCTTTCCTGAAGAGCTATCCTTTTTGCTTCCTCTGGGAGAAAATTAAAGACACTCAACTCACCAAGCTATCCAGAAATGATCTATTCATTGTTCGGTGTTTGCATTTCTAACACTGACCTCGAGGATAAACTTTAGGTTACTTTTTAACCATAATCAATGCCAAGTGTGTTTCTAGTGCATTTATTTCAGGATTATTGATCTGTTTGTCAATCAGATGTTTCCACTTAAAATGAACATTTTTAACTCCCAATATAAACTTTTAGTTTAGGGAGTACAACATATTCTAAAACATATGAATTACAACCAGATATTCACAACACTAGCAAAATATAGGTTATTAAAGAAAGCCAAGAAAGTAAGATCTGTATGGAAATTGAAAATAGCCAAAATAAATTTGCAATGGCTATTTGGAAGAATGTACCTAACAAATGATGTAATTTGAATAACTGGTGAAACAGGGCAGTGAATACAGCCACTTTAAGAACTGAAAGCAGTTGGATGCTAAAATAAGGCAGTTATGGTTCTGGGGAGTTGGGCTTCAATGGGTCAAATGTCTTTTCTTCGTCTTTGCCTTTTTATTCTCCTATGATTTAGTTACCTCTGTACCCTCTCAGGGGAACATCTAGCCCTTCTGTGTTTAGATGATTAGAATTATACACAATGCTCCAGATGGAGTCTAGCCTCTGCCTGACAAAACACTACGATCTCCTTCCAATTTGTTCTCAATCCTTTTGCTAATATTACCAGTATTTCATTTTTAGCTCTTGCCCTGATTGATCAAGTACCGTGAAGTAGTTTGTATTCCTGATCGGCATGGAGCATGATCGTTCCATTTAACGGGGGCTCTTTTTAATAGCTTGACCCCAGATTAATAACTTACTTATATTTCTATTGGCTCAGCCACCTTAAAAGATTCAAAACCCTCTCCGTGAGCTTGTATTGTTCTTCATTGTTTTCAATCCCTATTTTGTCCAGAGTCTTGGCAATTTTACTTATACCTTCAGACATCAATTAATGACAGACCATTAGGGTACACATTCACAATTTTATTACAGTCTGAAAGGTTCCTGTTATTATGAGTATCTTCAGCTTTTTGATGCCAATTATTTATCCAGAGCCAATTTTTCCTTCTTGTTTCATGACTTTTTATTTTAGCTATTAATCACTTTGCTGGAGCTACCCAATTGATTTTGACTCAGTTTAATATCAAATACATTTGCTAATCCTGCAGTGAATTTATGAATGGTGAGTGACTGTTTACCCATACGATTCTCACTTTTGAGGTGAAAGGTTTATTTGAAATTTCTTGCCCTATTCATCTATTCACGAAAGTGTACATTTTTCTCTGAAGCATGAAATATGTATCTAATTGGATTGGCTTTACTGTTATTAACTGAGACTGCCTCAGATAAAGATTTGCTTAGATCAGGAATCTGTTCATATTAGGTACAGACATAAATGGATTTTACTGCATTAGCAAATCTATCAAAGGAAGAAAATGTATTAAAGGAAAACAAGTCACCTGTCAAGTAAATGCTCTGTGTGTTTCACTTCAATATGGAATATGTCAAGTTTACATCCTCCTTTTAGCTTTGGATCTTCTCATAGGAACATGAGGTAGAAGTGCAGTAGTCTGGTTTGTCAGTTTGGGCTTATGAAAATTCTACACAATTTACATCCTATTCCAAGCTCATTCACCATCCCCATTTCCCCCAGAACTCTCTTGTGATTCATTGTTTAGATTTCCCACAACTGCAATGATTACAAATTCAGTAGCATTTTTTTAAGAACAGTTAAGCCAATGCTTACCAGCTCCTGTTACATTTTGGCTCTCAGGCAAAGATAAATGAACCAGATGTCAAATCATTGACAAGAAAATTTGCAACCTTTTGATAAAGCATGATCCAAAGCCATTGTTTCTGAAAATTCCCATAGTTCTGACCAATCTGTGTAATCAAACGTGTCTTCAATATCTGGGGAAATAAGCACCAGGAAAGAATTGGAAGTGAGTGTGTCTTTGCAATTCTTATCAGGGAGGATCATCCTGCAGACATCAATTAAATTCTAATGCAACACATTCATTTTGTCAATTTTTTACTGTCAAAGTGAAGGGGTACACAGGCTGCCACTCGCCTCCATTTCATTTTCTGCCTCATATTAAACACATTTTGGAATTCTTTGAATATTTGCTATCATACAAATGATGGTAATATTTGCTTTGAAATTTGTTTTCAGCTGTTACTTTGAAAAAGAAAAAGAACAAAGCTTTCATCAATTGCTGGAGTGTGCAGAATATTTACTCAGTAGTCATAAAGGCACTGCTTTTTATACTAAGGTATTTAATGTAATTGAGAATAGAGCCAGCTATGGTATAATGGCACCATTCTCGCATCATTTAAAAGTTGTGACAACCTAGTTCCAAGATGAATATCTTACATATTGCTCACAGTAACATGACTGACAGCATCAAACTGCAAATCCACCAAGACTGTATCTTCTGCACACTCTCCCTACAATGGTGAGACCTGGACAACATATTCTAGGAAGCAATACAGACTGAATAGTTTCCACCTTCTTCACCTTAGATATGTACCTCAGCATCTCTTGAATGAACTAGATCACCAACTCTGATGTGCTGGCATGTGCTGATTCCATTAGCACGCACTCATTGCTGAACTAACAATGTCTGTGCTGGGTCCAGCAATACTCAATGGATGTATGATGGCTATATACTCAAAGACCTTCTGTATGGGGAACTGGCTACCAGGTCACAACCTCCCAAGGGTCCATACATCTGTTCCAAAGACACCTGCAAGTGAGACATGACTTTTGCAGAAAATGAACCTGACAACTAAGAGATGTGCTGATGGCTCTAACCTGTGGTCTGGTAGGATTATGGCAATTTTACCTCTAATCCAGAGCCTCAGGCTAAGGCTCTAGGGACATGGGGTTGAACCTCACTATGGAAGATGACAAAATTTGCCTTCGATAAAAATCTGGAGTTAGAAGCTAGTGTAATGGTGACTGTGTAACATCTGTCGATTTTTGTAAAAACCCATCTGAATCACTAATGTTCTTCAAAGAAAGTCTGTCATCCTTACCAGGTCTGGCCTACATGTGACTCCAGATCCAGAATGTGGTTGATTCTTAAATGCACTCTGGGCAAATAGGGATGGGCCAGTGACACCCACATCTCAGGACCAAATGAGAAAAACAAGTGGCCTGTGTTTGTTGGCAGAGTGCTAGTGTACTAGGTTCAGTTGCTAACTGGTATTGGAAATGGTTAGGAATGCCACCCAACCAGTTTGATTGTGAGGAGAGAGAAGAGTCATATGGAATCTCAATGATTCACAGCAATTCTGAAGCATTGACATGTTTATATGTAGCTGCTCTGTTCATTGCATGTGGTTTGTAACATATATTCCCTGCTGAGAAAATAATAACTTCTAAAACATTTCATGTAACTAAATGTAATTTACCAAAATAAGTGAAAGGAGAAACAGTTTAATATGTTAAATCCAATATGACTTTCTTCGCTCAAAGTGTTAAGTCTGTTTCTCTCTCCAGACCTGAGGAATTTCTCCAGCAGTTTCGATGTTTGTAAACTGAAATAAAAGCTTAGTCATAGAGATGTACAGCACGGAAATAGACCCTTCAGCCCAACTCGTCCATGCCGACCAGATATCCTAAATTAATCTAGTCCTGTTTGCCAGCATTTGACCCATATCCCTCTAAACCCTTCCAATTCATGTACCCATCCAGATGCCTTTTAATTGTTATAACTGTACCAGCCCACATCACTTCCTCTAGCAGGTCATTGCATATAGGCACCACCCTCTGCATTTAAAAAGTTTCCCCTTAGGTCCCTTTTAAATCTTTCCCCTCTCATCTTAAACTTATGCCGTCTAGTTTTGGATTCAGTTCTCCTTGGGAAAAGACTTTGGCCAATCAGCCTATCTCTGCCCCTCATGGTTTTACAAACTTCTATAAGGTCACCTCTCAGACTCTGATATTCCAGGGAAAAAGGTTGCAGCCTATTCAGCCTTTCCCAGAGCTGAAACCCTCTAACCCTGGCAACATCCTTGTAAATCTTTTCTGAACCCTTTCAAGTGTTGCAACATCTTTCCTTTGGCAGGGCAACAGTGTTCTGCTTTTGGCAAAATGTTGGTTACTGCTTTATTTGTCTGTATGGCTCAGCTTTGTACTTATCTAAATTAGGAGGATGAAGGCTCAAGCCCCCACCAGAACCCAAACACACAAACAAGATGATTCTAGCATGGTGATATAAGAGTGCTCAATTGCAGATATTCTTCTCTTCAATGAGATGTTAACTGAGATCTATTGCAATGGCTTAGTTGGAGATCTCAACATTATTGGAAAAGAACAGGATTCTCTCCTGATATCCTGGCCAATATTCCTCCCTCAGCCAATACCATTCAAAAAATGTTAACTTATCAATTATGGCATTGCAGTTTTAAGGATCTTGCTGTTGAAAAATAATAGCTGCAATTTCTTATTTGTCAAGAATTAATTACTTTGATGTGCTTATTATGTGTGAACTACTTTTGAGATGTCTTAGCATGTAATTCAGAATCATCTTTCTTTTGGTAATTGAGCACAATCTACAATAATATCGGTAATTAGTAATTTGCTCAATAGGCTCCTATTTGAGCAGGATGCTCTTGCAAGATAATTGGGAAAGTGTAGTATAAAGTGACTGAATCAGCATTTAATTATGAAGAATGCTTTTTAAATGAATACACATAGAGTAACAAACTACTTGTGAGAAATGTGATTCAAATTAACTTCCTAGTGTCAAGCAAGGTTAAGAAATGACTAATTGGAAAGATAAAGACTGACATATTTGACTTTTTACACAGAGGATGACATTGAGGACTCTTTAGTGTGTTGTTAGCTGTGACCATTAATGTGAGGCTCCAGGGAAGGTGTCATGTATTGCTGCACATGCACTTTCAACAGATACCAGTACTAAATACAACAAATACCTTGGGTTAATGGGCTAATATTTGAAGCTGAGCAATTGTCAAGTACCATCCTACAGAGGGGAGTCTACAGCAGGAACCATATTCTTTAATTTGATATCTTTGTTGCAACTAGTATTGTGTTTCAATCAGTAATGATTAGCCAAATGAAAGAAAATCTTAATGCATAAATCTCAGTAGGGGATGGGGTTAATTACAGAAGATTAATTCATCTTTCAACTGTAACTTAAAGTTTTTATTTCTTATCTACCTGTCCCTTTTTTCTTTGGAGCTTTCACCCATTTGGCTTTGTGTGAACAGCTTCCATCTTGTACAGAATGAGTAGTGTTTAGTATTGGTCTTATGCAGTCAAATTATGCCTCTCATTTTATATAGATGAAAATGTGATTAAGAAAATACACACAGCAGAAATCTTTGGTTGGCAAAAGAGTCTGCATTTTGGAGGTTAATTGGATTCTGCTTAATCCCAATCCATTGTAATTGCTGTTGGTACAAAAATAGCATGTTGTGAGGAGATTACAGAGTCTGCAAAATTGCTAGGTTAAGCAAAGGGAGCGAAAATTGTAGCAGATGGACTGCAACATGGAAAAACATGAGGCAGTCTGCTTTGGCATGTGGAATGGAAAAGCAGAATCTTATTGAAACAGAAAGAGACTTTAGCATGCAGAGGGATCTGGGTGTCCTTGTGTATGAATCACAAAACATCAACATGTAGGCACAGCAAATGTATAGGAAGGCAAATGGACTTTTGGTCTTTATTGGAAAGAGGGATGGAATATCAAAGTAGAGAAGTCCTGCTACAATTGTACAGGACATAGGTGAGCCTGCACCTAGAGCACTGTGTATAGTTTTGAACTCTTTATTGAAGAAGGGATATACTTGCGTTGGAAGCATAAGAACTTTTCTAGGATTTTTCCTGGGATGAAGATGTCATCTTATGGACTGCTGTAGCCCGGACTGGGACTCTGGCAGCTGTATGGTGTGGGCCGGTGATGCCCAGAGCAATACTGTAGCAGTGGCAAAGGAAAAGTTGGACTCTCCTTAAGTTATCTTTCTTTATGTTCTACTTTGTTTTAAATCAATGAGAATGGTGCCTACACAGGGCAACGGTACACACTTTTCACTGTATGTTATATTGAATACACATGACAATAAATGATTTGATCCAATTTAATTCAATTATGAGGAAAAGTTGAGAAAACTGAGCCTGCACTCATTAAGTTTAGAAGAATGAGAGGTGATCTTATTAAAGCATACAAGATTTGGGGATGGCTTGATGGAATTGACACGAGGAGGATGTTTGCTCTTATGGGGATATCTAGAATTAGGGAGTGTTGTGTAAAAATAAAGGGTCTCCCAATTAATTCTGAGATGAGTAGGAATTCCCTCTCGGAGGATAATTAGTCTTTGGCACTCACTTCCACAGAAAACAGAAAAATATATTCTAGCATGAGCGGTTGGTTCCAAAATTGTCTGAGAACCTGAATGGTTAGAGAATCCAATCCTAATCTGCAGCAAGGTACATTTTCTGTAGTCTAGTTCTATAGACTAGCTCATGCTAGAATATATTCAATTACCTGCTTCCACTGTTTTCGGTGGAAGTGAGTGCCAAAGACTAATTATCCTCCGAGAGGGAATTCCTACTCATCTCAGAATTAATTGGGAGACCCTTTATTTTTACACAACACTCCCTAATTCTAGATATCCCCATAAGAGCAAACATCCTCCTCGTGTCAATTCCATCAAGCCGTCCCCAAATCTTGTATGTTTTAATAAGATCACCTCTCATTCTTCTAAACTTAATGAGTGCAGGCTCAGTTTTCAAGGTATATTTTCTGCTTGGCAATCACATAAGCTATAAGATATTTTGACAAAGAGTCATTTTAGACTGGAAATTTTAACTCTAATTCCTCTCTATTGATGCAACCAGACTTGCTGTGATTCTTCAGCAATTTCCATGTGTGTTTCAAATTTCCAGGATCTGCAGCATTTTGCTTTTGGAAGGTGAGTAGTTGTTTTGGTCTTCACTTATAATTTATGCAACATTACTTCCTCATGTACCAGTGATATTTAGTAATGAAATCGCAGTATGTGTGTGGGTGGATCAACCACATGGATCAACATTCGTGCCAATGAGCTTCTTGGAAAAAGAGCACAAATAAAAAAACATACACAAACTCAGAATTCGAGTGTCAACAAAAGACAGGGACAAATGTCATGGTGAACACTTGTTTCTCAGACTGGCAGGTCGTATAGAATGGTGTTTCTCAGTAGTTCGTCAGACCACTGAATATATTAACAAAGTAGACTTGGCTACATTGGCAATAAATTCAAGGTTGTCAGATGATACAAAAATTTAGTAGAATGAGGAGGAGAGTAGCAGGTATCCAGAGGATATAAATTGCCCAGTGTAATGGGCTGAACATTACATTTAATGTGTGGAGATGTATTTTGGGTGAAAGGAGTGAGAGAGCCAAAGTGAACTAAATAGTATAATCCTAAATGTGATGCATGAAGAGTGACCTGGGAGTTCCCCGTTGTGCTGTATAGCCTCATACATAAGTACTTGAAAGTAGCAGGACAGATTCATGAAGCTCACCCTTTTTTTCCTGAAAAAAAATGTGTGATAACTGGTTTTAGAAATTGTTTGAACATCACACTTCAGGAACAATTTACAAGATTTTACCAGTAAATATTTACTAGAATTCTTCAGGTGAGGGACTTGTTACATAGAGACACTAGAAAAGCTGGATTGCTTTCCTTGGAATAGAGAAGGTGTAAGGAAGATCTGATAATATTAAAGATTCTGTGTGGTTTTGATAGAGTAAAATAGGGGAAACGGTCGCAGATTTAAGGTAGTTGTCAAAAGAAACAGAAGGGAAATGAGAATTTATTATTTGCAGAGAATTGTTATGATGTAAAATGCACTGCCTGAAATGGGTTTGGAAACCAACTTTCAAAAAGGATATTGGATATACATTTGAAAGGAAAAATGCAGGGCTGGGGGAAAAGTATAGCAATTGGGATTAATTGAATAGATCTTCCAAGGAGGCCAGGACAGTGAACCAAATAATCTCATTGATGTTCCATGATCCTATAAAAACTCCATCCATTCCTGATATTGCCTTAGTAGTGTACTTTTAATCCAAAGCCAGGAAAAGACACACTCCGACAACAGCGTGACATACTCCAAAAACTCTCAGTTTCCACCTGTACTGTGAGAACACCCAGCTGTACCTCACCATCACCTGCCTGAGCTCCTACACTATCTTCAAATTATCCAATATCCAGTGCCAGATGAGCAGAAATTCCTTCCTTTGCTTTTGATCCATCAACTCTAACTTTAGCTGTCTCTTAATAGAGATTGTCTATTGACCAGCCCGTTCATAACTTCAAGATTATATTTGTCCTCGCATGAGCTTTCAACAGCATCCACATCACGACAAGGCTGCTATTTTTGTAGTGTAAAGGGTCAAGTCTGACCCTTGGGTCAAGGGTCAAGAGGTGATGCAATGCTGCATTCTCTTGCTCTTTTGTAACCTTGTAAGATCTTTTAAGATGAGGCCACAATAAGATAGTTCTTTAACTAATATTAATATTTTCCATACTACAACAGACTATATTTTCTTCAGCAGCACAGTAGTGGCAGTGAGTGAAAGAAAAATATGGAGAAGCCTCTGCCATTACTGGAAAAATTTGGGCAGGTCTAGGGTGCCAATCAAGCAGAAGTTGTAGCAGGGAACTTGTCTACTGAAGATGGCAAATGCCATTTTTCAAGAAGGGTCTCTCTCCCAAGATGGTGCACTAAGAAGCATGTGCAGAATAAGCCAAAAGAGAAACCTTCAATAGATGGCTAGATCTGTTAAATAAAACATCTTTTCTTGGCAACATGCAGGAACCAAGCACTGTTGAGTTGACTGAAGTGTTGGTATCCTAGTAGAGGAAAATGACATAAGCTTTGGGTTTGATACAGTTGCAGGAGTTTTGTTCTTTAAGCTCTGAAGGAGGGTCACTGGTCTTGAAACATTAATGCCATTTTCTCTTCACAGTTGTTGCCACACTAAGTTTCTCAAGCAATTTCTGTTTGGTTTCTTTTAGAAAATGAACCATTCTGGGAGAAAAGTTGTTCCCAACCACGAGGCATAAAGCAATATGGGTCAGAAGATATAGAACTCTAGGTTGTTGGACAACAGAATGCCAATGTTGGACGGGGCAGAGGAAGGAAGTGGCATATTGGTAATGTCACTCAACTGGAAATTCATTACCCAAGCCGATTTTCTGGTGACATGGGTTCAAATGCCAACATGCCAGTTTCTGAAATTTGCATTGAACAAAAATAACATCTGGAATTAAGAAACTCAATTATGGTAATTGTTTAATTGTTGTCGATTGTCATGAAAACCCATCTGGTCAACTAATGTCCATTAGGGAATGAAATCTGCTGTACTTACCCAGTCTGGCCTACATATTACTCCGGATTCACCGCAACGTGGTTGACTCTTACCCACACTCTGAAATGGCTTAGCAAGCCACTTAGTTGTATCAATTTGTCACAAAGACTGAACAAAGGAATGAAACTTGATGGACCATCTGCTTCAACCTGGACGCCAGAGACAACAACAGCAAGCAAAGCTCTGCCAACAATCCAAAGTCCTCCTTACTGATATTTGGGGATTTCTGCCAAATTTGGGAAAGGTGGCCCTCAGACTAGTCAACCAACAGCTTGACATTGTTAGTAAGGTTTGATTCCAAAGGTATGACAATGCCACAGACAGTACCATCACCATTCCTGGGTATGTTCTGTCCCACTGCCATGACAAACTCAGCACAGGTGCTGGCGCAGTGGTCTCCAGTGTGGAGGGAGTTTCTCTCCACTTCTCCACTCTTTTCTGGGTGGAAGCAGCAACAACTACACTCTACAAACTTGACACCATCCAAAGCAAAACAGTCCACCTGATTGACACCCCAACTATTGCCTTCAACATTCACCTCTTCTGTCACTGACACACACTGCCAGCAGTGAGTGCCATCTTCAAAGTGCACTGCAGTAACACACCAGCCTCCTGTAAGAGTGCTGTCTAACCGTGAAGCTTTTATCACCTGTGAGGACAAGGGCAGCAGATGCATGGGATGCATGACCATGTGCAGGATCCCTTTAAAACCACACACCGTCACGAATTGGAACTGTATCATAATTCCTTCAGTTTTCATTGGATCAAAATCCTTGAGCTCCCTTTCTAATAGCAGAACCAGGTTGTTGGTGCTCAGGGATGGTCTCAGCACCAAAACCAAATGGATTTATCAGAATTTATGTAGACCTTATGGAGTGAACTGTTCAATTGAACATGAAATTTGCCCTTTGTCACCCACAGATGAGAACCTAGTCAAGTTGGACAATGTTCAATCTTCCCCAAGCCAGATGAAGGACGGTGGCTCAGTGGTTAGCACTGCTGTCTCACAGTGTCAGGGACCCGAGTTTGATTCCTGTCTGTGTGGAGTTTGCACATTCTCCCCGTGTCTGCGTGGGTTTCCTCCCACAGTCCAAAGATGTGCAGGGTAGGTGGATTGGCCATGCTAAATTGCCCATAGTGTCCACGGATGTCTAGGTTAGGTGGATTAGACATAGGGAAATCAGGGGTCTGGGTAGAATGGGTCTGGGTGGGATGCTGTTCGGAGGGGTGGTGTGGACTTGTTGGGCCAAATGGCCTGTTTCCGCACTGTAGGGATTCTATGATTCCCTGAAAATAATGGGTTTTGGGAACTACGCCTCAGTGAAGAGTCTTACTAGCTCACAAACTCCGTTGTACTGTTTCAACAGATGCCCCTTTACATTCAAATCAGTGCCAGAAATCTTCCAGAGCAACAATGTCAATCTGTATTAATTGCCATAGACACCACTGGCCATAGGACTGCTACAGTACTGGCCCAGGCAGTTAATACCACTGATGTCATCAGTGTATGTCCACGCTAGAACCGGAAACGTTATGTCTTTTGTTGTTGCCTCTCCTTTGCCACCCAATTCTCTGCTCTTCTTTCTGGTCTTGGTGCATGAATAGTATAAGGTACATCCCACCATCTGCAACTAAACATTTGTAAATCCACATGAGAATCCTGTCCAAATCCAAATTCTGCCTAATTCAGAAGTTAGAAACTCCAGTGAATTGATCTATGCTTTTTAAAAGCAGGGGATGATGTTTGGTTGCCTCAAAGTCTTTAGCAGTGCAGTTTTTCAGAATGAACAGTTGTGATATTCTCCTGCAACTTGTCATTGGAAAGTTTCTGATGGAATCAACAGTGTGTGTGGTGAAAATGCCTCTTGCAGTTTCATCGATAGCAAACATGGGATTCTTGAATAGATGGAACCGTTGCTTTTTGTCCTCAGTTCCCACGTCGTTCCTCACTGTGTAGTAAACATCAGCAGCAAAGCCATCTCTTTTCAACTTCTCAGTCATATTTCAGCCTTACAAGAACTTGCAGTCACATAACCATGCCACGTCTAAGGTGGCTTACTTCAACCTCCGTCCCTCCCTCAGCTCTTTTGCTGACACCCTCACTCTTACATTTTGTTGCTTCCGGATAAGATCATTCCAAGCGTGCCTGACTAAAGTCCCACACTCTGTTTACCTGAGGTCGTCCAAAACATTGTTGCCTGTATCCTCAATCGCACCAAACGCTGTTTACACATTCACCACTGCCTCCCTGTTAAACAGCATCTCATCTTAAACTTCTCGCTCTTGTTTTCAAATCCCTTAATTGCCTCACCACTCATTATCTCTATAATCTCCAGCAGCTCCACATCCCTTTGAATTGTCTCATCTTCTCTAAATACAGACCTTTTGAACATCCCTGATACTAATTGGTCTACCCTTTGTGCTGCACCTTCAGTTATCTAGGTCATATGTCTGCAATTCTCTCCTTGTGCTTCTCTACCTACCAACCTCACTTTCATATTTTTAAAACTCTTCTTATAAAACATAGCTCCATCTGTCCCAATATATGGCTTGATTTGTTTCGTTTTATGTTTCATTGAAATGCCGAGAGAGTTTTCATGACATTAATTGCACTACATAAATACAAGCTTTTTTAAAATTTCTGTACAGTATCGTATTGCACAATTTGTGAATTACAGCTAATGTTGCAGAACAAAAATCTGTTGAACAAAATTCATGCTATTGTTTTTAAAATAGTCTGGCTTCATAAGTTTAACACAAAAAAGGGGTTTCTTCCATCCTGCATGTATCAAATGCTTACTTCAAAGCAGCACTAGGCCAGCTGGTTTATGTAATAGATTCACTTTCCCTGGACTGTGGTATCTCAGAGCAGATTTATCAGACGGGTTATTGACCAATATAGGGATTTATGTACCCGATCCCAAGCAGGAGACTGAGCCCTACCAGTAGTATGGTGCTGGTTGTAAATCCTTGTACTGGCCAGTGATGTCATATATTATAACAGAACCTATTTACTGGCTGTTTATGTCTTCATTGTTTTACTTTTCCACTTTTGTTCGTCTGTTCCTTCTCATGCAGGCAAGACCTGTGTAGATCAAAGGGCTCACTGGAGCATGAAAACTGGTCAGTAGGAACCTGTTGAATTTATTACTTGTTCTAATACTATTGTACCTTGATTTATTTCCTCTTACATCACTGTCTTTCAGCATTTCTTTTCTTGTTTCCATTTTTATTTGGTATATACTATTTGGAGGAATAAAACATTTCTCAGTTATTTTGACATCTAAACATTTACACCTTATTGTGCAAAAATACCAAATCCACGCCAAGCAGTTTGAGGAATAAACTTTGGTCTTATATTGGGTGATTGGAAATCTTTCAGTTGGCCTTTGAGGTCCATATACAAAATAATGTTCAAGGTCATGTGGTGCACTGATAGTGTTCTTACCTTTGGGCAAGATGGCCTGCCCACAAGGCATCATGACATGATCAAACAGGTTGATTAAAATAACTTTTAAAATATGGTTGTAATTCAGTACACTTCAAGTAAAACTATCTGGGTTGAAGTCCTTCATTTACTTGTGAAGAATTCCCAGGTTTTTCTAGTTGAGACTTGGATTATCATCATCAGACAATTTGGATCAGGCTGATTAATCTATCCATTTCAGCTATGACTGACTAAAATTCTGATAGTTAACTAATTTAAATGCAGGGAATTAAGAAGACCAAATTAAACAGATCAATGACTTTCTCTGTGTCACAATGACACTCTAAAGTCATGTAAATGATTGTGTTTGTTCACATTGGCAACCTATAATTTGCAGAACAAACTTGAAAACAAGTACTTCAAATGGAAATTGCAGGGGGTAAAAATGCACAACTTCTGCAAATTGTGCCTGCAGAAGAACTGATTCCAATAATTCTTTGGACCAGACAATGCTGCATTTAGTAAAAAACAGACTCTCACTCCTAGCAATGGCATTTCAGAGAGAGAGTTGAGGGGGTTTACCATGAACACTCTCGGTCATCAAATATACTTGGGCCTCAAAATCTGCTCTTTAAATATTATTCTAATGGATCTCTTCAAGTCTTCATCCAGGATTTTAAAGCAGGTGCTCACTTTATTTTTCATTGTGATTTTGAACATTCATCTTCTAGAGGATCTGTTCTTGGGGAGCATAAAACTTTTCTACTGTTGACATGGACAGAGAGCAGGCAGCAAATTTTGGATGTTTTCTAATCCATACTTCAGTCTCAGATAAACATTCCTGTGCAATGTCTTAAAATCAGAATATTCCAGCTCACTATTATTAATAACACAACATATCTGGAATACTTGTCCCAAGATTTTCTTGCCCTAACAGTAACCAACCAATCTGCATGCCAATCAAGCCTTTAGCACTCCTTTAGCTGTTGGTATTCACTAGATCCAAATGAATAGGCCATTCAGCCCTTTGAGCACGCTGTGTAATTAATTGAGTTCATGGCTGATCAATAACCTATTTCCATCCACTCACCTTGGCCACCAATTCCTTAATACTTCATAACAGCAAAAACCTGTCCATCTTGCATTTGAAATTGCAGTGAAAGTCCATTATAGTTTCGGCTGGGGATCCAAAAACGAGGCCACATCATTCCTGAATTGCAGATAGATGATTCCTTGCTGAAGAAAACAAACATAAGAAAATTAAGCTGAGGGGAGATGGGCATGGGGTCATGCAGGCCTGAGGGGAAGAGTTAGTCCTGGCTGTGAGGGTGGCAGGATTAGGACAAAGTGGAGTGGGTAGTCGGGATAGGTACTGGGGTTGGGAGTTGCTGCTGAGATTGACAGTGGAGTCAGGTTTGGCCGTGGCCAGGAAGGGTCTGAGTGCCATGACCCCCTCACTAAAAGAGAATTTCTGGTACATTGCTCCATATTGTATTGGACTTCCACAGTATTAATCAAGCTATTCCTTCTTCTGATACAACTGAATATGCACTCTATTGCATAACCAATCAATAATCTGTTTGCAAATCCATGAGCCTTCATTTTAGCTGTGTGTCCTCTGGAAGTGCATGCGATCTCTAGATTTTGTCATGTCTACAATTTCAGACAAAACGTTGACTTTCGGTTCATCACCTACTCTCTAGATGTATACGTTAGACAGTATAAAATCCAAAAGGACTGTGGATGCTGTAAATCAGGAACAAAAACAGAAGTTGCTGGAAAATCTCAGCAGGCCTGGCAGCATCTGTGAAGAAAAAAATCAGAGTAAACGTTTCAGATCTGGTGACCCTTCCCACCAGACCTGAAATGTTAACTTTGATTTTTTTCTTCACAGATGCTGCTAGACCTGCAAATCTTTTCCAGTAACTTCTGTTTTGGATCCTGGCTCTATTTAGATGAAATTGAATTTTTGGCAAACGTTTTGGAAAAATGTACCAGCAACCTTTTGGACAAGATGAGGGGAATTCCAGCGACCCCCTTACCCTTCAAAGAGCTCCCTCACACACAGAGCTTCTGGGAAGCCCATGGCTTAGAAAAGACAAACCATGTGACACTCTCAAAAATCCAAGAAATGATATCTTCTCCTGTGCTAAATGTTTTAAAATAATTTTCCTTCACTTAATGGGATGTTCTGGCATTTTTTTTAAACAGCAGACAGCTGGAAAATTTGAAAGGAAAGTGGTTTAAAAAGAGCTAACCCAGAGCTATTCAGAAATTGACCCTTTCATTCTTAAAAACTGGAACATGGAATATGGAATTTTAATGGCCTTTCAAATATCAGTTGTTTGAAAAATACGGATAATAATCATGTATTGTGTTAATTTGAGAAATAAACAGATAGTGGTATAAGTTCTCAGGACCCCTTCAAAAGTGACCGATTACTGTAGGAGGTTGTAAGTCTTAAGTATATACTAATATGGCTTTGAAAAAGCTGTACTTTTGATCACTGGAAACTACGAGGCCAGCAAAGGCTGTCTGATGTGTTCAGCACATGGAACTCAGTTGGCTGGATGGTTGGATGGCAGGTTGGTGAAGCAGAGGTCACACCATGAGCACAGCTTTAACTCCCACTCCAGCTGAGGTCACCTTGAAGGCCTCTCCTTCTCAACCTCACCTCTCAACCTGAGGCATGATGATCCTCAGATTAAACTCTCCCTTAGACATGTCTCTCTAGTGAAAGAGCAGCCTTTGACCCTCTCGGACTTGCACTTTACTAAACAGGCTACACCAGTGGTTTCTTGGGTTTTATAGTTCAACGGTCACAGGTCGAGGATACTCAGAACTGCCCACTGCTCCTCTTTCACCCATTATCAGTTGCCATTGCAAAAAAAAACTCATTATTGGGAAGAATGGTACAAAAAGTAGAGCTAATTTAGTAATGTCTGCTTCTAAGCTGTGAGGCTGCATATTTATCTGGTTTCTCTCACTCGTTTTCAGCATCACAGGTGTCAAAAAATCCAAAGTTACAGTTGCAAGCAGCAGCAAGAACATTAAATCTTGCTAATAACACTACATTGCTGTTGCTTGCAAGTAAGTCAGTGCGTACTGCATTTATGGGAACCAGGCTGGTGTGACATCATGCTGATGATGGGTTGAGGGTTCCGGCCTGTTCTCTTGTATGGCCTTGGCTGTAACAGTTTTGAACCAGGGTACAGATCACCAGTATCCCTTGCAGATCTCCAGTGGTCCGCTGACCACCCTTAAACCTTTCAGAGTCTTTTTTTTGTCAATTAATCCAACGGATTACTTGAGAAACTTCACAATCAATGTTAATAGTTGCAGCAAGGTATCTTGGATTGGTCAGAATTTTAAATATTTGGGTCATGCAAAAGTGCCTGCTTGCCCAGAGTGTTCTAAAGGAACAGCAGCTCCTACAGTAAGTATAATTGCGTCTATGAGAAATCTGTTTTTCTGTGAGGTTTGAATATATTTTCTTCAGTGGCTTGTGGGGGGGGTGGGGGGGAATATGTGTGTGTGTGTGTGTTCCCTGCTGCTCCATTGATAGTTTATGGCTAAATTCTGTTTTCCACCTCAGTGTTTAGACCCAACTCCTGCAGACTTCCCTGCATGTTATTTTGTAAATGTCGACATATTTATTTGACAAGGCTCATTCAGAAAGGGAAGTGAATGTGTCAGACAATGATAAGAACAGCGAATGAACTGAAATGGGATGGAGGCAAAAAGAAAATAAGGTTTCGATTGGTGTGTTTTAGACATGGAAAAGTACCTCTGGCCTTTGTGAAACTGTTTACTGCCAATTATGGTTTGTAGCACTGAGGTTTGACAGTTTGAAAACTGTGATTAGCAGGAATTAGCAACAAGGAATATCACTAGTTGAAATATGCTTGCAGATTGTTTGGAATTTTTCTGCCAACATATCCTGATCTTTCTTGAGAAGACATCGAACGAGACAAAAACCATACATCACCCCCTTCCTAAAGTCCCAGTTTCGATTTACTTCAGAAGGTTTGATAATAGAGCCAGTGCAGGAGGCTGACAGGAACCATGTGCTGTCTTTACCTCACAGCTGAGGCATGTCATGAATCATGGGATGCTTTTTACTGCTAAAGTACTTTGACATATGATCTGAGGAGGCATGACCACTATCTGCAGTGTACAGTGTAGGCATGTCAAACATCTGCAGATGGTTAAACATCTAAGGTAAGGATATTTCTCCTGCTTGTCATGCTACAGGGAAGATAAAATGCTTCACATTTTCTCCCAAATTAATTGCAGTGTTGAAATATACAAATTCTATTTTCCCTTTTGCAAGAAGTTTTATTTTTAATGTATAACTATGAACATCTGTAGTTGCACCATCTGTGCACAATTATTGCACGTCTTACATGTGGTCTAAATACCTGAACTGCTATTTTACAGATGTATTGAGAATGATTATCTGTAACACATGGCTTATGTCTGAATCACAGGAAAGTATACATTGTATTAGATTAATGTCACTTCTCTGTCAGAACGGAAGGATTTCAAAAGCATGAAAAATGCATTGCTCAGAATGCATGTCAGTATCTTACTATGGGACATTGCACTGACAAATAAGTGAGTTGTTATGAAATTGCTATGAATGGTTATTCAGCTAAGTTAAAGATGACTTTGATACTTGGGTCTCTGTTGGGAGAGGTGCTGCCTTATAGACAATGCTGCTGTCAGGAGCATATGTTGTCTCATATGTTGGATGCATGTCCTTGATTTCTTCTGAGTGATGTTACTATTTAGCACTGAACACAAATTTGTAAGTTTATTGCAAATTGCTCTTGAAACAGCCTTGAGCCACTGCTATTGTATGCAGGTGTGGCTTTAGGAACATTATGCCACAAACATTGTTATGATACAGCGAAGGAGTATTGACAATAACCCACTTGGGATAACTTTATGATCTTGATGGTTAACATGACTTCCACAATGTAAATGTATTTCATTTTTTGCTTGGTGTGTAATTATTTAGCCATTTAATCATTGAATTTCAAACAACTGAAGAAATAATTTACATTTCATTTGTTTAAAAGATAACAGCCATTCACATCTGTATATTTGCATTGCTTGTGATGTTATAAATGTACCTTGGAATACATTGTTATAAACAAATTACCGAACAGTGAGCTTCTTTTTCGAATGTTTATACATTTTCTCCATTTCTTCTCCTTGGATTTCCCTTTCATTCCCAGGTAACAAGGCGTAGAGTTGGATAAACACAGCAGGCCAAGCAGCATCAGAGGAGCTGGAAAGGTGACGTTTCGGGCCTAGACTCTTCTTCATTCCCAGTTAGTTCCAAGTGCAGGGAAACAGTTGACTACCACTCTATTGCTTTGTTGGTCTAATAATAGCTGTGGCGTACTGGGGCTGCTGAGTTCAGAAAGTTACCACATGAGGTAAAACTAAGGGGACAAATCTGCAACCTCATAACTTCAATAGTTTGGCACAGTGGCTTTCCAAAATAATGGATTACATTGCTGCATCCATTCCACATTCCTGGTCTTTTGGGTCTGTGTTGGTGTCCAAATCTAACTCTGATTGTTGGGATGAACATCTTTGCTTCTCATAAGGCTCCCATTCTGGGAACCGATGCCCCTAATTCACCACTAATCGCAACAAATTGGATAGTTGGTAATGGAATTCAAAGAAAGGTTTGTGTTTATATAGTGCTTTTCACAACCTCAGGACATTCCAGAGGCTTTAAAGCCAACTGGATATGCCTGACATTGAAAAGCAGGAAAAGTGGCTGCCAATTTGCTCACAGAAAGCTCTTGGCAGCAAGAATGTGATAATGAACAAATAATCCGTTTTTGTGGCAAAAGCAAAATACTGAACACATTACTTGATAGAGGTGTACAAAATGATCAGATATAGATAGAGTGGACAGCCAGAGACTTTTTCCGAGGGTGGAGGTAGCTATTACGAGGGGGCATAGTTTTAAAGTGAGTGGAGGTAGATATAGGGGAGACGTCAGAGGTAGGTTCTTTACTCAGAGAGTGGTCGGGGCGTGGAATGCATTACTGGAGAGGGTAGTGGGGTTGGCGTCATTAGGGGCATTTAAGCGGCTATTAGATAGTCATATAGATTATAGTATAAGGTAGGGGTGGAGGTTAGATGGACCTTAGGTTGAGGGTAAAAGTTTGGCACAACATCATGGGCCGAAGGGCCTGTACTGTGCTGTACTGTTCAATGTACTATGTTGGAAATTTGAAATTAAAATAAAAAATAATCTGGAAATATTCAGTAGGTCAGGCAGTATCTGCAGGGGAAGAGAAACAAAGTTAAAGTTTCAGGTCAAGGTCCTTTCCTCAGGACTGAACAAAGGTAGAAGTGTGATCATTTATGCCCAAGCCAATGGGGACAAGGAGGTTGGTGAGAATGGGGAAGAAGAGGAAAGGGAAAGTCCTGGAATAGGATAGAAGACTTGGGAGATTAAATGATGAAATACTTTGTGCAACCAAAAAACAGTGGACAGTGGTAATGGCTGTAGTAAAGAAACAAAGGATTTTTCCTGTGGGAGAGAATGGCAGAATAATGAGAAACTGTGTCCAAAAGCAAAGACAGAGAAAAAAAACTAAACTGGTATATTCAAATAAAATAGAAATTGGAGGACAAACTTTACAATTTCAATTAAAAAACAAAAAGAACTGTGGATGCTGTAAATCAGGAACAAAAACAAAGTTGCTGGAAAAGCTCAGCACGTCTGGCAACATCTGCGAAGGAGAAAACAGAGTTCTCATTTCAGGTACGGTGACCCTTCCTCAGAACTTATGGTGGCTGGGAAACCGTCAGTTTATATACAGAAAATAGGGAGGTGGTGGGTGGGGTGGTGGGTGGTGTTGTGGCGGGGGGAGGGTGGTAAACGATAGGATAGAGCCCAAAGAGAGAGAAAGACAGGTGGACACACAAAGGAGTTGCTCGCGATCAGGCTGGGAGGGTGAGTAGTTGTTAATGGAGACCGTTAGTGACAAACAACAGGGGATGTGTAGTGGCAGGCTATGTGGGAACAAGGGCTGGTAGGTCAGGTGGGGGGCTGGGACATGGGAGAGTTTAGGTCCTAAAACTTTTGAACTCAGTATTGAGTCCGGAGGGCTGTAGGGTCCCCAAGCGGAAAATGAGGTGTTGTTTCTCCTGCTTGCGTTGGGCTTTACTGGAACACTGCAGCAAGCCAGAGACAGAGATGTTGGCCAGGGAGCAGGGTGGTGCATTGAAGTGGCAAGCAACAGGTAGTTCAGGGTCTTTTTTGAGAGCAAAACATCTACATCAGAATCCCAACACAAGATGGAGGAACAACACCTCATTTTCCACTTGGAGGCCCTACAGCCCTCTGGACTCAGTACTGAGTTCAAAAATTTTAGGACCTAAACTCTCCCATGTCTCAGCGCCCCACCCCACACACCAGGCCTCGTTACCACATGGCCTGCCATTACACACCCACTGTTGTTAGTCATTAACAGCCTCCATTAACAACTATTCACCCTCCCAGAGATAGTAGGAACTGCAGATGCTGGAGAATCTGAGATAACAAGGGGTAGGACAGGATGAACACAGCAGGCTAAGCAGCATCAGAGGAGCAGGAAAGCTGACGTTTCAGGCCTAGACCCTCATCAGCTTTCCTGCTCCTCTGATGCTTCTTGGCCAGCTGTGTTCATCCAGCTCTACACCTTGTTATCTCATATTCACCCTCCCAGCCTGATCGTTAGCGACTCCTTTGTGTGTCCACCTGTCTTTCTCTCTCTTTGGGCTCTATCCTATCGTTTACTCCCTACCCCACCCACCTCCCTATTTTCTGCATATAAACTGACATTTTCCCAGCCACCATCAGTTCTGAAGAAGGGTCACGGGACGCGAAATGTTAACTCTGTTTTCTCCTTCACGGATGTTGCCAGACCTGCTGAGCTTTTCCAGCAACTTTGTTTTTGTTACAGTTTCAATTTTTGAACTAATTGCGAAGACAGTAATCTCCCCTGCTTTCCACAGTTGCAGACTTCCCCTTAAGTTCGTGAGATAATAGGAACTGCAGATGCTGGAGAATCCGAGATAACAAGGTGTGGAGCTGGATGAACACAGCAGGCTGAGCAGCATCATAGGAGCAGGAAGGCTTGACCATTTAGGCCGAGACCCTTTGTCAGAAATGAGGGAGGGAAAGAAGGTTCTGAAATAAATAGGGAGAGGGGGGAGGCGGATAGAAGATGGATAGAGGAGAGGATAGGTGGAGAAGAGACAGACAAGTCAAAGAGGCAGGGATGGAGCCAGTAAAGGTGAGTGTAGGTGGGGAGGTAGGGAGGAGATAGGTCAGTGCAGGGAAGATGGACAGGTCAAGGGGGCGGGATGAGGTTACTATTGTACCCGTTGTGGCCTCCTCTACATCGGGGAAACCAAGCGGAGGCTTGGGGACCACTTTGCAGAACACCTGCGCTAGGTTCGCAACAAACAATTGCACCTCCCAGTTGCGAACCATTTCAATTCCCCCTCCCATTCCTCAGATGACATGTCCATCCTGGGCCTCCTGCAGTCCCACAACGATGCCACCTGAAGGCTGCAGAAACAGCAACTCATATTCAGCCTGGGAACCCTGCAGCCCAATGGTATCAATGTGGATTTCACAAGCTTCAAAATCTCCCCTCCCCTTTCCGCATCCCAAAACCAGCCCAGCTCGTCCCTGCCTCCCTAGCCTGTTCTTCCTCTCACCTATCTCCTCCTCCCACCTCAAGCCCCACCCCCATCTCCTACCTACTAACATCATCCCGCCCCCTTGACCTGTCCGTGCTCCCTGGACTGATCTATCTCCTCCCTACCTCCCCACCTACACTCACCTTTACTGGCTCCATTCCCGCCTCTTTGACTTGTCTGTCTCCTTTCCACCTATCCTCTCCTCTATCCACCTTCTATCCGCCTCCCCCTCTCTCCCTATTTATTTCAGAACCCTCTTCCCCTCCCCCATTTCTGATGAAGTGTCTAGGCCCGAAACGTCAAGCTTTCCTGCTTCTATGATGCTGCTTGGCCTGCTGTGTTCATCCAGCTCCACACCTTGTTATCCCCTGAAGTTCTTCCTCCTTTCATTGGAAAAAACCTGTTCCAGTTCTATCCTACTTCAGTTCTTAAGAAAGTTCCTTGACCTGAGTTGTTAACTCTCTTTCTTTCTCCACAGCTACTGCCAGATCAACATTGTCTTTTTACCATTTGTTTTTGTGATGTTGGTTGGGAATTAAACTTTGGCCAGCGCTGCCAATAACTTCCATGTAATGTCTTTAAAATTATGCAATGGGATTCTTACACCCACTTGAAAGGTCAGATGCTGCTCAATTTAATGTCTCATCTGAGAGATAGAAAAGGAAATGTAAAATGAATGCAACGTACTGAGCCTTTTTTTTTAGGCACAGGCCCTTGTAGAAGGAACTCTGATCGCAATTCCCCAAGGGATAGCTGCATAATGACACTAAAATATAAAGAAAAGTTTTCATTTCCAAACAGTATGTTTCTTTATCTTCAGTACAAGGTGTTCACTTGCAAGTAACTATAAAACATTTATAGAAGTATAAAAATTAAGTACTTGTTTCACATTAATGTGAAATAAACAGGTCTATGTAATTCTATATGTGAAAGAACTAGACCCAAAGCTTTTGCTGTTGCAAACAGTTAACAGGAATGGTATCTGAAATCACAGAGGAGTGTGTAGGCTATTTGCCAGCTTCATGTTATGGGAGGATTCATAGAGAGGAAACAGCTTGGAGGGAGGGGAAACAAGGAAAAATACCTAATGCCCTGTTTACTCAAATGAAGTGGACTTGCTGTGTTTGTGATGGAGGAGGACTGCAGGTCTGCACAGCAAGAGACCAAGTCCGAAACTGACACTGAAGTGTTGAAATTCCTGACAACTGAAAATATGGAGCTCACTGGAGGCAATAGTTTCAGTGTTATACAAGGTGAAAGGTTTGGGAAGGGTTGAAATTAAACCAGTTCCAACTGAAGTGAGTTGCTGTTTACACAGTGCTAATAGCTTCAGTTTTATTGAATTTGAGATGATGGAGGTGGGGGAGGGCGGGGAATGTGGATGGAATATAAATGGAATTAAGGATGAAAAAAAGTGGAAAGATCAGTGAATCTATTTCTCTGTACGCAACATGAACAAAGTTCAGACAATTAACAGCTGTACTTTGTTTGACTTGAAGGATTGTAATGCAAGCCAGGAACACAAAACATCCCTGTGCATGAAGGCAATTCAAATGTAGTTCTGTGCATTGCTTAAGAAAGATGAAGCAAAAGACAACAAAAAATGTATCTGGCTATGTTGTGTAGAGAAACAGGAGGAGTTTATGTTTCTGTGCATGTGTGAAATTACTTAAAACAGACTTCCATTGGTCCATATTTTCTTCATGTGGTCACTATAAGTCACAGCATTTAATTGCTTTTCATTATATTATTTGCTTTTTCCTATTTGTGTTTCTACCAATAGTGTGCTTGGTCTTACCTGGCTTTCTGAGGGCCCGGTGCACCTTGTGGTGCTTGCTCCAGGTGGAATTCTTTCTCAGAAGCTTGAGTGATGTCACATTATATTTATTCTAGTGCCCTTCACTGGCCTCCTTCCCCCTTCTTTTAGGGCATTGGTAAAACACAGCCTACATGACTGAGTGAAGTAACTGGTTCTCAGGAATTTGCCAACAGGACATTTAAAACTGGAGTCATTGTGAAAGAGTGAGGTGTCCAAATGGGTCAATTATCCTGTTTACCTTGCCGCTCCTTTCTGTGGACGCATTGCCTCACCCTTGAGGCCTTTCCCCTCCTAGACTGTTATCTTCATTCATTCTCTCAAATTAGCTAGAATCAGAAACTTTCTGGGGGAATCAGTCCCCTCTTCAGTGCCATATGTGATTATATTAAGACACTGTGTCACCATATGAAATCTTAGCAACGATCCACATAATTCCATTGATGAACAATGAAGTCTGAGCCTCTTGTAGTCATGATTGAGCTCTCTCATATGCTAGATGATGATAAAAGTTCAGATAGTGAACATTTTATTTAAAATCATTCTTATGAGGCTAGGTAAAACTATTTACAACCAGTTTTGACGTTGCTGCTGATGTAGGGCCTGTGGTGTGCAAACAATCCGTTGCTAATGTCCGACGGAAAGATTGCCTTTCCTGGTTGAGTCAATTCATGATGGTTTCCTCTCATTGACACCCGCCCCACTTCTTGAGGGACTCTCCCCATAGGTCCATCATTGGTCAATCCTCCAGGCATGTTTCAATTTCTAGCCAATTAGAAAGGAAAGGAATGGCCTCCTTCTGTGCCGTAACTTTTGTACAATTCTACGAAACACAGGGAAGGATACTTTCTGTTACCCAATTGGATTTGTCCTGATTGTCGGTGTACCAACCAGAGTGAAACTTGCTTTAAAGCCCCTCTGTGTTTGCTCTTGGGTTCCTTGCAGTGGAGTCCTGGAGATTAATCACTAAGCCATGACATCTTCAGCACACTTCTGTGGCAACCCTCCAAACAGAGCTGCATACTAACTGTGGGAATCATTGATTTGAAAAGTTCATAACAATTTGGATGATACTGTCCATATGGACATGATCATGTTTATGTCACATTTGCATTGAACTGAAGTATTCAAATTTAAATTGATTTCTTTTCCTGAGACACCATTTCCTAAGTGTCATTAATAGAAGCCAGCCTTTCGAGCAGCTAATTCACAGGGAAAGACAACTTTGAGAATGATGCTGTTAGAAGTGTGTATATAGATATTATCTGTGCAGACTGGTGACTACACAGGATTCATTGTTCTTTCATACACAGTTAGGAGTTTGAATTCTACATCTTCTGGTAGTGCATACCACAGTTAGATTCGTCTTGAGCAGGTCAATGTAGGTCTATGTTTGGCAATTTGGTAAAGGAGAGGGAGAGAGTGTGGTATGACTTTTGCTGAGTCTGACAAATCTAGTGATGTCAGGCTGAATTATGTCTTCCTCATTTTGCATGAGGAGTATCTTCAGTGATATGAGGACATATGTAGAAAGTCCTCTCTACAATCTATGCTATGGATTAACTTCAAATTCTGATCATCCAAATCCCTGTTATTTTCATCATGAGACAATCAGTCACCTTATATGCAAGAACAAAACCTGAACAACGGGGTAAGTGTTCTTACCTATTGATCCACATTTAATCATTGTTGATGCAATGTTTGAATTTACGCCCGTTAAATAATTGCCTACCTTGGGGTATGCTTTAAAAAAACTGCCCACTCCAGATGCTGCTTCTCCACTTTATCTTTTCTAGTGAGGTGACTGTTATAAGTTATTCCAATAAGAATAAGATATTTCCATTAGTAAGTGAGTCTAGGACCCCAGAGTATAGCCTTACAGTAAAGGGATGGCACTTTAGAATTGAGTTGGGGAGGTATTTCTTCAGCCAGAGGGTGGTTAATCTGTGCAAGTCATTGCCGCTGAAGGCTGTGGAGGCCAAGGCATTGACTGCATGTACGACAGGGATATGTAGGTTCTTGATTAGTAAGGGTATCAAGGATTACAGTGAGAAGGTAGAAGAATGTAATTGAGAAACATCAACCATGATCCAATGGAGGAACAGACTCGATTGGCCAAATGGCCTAATTCTGGTCCGATTTCTTGTCTTGTGGATGGGAGATGGGACCAGGGTTTGTGGCTGGTGCTTTCCAAAAGTCCTCAGCATTTCCAGTATGTCACTTCATGCTACATACTGAAGGATGAGGCAAAAGCAGAACAGCATTAAATGTTGCTAATTCTCAATGCTTTACCAGCCCTGGTGCTCCGACCTCTGGTCTACTGTAAACCAGCTCACTTGATGAAAACTGCACAACACTCCTGGTACTTTATGCAAGTTGCATTTAACTCAGTGAGTTAAATGCAGTATTCACTGCCCCAAGCAGTAGCTGAGATCATGATTGTAAATGCATTTAAGGCAAGGCTGGGTAACTACTTGTGGAGGGAAGGGGTAAAAAGGTATGTTGACAGATTGTGATGGAAATGTGAGCTGGATTGTATGGAGTATGAACAGCTGAATGACCTGTGCTGTAAAATTCTGAGTGGATCAACTAGGCTTCAGTAGCCTTCCTTCAGGGATCTTCTGCAAAGAATAAATTTGATTCTGTGAAGTGGAAATTGTTTGGAAAGCATAGAGAGGAAATGTAATAATTTCTAACTTTGGGAGTTACCTTTTGCTGTAGACTTCACAGAGTTAGATGATGAATGGATGTGGCTGGGACCCATTCAATTACGATCCTTTAGTAAGTAATAGAGTGATACAATTTTCTGCCTTTTTAATCTGTGCTTAGTTTGACTTTGATCACAGAAGTTAAAGAGAAAATTAGTCTGTTCATATAGAGAACTATAGAGTTGAAACAGGTGTAGGATTACATAGTTATGACAGTTATTAGTGTAGATGATTTAAATTATACAACTTGAGGTGAAGTTCTCAAAACTCTGCAACAGCTTTGTAACGTAATCATTATTTTTATGTCATCAAGGGTGCAGTGTTGTGTATTATAGCAAGGACTTGTTGCCTATTTGTTCAGTATGTGTATCCAGAATGGTAACCTATTCCAGACCAGCATGAAGAAGCATAGAGCCAATTTTGTTGTAATTATTCCAATTTCTTTTTCAGCACCTTTTCTTGGCCCAATTTATCAAAATGCATTAGATGTTTGTTCTATGAGCGATGCGTACATTGAGCTTAATTCATGAAACTCAGTGGTCCCACTTATTCACATATTCTGTCCAGCTGAATTGGAAGTGCTGCATTTCATGAATTAAACAGGTTGCGCACACAGTCTGCAGAGTAAACACACACTGCATTTTGATAAATAGGAACAATATAAGGCACTTTGAAAGGAAATGGTGCAGTTGAAATAAAATGGTGGCACTACGTGTGATTTAGGAATTGGGTGAATTGACTAGCTTACGATCTCCTTCCATGGAAGTTCACGCCAAGTTACATTGCCAAACGGTTCACAAGTTGGAGTAGCAGTGACGAAGGAGGGAATGTGGGAAAGTGATAATTACAAGTGTGTTCACATGTGTCTCACAGCTGACGTGCATTCTACCCTCCAGATGTCCTCATGGTGATGTGCAGTCCTGTATCACAGTTTTATTCTCCACTTGCGTTTGATGACAATATTAATATTGTAAAAGATCCCAAACACTCATAGATACTTAACACACAAAGTATAACAGTTATGTGAAAAAATATTAGGGTAGGAAAGAAAGCATTATTCATATCTTTTGCATTCACCTCTGAACTGTGATTGTATAAATACCTAACATTAAAGGCAGTTGTACAAATTATGCTGCTCTTAATTAATTATGAATAAATCTTCATGAGCTAATAGAAAAAAATGGAGGAAAAACTGAGTAATAAAACAATTTTTGGTTTTTAATTGAATTCTTGATATGCAGAAGTATGCTGATGTCATTGACAATTTTGCTTTATCACTGGAGTTAGTTCACCGTGATCCGTCTACTAATGAACTAATCGATTGAGCAGGTTAATGAATGACTATCAATGATGTTTCTGTAGTCTAGGCTCTTTGCCAATCTGCAGCACTTTGGCTGTTGGCCTAAAATGGTAAGTTGCAGGGATCAGGGCTGCAGCTATTTTTCTGATCTCGATGAGAATGTCTCCTGTAAACTAATAACAGGGAACACAAAGGATTTTTAATTTGTTATACAGGTTAGAAGTTAATTAAATGGGAATAGTGGGGTGCAATGCAGGAAAATGTGTCCAATAAAAAAAATTATTGTAGCCTGGTGTAGAATTTGCTTAAATTATCATTTCGCTTACCAAAGCTGTTACAAATGAAATGCAATCCCAAAGGAAAAATACACATAAAATATTTGCTTTATAAATATAGCATCATTCAGTTGAGCTTTAAGAATTTTTGCAACATTAGATGCGACAAGGGAACATTAAAAGAAAGGCAGAATGAAGTTGGATTTGGAGAGAAAGGGAAATGAGATGGTGACAAATGGAAGATAAAATATAAGATATGTACATAAAGGAAAAACATCTACTGGAAAGAGGGTTAGATGGTGGCAACCATCAAGCACATGTTTCATTTATTCATTTCTGAAGGTTTGGGTGGGAGACACTTGACACTATTCCACATAGAAAATGTTTGACAACATTTTTAATGGAATCGTTTTTCTTTCTTTAATATGCAACCCATATAATTTTATTTTGCTGAAAATAAAAGCTAATTGCTAAACCATAGCTTCTAGGATCTGAACTTTTTAAAGGTATTCTTGGACACAATCTAATGCGGCTATCAACTGAGAGTCAGAAAATGAGTTCATTGGGCCATAGATAATATTTATCTTTCAAATTCAGACCTGTTAAGAGTTGCAATTGTTTCCTAGTGGCTTGGTTTCAGGAATCAACCAACTGCCTGTCTGTTCAGTTTTGGGCTAGTCATGTAAAAAGGTCAGAGGAGAAATTGATGAGTTCAATGGTCTAAATGTCCAATATAACAGCTGTTTTGTGCTCACATTCCATTCCAAAGATCTCCTCTCCTTGTGTTGGTTATGGGTCCAGTAGCAGAGCCCTGAAACTGCCCATACAAATGTTTCTGTTAATGTAAGCAAGATGCAGGGAATGGTTCTAGAACCGGATAAGATAGGCATGAGGCAGGTGTGTTTGAAATTGGGCCTCTGGTGTCAATTAGACTAATACTTTGAATAATTTGTGTGCTAGGTGGATTAGCCATGGTAAACGCTGGATAGGGTCGGGGACTAGGTCTGGGTAGGATGCTCTTAGGAGGGTTGGTGCAGATTCGGTGGGCCCAATGGCCTCTTTCTGCACTGCAGGGTTTCTATGATTCTATAAAACTGCAAGGCTCAGTAAGAAACAGTTGAAGAATTCCCAAAGTTGCTCTATAGATGAATTGGAGGCATAGAGAGTCAGAGAAAATCAGCTTTCAAGTCATTCAGAGCTGCACCACAGAATCCTGATGAACTATTAAGGAAATCCCAACCCAGTGATCACAAGTTTTGAGTCAGATAATCAAGCAAAGGTCATGGATCTGGTGAGCAACGCTTAAATGTAAAAAATATATTTCTAACAGCACTCTGGACAGGCAGCAGTGTGAAAATCAGATTCCTGGCAAGATGGCTCAGAATAAAACCCTGAAGCCTAGATCTGAGGCTGGTGCTATTAAACACAGTGACAGTGGAGTGGCAAAGAAAAACGCAAACAAAAAAGGCTGCAAAATGCTCGATACTATGGGGGAGTGAAGAATTATGGGAAAAAAACTTTTTAAGTTTTTTCAATGGATTTATGCCATTTAAGAAATAATTGCTTAGTCTAACTGAGAGATTCCATTGAAAAAGACAGTGACCACTATAGGAGTCAGTCTGAGGCAGGAAAAGTTTCTGTACAGGAAGGACAATGTAAAAGTTCAAGTAAACAGGTGAGCAGTGCAGGATGATGGGTGAATGGGTCTCAGTGTGAATAAAGTCACAGACAGCAGAGCTTTGGATAACCTCAAATTTACAGAAGGAAGAATTTTGGAGGATCTTAGTGGAGAAACTTGATATCCAATAAATTAAAAATACTCTTTCAGGGCCAATTCTAAGGGTGATCAACAACAAATATGAACATAACATGGCATTAAAAACCCAAGTTGTAGCTTATTCAGCAAGATGAGTGAATAGAATTTAACCTGTGGCTAAAGCTTAAGATATTGGTTCACTTTTTCCCCTGCTCCATGGTACAATAGTTTACTGTCCAGGTTCATATGGAACTAAAAATGAATTCCAGAAAGATACAAGAGGACTGACACTGTCTGTGCAAACTGACCAGATTTGCATTTAGATGGTGAGTGAAGAAAATAACTTGAAAAGTAAAATTGGATATGTTGAGAAAATTCGTAGGTCCTAAATTTACACTACTGGGGAGGTTTGAAAGTGAGGAAAGATCAAATCAAACTAAAAACTAAGCACTTCGGAGTAATAAATTCTTGAAGTACAGACTTGTTTCAAAATTGGACAAAACCTGAATCCGATCAAGTTGTCTTTACTTCATAGCAAAAATAGCAGATGATGCTATTGTAAGAAACGGCATCTGATAGATTTGAAATGTTAAAAGCATTTGACAAGACTTTCAATCTGAGGAACAATTCTGGAAAGGCCCGAAATCAACAAAAACAAAATCAACTCCAGGTGAAACGGTATTTGTATTTTATTAACGACTTTATGCAGACTGGCTAAGGAGTCTAAGTTTGGAGTCCTAAAAGCAGAATTGATTTGAGGTTGAATTTTAGTTAGTACTACTGATGACTCTTAATCAGACTTTTCCCAGTGTAGGGAAGACTTTATCCCCGAAAAAGCAGAGGCAAATAAATAGAACAGAGCCGTAGAGATTGAAAAACACCTTCGTTCAGGAAACCTCCATTCATCCACAGTTCCTAAAACACAGTAATGTAAAAGAAGCACCCAATTGAGAATGTAATGAAAGATATAAGTTATGTTTAAAAATATATGAATTAGTTCTGTGAAAGTCATTTGGACAGTGACCTAAGTGCATGAGTTCCAAGGAAACATGTAATTGCAATCGTGCCTGGGAGAACCCTGTATTGTTGGTGGATAACATATCTATAGAGATGAATTTACAGAAAGTTCAGTGAAGTAAAGATTTAAAAAGGTCAGATATGAGTGATATTTCTCTGGAATTGAATCTCTGTAAAAGAATGCTGTTCTGAAATTGGTTTAAACTTTTCTTTTGACGTTTGTGTGAAGGTCTTTCTAACTGTCATAGCTTTGTTTATTTCTTTCGATAATAAACTTATGTTCAGTTGTTATAGAACATCTGCAGCTCTGTATGAATATGTTTCAATGACTAACCGCCACATGAACCAACTGCAAAATTAAATGATTTTTTAAGGCGGGGATTCTGGGATCTGACTTGTCCAGTATTAGTATCAGCTGGGATAATAACAGGAGGGAAGTGCAGGACACAATAAAATCCTGCCAAATAGACTCTCCAATGTAAACAGTGTCCTGAAAACAATGGCAGAATTCATTTTCTGCTGAACAATGAGCTATTTCGGGAAGTTGAGCCAAAATAAAACCTCTACGTTTACAGGTTCCAAAATTAAGGCAAGTAATGAACGTGGAGAATCTTTGCTGGAAGTGGAACAAAATATATTTTCTTGTTGAGATCGATGACCCCAATCATGCAATCTGAAATACAATTTTTTTATACAGTGGACATATCACTAAATTTGTACTTCATGCAAGAGTGACTGAAATAATTTTATCAGATAATGAACTATGATTACTGACACATTGCCTGCAGCTAATAGAAACCCAAATTACATGGTAGGGATTAAACTAAAAAGCAAGAGAGATTTGCAGGCAGACATTAGAAACATTGTGTTGCAGAATAAGGAATTGCTTTTTTTAAGTAAAAGAGCGTGGGTAGACCTGAATACCATTAGGAAAGTGAAAGATATTAATCAGCAAGAATAACTTCAGAAAAGATTTTCCAGAATTATTTGCTGGTCTGGGAAGACTTGAGATTGAACATCACTTTGCAAAAAAATGCTAAATCTAAACCATCCTTTCAAATCTAGGAAAATATCACTTTCACTAGTAATTTTTGTTCAGTTCCAGTTATTAGGAATCAAATTATTCTTTCCTTCACTCAAACAAAAAAGTTTATAATTAGCTTCTTCAATTATATTTAGTTAACTTTATCTTTAATAGCTTCATGTTAAAACAAATAAAAATATTTTTTGTGACAGACTGAGAGGATGTTAAAAAGAGAGGAGCCAAATTCCCTTCCTTACCTGGTCATAACAATTCATAATAGTTCCCGAATTTCTTTGCCTCCCAAATTCTATTTTCTTCTCCCCCTCAAGGATACTCATTAAAATCGGCTTAATTTACTAATCTATCGGTGATCTGGCCTAATGTTTGGTCAGTGTCATTTTTCTATATAAAGCTCCTGTGAACTGCTTTGCAATCTTTTATTATGTTAGTCATGCTTTATGCATGCAAGCCATTGTTGAAATTCCGCATTTATAAAATAATTGCTTTAAAAGTTTGATATTTTAGTTTTTATCTTAATCCCATGACAGTTTTTCAATCATTCCTTGCACAATCAGTATAAGTTCAAATCTTTAATGGGTTCCGTGCTTTCTTACTTCCTGGTTTGCACTTTGTGAGGATGCTTCAATGTGATTGGCTGATTACCCTAGATAAAAAGGTGTAGAGCTGGATGAACACAGCAGGCCAAGCAGCATCATAGGAGCAGGAAAGCTTGACGTTTCAGGCCTAGACCCTTCATCAGAAATGGGGGAGGGGAAGGGGATTCTGAAATAAATAGGGAGAAGGGGAGGCGGATAGAAGATGGATAGAGGAGAAGATAGGTGGAGAGGAGACAGACAAGTCAAAGAGGCGGGGATGGAGCCAGTAAAGGTGAGTGTGGGGGGGGAGGTAGGGAGGAGATAGGTCAGTCCAAGGAGGACGGACAGGTCTAGGGGGCGGGATGAGGTTAGTAGGTAGGAGATGGGGGTGGGGCCTGAGGTAGGAGGAGAGGATAGGTGAGAGGAAGGACAGGTTAGGGAGGCGGGGACGAGCTGGTCTGGTTTTGGGATGCAGTAGGGGGAGGGGAGATTTTGAAGCTTGCAAAATCCACATTGATGCCATTGGGCTGCAGTACATGTCCATCCTGGGCCTCCTGCAGTGCCACAATGATGCCACCTGAAGGCTGCAGGAACAGCAACTCATATTCAGCTTGGGTACCCTGCGGGCCAATGGTATCAATATGGATTTCACAAGCTTCAAAATCTCCCCTTCCCCTACTGCATCCCAAAACAAGCTGAGCTCGTCCCCGCCTCTCTAACCTGTTCTTCCTCTCACCTATCCCCTTCTCCCACCCCAAGCCGCACCCCCATTTCCTACTTACTAACCTCATCCCGCCCCCTTGACCTGTCCATCTTCCCTGCACTGACCTATCTCCTCCCTACCTCCCCACCTACACTCACCTTTCCTGGCTCCATGCCCGCCTCTTTGACTTGTCTGTCTCCTCTCCACCTATCCTCTCCTCTATCCATCTTCTATCCGCCTCCCCCTCTCTCCCTATTTATTTCAGAATCCCCTTCCCCTCCCCCATTTCTGATGAAGGGTCTAGGCCCGAAACGTCAAGTTTTCCTGCTCCAATGATGCTGCTTAGCCTGCTGTGTTCATCGAGCTCCACACCTTGTTATCTCAGATTCTCCAGCATCTGCAGTTCCTATTATCTCTTTTGGCTGATTATCCTGTTAAATGTCATCACTGCTGTGGGTGTCTGGAGAACCCCTGATGATGGCAAAGGTGAAATCCATTTCTTAGAAATTGCAACATCTTGGAGTGTATTTAAAGAGATAAGTACTTTAATGTAACCTGTTTTTGCTAGTATGTTTCTTATGAATCACCAGCAAAAGCCATTGAACACAATAATTTAAATGACTTAGTAAGTGAGACAGACTTGCCTTTTAACTCTGCGTTCTTGGTTGAAAGCAGCCAAGGCTATAATGATAACTTGCATTCCTGATGAATATAAGAATTCTATGAGAAATCTTTTTCAAGCTGGTTCCTCAATGCAAAACTGTCTGAAAACTCGGAGTTAAACAATCTCTCTCAGGTCGCAGGTGTGAGAATTGAAAAAAGGCATGCAATTCACACCTGGCGCAGCAGGGGATACTAGTAAAGGGAAATTTACTCTGCTTTTAACCATGATGTATGTGATCAGGGAACACTTGCACTATCACTTTTCGCTACCCGAAATAGAAAATTTCCCCAAAGCTAAAATCTCTTGCCTTGATCAGCATAAAATACAACAAAAATATGTTTTTAAAAAAGTCATATATCTCAACGTCGGAATTTGCAAGGCAAGCAAAGTAAGGTCAGAATAAAGTAACAAAATGTATAAACCCCTGTCCTGTTGTATGTATTCTAATGCCACATACCCTTTCCTATCTTTGGGTGCAGCTTACTGTTTGCTGGTTTTGTTTGGGTATTTCCCCTATAGTCGTTTAATTAGGTTTCAATTTGATATCCTCCGAGCAAATCTTAGTTAATTTAGCCTTCACAAACTCATTCATAAGATGTGGATGGTGCTGGCCAGCTGTTATTGTCCATCCCAAATTGCCCATGAGGAGGTAGTGCTGAGCTACCTTATTAAATTGTTGCAGTCCTTTTGGTGTAGGGACAGGCACAGGCACAGTGCTGTTCGAGAGGGAGTTGCAGGGTTATGAACCAGTGACGGCTGAGGGAATGGCAATATATTTCCAAGTCAGGATGATGTGTGTTTGGAGGGAAATTTGCAGGTGGTTAGTGTTCCATTTATCAGCTGCGCTTGTCTTTCCAGCCGGTAGTGGTTGTGGGTTTGGAAGGTATTGTTTACAGAGTTTCAGTGAATTTCTATAGTGCATCTTGCAGATGATACATATTGAAGTTCTGAAGAAAGTTCAGTGGACCCGGAATGTTAACTCTGATTTCTCTCCACAGATGCTACCAGACCTGCTGTGTTTTTTTCCAGCTATTTCTGTTTTGGTTTTGTTTCTGATTTCCAGCGTTAGCAATTCTTCAGTTTTTCAGTAGATGATACACACTGTAGCTACTGTATATTGGTGGAGACAGAGAGAGAGGCAACCACGTTGCTGTGGGTCTGGAGTCATATCTAGGCCAGACCTGACCAGGGAAGGTTGGCATTTTTCCTTCCCTAAAGGACATTAGCGAACTAAACGGTTTTTCCTTGACAGTTGTCAGTAGTTTCATGGTCACCTTTAGACATTCAATTCCAGATTTTTATTGAATTCAAAATCACCATTTACCCCTGTCTGATTCAAATCCAGGTCTCCACAACATTACCTGGATTTCTTGAATACTAGTTCAGTGACATTCGTGGAGTGAACTTACCCAGAAATGAGTTTAAATTTGCAAGACAAGTTCACTGTTTTGACAATGTAAATGTAATCTGTTTCTTAAAAAGACAAAGTTGGTGAAGCTATTGTGTCCAGCACTGCATCAAAATCTTACAATACGATCAGGGATCATTTTGCTCTGATTTACAGCAAATTAATACGGAGGGTAAGGGAAGATTAGATAAGGCTTTCCTTTCATGAGCTTTCATTTTTCGTGTGAGTAATTTGTTCCTTTAGGTAAATTTTTAAACAAGAAAATGCTGGTGCTACAAAGATTTAAAATAATTAATCAAGATAAGCATCTTGGTTTGGTAAAGGGATGACTTTAGACAAGATAAATTTAAAGAGATTGTACATGTGTATAATTAAAACTATGTAGTGTACTGCTTTACAAATTAAATGGAGTACTGGCTAAAATAAATTGTACCTATCAATGTGGGAATAAGCTTCCTGTTTGAGAATTTTTTAAAAAATCTGTCAGCTGGCATACAAATTTCAGTGTCTATCTACTGCTTCATCTTTAACAGTTTTGGTGGTGAAGTTAATAAAATAATTTGTTGTTATTGGTATCCCAATTTACCTATCTCTACAAAATGGTCAAATTCCTTAACCTTATAGTTCCCTTCTCTTAACTCATCTGTTTCCACAATTTCTTCCTGATTATCATCTAGTTATGAAATGGATAAGAAGGAAAGCAGCCTTTGAGACCAGGAAAGAGAGATGAGCTGTTAGTGACCCTTGTTGAAATGTATAAAATTCCTAGAAGGCTTGGCAGGATAGATGCTGGGAGGCTGTTGCCACTGGCCGAAGAGCCTAGCACTGGATGCTTTAATCTCACAAGAAGAGATGGGCTATTTAAGACTGGGATCAGAAGTTTCTTCACACCGTCAATTGTGATTCTTTGGAAATGTCTACGTCAAAGGGCTGTTGACGCGCTGTTGTTAAGTATGTTTCAAGACAGAGATTGATTAGGTGCTTGGACACTAGCGGATGTGATCGGTATGGGGATAGGGCAGGAAAAGTAGTTGAGACAGAAGATGTGCTGTCAGAAGGTCTTGTTAAATTGTGTTCCAAATGCTGTTTTGCCTATAGCTACTGCTTGTTCTTTCGTGTTTGGTTTCCTGGTGCTAGGCAGAATAGAGAATGATTCACTTGTTCCAAATGAGAGAGGAGGCAGCCCATAAATAAATCTGGGATGGATAAGTCCCACTTTTGACTTGGTGGGGAGATTGTGTGGTTGATTCAATGAGTTTGGAACAGGAAAGGAAGTGTGTTGCTTTAGAGAGGGAGGAAATGTGGCGGTTGAATAAGTGATGTGTGATGGTCCTTTAGGATCTAGGATCTTAAGTAGTTCATACTATCACAGTTCTGAGATACTTTAAAGGTCTGTATTATTGATGTGAATAGAAGATTTTGTTCACCTCAATGCATCTGGTTTAAAGTGTTTGTAGACTCACAATAAACCCATTGAATTGCGCTTCAATCTGGATATCGCAAACAGTTTGAAGCAGTTCTAGTTTTTCTGATGCTTCTTCCTAGAGTCAGTACTTTTTAAAAATGCCAAGGTCAACACTTTGAACTGATTTTTTTTCAGCACAGACTTGATTGGTTTTTGTTTGAATCAATCAGATGTCACAAAATACTGTTTTTGCATTCTTTTTGACCCAGTGATATTAGACAAAACTCGAGGTGCTGCCTCTTATAGTCATTTGATGTCTTTCATTTCCACTGCAGTAAATGCCATGAACTGCAGTAGCTGGGATGGGCTGGGCTGCTACAATGGAAAGCAGCATCAAGTCAAATGAAACTTCCTACAAATCCAACTGGTACATTAGCCACTCATCTTATTGATTTTTGAGACAATGTAATACAGTTTCTAGACTCTCTTTCATTGTGGGGCAGACCTATGGCTTAATTGTAAGTTATGAACATACTGTGCACATGAGAGAGCCCGATCTGTCTGTCTGCCATTTTTTTCATATACATCTTGTGCTATAATAATGAATACTACAGCTATTTTTTTCTTTTACTGAACATGTATTTTCTTAAGTGTACCTTCTCAACTGTAATCAATGCTGTTCTGTTGCTTGTGGGGTCAACATTACCTGCTCATTCCTTTATAGATTTCCTTTGACAAATGAGAACATGTGGCTGTTTTAATTAAATCTGTTGAATTCACCAATAAAGTTTGTCCATTTCCTCTGTGGTTTAAAGTCTGTTTAGCAACCCACAGCAATGACAATGGAGATGACATGTCTCAGATCATCTTTGTTTTGTGACTGAATATTATCAGACGACACAAATTGTTGCTGGGGTGTGAAAGTAATGAGCCAGAGAAATCAGCTGGAGAACATTTTGAATTAGATTGCAATTGTTGCTGACAAAGCACACACTTTATCTCCCACTGCAGAGGAGGAACTGGGGAAAAGGCATCGAAAAATTGAGTATGATAAAATCACTTTCTGAAGGAGCATATTCTCTGGCTAACTTCCTATCTTGTTTCTGTTCACGCATCTTTGTGCTGTCAGCTCTGGTACCTCTGGTACCACAGGGCTGGGGGGAAACACATCACCACACTGAACACTGGCAGATCTGCCTTCCCCCAAACAAGCAATTTCTGTAAGAACAAATTGAGACCTTTCTGTTGCAATCAGCAGCTTCTACCAACCGCCTCCACCCTGTTGAAACTGCTGAGGCTTTCAGCAGTGCTCCTCAATCCAAACTGCTTTGCTTAAAAATATGGCATACCACAATGTGCATGAGTGTGTGTGTATGTGTGTCTGTGTGTGTGTGTATGCGTATGTGTGTGTGTATGTGCACGCGCACGCACACGCACATGCCTGTGTGTAATGTATAAGATAAATAAATAGCACTTAAACAAAACAATGATTTTCACCTTCCCTTCAACGTTGCCTGAGGCAACTATGAATTACTACAATAGACTGCAGATCATTGAGATTTTGGCACTAACGGAGCAGCAGTCATTGTTAGCAGTGGAATTACAGCGACAGTGACCTGAAAATAGAAGTTAACCGCTGATGGTGGATATGATTTAAAATTGAGAACAACATCTTTTCTGAACAGATCATAATTTTATATTTCCCACCTGATGGATATAAATGCTGCCAGAACATGTCTATTTGTAAGTGGCAGTTAAAACCTTATTTAAAACAAATTGAATGGCATCTCCCTAAAAAAAAGCAATCTTAAGGCATATGTGAACATGTCATGTAGCCATCTTGCTCCTTCACTCAAAAATAACTCATATGTCCAGTAAATCAATTTTCCCCTCTTCTAACCGCATTTGCTGTGCAATTCTTTTCAGCTGGCTGTCACAGTTGCAGATTAATGTACATAGCCATTTACTAGGAGTGAGGACAATGCAGCAGTTTTGCCACTGACTTCATTTAAGTAATGGCTGAGACTGTTGTCAAAATATCTTGATGATCTGGCCATCTCTGACAATTTCCCCTGTTGATTGCTGTCCCTTTTGCAGCGGTATTCTGGTCAAGGAGTAATTGCACGTGGGATGGAGTTACTGCTGCTTGCATTTTTATGTTTTTAAAAAAAAAATGCTGTGTAATTTGACAGAAATAAGCAGGAATTGAGATGCCCTTGACCTTCCACTTACAAATAAACCTTAGAGGCCCATTCTGCAGACCCTCAGTAAATGTTAGGATACAGGTTATTTTAACATTAACTCAGTATTGCTATACCTAATTTCTCAAAATCCCTGCATCATCCCTCAGTTGTCAAGTGTCTAAAACTATGGATAAGAGGTTCCTTTTGTTTTTAAAAGCCAGGAGCTGAGAACCATTTACCTGAAACTCCAAGCATCTTCCTTGACATATACAATAATCTTCTGATCCTGAGATTATTAACTCGTGTGGCAAACAATCGTTCATCCATGAGATTATCTCCGTTAGGTCTAGTAATCTTGCAATCTTTTTGCCCTAGTCATAGCTAGAATCTCTTGAGATTTAAAGAAACTATACATATATAATTTATATTTCCAAAACGCAGCAAACAATTAATAGACTTTAAAATTAAACCCTCCATAGATTTAAATGTAATTTACACGTTGCTGAAATGGCAGAAAGCATCACCAGCCTTATGTTCTAATGCATCTTTTTCAAATAAGGTTTTAAGGCACCTTGGCCTCAATTAATCATCATGTTCTTTCCACTCTGAAGGAATCGGTTGTTGAGTGGCACTGGATCCTGCAAGGTCGTCTGGGTTGGGTTCATTGTCAGATGTGATAGCTTATTGCTTCAGACACTGAACTGCTCATTATTAGGGAACAAGGTCAGGCTGACTGCCATCCTCCCCCCTCAAGCAACCCCTCCCCCATCCTGGCTCCACTCCCTCATATTGAAACTATAGACCACCTGGTGAGGCAGCCTATATAACCTCTGTTCGATGGCCTTTGTTTATAATTTCACCACATTAGTTTTACACGTTCACAAATCAAAGAAGATGTTCTACAGGAATGTAATCGCAGTTAAAATGGAGACAGCTGCTTTAGTCAAAGTTCTATTTTTGAGATGTGCCTACGTTTCGAAACTGATATCCTTGTTAAAAGCCAACTCAGACGTTTGGAATGCAGATCTCCTTTATCAGCATTTGCTAGATGACATTTACAAAGGGAAGGATTTTTCTTTTAACAGCCTGCTTGCTTCTTCATAGTTTAAAAGACACTGCAATGTCTGTGGGTTTCCAGAGCTCCAGGTCTTCATGTTCTATTGAACAGTAACCATTCACCAATACCATCTCTGCTCATACATTGAGACATTGTCCACTCATTATTCTGTCAAGGAAGTGTTTATTTTCATTCTGAGAATGACTTGACTGCTCCTGCTCTCAAGCAAAGTGGAAGTGAAGAAAAATAAATGGATTTACAACAAAAATAATTGGATGCCTTTGTAAAAATGTAATGGTAATGGAGGAAAAATTGCTTGTTTGGTCAGGAGGAAACAAGATTGTGCTTAAAGCTTGCCAAATTACTCTTGCTGTCTACATTGTGTAGGTCTTATATAAACGTCAATCTGCTTGATAATACTGGTAAATGCAATAAGAAGGAATTTAAATTTATATAGCATGTCTATGCTTTAAAATAAATGTTATGTTGGAAATGCAGCAACAAATTTGTTCATAGAAAATTATCATAAGGAATTAGATAAATACCTCAATAGTTTGTTTCATCTGAGGGTGAATGTTGACCAGGACATAGGATGAGCACCTGCACTCTTTTGACTTAATACGTGAGATTTTTAAATTTTACCTGAACAGGTCAACGAGGCCTTGATTCAACATCTAATTTGAAAGGCAGCATCTTTGACAGTGCAGCACTGTACGCAGAGTTGTTTTGTAATAGCATTTGTATCCATGATTTAGATGTGAGTGTGTTGCTAAAAAGTAAAGTTGATATTTGGTGAAATAAACCTAATTGAATTGTGATATTTATACGTGTAAGGAATTCATATAGCACTGTGTGTCTGGGCTGGCCGAGAAAGAGCGATCTAACCTAATCCAACTTTTCAGCTCTAGGTCCTTAGCCATGTAAGTTACAGTAGTTCATAAAGTACATAGCCAGTTGCTGTTAAATAGGATGCATGTTTCTGCTTCTACATCTCCATCAAGCTGTATGTACCAGACTCTCACTACCTGCCAGGTGGAAAGCTTCTCCTCTCCACTCCTTATCTTTTGACTAATTGCTTTAAATTTGAATAAAAACCGAAAGAACTGCGGATACTGTAAATCAGGAGCAAAAACAAAGTTACTGGAAAAGCTCAGCAGGTCTGGCCGCATCTGTGAAGGAAAAAATAGAGTTAACCTTTCGGGCCCAGTGACCCTTTTTGTTGCTCTAAACCTGAGCCTGGTTATTCTCCTTCCAATTAAGAATGTAAAATGTAAGAATTAGGAGTGGGTTATTCAGTCCCTCAAACCTGTGCCACTATTCTATAAGATCATGGCTGATCTGTCTCAAACCTTAACTGCTGTTTTGTGCCAGCTCCTCAGAGCCCTCAAATGCATTCAATTCTGGTCGCCCTGCTATAGAAAAGATGTTGTTAAACTTGAGAGGGTGCAGAAAAGATTTACAGGCATGTTGTTGGGACTGGAATGTTTGAGTTTAGGCAGGAGCTGAATAGACCGGGGCTTTCTTCCCTGGAACATCAAAGGCTGAGGAATGGCCTTATAGGATTTTATAACATCATAAGGGTGAATAGCCAAGGTCTTTTTCACAGGGTGGGGGAAAAAGTCAACTAGAGGGCATAGGTTCAAGATGAGAGAGGAAAGATTTAAAAAGGATCTGATGGGTAACCCTTTCATGCAGAGGGTGATGTGTGTATGGAATGAGCTGCCAGGGGAAATGGTAGAAACGGATACAATTACAACATTTAAAAGGCATCTGGATGGGAACATGAATAGAAAGGGTTTGGATGGATAAGGGCCAAATGCTGACAAATAGGACAAAGTCAGATTGGGATGTCTGGTCCGCATGTACACATTGGACTGAAGGGTCTGTTTCCATGCTGTATGACCACACTGTGTGGTCACTCCTTCTTAATATTTGAAAACTATATCTCCTCTTTAAATACTTTCAGTGATCTAACCTCCATAACTTTCGGGATCAGAGAATTCCAGACATTACTCTCAAGGAGAAAAAATTCCTTTGCATCCCAGTTTTAGAGGAGTGTCCTCTATTCTGTATCTATGCCACTGGTTTGAGATACCCCATTGGTGGAAACATCTTCTCACCATCTGCCTTCTCAAGCGCATCAGGATTCTGTATGTTTTAATAAGATCACCCCTCATTCTTCTAAACTCTAATGAATGGCATAGTTTAATTTATTTAGCCATTCTTGATAATCCCTTCATCCCAGGAATCAGCCCAGTAAATCTCTTTTAAAGTGCCTCTGAAGCCAAATATATTCTCACTTAAATACAGGGCCCAGAATTGTACACAGTATTCCAGGTGTAGCCTTACCAACGCTCTGTACAGTTGTAAGTTTCAAACCCCCGGCAAAAATGTCAAGATTCCATTAGCTTTGTTAATTACTTGTTGCACCCATGTGCTAACATTCAGTGTTTCATGCACAAGAATGCCCAGATCTCTCTCTCCTGCACGTTATTTGCCGTCTCTCTCCTTTTAAATAATAGTATGTCTCTTTTTGAATTTTCTACCAAAGCACACTTGCCACATGAAACTCCATCTGCCGCATTTCTGACCACTGACACGACCTGTCCATGTTCCCTTGCATATTCCTTATGTCCTCATCACAGCATTTCCTCTCAACTGTTTTTGCATCATCAGAAAATCTTGGATACGTTACAACCTGTTCCCTCCTCCAAGTCAATAACATTGATAGTAAATAATTGAGGCACTAGGAATGATCCTTGTGACATTCCACTAGATTACATATTTCCAATCTGAAAAATATCCATTAGTTTTGATTCTGTCTTGTTAACTAATCTTCAATCCATGCTGACACATTACCCCAATACATTGTGTTTGTTTCTTATGCAACAACTTTTAACATGGCACCTTAATGGATGCCTTCTGGAAATGCAAATACCGTACATCTACCAGAGATAATAGGAACTGCAGATGCTGGAGAATCCGAGATAACAAGCTGTGGGGCTGGATGAACACAGCAGGCCAAGCAGCATCATAGGAGCAGGAAATCTTGATGTTTCGGGCCTAGACCCTTCATCAGAAATGGGGGAGGGGAAGAGGGTTCTGAAATAAATAGGGAGAGAGGGGG
>JAHRHZ010000035.1:23628680-23671768 GCA_024137785.1 Ginglymostoma cirratum
GGGGGGGGGGGGTAGGGAGGAGATAGGTCAGTCCAGGGAGGACGGACAGGTCAAGGGGGCGGGATGATGTTAGTAGATAGGAGATGGGGGTGGGGCTTGAGGTGGGAGGAGGGGATAGGTGAGAGGAAAAACAGGTTAGGGAGGTGGAGATGAGCTGGGCTGGTTTTGGGATGCGGTTGGGGGAGGGGAGATTTTGAAGCTTGTGAAATCCACATTGATACCATTGGGCTGCAGGGTTCCCAGGCTGAATATGATTTGCTGTTCCTGCAGCCTTCGGGTGGCATCACTGTGGCATTGCAGGAGGCCCAGGATGGACATGTCGTGTGAGGAATGGGAGGGGAATTGAAATGGTTCGCAACTGGGAGGTGCAGTTGTTTATTGCAAACTGAGCGCAGGTGTTCTGCAAAGCGGTCCCCAAGCCTCCGCTTGGTTTCCCCGATGTAGAGGAAGCCACAACAGGTACAGCGGATGCAGTATACCACATTGGCAGATGTGCAGGTGAACATCTGCCTGATGTGGAAAGTCTTCTTGGGGCGTGGGATTGGGGTGAGGGAGGAGGTGTGGGGGCAGGTGTAGCACTTCCTGCGGTTGCAGGGAAAAGTGCCGGGTGTGGTGGGGCTGGAGGGGAGTGTGGAGCGGACAAGGGAGTCGCGGAGGGAGTGGTCCCTCCTGAAGGCAGATAAGGGTGGGGTGGGAAAAATGTCTTTGGTGGTGGGGTCTGATTGCAGATGGCGGAAGTGTCGGAGGATGACGCGTTGGATCCAGAAGTTGGTGGGGTGGTACGTGAGGACGAGAGGGATTCTTTTTTGGTTATCATTGCGGCAACGGGGCGTGAGGGATGTGTTATGGGAAATGCGGGAGACACGTCGAGGGCGTTCTCGACCACTGTGGGGGGGAAGTTGCGGTCCTTGAAGAATGAGGACATCTGAGATGTACGGGAGTGGAATGTCTCATCCTGGGAGCAGATGCGGCGGAGGCGAAGGAATTTGGAATAGGGGATGGCATTTTTGCAGGAAGGTGGGTGGGAGGAGGTGTATTCCAGGTAGCTGTGGGAGTCAGTGGGCTTGAAATGGACATTGCTTTCTAGGTGGTTACCCGCAAATGTAACTAGTTTAGTTGAGGAAACATGGTTGGCATGGATGAGTTGGGTCGAAGGGCCTGTTTCTATATGGTGTGACTGTGTGACTTTGTGACTCCGATATAAATTTCCACTGAATTTGTGCCCAGTTAACAGGATATAGCTCTGGAGTGTGTGCCTACATTGGAGTCAGCAATACAAAGTATAAAAATAACACAAAATGGATGCCATGATCTCACAGTTCCAAGGTGGTCTCTAGATTCACACAGGTCAACTACCAACATGACACATTTCAACAGGTGTCAGTCCAAAGGCACTCAAGCATAAAATTCCAAGTTCTCTTCCAGTGTGATCTCGGTTTCTCCTGCAAGGAGACAAAATGTGTTGAAACATGGATGGTTTTACAATCACATTAAACAATACCCGAAGGCCTGGACTGCATCCTGGTGTTATCCATGTGGGAGTAATTGAACATGCATTCCGACTGGTTAGAAGAACTATTTTTCCAGGGCTGCCTTTTGACAAGTCAAGATTTCCAATGACAAACTGTACAAGGACTGTATACACTGCTGAACAACAGAAAATCTGCGATTCTTTAAGGAAGATTGTTGTGGGAGGAGGTAGGCACTAAGTGAGTTTCTCATTCAGAGAGCTGGTGCAAACATGATGGGCCTAGTGGTTCCCTTCTACGCTGTAACAATTGTGACTCACTAAGGACTGTATTTTTAGCAGTTAAGTGTTTGCTGACTACAGCTGCACACACCAATGTGCAACAGGTTGATGGAAAACTGTGACCTGTGTCCTTTATCTGTTTCCTTAGTGTAGAGATATGTTGAGTAGCTTTGCTTTTGTAGACTTTTAAAATTCTATTTTTATTATTCTGTTTGATATTCACTGTATTTTTCACTTCCCTGCAGACTGCGTAAGTCCTTCTGCTGGATTCAGGGTGCCTTGGAGTGCGAAATAGGGTAATTGTCTCCTAGTGCATCTCTTGCCAAATTTTCTTACCACACTATTATTTTTCAAAGTGGCTTCACCATGCCTTTACCTTAAAACTTACTCGTTTAATTGTGTGTTACATAGAAATGCACAGTAAAAACAGCCTAATAAGGCCACAAGATAACATGGTGTGGAGTTGGGGGAACATAGCAGGCCAGGCAGCATCAGAGGAGCAGGAAAGCTGATGTTTCAGGTCAGGACCCTTCTTCAGAAATGGGCCTAACCAGTCCATGGTGGTGTCTATGCTCCACTTGATGTTCTCTGATTTTTCTTCCGTTAAACCTATCATCATGGTTCTCCATTCCCCTTCTCCTTTGTACTTCTATAAATTCTCCTTTAATGCATCTATACTATTTGTTTTGGAAGAAAGAGACACTGACACAAAGTGGTGAAAGATAACTTTAGGACTGATTTCAACAGGCTTTCCTTAAAGCAAAAGGTGTTCAGTGAATCACCTTCTGGATAAGGCAGTGGCAGCAAATACTTCAGCTGAAGAGGGAATTGGATTATTTTCAGTAGAGAAAGAATGAGCAGCTCAGGGAACAGAAGGAGTGGGTTGACATAAGGTGAATTGCTTCATCGGAGAGCCAGCATAGACATGGGCCTAATGGTCTCTTTCTATGTTGAAACCATTCTGATTCTGTGCTGTCTCCATCTTTATTCGTAACCATAGGAAGAACACTTTAGGTCTGCAATGTATTTATTATATTTCAAAATTATGGAATAATTATAGTAAACTGAGGAGTAGTTAGGAGGTTGGAATCTGGAACTTATGACCATGCTGATGATTCAGAGCACCACACTGATGCATGACAGCCTTTGAAGCCGTCTTAGGTAATTCTTACTCGGCATGTCCCTGTGCGGTCAAGGGCTTGTTTTCTTTTTGCAGGGAAGAATATTTGGTTGATCTGCACCTTTATACCAATGCATCTAACTGAGTCAAAAGGCATTCAGTTTGTCCTCTTTGTCTCTACAAGCTGACCTCTGTTGTCACGGGATTCATTCAAGTTTGGCGTTTGGGTTTGGGTTTGGGTGGGGGACAGACAAAAATCAGAAAAAAGACTGAGCTTATGCATAATCATCCAGCTAAACAGTTGGAGGGCCTATGAACTGAGAGCTACATACTTAGACAGGAGACCTGAACTGGTTCAGAGCTACAGTCAGCAATAGTAGAAAATACCTGATGGGAAAGCACAACGCATTGTCCTAAAAAGGGAACAAAATCTCTCTTTGAGATGCAGTCATGTCTGGCTCTCCAGTTTCGTTGTTCTTCGGGTGATGGTGAATCCCTTCTTGAATCGTCCATGTGGCTCAGTGCTACTGTTTGGGAGATTCTGGGATTTTGACCCTGTGACCATGAAAGAACAGCGATTATACGTTCACACCAGGATGATGTGTGAATTAGAAGGAAATTGTAGGTGTTGGGTTTCCTATAAACCAGTTGCCATTGTCTTTTTACACAGTGAGAGGTTACAGGTTTGAGACATTTTGTCGAAGGTGCCTTTGTGAGTCGATGCAGTACATAACGTATACAGGTCACACCCAGTTACACTGTGTCTGCAATGGAAGTTGTGGATACTTAATCAACTAGAGGATGCTGGTCAAATGGAAGGTTTCTTCTTATGGTGTTGAGTCTCTCAAATGGTGTGGCAGTTGCATTCATCCAGATAAAATAGAATGCATTCCTTCAGGTCACTGATGTGTCTTATAGATGGTAGAGAAATTTGGGTAAATAGGTGAGCTACTGGCTGTAGAATATGCAGCCTTTGCCCTGCTCTAACAAGGAGTTCAAAATGTTCAACACTTCTATTCCTGCATGAGGTTCATGCTGAAACTATTGGGCTCTGTTCTATGCGTCCCTGGACAGAGTTAATGGTGCCATCACAAGGTGCTGTCCCCATGGAAACGGTCACTGGTCGTGTGTCTGCTTCAAACAACCATTGAGATGACAATGCCCTTTAAAATGATGATGTCAGGCAAGATTACTGTTAATACCAGTTTGGTACAGCTATCATTACTGCGTCTGTTCATATTAACCATCACATTGTCAAAAATACTTGAGACCACTGTTTAAAAAAATGTGCAGTTTTCTGAATAACCTGACTGTGTTTATTTCAAGCCGATGCAAAATAAGAAGTGATAGTGGCTTAATTAAATAAGGCCTTTCAATATCCTTGCTGTAATTCATATGAAAGTGTGTATGTGTTTGTCTATATGTGATAAAATATTCCATGCATTGTTAAAATCTTCAAGATCACCAGAGGTGAAACACATACCAAAGTTGTTTTGATTTTAAAATGGAAATCATAAGCAATATTCAGCCTTCCTGCTGTGGAAAACATCCCTGTGAATCTCGGATGTAACTGATGTGAAATTGTAGGAATTTTACAAAGAATCTATTGAAAATGAGGGACAGTTAAGATTTTTATTTGAAACAAAAATAGCATTTTTAATACATTGAAAATCCTTTTCAAACAATAATGTAGACTAACACAAGGCTGGGTCTCTGAGGGTTTGTTTTAAGATTATAAAGGCTTTAAACAAAAGCTGATGTGTGGCGTGTGTGTGTGATGTGTGACACCGATTTAGTCATTTAGTAATTTGCTTCACTGACTGACACCCTGGAAAATAACCCAGTCCCTGTTCCACTGAGTAGATGGCAGCTCCTTAGGTGTTAATTCTAACAGTAAGTGCTGCCACCTCTCCATCGTTCCTAATTACCTCCAGGAAGACTCCAGATCCCCAGGCACTTAAACATAAAGGAGTAAACAAGGGACTATTGTGTAGGGAGGTGGAGTCTGTTGCAGAGATACCCAGTAATATATAGAAATAAAATGAGTAGCAAGAATGCTAGTAGTACTCTGGGTTTTAGAGATGGCATTTTTTGCAGTGAGTTGATCTATTTTGACCTCATTGAATGGGATTGGCTTCCTATGGGGATCAGGGGAGGTCGTGGCTCACTCATTTTGACCATTTATTTGTGCACCTGTCTTGTTTGCCCCCTCACCAGCTTTTGTCAATTCCTCTTCTAAAAGCCACTGGTTTACAATGTTGTGCAATTCAACATGGATTGGCAACCCTTCTGATGCTTTAACCTGAGGTGACCTCTCTTTCTTGTATGGGACCTGAAAACAAATCTGATCAGATAATTTGTTTGTGGAGGGCCTTGTTGGATCTGAAATGTGGCTGTTTTTCCTCCAATCCTGGAAACTGGGGCTTGTTCACTCTAGTTGCTGGTGTGACCTGACTCGGGGATTTAATATTATGAGAGGTTATGTACAACAACTACTTAAATTGATCAGTGAGATGTTGGTGGGAGGATACAAGTTCAGGGTAAACACACAATGATGAAAGGCTATGGTTTACCAAAATTCTGCTCAAAGGTAGAATTCTCTGCCACAAAAGTTTACTTAAAATAGAAACAAAAACAGAAATTGCTGGAAAAGCTCAGCAGGTTTGGCCGCATCTGTGGAGAGAAATCAGAGTTAACATTCTGAGGAAGGGTCACTTGACCCGAAATGTTAACTCTGATTTCTCTTCACAGATGCTGGCAGACCTGCTGAACTTCACTAGCAATTTTTGTTTTTGTTTCTGATTTACGGCATCTGCAGTTCTTTCAGCTTTTATCAATCACTTTAGAGAAAATTACATTGTTACTTAGTGAGAAATATTCGAGGGCATGGCGAATGATTGGGAGAGTGGGATTAGAATATGTAGTTCAGATGAAGAAAATGATGGCTATAGATTTGACAGGCCAAATAGTTTTGGTACAGTAACAATCTACAATCTATATTGAAACAACATGTGAGACGTGTGGTTGGAAAACTTGAAAGATCTATGTGTCATTACCTGACAGCATTGCCTTCTACATTTGTATTTTTTGCAATGCATTTGCTGGTTGATGATTGTTATAGAAATGAACTTTCCCCCTTCTTGTTAATGTGTATTTTGAAATCCAGCAGTTCTGTTTGGAGGTGTTGGAAATATTACAGCTTTGTGTTGCCTTTGTGGAAAATATCCCCCAACATGAAGAATAGGTGAAGTCCTGACTTTTATTTATTCATTATTGACATCAATAAAACAAAATCATTGAATCATTATCAATGTTGTTGTGGGATCTTGCTGTGCATAATTTGTCTGCTACATTTCCCGGCATTGTAAGAATGCCTACATTTCAAATTTCCTTCACTGGTTGTAAAGTACATTGGGACTTCCTGAGGTTGCAGAATATAGTAGATAAATATAATTCTTTTGATCTTCTCACTAAAATACACACAGGTTCAGCTATTTCACGGTCATTGTCATCTTTCCATGAGCTCCAATTATTAGTCTCCACAGTTTGTATTTGTGTCCCTACTCCCTTTGGCGTGTTCTCAGCAGCTGTTTTCAGGCAAATGGAGACTGAAGGATTGACATTCATAAGGAAGGAGGTGGGAACAAAGTGCGTGAGCCTCTGAAGTAAGCTGTGTACCTGCATAAACCTGAGAGGTCGTGGTGTGGACTGCAGTGGGGAATGGGGGTTCTCATAGAAACAGTTGCCACCAGTCAGGCAAGCGATGAGGGTGATCTCTGGATATAATTAGGGGAGGTAAGGGACACCCAAAGTGTCTTTGTGTTGACCTGAAGGACCAATTTTATTCTGGTTCATCCACAAACCTAAAAGAGCAAATTAACAATGTATCTTGCTGGCTCTCTTCAGGCCCACAATCTAGATGTGGCCTGACAGGGAAGCTGTCACTGGTTTAGCTACTTGGACAAGGCATTTAAGAAGTGCCAAAAAGTGTTAATTTTCAAACACAGGAGACTAAAGCTAAAAAGTTGTCCATTATTCTTGCACAGAATTCATTGTAGGCTCCTTGCTAACCCTCCTTTAGGGAACCCTGTTTTATCTGAATAAAAGTAGTGAAGGTGCAATTACGAAGAATACAAACCCCAACATACTGCAGACAATTTGCCATTTTTCACTGTCAATTCCTTTTACTCCAATGGGATCAATGGAGCTGAATTTACAAAACTGAGAGGATTTGGTACAAGCAATCTACAGAGAAATGGAAATGATAAATTTAACAAAGTTAATTAAACCTTTTGCAAATACATGGGAGAAGTGTTGCACTTAGACCTTGAGGTTTTGCCTCAGTGAACATATAAACTCATTCAACAATTTTTCATTTTGAGAAATCTATTTTCTTTATGATATTCCTGGTTTAACTTTCTAATATTGGTTGTAACTGAGTGTTGTGTCCTGCCTTCCCATCTACACAGAATCATAGTGAGAGGGAAGAAGAGATGAAAGATGGCAAAATCAATTAAAAGTTAAGGGCACTCATGAAAATATGGTTTGCAGGCCTCAATGGGTTAAAATGTTAATGCTCACTTATGACACAGTAAAGGTTCTGGAAAACATTTCCAGTTTGGTCTGTTACCTGTACTACAAGGCTCCTGGAGATTTCTCCTTACAACATTGTGAATCAATCTTGTCACAAAGTGCTGGTAGTAGGCCCGGTAATGTCTATGATGGAAGGAGAGTTCATGACAAGATTTCAACATGGGCATTGGAACCTCAATGTCAGGACCAAACAGAGGTTTCAAGGCCTAAGTTGCAGCTGGTGGGACTATCTCACATCCCTCCTAGAGGTTGTCGCTGCATTGGCCACTTCTGTGCTTTCATTCCTAGTCCAGGTGAGCTCCTGATGCTGCTGGTCCAATCAAAGTGCTGATATCACTAGAGCCTTAGCAGCCCTACTGTCAGAGACGGGGCCTTTACAACTCCCCTATCTCCTTTTACGGTGATAGACTATATTACAATATCTACCAGAAACCTACAGATACTCATAGCTCCCTTGATTACAATTCCTCCACTTGTCTCCCGGAAGGACCCCATTCCATTTTCTCCATCTCGGTTTCCTCTGTTTTGCAATTCACTTTCCAGCATCTGATGTACGTTTCATTTTCATCAATCAAGGATTCCCATGCTGTTCTAGCCTTATTACCTTCACCCTCCTCACCAGTGGCCTCAAATACTTCTCCCAGATGCTACAGCGATTTACTTCTTTCAGTAGAACTTGTTGCTTTCATCACTCACAATATGTTCTCTTCTACACTACTGAGACCAAACATTGATTTAGTGACTGCTTTGTGAAACAACTCCATTCAATCTGCAAGCGTGAGCCCAAACTCCTGTTTGCCTATTACTTTAAGGGAAGTTGTGGGAAGAAAGGGAAAAATTAGATATGGACCATGTAGAGACGAGAGAAGGATAGACATTGGCAGCTCAGGGAAAACCAGGAAAAGGAACGGTTACAGTGATCACTACTAGAGTGAGAGGAGAATGAGGGGACCTGAGTTAGACAGGGACAAAGAGAGGTCCGCATAACCCATAGGGGTTCCCACACCAAAACCATTTGTTTAGAAGAAGTGGTTAGAGTCAAAGGAGATCTTTTTCAATGTGGAGGCAGGTGGTGTAGGAGAGCTTCTGTTTAAGAAAACAATGGAAAGTCCTCAGGCTGTCTTTCTGAGGGTGAGGGGATGGGGTTCAGGGTGAATTAGGATGCAGAGGGATTCTGACAGGATCCACAGTACGAGTGAGTGCCCTGGAACTGGGCAGAGTCAAACTGAGTGGATATTCTTAAATTGTGGCCTTAGATAGTGAGTTTGTGACTAAGATAACTGAAGCTGATCCTAATTCTGTCTTGCCCACCTCAGAATACCAATATGGAATGGGAAGCAGGACTGTTTACTTCACCTGACCATAATTCAGGTCATGTTGGGGCCAATCGCAATGCATTTGCTATCCCCATCCGAGATCAGCGCAGGCCGGAAATCTGGCCTTAGACTCTTGGAGTGATGTAGTGCCAGCCCCAAAGATGGTTGGACAGCTGTTGAGGGAAGGCATGTGTGAGAGGGCGTAGGGTGACAGCTGGGGGAGGACTATAAGTAGGTAAAGGGGTTATGTAGCAGGAGGGTGAGGGGGGAGGGAAGGGTGGATCAAGTGTACTGTTTGGGGTGAAAGGGAGGGGTTAGGGTTAGATCTCTGGGGTGAGGACGGGAATGGCTATGCCAGGATAAGTAACGAGGCGTCCACTTGTGAATGGGGTGGGGGAGCAGTGTTGGGGGGTGGTGGCGGGGCGGTGTGGGGGATGGTGGCAGTTCTAATTTTATAGTCAGCCAGTGGTTACATTGCCTTTTAATTTCTTTAACATGTCCTGGCTAAATATCAAGGCGGGTAAGTCAGGGGAGGTGACAGCCTGTTGGTATTATTGCTGGACTGTTAATCTAGAGACTCAGGTAATGTGTTGGGGACCCGGGGTCAAATCCTGCCATGGCAGATTACAGAATTTAAATACTATTATTTAAAAATCTGGATTAGTTTTCTGATGACAGTGAATCCATTGTGATGGTCGGAAAAACTGACCTGGTTCACGAATACCATTCTAATAGAAGGAAAGTGCCATCTTTGCCTACATGTGACTACAGACCCACAGCAATTTGGTTGACTCTCAACTGCCCTCTGGGCAAATAGTGACGGGCAATAAATGCTGGCCTACCCAATGATGACCTCACCCCATGAATGAATAATAAAAAAGTGAAAACCCTCCAAAGATTCTTCAGAGTTGGGAATCCTCTGTAAGAGTCTGCAAAGCAATGTAATTGCCCACTGGAAGTTTAAAAGTCTTGAGCAATGATTGTTCAGTCATTTGCATCAAGACTTCTAAGTGGTCTCAATGCGCATCTTTTAGGGTAAGTCTGGGTGCTGACTATCTGGAGATGGAAAGATCTGGGCTGGGCTGATGCTCCTAAATGTTACATGTAAAATAAAAAGAGTTTATTACCAGGAAAGAGATCAAATCTCTATGCTGAATTCTTGATTACCAAAGGGATGAAAAATTTTTACGGATATGCAGGAATCTAGAGTTGAGGATTAAAATCAGAACAGACCAAGATCTCATTCAATGGTGGAGCAGATTCAAAGGGCTGAGTGGCCCACTATTAACAAAAGAGCAAAGAACAAAGAAAGTTACACTACAGGAACCAGGCCCTTCGGCCCTCCAAACCTGCACCGACATGCTGCCAGTCACAACTAAAGCCCTCGCCCCTTCTGGGAACTGTATCCCTCTATTCCAATCCTATTCATGTATTTGTCAAGACACCCTTAAAAAGTCACAAGAGTATCTGCTTCCACTACCTTCCCCAGCAGTGAGTTCCAGGCACCCACCATCCTACGTGTAAAAAACTTGCCTCGTACATCACCTTTAAACCTTGCCCCTTGCACCTTAAACCCATGACTCCTTGTAACTGACTCTTCCACCCTGGGTAAAAGCTTCTGACTGTCCAGTCTGTCCATGCTCTTTATAATCTTGTAGACCTCTATCAGGTCGCCCCTCAACCTCCGCCGTTCCAGTGAGAACAACCCAAGTTTCTCCAACCTCTCCTCATATTTAATATCCTCCATACCAGGCAACATCCTGGTAAATCTTTTCTGTACTGTCTTCAAAACCACCACATCCTTCTGGTAATGAGGCGACCAGAATTGAATACAATTTTCCAAATGCAGCCTAACTAAGGTTCTATAAAGCTGCAACATTACCTGCCAATTTTTAAACTCAGTGCCCCGGCCAATGAAGGCAAGCATACCGTATGCCTTGTTGACTATCTTCTCCACCTGCGTTGCCACTTTCAGTGAGCTGTGTACTTATACACCCAGATCCCTCTACCTATCAGTACTCTTAAAGGTTCTGCCATTTACTGTATATTTTCGATCAGGATTAGACCTTCCAAAATGCATCACCTCACATTTTTCCAGATTAAACTCCATCTGCCATCTCTCTGCCAAGTCACCAACTGATTTATATCCAGCTGTATCCTTTGACGGTCCTCATCACTGTCTGCAATTCCACCCACCTTTGTGTCATCGACAAACTTATTAATCAGACCAGTTACATTCTCCTCCAAATCATTTATATATATTACAAACAGCAAAGGTCCCAACACTGATCCCTGAGGAACGGCACTAGTCACAGCTCTCCATTCAGAAACGCACCCTTCCACTGCTACACTCTGTGTTCCGTGACCGGGCCAGTTTTTTTATCCATTTTGCAAGCTCACCTCTGACCCCGTGCTACTTTACCTTCTGTATCAGCCTGCCATGAGGGACTGTGTCAAAGGCCCTGCTGAAGTTCATGTAGACAACACCCACTGCCCTACCCTCATCGATTATCTTCATCACTTCCTCAAAAAACTCAACCAAGTTAGTGAGACACGACCTCCCCTTCACAAAACCATGTTGCCTCTCACTAATACATATTTTTTAAATTAATTGTCTAAAAAATTGCTGTGCTTAGTTGTGTTTGGCATTTACTAACAAAAGCATGTTTGAAGTTTTTTGTGCCCATTTCGCATTCGTAATACGGACATGGTTTCATCAAATTCCTAGGCTGTAGTTCACTGCATTGGAAATTAAAACATCACAATTACACTTTTTAGAATGACTTAATGTGAGCTTCACCCCCGGTAATGATTTAAAGGCATCATATTAAATAAGTCAGTGTTTCAGATAAATTTGAGTGTAAATTAGAGACTCAACAATCAGTATATATCAATTAGCCAATTAGTTTAATGTAGTTTGTTTCAGCTAGGGAGCTAGAGCTGGCAATCTCGAGGTCGAGGTTGAATTGCAACAGCATATAAGATTATTTTTAAATGTTAATAAGAATTCCTTTTCATTCAATTTCATCCTGAGAAAGTTCAAACTAAGAAATGCGTACTTTATGATAAAGCACATGTGAAGTTAAAGAGAAGTTTTCTTTCTAATTTGGGAAATTACAGGAGAAGAAAAAGAATACTAAATTTCATGTTGCAATTAGTTGTCTTTGTTGGCTAATGTAAGTCTTCTGGTTAAAAAGTCTTTGCTTAAATCCTAAACAGTGATGGTATTGGGATATGATTTCCGGGGAAGTCGACAGTCTGATGGTGTGAAACAAGCTAAATTAACAGGCACAGTTAACACTGCTGCACCTCCTGGGTTAATGCGTCTCCACTGATGTCAGTCCAGCTTCTCACACTGCCATCTTCAATAACTCATCAGTATTCACTGTGTGAACAGAAATAATCCAAGTGAAATTAGCCCAGATCCCAATAAAAAGCTGCTGAAGTGAATCAGAACTCCTTGTAACTGAACTATTTATAGGAATGTACAGTTAAGGTGACCTGTGTGTCATTTTAACAACATTGTAGACAGAAGCAAACAACAATGTCGGTGTCAAAAGTTCTGGCAATCTGCAAACAGTCAATCAACATGTGAAAGGTATAGGAAAGGCATATTAGATGTGAGGTCTTCTGACAAAGTTCCACTCTAAAATTGAAGCCTCTCTTTCGTACCTCACTTGTTTACCTGGTTTTGTATCCACTTTCTGTCCTGCTTCAAATTTGGAACACTTTATTCTCATACTGAGATTTAAAAACGAGATTTAAACGAGTTCATCTTGACATTCATCATATCTGATATTTAAAACAAATAAATTAATCAGTGAACTTTCAAAAGAGCAGGATTAGACTACAGAAGACAGCACGCCTGTAGCAGACTAGATCACAGCTACTTTGGTTCCAAAGAGGCTTGTCTGAAAACTCTCCAAAACTGTAATTGATGGAATCATTCAAAAGGAACATTCATTCATTGCTGCAAACATACTTCAGGCAGTTCAGTGTATGATTTCTGCAACAACTTTCATTTTAAGGCTGACATCAGTTTAACAAGTGTTTAGTGCCAAACAAATCTCCACACAAAGACACTATTGTACCAAGGCTCATGATCCTGCAGGTGATCTCTCTTGTTTATGGCTAACTTAAATGTAGAGCAGCAACTGTAAATTTTGCATTGGATGGTTAAGCCAGGTAATTATTGTGTCCGGAGGAGGATGTGATTGCCTCCTTCCTATTTATGAAGATTGAGTGAATATTGAGTAGTTTTTTATTAATTGGTCTGTTCTGGTGACCACAGTGAACTGTTTTTAATTCTCTATTTGTGCATCTGCCTTAGTCTGTGCAGGTGTGGCCATGGGTTACCAAAGTGCTCAGTGGAAAACCAAAGCCAGGTCCTCCTTCACCGAGCCTGTCATGACGACTTTGTGATATTTTGCGAATTGCACTCGGTTTTCTCAAGCTTCATCAGGATTGAAGTTGTATTTATCAAAAGTTAAGTGTGCATGGGTTTTAAAAGAAAAGGTTTGCATGAATTCAAACCATATTGCGGTCCTGTTCAATGAGAAGATGCTTGGTTTCTTTGATTTCTGGACTTCCTACAGAAATGGGTGGGGAAGGCAGTAGCCTGGTTGTTGGAATCCGCTTAAGGGTTCCAGTGCATCTTAGCATATAGTTGGAGTCAGCAAAATGAAATCGCCTTCTTCTGTTGAGTGCAAGTGTATTATATTCAACTACAGAATGCACAGGAGAATACACTTTGATGCCCAAAGCATTTCAGGGTGGTCTTAATGTCCTGTTATCAAGATAATGAGGTGAATTCTTTTTGCTTTTAGTTAGACATATTCTTCAAGAGATGGTAGATATCTCTGGAGAGAAACCAGTACATTTGTAAAAAATAAAATTAATTCACAAAATGTGGGTGCCGTAGACTTGGCCAACATGTATTGCCCACACTAGCTGCCCTTGAGATGGTGGGGAGCTGCCTGTTTTGGACTGCTGCAGTCCATTTGGTACAGGTGTACTCATCAAGATGTTAGGGAAGGAGTCCCAGGATTTTAACGCAGCAACGCTGAATGAATGGTGATAGCTTTCCGCGACAGGATGGTGAGTGGATACCAGGATATAATAAGCATTGCTCACCAGGGATTTCTCCCACTCTTAACACCTCTCCCTGGGGCGTGTTGGAGGATTAGTAGGTCAATTATAAATCTGTTTGGGTGAGTAAAGAGCACCCCTACTGTGGCCAACAAGTCCTGGTATGGGACTTGAACCTGGAGTTTCTGAATTAAAGGCAGGGTGCTACCCACTGAATCACAACTCTGCGGCCATTTAGTTCACCCAAATGCTGATTTGGATTCTGGAACATTACTCATGCCAAACAACATTGATTTCCTAAACATGGAAACAAATGATCATTTGGCAGATCACTTCAGTTTCTTAATATAAAGTGATCATGGGATTCTTTTCTGCTGTTCCATCCTGTGCTTTACTGTGACAACATACTGAGAAAAATACCTATGAGAACTAATTGGAGCCAGGCTGTATATAGATATATCTGGTTGTTTAAAAATGTTATGACTCACCCCCTAGAGCAGGTGGGACTTGAGCCCAGGCCTTCTGGCTCCGAGGTAGGGACGTTGCCACGGGCCATTCTGCAGCTGTATATACATATATATAAGATTTCTAAATATATGTATGATATATCTGTATTCAAAATAAGGCTATAGTGATGATGATAGCTGCGTCCTTTTCAATTCCTTTATTCTACAGGGAGAAAAACATTCAGCCACAGGTAGAAAGTGTATTTGACAAGACACCACTCTTAAAACAACCACAAAACCTTGCACCTACAGAACATGAGGTAGTTTTTGCCAAACCTGTAGCTTGTGCACAGCACTCCTCTAAGCCCATTGTGATTCTGCTGTCAGTGCTCTGACACAGCAGCATCAGATTTACAAATTGAAAATCATTAATAAATCTGAACAGGATATGATAAATCTGAAATCACATTCGATAAACCCGGACACCTTTTAATAAATCAAAAAGATTACTTAGGAATTTTTAAAATCTGACGTCAACATGTCGGGATTACAAATGGGTTGCTGCCGATCCCTCACAGTGATGTATCATTTACGTGTAATATATTTATGAGTACGAGTGTGAAGCAAAGAAATTAAAAAGAGGGGATGCTTTTAATGACAAATTGGAAAACAGCTGTTAGTTCTGCTCATCTTCTACATAAGCTGATGTGTTCCAAATTCCTCTGTTTTAATTATAAGTTTCATTATTTTCTCTGTCTGTACCAGACTGTTACTTGATTTGTAGCTCTAGCTGGGGTTTAGAATAGTCATGAAAAAGACTTGGATCTCGCCCTGCAAAATGATTTCCGCTTTGTACCTTATTTTCATTCCATGGATGAAAATGTTTGGTGAAGTCTGTTGCCTTGCTCTGTCAGTCCACTCCACTGCAGGGGCTGCTGCCACCACCCTCCTTAGGTGCAGGAAAATACAGGCTCTGCTTAGTCCAGTGTGGCAGAGGAAAACCACTTCCTGGTCTAATTAGAAGAATCTCCTGTAGTTTATGGATATAATTTTTTGCATGTTAGCAACTATTTACCAACATTCATTGACCAGATGTCATGTCTTACCCCTTCAAGTTCTTAAGCTGTTCTGCCCACTAGTCCATATGGCATCATCACAGTGGGTGGTGTTTATGGCAGTCCTCAGTCCTAACTCTTTCAGACCCACAAATGCTTTTCCATTATTATTATGCATTTGTGTGCAGAATGACATTTACTCTGCCAAGCATCTGATGTTACAAATTCAAGTGATCAGGTGGAATGCATTCTCTTCAGGCTTGGAAGACTGGCAGTTTGCGTGGTGGAAGACCATTGCCTTTGATTCTCTTCCCGACAAATATTCTGAAGAAGGACTCAAAACCTTAACTCTGCTTTGTCTCCATAGATGCTGCCTGACCTGCTGAGCTTTTCCAGCAATTTCTGTTTTTGTTTCTGATTTCCAGCATCTACACTTCCTTGGTCTTTTTTTTTGTTTTAATGACCTTCCTTAATATTGCTATTTGAGGATTGCTTCTGTTTCGGCATGATCTCTGTCACAGTTTGTGAGGATTCTCCCTCGAAAGATAAGGAAGTGAAACATTTTGCCTGAACCTGTCTCTCCCAACTAACCTCAGCATTTAAAATCAGAATCTGTGGCATAGCTATTTGTTTACCCAGGCTGTGCTGCAATCTGGGTTCTATCAATTATAGATTTGTTAGTTGGCTCAGCTGGGGTATAGCATTCACTGGCTATCACATTGCTTGTATTTTCTCAAAACGTTGCTGGCTCTTCCAGTCTGAATTCTCTTTAGAGTTGCAAGCAGTAGAAAAATATTGTGCCAATTTAGTATCGTCACAGGTTCCCATTTTATCAACAGTACGAAACAGATTCTGGCTGCCAGCATCACTAATCTCATTGACTTCTGTTCCTTGATTAGCTTCCATCATTAGCCTAGGGAGATTTCAGCACAACCAACCCATTGTCACCTCTTTATGGTCCCCATTATTAGCATTTCTCCTCCACTAGCATTGTCCATTATCCATCCCTTTGTTTGCCTAACTGTCTTTCTCTCCCTCCAGGCTCTAACTCCACCTATCCTCTCACTCCCTAACAACATTTCCTAACTCCAAATCCTGTCTCTAGTAGATATACCATCTTTTCCTAACCACTACTAGTTGTGATTCCTTAACTTGATATAGTTTAACAACTTCCACCATTTGAATAAGTTTGTGGTCAAGCTATGTCTTCCCACTCGTGAGAATTCTTAATGATGAAGTATGTATAAATTTTCAACTATTTGGCATTCCCCATGTTAGAGAGTTCTTGCAGCAATCATTTAACCTTAAGTATTGTGGCCCCTAGAGTAAGCAGTTGCTCTGTTGTCAGTTGTAGATAATGTTTTCCTGACTGTGGTTCACTATTTAATGATAGCACGACACATGCCCCAATGTCTAAATTAAAATTTGTGGGATGACCACTGACATAAATATCAACTTGCTAAATGTAAGCTCTGGATCAGGTTTTTCTTCTGTTGTACACAGTTGTACCTTCATAACATCCTTGTGAGGTTAGCAATTTTATTTCTCGTTTTTCTGAAACTGCGTCCCACTTCTGCACATTTTCTGGAATTGATCTATGGTGTGATGGATAAAGCTTTCACTTTTGAAAGCTGGATACTGTCTGTGCCTGTCATTTGCTTTGTTCTACAGTGCTGACAAGAGCTTTTAGTGACTGGTACCTGGCTTAATCACATCACCGGTGTCTCACATGTGGTATTTGTGGTTTTGTAACTTAAGAGTTGAGTGGACTTTGCTGATTCTGTACTAAGTTTGATCTTCTCCTCTTAGAAGTGATCATTGTTGCTTTTACACTTATGCTTCATTCACCATTTCTATAGAGTTATGTTTTTTTGGCACTCCTCAGTATTAACCTTTAGGTCTTTATTCTTTGTAGGGTGGGGTGCCTTGGATTTGTTTTATTTTACTATGCTTTCCACCTCTCTTCGGACCCCTCCCCCACCCCACCCTATCCCCATCTCACCCTCATCATCCACACCCTCTTCAGTTCGGCCAATTAGGATATTCCATCCCAAAGTTTGTCCCTAACTGATGTTCCATTGCCAGCCTGCCATTCTGCTCACTGGGAATGATTTGGGAACCTCATTCCAGGTTGACCAGCAGCTTTGGTCTCGGCTCATCCTTTTTATGTCTTGCTATTAGCCATCATTCCCAAACTCAGGAAACTTTCATCCCTGTTCATATCTTGCTAAAGAGGGATCAATATTTTTGAACTGCCGTACTCCCGATGTCAGAGAGCAACATCTGAAAAGATATTGCTCCCCAAAGCCTGCAGCATGACAGGAGAATGGCTAATCTGTTTAAATGTGAGTTTCTTTTTGTTAAAAAATGTGCTCTGTAAAGTTAATTATCATGCATTTAAGTATTACTGAACTCTGTATGTGACAACTGGCTGCAGGTTAGATTTTTTTGTTTAGAAGTCTGATTTAATCCTTCACAATTAGCTCAATAACTATCCCATCCACCAGACATTGTAAATTTAAGTCCTAAGAGGCTCAGGGAGTCCTTATGTTTAAGAAACTTTTACTTGAAAGACAGCATGTGAAAAGATATAAAGAATCATTGAGGAAACTTCTGTAGAGATGTAACTGTGAAATGAAGTAATTTGGGGTCTAAGTATAACCCTCGTGTCAGTTGTACCTTAACACTCTTGCCTCTGACACATTAGATTCAGGTCTCAAGCCCACTCCAGAGCTTGAGCATGCAATTCCTTAGCACCCCTAAAAAGGGTTAGATCATAGCAGGGCCAGGCTGGAATGATCAGTTCCTGTGTTTTGCACTTATTTATCGGAACAGAGAGATGCCAAAACTGAACTAAATTTGTCCTTGGAGTTTGAAAATAAATCAGGCAAGTAGCAGGGAGCAATTATGTAAAGTTAATCTGTTGAAGACATGACAAACTTCAACCCTCTGTGAGGCTGGCATTTAAATGCAGGAAGTGGTCAGGTGGGACAAGCAAGCTAGGGCTAGTAGTGGCTGGTGCTTGTAAACAGCCAGTGGAACCAGTGGGAAAACTCTTGCTTCTTCCACCTCGACAAAATCTGGACAGTTTCTTGGGCCTGTTTTGAGTCTTCTCCAGTGGTCCCTGAGCAACTTGAGCCAAAGTGCTCATCACAGCTTGGGCCACTGTAAACTCCAACTGGGGCAAATCTATTGGAATTTGAGTCAGAAATTGTTTGCAGGAGCCTCTTTCAGTTACTTCAATGGGGGAGAAAAAAGACCTGAGTTCAGTAATGAACCCAGATTCCTGTTGAGATCAGGCTGGAGCCTTAGTCTTGTTAAAATGGTTATTATTGCACCCAGTTTAGACACAAATTATATTGAATTTTATTTTAAAGCAGGGATACTGCAAGTATTTTCTAATGGAAATAGAAATGATCAAAGCAGTCAAAACATTGTATGGCTTTTCAAAGTGTCTGTCTTGAAGATCTATGTTAACGTCTGCTGTCTCTTTAATTGTGCCTCTGAGTTTTAGATTGATTTGATGAAACTGAGAATAGAGCAGTTGATGGCATGCTGCTGAAATATTCAGTGTTTTCACAAATTATAATTCTGCTCTTTTAATAAAATGGGATTATTAAGATGTGAGACTGGTTCAGTAATTACTTTTGTAGCACTCATCATGTGCTCAGCTTTCTCACATTGTGCGGTACCAAGGGTGGTAGAATCATACTATTAATACTCATCATTAAATGTTGATACTTCTCTATCAGAAACTGCATGGTATTGTCGAGTGATGTATGTTGAAGTAATGTTAATTTTGCTTCAAGCAAGGGGCAAACTTGTGTTATGGTAGTTGACTGACAGCCCAGAGATAGAGTTAAAAGGCCTCTTCACTGATAACTGGAGGCTTGTGCCAAAACTGGGAGAGCTGTCCCACAGGCTATGAAAGCTCTAATCTGACATAGCCATACTCATAACATCCTGCATTACAGTGAACATCCCAGACACCTTTAACCATTACTGGCTAAGTGCTATACTCTGGCTTAACCACCAGGATGCCCACTCTAATTACAGTCAAAATGGACTGGTCCCGACAGTCCTCAACATTGAGTCTGGACTCCATGAAGTCTCCCCCTGGCATCAGGTCCAAGTTAAGCAGCAGACCTCCTGCTGATAACTATCTCCCAACCTCCATCACTGCTCCTCCATCTCAAACTCCACTTGGAAGAAACACTGAAGGTAACAAGGGTACAGAATGTATTCAGAATATGGAGCATTTCAATGTCTATCATGAGAAAGTAGCCTATTAGCACCATCAGTGACTGAGCTGAAGAACATAGCTGTCAGATTTGACTTGCAGCAAGGGGTGAGAGAGTTGATGTGGCCGACCAAGAGTCACTGGGTCATTAGCATTAGTGATATTTTTTCAATGGTAACCTGAAGACCAACACTGGCTCCAAGAGGAGTAGAGGAGAACACAGCAGGAGTGACACCAAACGTACCTAAAAACCAGGTGTCAAGGGGTGAAGTTGCAACACAGGCTGCTTGCACACTAACTGGAATGTTTTAGGGATTTCACAATAAACAAATCAGATTAAAGCTCTGTGGTCCTGTCACATTCAATCATGAGTTATGATGGACAGATGACATACTCATAGAAACAGGATGCTCTCTCAATGGTGGTAGAGCCGAGCATATGAATACCAAAGACAAAACTAAAGTATTTACAGCCAGAAGTGCTGAGTGGATGATCTGTCTGCCTCCAATCTGAGCTTCAGTATTGCTTATGCCCAGTTTTTAGCCAACTGAGTTTACTCTACATGATATCAAGTAACTGGTGAAAACACTGACTGCAGCAAAGGCCATGGGTCTGGACAACATTATGGATCTAGTGCCGAAGTCTTGTATTCCAGGGCCTTCCAAGCTGTTCCAATACACCACTATATTGGCATTTTCCTGACAAAATGTAAGTGCTGGGAATCTCTCAATGGCTGGTCTTGTACCTAGCACAGAAAACAAAGGAAGATAATTGTGGTTGTTGGATGTTAATAATCACATTCTTGGGACACCATTGGCAGTGTTCACAGATTTGTGCCCTACGCCCAGTTTTTAGTTGCTTCATCAATGATAGTCGCTCCATTATAAAGTCAGAAGAGAGATATTTGCTGATGATTCTGTAGTGTTCATTTCAATCTGCAACTTGTTGGGTAAGAACAAACTCTGTCCCTGTGTGGAGCAAGATCTGAACAGCAACTTCCCCTCCCCCATTTCTGATGAAGGGTTTAGGCCCGAAACGTCAAGTTTTCCTGCTCCTATGATGCTGCTTGACCTGCTGTGTTCATCCAGCCCCATGCTTGTTATCTAGCAAGCAGGCTTGGGCTGATCAGTGACAAGGAACATTTGTGCCACACAGATGCTGAGCAATGACCATCTTCAACAAGAGAGAATCTAACTACCTCCTATTGATATTCAACAACAAGACCATTGCTCAGTCACCCACCATCAGTATCCTGGGGGCTACCATTGATTAGAAATGTAATTAGACCATTTGTATGAGCATATAGGGTGAAATTTTATAAAAGGTCTGATTTAGGTGGACTACGGTGGGATTTGTATGGAATTGTTTAAGAATCTGAAAGGCCTTTCTCAATGTCAGGAACAAATGGCCATATCTTTAAAGCATTTGCCGAGGGAAGAGGTGAGTTTCTTGCTAGGTAGCAATGAGTTGCCATTTAAGAGGCATTATATCTTTTTAAATATCTTATTAATGCCAGAACTCACCTCATTAATATCCAGCTCCCTATCTTGTCAAGCACTCCAAACAAGCTGGATGTGGAGAATTCTTGATATAATTCAGAGACAGTACCTTGGACACTGTCAGTCAGCTGCTTGGGTCGATCAGAGTCTTTTTGATCTCCACATAAGGTGTGAGGAGCTGAATTTAGATGGCCCAGTATCCACCTCGAGTCTTTCTGTCCCACAGGGGGCTGTTTCCTCCTGGAATGAGAGAGAGGCAGGTATGAAGGGAAATGAAAGTGGGAGGCACTGCTGTTTAATTTTATTGAAGGTGGGATAGTGTCCTGGGAGAGTGAGTAGGCAGCCCACAGGACATTCCGGATTAGTGATGTCAGGGGTTGGGGTGGATGTGAGCGAGTGGGGAAGATGTTGCAGGCAATGGTGAGAGTGGTATGGTGGCTCAGTATTTAGCACTGCTGCCTCACAGTGCCAGGACCTGGGTTTGATTCCACCCTTGGGCAACTATGTGGAGTTTGTTCATCCTCCCCATGTCTGTGTGGGTTTCCTCCGGGTGTTCTGGTGTCCTCCCACAGTCCAAAGATGTGCAAGTTAGGTGGATTGGCATTGCTAAATTGCCCATAGTGTTCAGGGATGTGCAGGCTAGGTGGGTTAGCCATGGGAAATGTAGGGTGACAGTGATATGTGGGGGGATGGGTCTGGGTGTGATGATCTTCAGAGGGTCGGTGAAGACCCATTGGGCTGAATGGCCTGTTTCCACACTGTAGGGATTCTATGGTGGTAGAACATGAGCCTTGGTGGGTGCAGTAACAGAGATGGAGTGAGTGCGTGGTAAGAGATAGAAGACGGTGCCAATTACACTGGTGGAGTGGAAAAGGGCATTGACCTGCTTCCCACAGCCATGGGAATTCTTTCAGAGGGCTGAGACTACACTGACCCAGATGGCAACCTCAGGCCAGGTTGGAATGGTCTCGTGTCATGGCCTTCACTGCTGGACCTATGGGACAGGATGTCCCACATCTGCAACATCCCGACCGGCAGCATCTCCAGGTCCCTGCCACAAAGTGGGGTGCTGATCTCCCCCACTCTGCCATGTCTGGAGCAATTGTTAGGAGCCATAAAGGCAGCTCTGGTCTGATTGTGCTTCTCTAGGATCAGTCCAGATTCTGCCCATTGTCTATTCTAAAGGTGGCAGCATTCGCTTGTCTGGAAGCTAACTTAGCCAAGGTGCCATTATCTAACTGATCTAAATGTCTTATTGTCCCATTTCCTACATTTCAAAACCTCAGATGATTGCTATAGATGCCAAATGAATAAGACAAGAGATGTCGGGGCTGTTGCGTTGCAGTGGTAGTGTCCTTACCTCTCGGCTAAGAAACCTGGATTCAGGCCCCAGAGGTGTGTAATAAAATCCCTGAACAGGTTGATTAAAACTATCTGAGACAGGCCAACACAGTGTGGAGCTGGAGGAATGCTGCAGGTCAGGCAGCATCAGAGGAGCAGGAACGTTAATGTTTCGATTCGGGATCCTTCTTCAGAACTGGGGAGGGGGCAGAGAGCTGGGAACCAAGTAGAGGGAGGAGGAGTGGGGCTGGGAAAGGTAGGGGAAAGAGTATGATACACTGGATGTGGAAGTTGGTGGGGTGGTATGTGAGGACAAGAATGCGATCCCTTACTCCCAATTACTCTGCTTCCACTGCATCAATTCCCAAGACAGAGTGTTCCGGACATCCCAGATGTCCTCCTATTTCAAGGACTGCAATTCCACCCTCCAGAGATCAAAAATGCCCTCAACCACATCTCTTGCATTTCCCACACTTCTGCCCTCAAAACCCCTCCCCCAAACAAAAATAAAGACAGATCTCCCTGGTCCTCACATACCACCCCACCACCCTCTGCACCCAGCATATCATTCTCTGCCACTTCCGTCACCTACAATCTGACCCTATGGCCAAAGAGATGTTTTCCTCCCCACCCCTATCCGCCTTTTGTAGGGACCATTCACTCCGCGAATCCCTTGTCCACTCCACATTCCCCACCAGCCCCACCACTGCTGGCACCTTTCCCTGCAATGGCAGGAAATGCTACTTCTGTCTCTATACCACCCCAGTTTGCGTCCAAGAAGGCCCAAGGAAAACTTTTCATATCCATCAGGGATTCACCTGTATGTCCTCCAATCTGGTCTACTGTATCCGTTGCTCCCGATGTGGCCTCCTCTACATCGGTGAGACCAAGCGCAGACTCAGGAACTGTTCTGTGGAGTATCTGTGCTTTGTATGTGATAATTGACAACACCTTCTGGTTGCCAACCATTTTAAGTCCTCCTCCTACTCCCTGGGAGACGTGTCCATCCTGGGCCTCCTCCAGTATCACAATGATGCCACGCGCAAACTGGAGAATCAACACCTCATATTTTGCCTCGGGAGCCTACAGCCCGATGGCCTAAACATGGAATTCACCAGTTTTAAAATCTCCCCGCCCCGGCCTCATCCCATGACCTACCCTCCCTCTCATCCCCGCCTCCTTGACCTGCCATAACGTTTCCATTTTCTTCCGCACCTATCCGCCCTACCCTTCTCACCAACCAATCCCCAGTACTTCATACCTGCATCCACCCATCACCACCGCACCCACCTGTCCCCAGCCCCACCCAACCTCCCTCCTGCCTCCTTGACCTGAAACAACCTGTCCATCTTCTCTCTCACCTATCCGCCCCACCCATTCAACTGACCAATCCCCACCACCCCCTACCTGCAAGCAGCTATCACCATCCCACCTACCTTTCCTCAGCCCCACTCCTCCTACCTCTATTTATTTCCCAGCTCCCTTCCCCCTCACCATTTCTGAAGAAGGGTCCCGACACGAAACGTCAGCTTTCCTGCTCCTTTGATGCTGCCTGACCTGTTGTGTTCCTTCAGCTCCACACTGTGTTGTCTCTGACTCCAGCATCTGCAGTTCTTGCTATCTCTGAGTCGTGAGTCCTTCATACTCTCCTGAAGAAATTCCAATAAATTGGGATGTAAAATGTGTAATAATGCAAATTGAGGTTAACTATCTTTGACTGGGAACTCAAGTCCATTTAGTCTCTGTGGTTTTAAAGTCTTAATGAAAGTTTAATTCAAGTTTATAACTGGTAAATAAAAGTCATTATTTAGGCATAAAGTACATCTTCACGATAACAGTTACAAGAAAGCTGGGAATCTCTCTTCATGTTTAGTTCAGTAAAGTTGCAGCCAATGTTTCAGTTTTGGATTTTCTCTGTTCTTCTCAGTACCTTGATTATTATTTGGATCTGGTTCCTTGTCTCAGTAACCAGAACTGAAAAAAAGCGAGAAATGTGATGATTGCATTGTTAACTGTCAGCATACGCTCTAGAGATATCTACTTTGCTGGAACCTATAACCAGGCCAGCAAGCTATTTGTTTTTTTTTAAGTGCTCCACCACATTAACCAGATATTGAATATGAAAACAGTAACATCACTCCAGAGCCTTTTTCAAAGTCTCCATCTGCCAATTCAATTCATTTTTTATTTATGAATCATATTTTTGATCAATGTGTCATGCTTTGCATTTATCAATGTTAAATTTAATAATGCTATTTATCTTACCAATTGCTCAACTAATCTAAATCTTTTTGCTACATTCTCTGCTCCTACCAATCTCCCTATTTCAGAGTTGTCAGCAAATTTTCCATCTTTATGCTTGAAGTTGATACTCGGGTCAATCATACATTGAAAACAAACTAAGGCTTGATCCTTTCAACGCTACTGTCTATACTTCCTCCATATATAATCCAATCATTTTGCCTTGTGATCCACCCTAGTCCCTTATTTTAGGCTGACTTCCAGGTCAGACTTGGTCAAAAGTTTTCTGAGAACCTAGAGACAACAATAGGATGCAATTTTGCAGGATTGGATAATTTATGGTGGGCCCTGGGAATTAAATACTTTCTTCATACTTCAGCTCAAATTTTTAATCCTGCAAGCTTTTGGAAAAGTGAAATTGGGGTGTATCTGGTGAACAACTAAAACAAAGTTAAAGGATACAGAAAGGAGCAAGGATAATGCCACACGATAAATCATTTAAATTCTATATAGTGAATTAAAGTCAAGTAAATGCAGACAAAGAAGTAGGAAGGGACAGAAAAAGAAAGGAACTTAAGGAAAAAATGCAAAAGCCTCCTGAAGAATTTACTAACCACAGGAGTATTGGACTCACCCCTACATTTTTTTTAAACTCAAAAGCTATTGCCTGCCGGGTTCCTGAAAGTTTGACATGATGGTGATGCACTGGGTCGTCTGGAGCCAGCAGTAAACAGAGAAGCCAACACGGTATCTTCTTTATCAAATAGATTTAGGGATTGAGAAATAAACACAAAGATTGAGAAAGAAAAAGAATTAAAGTGGACAGATTGAATTTGTCACAAGTATGAAGTTTGTAAGATTGTTTCAAAACATGACTATCTTCTTAATTTCAAGTAAATGGATAAATGAAGGGGGTCATGTGACCTAGTCCTACCTGACCAGGAAATTGAGTGAAAATTGAAAGGAGGCCCCAGGTTATCTTACTGAGAGGAAGGTGGGAGATATTCACACCTGTGAACAGTGACCAAGGCAGCTATATTAAGTCACAGGTATTTGTCAGGAATCTCAAGTTTGTAAATGGTTATATCTTAAACTGTTATTTGATTCAAGATGGAATGAAGCTGGCCATTTAGAAAATATTCTACAAGAATCTGAGGGAGAAGAAATTGTTAAAGACACAAGAGATTAGTCCTGCACTTTAAGCAGAGAAAATTCTAGCTCATTTGGTCACCACACACTATGTTGGTAGGAGCTCATGCTCATAATGAAGGGATTGAATTTGTGAAGATTTAATTGAACTGGTTTGCCGAGAGGGAAGACTCTTTAACATGTCTTTCACCAAATAAGTCATTGGGAATTGGGAATTGGAAGTTGCCCAGCTGAGAAAGGAAACAAGCCCACAGGAGCAAAGAATATTCTTGGATTGGTGCTTGATGAATGAGATGACTACTTAAGGGATAGTAAAATGTAATAGCGGAGGGGATACTCAAACATTTTAAACGTTTGTGGATAATTTTTCTGCAGTTTAGAGTATACATTGTCAACTGAAATAATGTTTAGTCAATATTGATTTTAAATCAAGCGTTACATCATTATAGTAGAACTCGTAACTTGAAATCCTATTGTGTTCCTTTCAGTCACTGGATGTTTGAATGATGTTTTAAAACATGTTGGCTTCTACTATTATCAGTCAGCTATACAGAAGCAGCGGGAGAAAAGAACAAGAAAGATTTGACTAAGGGGAAAGAGAAAAGAGGCTGAAAGGAAACCTAAGAAAAGATATTGCAAGTTAAAAGTTTTTAAAACTCCAGGATCAATTATTATTTGCAGGAATGAGGCTCCGTTGTTTCAATTGCTTCCTCTGGCCAGGAGATGTTGAGTGGCTTTGCAGCAACATCACAGAAAGGCTCCTTTTGGTTCAATACCAACCCTCGATCCTGCAGTGAGTTTCATTTGTTTTAAAAATGCAAAGCAACAAATATTTGAAACTCATGGTAATGTTAAGGATGAATTTTGATCTCTGAGGCTGATGGGCAAGGTAAAGTAAATCATTCAACAAATTGGGCAATATCACATACATTCACATAACTCTCACGCCCCCATGAATCGCTGGTTAACCCATTGATAATGTTCTGTATCGTTAATGCACCATTATTTCCTCAGAAATTTCTGGGCTATTAAAGCACCGAACATCTTCAGCTACTTAGAATCGTTGAATCATAGAACCTATACTGTGCAGAAAGAGGCTCGTCAGCCCATCAAGGCTGTACCAACCCTGGCTAATCCACCTAGCCTGTACATCTCTGGACACTGCAGGGCAATTTAGCAAGGCCAATCTCCTTAATGTGCACATCTTTGGGCTGTGGGAAGAAACCTGAGCACCTGAAGGAAATACATGCAGATGCAGGGATAATGTTACTTTCCCAACTCCCAATGACTTAATTGGTGAGAGACATGTTAAAGAGTCTTCCCTCTCGGCAAACCAGTCTCAATTTAATCTTCACAAATTCAATCCCTTCAATATGAGCATGAGCTCCCACCAACATAGTGTGTGGTGACCAAATGAGCTAGAATTTTCTTTGCTTAAAGTGCAAGACTAATCTCTTGTGTCTTTCACCATTTCTTCTCCCTCAGATTCTTGTAGACTATTTTCTAAATGGCCAGCTTCATTCCATCTTGAGTCAAATAACAGGCAGACTCCACACAAACAGTCACCCAAGGCTGGAATCGAACCCGGATCCCTTCCCTCTGTCATGAGATCAGAGTTGAGTGATGGTCGCTGATCATTGTATGATGTTCAGCATCATTTGTGACTGTTTACTGAAGCTGTCCAAATGCTGCAAGACCAATACACCAAATGGGCTATAGCAGTTCAAGAAAACAGCTCACTATCACCTTAAGGACAACCAGAACCGGGCAAAAACATTAGCCCAGCCAGTGATGCCCATGTCCCATGAGTAAATAAAAGAAGTGTCACTGTTTGCTTTGTTCATAGTACCTAGAAAGTCGATATGATTTCGCAGGCAAACCTTCACTCTCTAAATGCAAGCTTGGTATGACTTATTCTGTTGATGCTATTTGAAAATAGTTCTTCTCGATACCGCTGACATAAGGTTAATGGAGATCAAGGCCTGTACAGATCTATTATAACACAACAATGCAAGGAGCACACTTACCATCCAAAAAACATCTAAGTTCCATCACAATATTGGCTAGTGCCAGAAACAACTTACTAGTCAAAATAAAATTTGATGGTTGAGCAAACAATGGAATGCCAATATTTTTCCTTTTGTCTCTTTGCTCCTGGTAGAGGCTATTTCTTTTTGTGGGGCAGGTCCATGGGCACAGTCCCCCTCTGGTAGATTGCCCAAGTGTTTACTCAGTGCATGATGAATGGGCTGACAGCTTGACTGACATTGGAGGACACTTCAGTTGCACCTAACCTTTTGTTTGCTGTGCAAACTGATCAGCCTGCTCATGAGCAAAGAAGTGGAACCTGGGCTTGTTTTTCATTTAAGCTGTTTTTGTTCAGGAATACTGTTGTTAATTGTAGAGATCACATTGAAATCGTTGAATTTGGCATTGATTGGGAATGGAAGCTAAGATCTGGTCTGTATCACCTCATACTGCACTAGTCAGGGGTGGGGGAGAGGGAATACCACATGGACAAGTGTCCATAACTGAATGGTTGCATTAAAACAATTCTAATAAATATTCACATTCTTCAATATCTTTCTAATGGTTGTCCTTCACTCATTCTCTCACAAATAAAATTAATCCTTAAAATTACGTTCAATGTGTTAACAAATAGAAGCAAGGAGGTGGACGTGTTTTCCTGTATTTGAGATTTTTTAAGAAAAAAGATTGAATGAAGAATAATGCTTTACTTTTGTAATTTTTAGTGAATGCTTATTGTACCACAAGCTGGCACTTTATTTAAAGGCCAGTTCAAAATCCTTCAACTCAAGCCATTAATAATATTTCAATATCTACATATTGCCAAGGTCAGACTACCCATATTTTCTCTTTACAACTGTGATGGGAATAAGCAATGACTGCTGCATAATAGACCATAAAATGTCCACAGTGGGAATGATGGGAAATCAATAGGGACTTGCTCCTCTATTCCCCACCCCCCACTTCTGAAGATACCAACAGCAACAAAATGGATGCAGCTGTAAGGTGAAGTGAAGAATAAATCAGAAAGATCTTGTAAACAGAATAAACATCTGTAACTGCCAAGGATTTTTGAAATTTATCTTCATATTACTGACACCTGTTTCCTACTGAAACTAGAATTCTGAATTTCTTAAAAATTTCAAGCCTTCCTGTCTGGCTGATGGGATAAACAATTGGCAGGCTTTATTGTGAAGCCCAGTTTTTGCAGGGTAAACCACACTGAGGGTAATGTTTACCTCAGGAAAAGTTTTTCCTTTTACCATGAACTGCTGGTGTGGCAGATGAGCACGGAGCAATAGCTTAAAGTGTCCTTGTAAACTTTTGCTCCACATTTGTTCAGATTCTTCACCAGGAGCCTTTATTCTCTTCTTGTGTGACAGGGTTACCTGCTCAGTGTGTATATACGTAAGTGTATACTGATCATTTGATAGCACACTGAGACAGACAGAGATAAACACTGAAAATGCTGAAGAAACTCAGCAAGAGTGGCAGCATCAGCGGAGGGAGAACAAAGTTATTCATGTTTGAGTACAATATGATTCTTCTTTAGAGCTGGAAAGATTTGCTCTGCCATTTTCACCACCTCCATCAGGATACAACTACGGAACAGATCTTCCTCTTCCTTCCACAGTCAGCATTCCTCAAGGACGATTCCCTCGGTGACACCCTGGTCCACTCCTCCATCACTCCTAACAATCCTAACATTTTCCATTCCCCAAGGCACCTTCCCATTCAATGTGTTTTTTAAAAAAATTCATTTGTAGGATGTACTGACTGCTTGCATTTCTTCCCCATCTCTAGTTGCCCTTGAGAAGGTGGTGGTGAGCTGCCTTCTCGAACCTCTGCAATCCCCTTGCTATGAGTTGACCCACAATGCCATCAGGGAGGAAATTCCAGGATTACTTATTTGCCTCCTCTCTCCTTACTGTTCGAGGCCTCAAACACACCTCCAGGTGACACAGGGTTTTACTTGTATTCTTTCAATCTAGCTTTCGCAAATCACATTGTGGTCTGCTTTACATTGGAAAGACCAAGTGCAGACTGTGTGATTCTTTGTGGAATACCTTTACTTTGTCCACAGGATTGACCCCGGACTCCTAGTTCCTTATCATGTCAATAAACCATCTTGCTCTCATGCTAACATTTCTGTCCTAGGCCTGCCGCAATGTTCCAACAAAGCACAACACAAGCTCAAGGAACAACACTTCATTTTGTGGTAAGGCACTTTAACCCTCTAGCACTCAATATTGAGTTCCACAACATCAGAGCCTGACCCTGTGACATCTGCCCTGCAGTTTTCTTACAATGCTCCTGCAGCACCTATTTTCATCCTTCCACACGTTAACTTATACCCATTCTACATCTCTATTTGACTTTCACCCTAATTCGCAACTCTTTTATCTTTTGCACTGGCCCTCGACACCATCTGTTCCCTCATACCTCTGTCAAAAGTATCAAAACCACAATTTTCCAACCCCTTTCACTTCCAAGGTAGGAGTTATAGAGGACTCGAAGCAGTAACTCTGTTTCTTTCTCCACAAATGTTGCTAGACCTGTTGCGTTTCACCAACATTTTCTGTGTTTCTTTCAGGTTTACAGCATCCACAGTATTTTGCTATTATTAAAGATAGACTGAAGGTTTCCTGGTGCAGCATATATGCTTTCCAATCTAAATATGGTAAAAAGAGACCTTCTGCCATGCTTTGTCAATATGAGGCAAAGATTTCATTAAATAATCCTGGGATACAGGCAAACCTCCTCATTCCTCCAAGGCAAATTGCTCCATTCTGAAGCCACTTTTACCACCTGACCCTTTAAAAGCCACTGACCACCTTTGTCCAAAGATGAATGCGCCATGATTTATGGGATCCTGGTCATGTTTTACCTGCAACTATCAGGCTTGGTTCATACTTTTCAAATTGTTTGCTTATTCTTGATATCCTGGTACTACGGGTCTCTCCTAACAGGGAATGAATTCCTTGAGACAAGGCTGCAATCAGGTCTTAATCAGTGTTTCTATGAACACCAGGCCAGAGGCGGGTATCACTGATCACAACAGGGAACAAGAGCTCGTGATTTCACCCTAGTGATTTTAAACGTCAGTGATGCTTGATATTACTTCACTGCATGTCGCAGTGGGATGATTATAAATGGGATATTCATCACCTCTCAGAATGGCACTGTCTTTTTAATTTCCACTTGTCAGGCTGATTGCATGTTCTGGCAGTATTTCCTGGTGATAACTGATGCACCGTCACCCATTCCAGTTCACTGTGCAGCCATAATGATGTACAAGCCACAAGAATACTCATCACCAGAAACTCAATTCCACCAAAACAATGACATCAATTCAAAGATTCAATACTCTGTACATGTCCTAAGACAACTGATTAATTTTAACCTGCTGTTTGTAAAATGGTGTTGTTAAGAACTTTGGCTGCCTAAATGTTCGTAAATAATATCACAGAGGACTGACAGAAGACGGAATCCTACCCTGCCTGCTATTCTATATTTTAAATATCATTTTTGCAAATACAGACATAATATTATTCTACTGACATGCATTAAAATGCTCTGGGCTTGGGTGCAATTGATGAGTGGATCATTCCACAGGATGCATGGAAAGTGAATGATTAAATACCCTGGTGCTCAGATACCATGCTGATATTAAAGCGAGTGTGGATATTAAAGTCAGTTGGAAATCGCTCAGGAGACAGTCCAGTTTTTATAACACTATTGTACATTGCAATTTACATGCTGTTGTAGTGTTGTAAACAATTGTACATTGACTTGGGATCTTGAAACTCTAAAATCTTATATTAAAGTATATTAAAACTCCAGATGACAAACAGAGAGAAAAATTTTAATATTGTGGCTCCTCAAATTCTCGATTTTTTAAGCCTCTATTGGAAAAACCAATTCAATATTTGGTATTTTCAGCCTATTTATGGAATGCCATTATTAAAAAAAGTTTGATTTCCTTATACATATTAAACAAATTCCAGTGAGGTGTTTATGTCTGGGGTTTGAAACCGGATGTGGTTTTTTTGTCACTCACACCCACCTTTTTTTTCTGAGAACGTTGGTCCTGGTTTCAATTTGATAGACCCCAGCGAGAAATGTTGCAGCCCAAACAATACAGGGCAGACCTCAAATGGTGACGACTCTCTGTTAAACTACACCTCATGTTTAACCAGAAACTAAAGGGGCTGCAGAGGAAAACATAACCAAGCAAATAGCTCACAGAAAAGATCTGGCTGGAGAAAATTTCTTTCTTCTCTCTTCCTCCCCCACAACTCCACTTCCAATTGAGAGCAAAGTGAAGTCGATTGACTGACAATGAAAGTACAGACCAGGCCTGGAAGATTGTTTGGCTTACTGTGCACATCCTACCATTTTTATTCCAACTAGCAGCTGAGAGTCAATAGTTAGGTTATCATAAATCGAAAAGCAGAATATGGAGGATGCTGGAAACCCGGAAAAGACCAAAAATGTTGCAAGTACTCAGCAGATTATGGCAGCATCTTTGGAGAGAAGCAGATTTGAGTTTTCAGGAGATCTGTGACCCTTCAACAGAACTGGGAAAATGTGATAGTTTTGAGCAAGGGTGTGTTGGTCAAGTCAAAGGAAGGCCCATGATTTGGTGAAAGACAGCAATGATTGGCTGCCAGAACATTTAGTCAGAATGGAGATGGGCCAAGGAAAGAAACAAAAGATGTGACTGGAGAAGAGTCATGTTGGACTTGAAACATTCATTCTGTGTTTCTCCCTCCATAGATGCTCCCAGACCTGCTGAGTTTCTACACCGCTTTGGTTTCATTTCTGGTTTCCAGCATCTGTAGTATTTTTCTTTTCTAAGCCTGGTGAAGGTGTGCTGCTGGCTGAAAGCAAGAAATTAGAGCAAAATGGAAACACACAAAGAAATGGAAATAAAATGGACACCAAGATAATGGTCCGAAATTATTGAACTCAATGTCAAGACCAGAAGGTTGCATAGTACTCAATCGAAAGATGGGGCTTTTCTCACTGGACCATAGGAGGTTGAGAGATGGCCTTCTAGAGATTTATAAAATCATGAGGGATATAGATAATGTTAGTGGTAGGTGTAATTTCCCTAGGATGAGGAATTTCAAGACTAAGAGGCATATTTGTAAGGTGAGACGAGAGAGATTTAAAAAGGACATGAGGGGGAAAATTTTTTTGGTTGATTCACATGTAGAATGAATTTCCTGAGGAACTGGTGAAAGTGGGCACAGTTACAATGTTTAAAAAACACCTAGATAAGTACATGAATAGAGAAGGTGTTGAGGGATACGGGCCCGTAGTAGGCAGGTGGGACTAGTTTAGTTTGGGATTATGTTCGGCATGGACTGGTTGGACCAGTGTCTGTTTCCTTGCTGTATGACTCTAAGATTTGATGGGGCACTATTCATCCTGCTTAACAGTGAGCTTTACTGGAGTAGTAAGCAGTGAACAATGGTCATTGTACCAGGTAGAAAAGCGTCTCCATTCCATCCAAAAGGTGAACTGGTTGATTGCGCCTGCAGATTCTACTCCTCAATTGCTGTTTCCAGTGTTTCCTGTTATTTTCAGGTTAGATTCCCAGCACTTGGGAGTTTTTGGTCTCCACCTCGAGTGAATACCTGGAGTAGGACCCTGATTTGGGTTGAATGAACACAAAGGATAACAGACCGAGATCACGGATACATGTTGTGTGCAAGCTCAGTATTAGCAAAGTTTTATCCATTTAACTGGCTGTCAACAGTAACTCGTAACTGTCAAAATTCCAAGAATCTTAACAAAATAATTAATTGACTGCTAACAGTGATGAAGAAAGGCTTTTACCACCCCTTCTGAGTGAAATGAATTATGACCGATTCTTGAAATGTTTTAATTGTTGATTGCTGCAGATTGCCTCATTTGCTTAAATCAGCGATGACATCACCGGCTGCTCTGGAGGAGGTTACTGAACCTGACACAGTGAGGGAGCTGGATTAACAGCGACAGACACAATCATTAACCCAGGGTGCTTCACAAGTGTTTAAAATTGAACTGTGCACTTAATTCAGCTGCTGAGTGTGGGGTGGCTCAATCATTCTTACCACTGATTGCATCATCAGCACTCGCTGTTTAATCAAATGTTGAATAAAATTCAACACAAAATCTGAAACATGCCAAAAATGCTACTTCATTGCTGTTTTCAATTTAGAGTCAGCTGATTCCAGGGAAGGAGGCTGCTCAGCCCATTGTACCTCTGCTAGCTCTGTGAGAGACTGACTATTTAATCACACTTCCCAACTCTTTCACAACCGACTTGCAATTATTTTCTTTCAAGTATACATCCAATTCCCTATTGAAAGTTGCTCAGGACCTCCCCTGCTTTAGACAATGCATTCCAGATCAGAAATATTCTTCAACACTCAAACATTCTCTGCATTTTCTGCCCCATCTACTTTCATTAACAAAATTGAATTCTAGTTTTCGGAATATTCCTTCCACTCCTCTATTTAAAAGTGAAAACTTCTGAACAGATCATATCTTTTATTTCCAAATGCTAGAAAATGCTCTGTCAGACTTCAAAGCCTGGGTGATGTCAAGGTTCTCATCTTGTACCTTTTTACTTTCAACACCGACTTTCCTTGGGATTCCCCTCACCTGATGTTTACAAATGTTATTGTCAGACTAATCTTGCTTTCTAAAATAACAACAACATTTTAAGAGACATCGTTCAACTCAACACAAATTTTGACTCTGTGTGATAGTCCAAAGCAGAAAATAAAGTCAGCAAATTTATACCTCTCCCTATTTTTGTTTTCATTTGCTTCAATGCAATATTAAAAAAGGAAGAGATGTAGAACAAGCTGCTCATTTGCTTGCAACTATTTTATACCGATACACAGAATTAAAATTTACACTATAGTTCACAGGACTTTTTGTAAAAGCATTACAATGTGGTTTATTTCTGTTAATTCTGGAACCAGAACCCTTTTCTTAATATTTATTTGTGGGGTGTGGACATTGCTAGCTTGTTCAGCATTTATTGCCCATTCCTATTTGCCCTTCAGAAAGCAATGGTGAGTTGTCTTCTGGAATCATTGCATTCCGTCTCTTGTAGATAGACCCACAATGACATTAGGGATGGTATTCCAGGATTTTGACCCAGCTACACTGAAGAAACAGTGATATGTTTCCAAGTCAGGATTGTGAGTGGCTTGGAGGGGAACCTGCGGATGATGGTTTCCAAAAATGAAATACAAACTTTCCTCCAAGATTTGCACAATTGAGTCGGAAATATATCACCGTCTCTTCATTATCACTGTGTCAAAATGTTAGTGTTTCTCCAGAAGCACTGTGGGTGTACACTGTCACACTTAGTTCAGTAATTCAAGTGAGTGACTCACATCACGTTCTCAGAAGCAAATAGAGATGGGTAATAAATGCTGGCCTTGCCAGTGATACCCCTATCCCATGAATCACTTCAAAAGTATGAAATGATATAGTCATTCTTGAAGAGTTAAGAGTCTATATTCTTCTGCTGCATAACGTTCCACTTTCTCCGAGTGACACAAGCTGTTCTTACCCGCTGTCGCTGTCACTGTCCAATTGGCCTCTTTATTTATTGGAGTCCTCTCCCTCCTCGTCCTCCAGCCTCTGTTGTAGTAATAATAGTCTCTCTGAAATCCTGCGGTGGCTGAAAATCCTGGCTGTTGTACTCTGTGCGCTCTCTGACTCTATTGATGAACCAATATACTTGGCCCACTTAAAAAAAGAAAAGACTTACATTTATATCATGCTTTTCATGATAACCAGCATCTGAAAGCACTTTAGGTCCAATGGAGTAGTCTTTCAAAGCAGAGTCACCGTAGTGATGTCAACAATATGGCAGCCAATATGCAAACAATATGCTCCCATAAACAGCAATGTGATAGCGATCTGATTATCTCTTTTTGACATGTTGATTGAAGGACAAATATCAAATTGGTCTCCAGGGAGTAATTCCTGCCAAATAGTGTTATGGGGTATTCATATCCACAAGGCAAGCGGATGGGATCTCAGATTAACGTCTCATCCAAAAGATAGTACCTTCAACAGTGTTGCATTCTCCCAACACTGCACTGAAGAATCAACTTTGATTTTTACATGTAGGCTTTTGGACCCAGGACATTGATATTCAGAGGTGAGGGTGCTCCCACAAAGCCAAGGACCTATGTAACCAGCAGCAAATTGCTGCTTTTGAAAATAGGGTTCAGAGGATCACCAGGGCAAGTTTGCGTAGAGTTTGTTTTGATTTTACTAGAATGTTTGTGCATTTCTGTTGAAGTTCCCTTCCCTGATAAGGATGCGATTCTAAAAGAGAACTGTGAGGGTGGAGTCAGAGTGTCTACTGGCAGCATCCGTGAAGAAAAAAATCAGAGTTAACGTTTCAGGTCCGGTGAAGGGTCACTGGACCCAAAACGCTAACTCTGATTTTTTCTTCACAGGTAGTACGAGACCTGCTGAGCTTTTCCAGCAACTTCAGTTTTTGATCCTGATTGACAGCATGCGCACTTCTTTCGGTTTTTATCTAGTGGTGGTGTTATTGTGGGAGGCATGGAGGGGTTCTGAAAAAGGGTCCAAATCATGGAAAAATGCTGTAATTGAAAGAATACATGATTTAAGTCAGTAGTTATTTTATCAATTTGCAAATGGTTCACCTGAGATGGAGACTATTCCTGTTTAATCGCTGACCTCACGTTACTGCGCACACTATTAAAGGTTCCAAAGTCATGACAAACTGGACCATGGCTTTGCCATATTTTAAGTGCCTTCCACTTCCTGCCATGAGGTGTCTATATAAATATTGTTAATAGCACTAACATAATGTTAAGTCAGATTTTACTGGGGTCTGTTATATGCCCTCGAGATTTATTAGCTATAGGATTTGAAGTAAATTTTTATTAGTTTAAATGAAGCTCCACCAGCACGGGCCGGGCCCTCTTCATCTTTTTTACAGTGATCCCTTCCCTCTTCACTGTCATTCCGCTTTCCTCACATCATAACGTTGTGGGATAAATCTTGCAGTGGGAAATATTTATTCGACTCACTAGCCAGTCGGTGATCTCATAAATTATCAAGACTTTTTCATGAAACCATAATCAGCATCCACTGCTGTATGCTAATGGTTTATTGACCAAATATGGGCTAATTGGACCCTGGGAGCACAGGCTACTGTGATATACATGAGGTAAATTCAAGTCCATAATGCACTGATAACCTACTCAACATAGCTGTGCTATTCAAAAAAAAAGCTGCTAAAGATTTAAACATTGAAATCTTATTTGTTGACTGCATATTATGTTGTCTCAAGTTCCATTGTGCTTGCAAATTAACCCTTCTATTTGAACAAAGCTATATTTAAATACTTGGTGAAGGCTTCCTATTACTGTGAATTATTATCTTCTTTTATACAATTGGTAATATTTCATGTTTGCCTGACGTTCTGTGAATAGGGTTTACCTGAAACCAATGGAATACAACATAGCTTTTAACTGTGTTAATCAGCTGGATAGTAAATTAAGGATACAATAATGGTTGGCTGGGAGGAAGTGACAAAAGCATTAACATTACTGAGGGTTTGGATGGCTTGAATTCTGAAATAGTTCTGCTGCATTTAACTCCCACCATCCTAATTAATCGTTGTGACGTTAGAAATGTACAAATATTTATGGAAAATCCTGGTAAGCTGTTGTTCGGTACCCCCGCCCCCTTAACAAGATACTTGAGGAATAAAAGGCCATTCAGTCCATTTTAATTCTACCTTCTGTGAACTGATGTACTCTCCTCTCACACCGCTGTCATTGCTACGCCCAGTTGCTTCTTGATACATGGTCTAAAGAGCCCTTTTGCTGGTTTGAACCTAAGCCACCTTGGTCTACTCCCACTATACAATATTACACATTGTTAGCCATTGCAAAGCCCTTATGCAAACGTGGGGATATAGTCAAACAAATTGTTTGCTGTGACTGTAGGGTGGAATCTCAAATGATAAAACAGCTTTCAGAAAGCCCACTATTACCAAGGTCATGCAGCCCTGAAGATCTGACTGTCTTCAATTCTTGAACCTCAGGCTGCATAAACAAAGAAATGGAGAGAATTCGACCTATTTTCCAAGTAGAAAAACCTAAGGCTGTCCAGTCTTTCTTCATAACTCAGACTCCAGTATCAGCCTCATGGTTGTTCTTTACACTAGCTTCAGTGGGTGAATATGTCCCTAGTTTCTCAGGAGACTTGAACTATACAGATGACTGCAAATAACACTGCCAATTGTTACCTGTCTCTGCAATGTCATCACATCCATGTTATAGTGGAGTCTGGATAACCTGCCTGCTCCATCCAAACTGTTTTCTTTCTTGGGAAACCCAAAGCAGCCTAATCTTAAAATTAGAGCTAAGCAGTTCAAAGGCAAAGTATGGAACATTTCCTCGCACAAAGGTTTTTGGGACTTGGGAACTCTCGTCTCCAGGAGGTTGGGGTATGGGGACCTGCAGGTCAATTGAGAACTTCAAAACTGAGATGATAGATTGTTGTTACCGCAAATGTCTAAGCAAAAACTACAAAATAAAAGTGAATATACGGGGTTACGGTACAGGTCAGCCATGATTGAACTGATTGCAGAAACAGACTTGAAGACCCGGTAAGACTAATTGAATCGCTCTTTGTGAAAGATCTGTTACAGGCTAAATGGGCCAAATGGCCTCTTTCTGTGCTGCCCTATTATAAGATGTACATGACCTACTTTTTCCAAAGCACAGATGCCGGTCAGCATTTGTGTCACAATACATGTTGGCATCGGTTGTTGCGCAGAGCACATTATTTTTAGCTGTTAGAAGGTTTGCTCTTTTCTGTGAGGTGGGTAAAATTTTCTCACTGTAAATGTTGTGTAGTATGAGGATACACCTTATTCTAACTCTTGCGGATTTCTCAGAGGGGGGCATCTGCAGTCATGCTTGACAAGCTGCAGTAGTTATAGTTTGTTTGCTGTATTGTGTTAGAATTTTAAAAAAATTGTAACCAACTACCCAGTTGTTAACTATCTTGTACATATCATGTAACCAAATCTAATGATAGCTTGGTATGGATATTAGCTTAGTTCTGTGGTGAATTGTCTCCAGGATTTGACAGTCTGGGTCATGAACCAACCTGACATTGCTGTGTCAATCTCTCTTCGTTTAAAGTATAAAATCGAAGAATGGATATTACACTGAAGAAGGCTGTTCAGCCCATCTTGTCATTGACTGCTTTCTGTGAGAGCAACTCAGCCCCTTATCTCTCCACTTCTGTTCCCTGTAAATCTCAGAAAATCTTTACAATTCAACTGTCTCTTTTGAGATCTATGATTGGTTCAGCCTCCGTCCCAGATCCTAACTGCTGCCTGAGTAAATAAGTTTTTCCTGCTTACACCTTCGGTCCTTTTGCCATTCAGCTTAAATTGATGTCCTTTGGTTCTTGACCTTTTCACCAATATGAACAACTCTACATTGGTGAGACCAAGTGAAGGCTCAGAGACCGCTTTGTAGAGAATCTGTGCTCTGTTCATGACAAATGACAACACCTTCCGGTCACAAATCATTTCAACTTCTCCTCCCACTCCCTGGGCAACATGTCCATCTTAGGCGTCCTCCAGTGTCACAGTGATGCCACCCGGAAACTGAAGGAGCAGCACCTCATATTCTGCCTCAGGATCCTACAGCCCAATGACCTAAATTTGGATTTTATCAGTTTCAAAATCTCCCCACCCCCAGCATCATCTCATGACCAACCCTCCCTGTCATCCCCGCCTCCTTGACCCAACACAACCTGTCATTCTTCTCTCCCACCTATCCGCTCCTCCCACCTCACTGACCAATCCCCACCATTGCCTACCTGCACTCACCTATCACCATCCCACCTACCTTCCCCAGCCCCACCCCTCCTCTCTATTTATTTCTGAGCTCCTTTCACACCCCACCACCCCCACTTCCCCCCATTACTGAAGAAGGGTCCCGACCCGAAACTGTTCCTTTGATGTTGCCTGGCCTGCTGTGTCCCTCCAGCTACACATTGTACTATCTCTGACTCCAGCATCGGCAGTTCTTAAGATCTCTGAGTTTCTCTCTATCTTCTCTGTCAAGACATCTAATGACTTTGAACACGTTTATGCAATTTTCTAACTTTCTCGTTTCTAAGAAGAACAGTCTGAGCTTCTCTAACCTATTGCCATTTGCATGTTGGCACTAACACTGCAGCTTCTTGCCAGACAAAGTCTTATCATTCACCCCATCCAGTTCCAGTACAGGTTCCATAATGTGCTGTTGTCGTCAGTAAATCAACTTAATAAAGGATTGGATTGTTTGTGCTTTCCCACATTGTAACGGCGATGACACTTTAAAAATGCTTTAAAGACAGATCCTGAGCTTGTGAGGGATGCTGTATAAATGCAATTGCATTTTTTTAATCATCTTAACATGTTCTGTAACAGCCTTATCAACTCCATTATGTGAGTTTGATGTCAAAATATCAAATGCAGGCAGAAATGCGGGAATGCAAATGAAAGGAATTGATCTTGTTGTAATCAATCATTTTGTTGGGGTTGTGAATGTTTACAAGAGGTATAAAAAGCAAATTTCTTCCTGTATATTATTAGGCACCCTCCCTAGTCTGAGTCAGAATCACAAGATTGTATGGTTAATTTTCTGGTCGGCAAATTGGGTGGGATGCAGATCTATTGGGATCTTATGCCTTCCTCAATTTGGCAGGGGTGACTTCACTAGATCCTCTGGGTCAGCTTTGTTTTAATTGTGTCAGCACTCAGTCTATTTTAGGCTGCAGAAAAGCTTCAATAAGGCTGGGTGTGATCAGTCAGACTGCATTGCTTGCTGATCTCTCGGGCATGCACCCTTCTAATGAAATATAACTGGTTTGATTCTCTCTCTCTCTCTCTCGCTCTTTCTCTCTTGCTCTCTCTCTGTCTTCATCATTTTATTTGGAGGTCACAGACTTTCACTGAGTGCACTATCCTAAGTTGGGCAGACTGATAGTGTTCTTCTAAACCTCCATTACTGTTGCATGACCTGGTCTCATTTGAGGTAGGTGAGAGTCACTCTGATTTAACCCTCATTCAGTGTCTGACATTCACTAAGTACCTGCCCCCAGAGGTGTGGTTCACACTGAGAGAATTGAATTCAGTACTCTATTCTGCCATGCATTGGCACTCGGTGGCACTATTATGTTCTGGTGGAGGTGGCATGAATTGAAGGATGACTGAGGGGTGCATGCATTAGGGATGCGGTTGTTTTGCAGTGGTGTTTGTGCTTTGGAAGGTGTTTGTGGTTTTGGTGAGTGTATGTTTTTGGAGGGTGGGTGCATCTGAGTTTGAAATATGTGTGGCTGAGCGGACAGGGATAGATAGGTGGGTGTGTTAGAGGTGTGGGAGTGGGGATTTGTTATGTTGCGGCAGGGTCATTTGTTGGAGCATGGTTTTTATTTGCTTGTGGGACGTGGAAGTCGCTGGTTGTAAATTGCTGCAGTCCATCTGCTATGGGTTGACACCCAATGCCATTAAGGAGGCAATTCCAGGACTTTTACTCAGTGACAGCGAAGGAAAGGCGATACATTTCCAAGTGAGGATGGTGAGTGACTTAGAGGGGAGCTTACAGGTAGTAGTGTTCCCATGTACCTGTTGCCCCTGCTAGTGGGTAACGGTGCAGGGTAGATGGTGGTGGAGGGTGATAGTGGAGGGGGGGGCGTGTGATAGTGGGGTGTGTAATGGTGGAGGGGGCACAATAGTGGGGTGTGTGATGGAGGAGGCGGGGTGACGGGGTGTGTAATGGTGGAGAAGGGGTGATGGTGGAGATGGGTGGTGATGAAGGGAGGGTTTGGGGGGAATTGTTAGGTGGGTATGATAGTGGGGGGATGTGATAGTAGATGGGGGGGTGATGATGGATGGGGGTTGATGGGAGGTGATTGTGGATGGGGTTGATGCTGGTGGTGATGGTGGATGTGGGGATTGATGGTGGGGGTTGGTGATGGTGTGTGGGGGTGATGATGGGGGGTGATGGTGGGGCATGGAGGTGTGTGGTTGGGTAGGTGTGATGGTGAGGGGTTGAAATAATGAACGGGGAGTGATGTTGATATGGGATGCATTACGGCGTTGATGGTGGGGCATGTGTGGTGGTGGACCAGTGAGTGATGGTGGTGGGGGAGGTGATGGGAGTTGATGATGACTGTGATGGCAGTCAAAAGGGGAGCTGTGATTGTGGAAGGGGAGGTTTTTTGGTGCAGGAGGGTTATGTGGCTGGGTATCTTGGTGGATGCATTGCAGGAGTTGTTGACCATCTAGTTTGAAATGTCATTCTTCTAAGAGTCAAAAGAGTCACACAGCACAGAAACAGACCCTTTGCTCCAACAAGTCCATGCAGATCATAATCCCAAACTACACTAGTCCCACCTATCCGTACAAACTTTTCCTGTTTGTGTTCTTATCCAAATATCTTTTAAATGTTGTAATTTCATTTGGTAGCTTCCAGCGTGGCAAGATGGCAATAATCTTAAGAAATACCCATGATCCTATATGTCCTGATTATCTGAATAGGCTCCTGTCTGCAATTCTTGTTGTGTTGTTAGGTGCCTCAGTTACTTCTGCTTGTGTTTAGACCAAACCTGACATTCCCACTGCACAGATTGATGGGGCAGCTGGAGCATAACATACAGTTGGTACCCCTGAATGTTGTACCCTCTGTGCACTGCACACACTGTATACTACACTCATGCTGCACCCACTGTACACTGCACACACTGTATACTACACCACTGTACACTGCACCCACAGTACACTGCACTCATACTGCACCTGCTGTACACTGCACTCGCTGTACATTGCATCCACTGTGCACTTCACCCACACTGCACCCACTGTACACTGCATCCACAATGCACCACTGTACACTACATCCACAATGCACCACTGTACACTGCGCCCACACTGCACCCACTGTACACTGCACTCACACTGCACTCACTGTACACTGCACCCACTGTACATAGCACCTACTGTACACTGCACTGATACTGCACCCACTGTACACTGCACTCACTTTACACTGCACTCACTGTACACTGCGTCCGCTGTACACTGCACTCATTGTACACTGCATTCACACTGCACCCACTGTACACTGCACCCGCTGTACACTGCACTCATAC